>OZ010792.1:340473309-341673309 GCA_963932465.1 Maratus speciosus | reverse complement strand
GGGGTCAAAATGCGTAAAAAGCGCTATAAAAATCTTTCTAAATTGCGATTTCTATGCAATCTCAGGAAGTACTGAACCGATTTCAAATATAATGGTGTAAAAATGATGGTGACAAATCTTGCTCCAAGATACGCTGTATTTTATATCTGTTTCCACTACCCCAGAGGAGATGCAGGAGCAAAATGCGCGAAAAGCGTTCTAAAAACGTTCTAAATGCCGATTTGTCGGCAATATCTCAGGAAGAATGAATCTGATTTCAAACGTAATGGTAGGAAATTGATGCTGACAGCCTCTGCTTTAACATAGATGCTATTTTACGTCGGTATCACTATCACCAAGACGTTGCAGGAACAAGAAAGCGTTCTAAATTTCGATTTTTGTGATCGGTAGGGGCTAGCAACTTAAAATTAGGCAAGGTACATATTTATTAGCTATAAATGATCTTTAAAAACAGTTTCGAAAAAATTGGAAATTTAAAAAGCGGTGAAAATGCGCGAAAAGCTTTCTAAAAACGTTCTAAATTGCGATTTCTACTCAATCTAAGGAAATACCAAAGCTATTTCAAAAGTAATGGTTGCAAATCAATGGTGACAGTCCCTTCTATAACATAGGTTATATTTTATGTTGCTGTCACTACCATCTGAGGGTTGCAAAAGCAAAATATGTTCTAATTTGAATTTTTTGCACAACTGAGGGGTCTAACACTTTGAAGTATGGCATGGTATTTACTTACAAGATGCAACTGCTTTCTAAGAACAGTCGAAAGAAAATTCCAAATTAAAAAAAAATGAAGTGCGTGAAAAGCGTTATAAATTACAATTTTTAAGCAAACTTATAAATTACCAAACCGATTAAAAAAATAATGATGACAAATTTTGGTGATAGAACCTGCTCAAACATAAGCTATATTTTATGTCTGTTCCACTACCACCAGAGGGTTGCAGGAGCTAAAAACTTTCAAAATTTCGATTTCTGTGATACTGAAAAGGCTAGAAACTTTAAATATGACATGGTAGTTACTTATAAAATATAAATGCCCTCGAAAGGACGTCGAAAATAAATTCGAATTAAAATGGGGGGAAGCGAAGGGGAGGTGCGAAAAGCATTCTAAAAAAGTTCTAAATTACGATTCTATGCAATTTCAGGGAATATAAACCGATTATAAAAGTAATAGTTGCGAATCAGTGGTAACAGTCTCTTATCCTACACAGGCTATATTTTATGCCGATGATTCTACCACCTGGGGTTCACAGGAACAACAAACGTTCTAAAAAAGGGCTTTAAAAGCTTTTTAAATTACGTTTCTGTGGAATATTAGGAAATAACAAACCGATTTCAAAATTAATGTTGGCAAATTAATGGTGACAGTTCCTGTTTCAACATAGCCCTTTATGTTGAGAGAGGCGGTAAGACTTGGAATTCGACATGATGGTTAATTTTAAGATGTAAGAAGATAGTTTCTAAAAAATTCAAAACTTCAAATGAATACTGAAATGAGCGTATTAATTGAGCATAAAAGTTTCAAAATATTTTCTAAATTATCATTTATTTAGTTTTATTTCATTTTATTAATTTAAGTCTCATTTCTGCCTAATACAGTGCAATAATGATGTTTAATAAAACTGTGTTTTAAATAGTAATTTTAGGTAGCTTTCTTTACAAAAAAGCTACCTATTGCAGCCGTTCGGAGGAAAGCGATTTCAAAAAATTTTGGTATATTTTCATCGATCATGACCCCCAGACCCCGAAACCACCCTCCGTTCAAAATTGATATATATATATATATATATATATATATATATATATATATACATATATATATATATATATATATATATATATCTGACCTATGTCACACTGTAACTCCCGTAATTATGAACCGATTTCGATGTAATTCGGTGTGTACATAGTACATACCAATGTCTCGACCGAGTTCGTTGGCCAACTTCATCCGCCGTTTTGTTTCAAAATGGCGGCCATTTAAAATTTTTAAAAAAATTTAAAACTTGAAATGTGGTACCAAAAAATTAAAAATGGAAAAATATTTTTTTCTTATGTATTTTACCTTTATACAAAGATTCCGGAGCAGTTTTTGTTTCGTCTATACCTTAAAAAATGGCTGAGTTATAGCATTTTGAATTTCTAGCGTGGCTGACATTTTGAAACGTCCTGAATTTTGTCACGCGATAAAAGGCGTATTTATGAACCGATTTGGATGTAATTCAGTGTGTACATAGTATATACCAATCTCTCAACCGAGTTCGTTGGCCAGCTTCATCCGCCGTTTTGTTTCAAAATGGCGGCCATTTAAAATTTTTAAAAAATATTAAAACTTGAAATGTGGTACCAAAAAATTAAAAATGGAAAAATGTTTTTTTCTTATGTATTTGACCTTTATACAAAGATTCCGGAGCAGTTTTTGTTTCGTCTATATCTTAAAAAATGGCTGAGTTATAGCATTTTGAATTTCTAGCGTGGCTGACATTTTGAAACGTCCTGAATTTTGTCACGCGATAAAAGGCGTATTTATGAACCGATTTGGATGTAATTCAGTGTGTACATAGTACATACCAATCTCTCGACCGAGTTCGTTGGCCAGCTTCATCCGCCATTTTGTTTCAAAATGGCGGCCATTTAAAATTTTTTTAAAAATTTAAAATTTTAAATGTGGTACCAAAAAATTGAAAATTGAAAACATATTTTCTTCTTATGTGTTTGACCTTGATAAAAAGATTCGGGAGCAGTTTTTGTTTTGTCTATATCTTAAGAAATGGCTGAGTTATAGCATTTTGAATTGCTAGCGTGGCTGACATTTTGAAACGTCCTGATTTTTCTCACGTAATAACAGGCGTATTTAAGAACCGACTTGGATGCACCTTGGTGTGTACATAGTACATACAAATATCTCGACCGAGTTCGTCGGCCGGCTTCATCCGCCATCTTGTTTCAAAATGGCGGCCATTTAAAAAAATTAAAAAATAAAAAAAATTAAATGAGATACCAAAAAATTGGAAAGTGAAAAAGATTTTTTTTTGTATGTGTTTGACCTTAATACAAAGATTCCGGAACAGTTTTTCTTTCGTCTATATCTAAAAAAAATGGCTGAGTAATAGCATTTTGAATTTCTCTTGTGGCTGACATTTTAAAACGACCTGATATTTGTCACGCGATAACAGGCGCAATTATGAACCTATTTGGATGTAACTTGGTCTGTACATAGTACATACCAATGTCTCGACCGAGTTCGTTGGCCAGCTTCATTCGCCATCTTGTTTCAAAAGGGTTGCCATTTAAAAAAAATTAAATTTAAAATTCAAAATGAGGTATTAAACAATTGGAAAATGAAAAAGATTTTTTTATGTGTTTGGCCTTGATACAAAGATTCCGGAGCTGTTTTTGTTTCTGAAAATTTGTTCTTTTGTTTATATCTTAAAAAATGGTTGATTTATAGCACTTTGAATTTCTAGCATGGCTAACATTTTGAAACGATCTTGTATTTGTCACGCGATAACACACGTATTCGCCTATTTCGATGTAAGAAGGCATGTGGATATTATACATCAACACCTCGACCAAGTTCGCTGGCCAGATACGTCAGCCATCTTGTTTCAAAATGGCGACCATTAAATTAAAAAATATATATATATTTAAAGTGAGGTGCAAAAAAATTAGAAATTGAAAAAGGTTTCTTTCTTAAGTATTTGACCTTGATATAAGGATTCAGGAGCATTTTTTGTTTGTCTTTACCTTACAAAATGGCTCAGATATAGCAGTTTCAATTTCTATTGTGGGTGACATTTTGAAAAATCTGATTTTTTGCATGCGACAGCACTCCTATATATTAACCGATTCCGATGTGAGTGAGCATGTGCGCAGCAATTACTAAGGTCTCGACCAAGTTCACTGCTTAGTCTCATCCACCATGTTGTCTTAAAATGACAGGCACTTTAAGAAATTGCCGAATTTGGCAGCCAAATATATGTTACTTTAAAGAAAAGCAGCTTGGATAAAGCTGACTAATTTCGCGAAATTCTCATTCATTATATTGATAAAAATTAGTATTGAATCTCCTATATTCGGTTTCCACTAAATTGAGCTTCGTGTGTTTGAATGATATAATTTGGCTTTTTTTAAATAAGGATTATGAAAGCTACCTCTTCCTCCCGGCACTGGCCGGAAGGACTTTTTGAATTATTCCTAAAAGTAATAAGTACCTTTTAATAAAATAAAATATTACCTTTTAATAAAATAAAAATGTAGTTAGTACCTTTTGATAAAAATTAGACATATAAATATCACTTGGCATATTTCAAATATTACGCGAGCAAAGCCGCGGGGTTTGCTAGTATATATATATATATATATATATATATATATATCTGACCTATGTCACACTGTAACTCTCGTATTTATGAACCGATTTGGATGTAATTCGGTGTGTACATAGTACATACCAATGTCTCGACCGAGTTCGTTGGCCAGCTTCATCCGCCATTTTGTTTCAAAATGGCGGCCATTTAAAACGTTTTAAAAAATTTAAAATTTGAAATGTGGTACCAAAAAATTTAAAATGGAAAAATATTTTTTTCTTATGTATTTGACATTTATACAAAGACTCCGTAGCAGTTTTTGTTTTGTCTATATCTTAAAAAATGGCTGAGTTATAGCATTTTGAATTTCTAGTGTGGCTGAAATTTTGAAACGCCCTGATTTTTGCCACGTGATAACAGACGTATTTAAGAACCGATTTGGATGTACCTTGGTGTGTACATAGTACATACAAATAACTCAACCGAGTTCGTTGGCCATCTTCATCCGCCATCTTGTTTCAAAATGGCGGCCATTTAAAAAAATTAAAAAAAAAATAAATTTAAAATGTGATACCAAAAAATTGGAAAATGAAAAAGAGTTTTTTTGTATGTGTTTGACCTTAATACAAAGATCCCGGAACAGGTTTTGTTTCGTCTATATCTAAAAAAATGGCTGAGTTATAACATTTTGAATTTCTATTGTGGCTGACATTTTAAAACGACCCGATTTTTGTCACGCGATAACAGGCGTATTTATGAACCGATTTGAATGTAACTTGGTCTGTACATAGTACATACCAATGTCTCGACCGAGTTCGTTGGCCAGCCTCATTCGCCATCTCGTTTCAAAAGGGTTGCCATTTTTAAAAAAAAATGTAATTTAAAATTTAAAATGAGGTATTAAAAAATTGGAAAAAGAAAAAGTTTTTTTTTATGTGTTTGGCCTTGATACAAAGATTCTGGAGCAGTTTTTGTTTCTGAAAATTTGTTCTTTTGTTTATATCTTAAAAAGTGGTTGAATTATAGCACTTTGAATTTCTATCATGGCTAACACTTTGAAACGATCTTGTATTTGTCTCGCGATACCACACGTATTCGCCTATTTCGATGGAAGAAGGCATGTGGATAGTATGCATCAATATCTCGACCAAGTTCGCTACCCAGCTTCATCAGCCATCTTGTTTCAAAATGGCGGCCATTAAATTAAAAAATATATATATTTAAAGTGAGGTGCAAAAAAATTAGAAATTGACAAAGGTTTCTTTCTTAAGTAGTTGATCTTGATATAAGGATTCAGGAGCATTTTTTGTTTGCCTTTATCTTAAAAAATGGCTCAGATATAGCAGTTTCAATTTCTAACGTGGGTGACATTTTGAAAAATCTGATTTTTTGCCTGCGTCAGCACTCGTATATATCAACCGATTCCGATGTGAGTGAGCATGTGCACAGCAATTACTAAGGTCTCGACCAAGTTCGCTGGTTAGCCTCATCCACCATGTTGTCTTAAAATGGCAGGCACTTTAAGAAATCGCCGAATTTGGCAGCCAAATATAAGTTAGTTTAAATAAAAGCAGCCATGATAAAGCTGACTAATTTCGCGAAATTCTCATTCATTAATGATTTAGTATTGATAAAAATTAGTATTGAATCTCCTACATTCGGTTTCCACTTAATTGAGCTTCGTGTGTTTGAATAATATAAGTTGGCTTTTTTAAAATAAGGAATATGAAAGCTACCTTTTCCTCCCGGCACTGGCCGGAAGGACTTTTTTAATTGTTACTGTTAACATAGATAAAAAAATAAAAAAATAATATTAATTTATTAACTTTTATTACAAATATCAGCATTTAACACAATACTATTGAACATACATTTACAAGGTTTGTACGGGTACTTATTTTTGAGTACCAGAGATTTTCGAAGAACTGTAGTCTTATTTTTTCGCAGAATCTTGCAATTAAATAAGGAAAATAATCTTTAATAAAATATTGGTATTCAAAAGTAAGCACCTGTACGAACCCTGATTTTGTAAAAATATGTGAATTCCTATTATTTTCGTTTATAGATTTCATACAAACATATTGTTTTAATTTAGTAAGTACAGCAAAAAAATTCTTACAATGTGTTTCTCTTATCACTATATATATTTCCTGATATATATGTTACTTTATTTATTTAAGATTCAGAAAATCCAGGAAAGAAAGAAAGATAGAGGTTAAGCAAACATAGCATAGGATTGTCCAATCATAACATATCCTTATACTCATACATGCATATTCTTTAAATATTAGCTTAAGCTTTTTTTGCCAAAACCATGTAACACAAAATATATCAGAGATATATAACATATATTCCATAACGCCATTAATTCAGCGCTGTAAAAAATCTTATTCTTGATTTTTTTTTTTTTTTTTTTTTTTTTGAATATATAAATGTAATTGTAAAAATGAAGTTTTTTATTAATTGAAAGATTTTAAATATAAATTTATGAGTGAGATTGAAATTAATATGTGAAGAGGAATATTTTCAAAATTTTGTTATAACCTAGTAGCAAAACAGTACTGTGTCAATATTGATCGTATTAATTATATTGACATGAGATATTTCCAGGACATATTAGTATTAATAGTTAAATATTTTTTTATTAATATTTCACTGAGTCTGTGAAAGTCGCCTATACTCCGTGGTCGAAAGACTTTAGGAAACTCGGAATGGCAACAGCCAGAAGAGAGAGAGAGACGAGGTACTTTTCTTGAATGGTTGTGTTCGAACTCTCTCTTGTGAAATATGTAATCCGAATATTATTATTATGTTATATTATGTGTGCGTGTGTTGTAACTGTGTAGTCTAATGTAAATATTAAACTATGTTAATCATATCGCTGCTTAGACTTGTCTGCTTTGATTAGAGCTTGTGTTCTTTCTTCATCAATATCGTGGAATACCGAACCGGGCCATCATAATGTCGCAGACGACTAGGATGGTGATCCTACTTCTACTGGTGATCCTACAGCTTTTAAAAATCAACAGCGGTGTTACTGCAGCATAAAATGTTATCGTATAATAAATATTGTGGTTAAAGAAAGAAAGATGTGCCTCTAATCTAAGTGAATAATATTGCGTCGATAGTATTTGATTGACAGCAACGAGAGTTTGATGGCTGGCCTAGCTATCATACAGGTATTTTTTTTTTCTTTCCTATCGAGAGCATATTTTAAATATATGTTAGTAAAATATAGTTATTTAATGTGTATATGTTTTATATTATGTTTAGAAACAACGGGTTAATATTTATTCAATTAATGGAATAAACGTGGTATTTTATCAGTAATTAAGTTTGAAAAGTATACTTAAGAATTATATTTTTATGGTATATTTCATAATATGAATGCAGAATTATGTATCATGATTGTTAAATTGATCGAAGGTTCAGATAGAATGGTGTTTAAAAATAACTATGTTTAGCATGAAAGTTTAAATTCTGTTATTTAAATAAATATTCTCTAGTTATTGTGTTAAAAAAAAGAAAAGAAAAGAAAAAGAAACATAAAAATGAGTTAAAATTGTCATTTTAAAAGTTCATAACACGTCTGTCTATGAAGCTATTTATTCTCTAAGAATAAACTTTGCACAAGAATAACTAAAAGTGTTACCTAAGTAAATTATCGTTTGGAGAAAAAAAAAAAAAAAAGAAACAGATTTATTTCAAATGTTTTTTATTTATTCTTTTATCTTTGTGATTAAGATAAAAAGGTGCTATTTCAAAGTATGTAGAGGAAGTGGTTTTTTTTTTGTTTGTTTGTTTTGTTACGTATTATTCTGGAATTCTTTGAAATGACTCATTCAGATTAAATTTGAAATAAAAGTTTGGTAATCTTTGTTCAGTGAGACTGATAATGTATAAATTTGATTATTACGGATTGGGTTGTTTATTTATTTTTTTAATTGTGGCAGAATATTAAGCATTTGTTTGTTTTGTTTTTGTTGTTGCTTATTTTCAATTGACTAATTGAAAGGAAATATAGAGATTTAATTTGAGTTTTAAATCAAAATAAAAGAAAGATTTTCATATCTTGGATAGAATTTAATTTAATTAAAAGGTGTTAATTTAATATTGAGATTTATAAATATTTGGTTCGTTTTGAAATATAATTTAGTAAGAGATTGAAGTGTTAAAAAGAAAATTGTTAATGTATTATGTATTTTTGAAGGATGTATTTAAAAATTAATACGCAAAGCATTGACAAATTCTTATTTTGTGAGAACGCAAATATTTTATTTTTTTTAACTTGACATATTGGTAAAAGTATATTTTAATTATTGCAAAAATTGTTTTCTATATATATATTTTTTTGTTATTATTGCGCAAATGTGTTTTAATTTAGTCAGTAATACTAATATAAGTATTTAAATAAAATAAATTTCATTCAATTTGAGAGGTTATTTACAAAAGAATGTTCAGGTTTAAATTAAATTTGGTTTAAGGCGTTCTTAGGGAAAGTTCCAATTAGGGTAGAAACACTGTTTGAATATTGCTGATTGCTTCCAATTTATTTTTTCAAATATGGCGTTTTTAAGCAAAGGTAGTAGAAAAGAAGATTTACAAAAAGTAGCGATTGAACTTGGAGTTCAGGATGTCGAAAATTTAAAAATTATAGATCTAAAAAAAGCTATACTAGAAGTCGAAGACTACGAAGAAGAATTTGTTAAGGGATTTTTGAGTTCTGTAATTGAAGAAAGGAAAAAGAAAGAAGAAATGGAGAGGGAAGAAAGAATACGTCAAGAAGCGAGACGTCAAGAAGAAAGGGAAGAAAAAATTGGACAAGAAGAGAGGGAGGAGCGAATTGCCAGGGAAGCAAAAGAACATGAATTGGAAATGAAAAAACTGGAACAATTGCAGAAATTTCCGGAACAAAGAAATCAATCGAAAATTGAGATAGCGCCAAAAATTCAATTAGCACAGATTGTCCCGAAGTTTGATGAAAAACGTGATGAGATGGGATTATTTTTGATAAATTTTGGAAAGAAGAGCGGAAATGGCACAAGTACCGAAGAAAGACTGGGTAGCTTACCTATTGGCAGTCTTACCGGTTGAAATTGCAAATATGCTAGCTAGAGAACCCCCGGAAGATGCAATTAATTACGATTTTGTAAAAACTCTTATCTTAAAGCGATACAAGTTAAACAGTGAAAAATTAAAACAATGTTTTTACAAACATCACAAAACACATGAAAAATCATGGAGAAATTATACACAAGAGCTTTTGAGTTATTTTACCGAATGGATCACAGAATTAAATATTGACACTTTCCAGCAATTAAAAGACTTAATAGTAACCGAACAATTAATATTTCGTGTGCCTGTAGAAATAAGAGAACATTTCTTAGGTAATTGGCTCACATTTACCACGCCGTTAGAATTGGCAGAAAAACTTGATGATTACGAGAGCATTACCGACAGTTTTAAAAGAAAAGAATTTCCAAAGAAAAATTTATCTAACTCTCGAAATCAAAGTTGGAATAATTACAGTTCGGAATCAAAAAAAGATATGAGAGATGGTAAACTGAAATTTGAACCCAAGACTGAAGCATCTTTCGGAGTGCAACGAGAAAAGAGAGAATTTCGCACAAAATATACCTGTTTCGCATGTGGTAAGGAAGGGCATGTAAAGAAGTATTGTTCCAAATTGAATACAATAAAACAAGATGGAGGAAAAACTTCCAAAAGCGATCTTGAGAAAAAGGGTCTAAATGCAATTTGTTTGAATGTGAATATTCCGGTGGAAGAAACAGATGGGAGACTCCTTAAGGTAGATCTAGGAATCGGTAACCAGAAGTTTCAGGGAATCATCGATAGTGGTGCGGAGATTACAGTGCTGCGGAAGTCTGTGGTGCCGGAAGAGTATTTACAGTCATGTGGAAAAGTATTCTTGAGACCCGCAATAGGGAGTCCTGTAGAAGCAAAGCTTGTTTCCATTCCGCTCACTCTTCGGACAGAAGATGAGGTTATTCCGTATGTACGAGTACAGGTTGCGGTAGTGGAAGGATTACACGAAGAAGCTTTGATCACTCCCAAGGTTTTCGCTCTGTTAAAAGAACAGCAGAAGTTGTATTTAGGGGATGAAGTAGATATCACCCCGGTTGAAGAAAATAAAGAAAAATCTGTATTCAATGTGGAGGGAAGGTGTCCAGAAGGAAACCTGGAAACAAATCTAAATAATGAAGATGAAGACAAAGAAGCTTCAGATTTGGAACTGATTCCTACTCCGGTCGAGGCAACTGTTTTGCCCGAAAATGTTGGTAACGAGGACCAAAAGGAAAGTTGTTCCGTTTCACAAACGCAATTGTTGAAAAAGGAGCAATTGGCTTGTTCTACATTAGAAGAATGCTTTGAAGATGCAAAACGGCAGAAAAATAATTATTGGGTAGAATCCGATTTGTTGTATCATAGAGGCAAAGTTGGAGGACAAAATTATGTTCAACCGTACCTGCCTGTAGAAGACAAGAAATTTTGAAATTAGCACATGAAACACCAACTGGTGGGCATTTAGCTGCTAAGAAAACAAGAGATAGAATTGCTATGTCGTTTTGGTGGGAAGGAATGCCAAAAGAAGTAAAACAGCTATGCGCAGCTTGCCATGATTGTCAAATGCGCAGAAAAACAAAAGTAACAGACAGAACACCTATTGAAGCGGTCGGAAGACCAGAACTCCCATTTCAAGTAGTAAATGCAGATATTTTAGGACCAATTGAGCCGAAGTCTTCTCGAGGTCATCGGTATGTTCTGGCTATTATGGATCAACATAGTCGTTGGCCTGAAGCAGTCCCTATTAAATCGTTGACAGCAAAAGCAACTTGCGAAGCGTTTATTGAAGTTTTTGTTAGAACTGGAATTCCTAGAATGATTGCCATGGACAATGGAGGAAATTTTGCTTCAAAACTGACAAAAGAACTTTTGAAACGATTGGGGTGTGTCCCTAAGTTTTCTACTCCAGGTTACCCACAATCAAATGGATTGGTTGAACGATGGGTGGGAACAATGAAATCAACGCTACATCATGCCATAAACTCTCATGGTAGAGGTTGGGACAAACAACTACCATTTCTGTTATCGGCATACCGAGAAGTCCCCAATGCCACTACTGGTGTTGCACCATTCTTGTTGGTGTACGGTCGTCCACCTGTAGGACCATTAGCTATATTGAAATCAAGTTGGGAAGATGAAGTGATACTTCCCCAAGGAATTGGAGAGTCTGTAGCAGATTATATGCAGAAACTCCGGGAACGTTTAAAAGACGCGGCAGAATATTCAAAGACCGTGGCGGAAACCCAACAGCAGCGATACGTTCATCATCACAATTTAAGGTCGAAAGATACAACATTCTCCGTCGGAGATGAAGTAGTAGTACTAATCCCTGATTCCACTAATAAACTGTGTTCAAAATGGAAGGGACCAGGAAAGATAGTTCAACAAAAATCGGTGCATTCCTATGCAGTCAAACTACCTGACGGAAGTATTCGACATCTACATCAGAATAAATTACGAAAATATATTCAACCGATTAGAGCTATTGGTGTTATTTACGAAGTGGATGAAGAGTTTGGAGAAGTACAGCATGCTCCGATAGAACAATACAGTGTCGTTGACGAAGAACTGCAGAAAAATATTAATTCAGGCAATTTATCACCAGAACAACAAAAGGAACTAATAGCACTTATCCAAGAATATAGAGTGGTTTTTGATGGAGAACTGAAGAGAGCCAAAGTTGGTTCACATAGCATAACCAGGTTTTAACCTGGTGTTGTAAGAAAACAACCACATCTTTATAAAGTACCAGAAACTTTGAAAGCTAATGTAGAAAACCAAATACAGGAATTACTAAGGAAAGATCTTATAGAACCTTCTTCTGCGGAAATAGTGTATCCACTGGTGTGCGTAGCTAAAAAGGACGGAACAATCAGACTGTGTGTAGATTATAGAGAGTTAAACGCCGCCACCAAGATCTCCCCTTTTCCTATGCAGAATTCCGACAACCTAAAATTTAAAGCTGGTTCGGCGAAATATTTGACCTCGCTAGATATTTTAAAGGGATATTGGGAAATCCCACTCGAAGAGAGTAGTCGAGAATTGACCAGTTTTGTGTCACCAAAAGGCCAGTACCAATGGAAAGTAATGCCTTTCGGATTGTCTGGAGCTCCGGCTACTTTTCAAAGAACAATGAATCAGACCTTGAGACCGCATAGTGATTATGCAGAAAGTTTTCTTGATGATATTATAATTTTCTCTTCTAACTGGGAAGAACATTTGCAACATATAAGAAAAATTTTGGAAACTTTAAAATCTCTGAATTTTTCAGCTAACTTGACAAAATGCTCCTTTGCAGCATCTGAAGTCAGATATTTAGGACATATCGTGGGTTCAGGCAAACATGGACCTATTCCCGAGAAGCTAGAAGTAATAAAACATCTCAAAGCTCCCAAAACGAAGAAAGGACTGAGATCCATATTAGGTCTATTTAACTATTACAGAGAATATGTCCCGCATTATGCTAACCTTGCAAAGCCTTTGACAGATCTGTCCAGAAAAACTGTTCCAAATGATATTCCATGGTCGGAAGATGCTGAAAAGTCGTTCAATAAGTTAAAGGAAAGCTTATGTGAAGTTACAAACCTTTATACCCCAGACATGTCCAAACCGTTCGAAATAAACACCGATGCTTCCATATCGGGTATTGGTGCCTGTTTAATGCAAAGGGACAAAGACGGCATGTTAAAGCCCATAACCTTTGCCAGTCAAAAGCTTACTCCAACTCAATCAAAGTGGAGCACAATTGAAAGAGAAGCATATGCTGTAATTTGGGCGCTTGGGAGATTCGAAATGTGGACTTATGGAACCACCATAATATTGCATACGGATCATAATCCTCTAAAATACTTAACAGAGGGAACTCCTAAGAACGCTCGATTACAGAGATGGTCGTTGGCACTATCTCGCTATCAAGTTTCTATTGCTCATAAACCAGGAAGTTCTAATGTAGTGGCAGATGCTTTATCTCGCATTTATGAGTAGGAAAAAAAATCTGTATATATATATTTTGTATTATTTCATTATTATATATTGTATAATGTGTATTTGTAATATGTGTATTTTTAGTATATATTGTATAAGAATTTATATATCTTAAGTAGTTTAAGTAAATGCTCTCGATGGGACAGGTGAAGGACTTTTTAAATAGAACTTTTTAATTAGGACATTTGATAGGACTTTTTAAGTAAGACTTGTGTTAAGACTTTAAAGAGTAGTTTCACAGTGTGTGACACCGTCCAACATGTAGAAACTGGAGGGAAGGTGTGAAAGTCGCCTATACTCCGTGGTCGAAAGACTTTAGGAAACTCGGAATGGCAACAGCCAGAAGAGAGAGAGAGACGAGGTACTTTTCTTGAATGGTTGTGTTCGAACTCTCTCTTGTGAAATATGTAATCCGAATATTATTATTATGTTATATTATGTGTGCGTGTGTTGTAACTGTGTAGTCTAATGTAAATATTAAACTAAGTTAATCATATCGCTGCTTAGACTTGTCTGCTTTGATTAGAGCTTGTGTTCTTTCTTCATCAATATCGTGGAATACCGAACCGGGCCATCATAGAGTCATTGCTAATATTTTCAACGTAAAACAAATATATCTTATATAGAGGCATTTTATGCAAATATTTCTAATATAAAGCTTAAATTTTTTGAAAAAAAAATGACATTTCATTAAAAAAAGTTTTCTATGTAAATATGTGTTTAAATATTTCACTGTATGTAGAGACAGTAAATGGTACATTGGCGTAATATTACTCTAAATACAAAAAAGCATAAGAAATATTGGTTTGGAACTACGGTATTTATCAAGTATGGCGTTCAATCCTAGGACTCAATACTATTTGTAGATAATAAGAGCTGCACTGTGCACTGCAAAATAAATCTTGAAGATTTTAAAGAAACTTCTGTCATCAGTTCTGCCAGTTTTCCTGTGCAGAGCGATCCTGTGTACAGATTTTCGCTGGGTGAAACAGAAAAATCCTGTTAAAATAAAACATTTTTTTTTTTTTTTTTTTTTTTTTTTTTTTTTTTTTTTTTTTTTTGCTAGAAACAAAATTTCTCCAACTAATAGAGAGGTAACTTTGTACAACAGAATCTTTCTAGGATATATAACAAAAATCTTGTTTCACTTTAACTTCAGTGGAGTTTTATTTAAGAGTTCGCGTTCCTTTTTCATTGCTGAATTTCTGGTATAAGTAAAACCAGTAAAAAAAAGGTTTTTTTTTTTTTTCTTTTCTTTTTTTTGTACGAGATCTTTTTCATTTTTCTTTACAGCGTTCCTGTTTTTGAATTTCTTTGTCTGTTAAGAATTAAGTCTTTTATGAATGGTCGATTACCGATTTTCAAATCTGAGGCATTTTTGAGTTTGAAATTGTTTGTGATTAACTTTAGTTTTTACATGTATATTTTATATAGCTAGCTGTTCAACATCAACTTTTTATTAAAATTTTGTTCTGCAAAGCACTTATACATAACTATGAAGCAAAAAATGTCAGGTCTATTTCCTAGCATTTATTTTAACATCTAATCACTATTATTTGAACTAGTACAGTTAGTCCAAAATGGAAAATCGTTATCGTTATACACTTTTGCAATAGAATATATTTATTATTTTTTTAATTAAAAAATGTCTGGTGTGTTACTTTTTTTATATAACTTTACATTTTCTCTGAAATCCACTAAAATCATTTTATTTTGCATACATTAAAATAATTCAAATAATCATTCGTGGATTAATATATGTCATTTGTATCTTCTTTTGTAATCCCGGGTCAAAAAACTTTACATGCAAGAAATATTTTATTGAACTGTAGTAAACCTGAAATAATTTGTGAGAATAAATGTTACATTAACCCTTAAATGCATAGTGATGCGTATCTATATAACTTTTTATTTAATTTTTAGCAACCAGTATATTTATATAAAAATATTAATCTTGTAAAAATTACAAAAAAGTAAACGTAAAAATGCATCTTAAAATTTCTGGTGTCTAATCTATAATATAAGAGTAAAAAGCATAATTTAAAAAAAATAAGAATTCATGCATTTAAAGGTTAAGTTTTATGAAATAAAAAAATATATGAAATAATGTATTCAGATTCATACTTATTAAAATATTTACTAATTTGCAATATTTTAGTTTTCCTTGTATAGCAGATGTGCAACATCAGAAAAGGTTGACGTATCATACCAGAAATGTATCTCTGATTTTTCCATTATTTTTCCCGTGTAATAAACCTTTCAGAGAATCATATATACATTTTTCGGAATAAAATAAAAAGTCATGTATTTAAGGATTAAAGAAATTTCATTCACAATGTTTTTTATATATATAACCGTAACTGGAGACAGGAGTGAAGGTGACTCCGCGTTGTTCATTGGCTCTAATTATCACGTGGTTTTTTGTCCTTGAATGCAATCATCTCCTCAGTACCTTCAAGTTGATCTTTTGTCAGTATGTTGGCAGAAGTCCAAGTTTGAACACGCGCCTATATCCGAGTTATTCTTTTTCAAAGTTTTCGTTACTATTTATGGAGTCAGATTGACTTCACGTCTCTGAAATTGTGACTGAAAAAATATATAACGCACCAGTTAATTTCTAGGTATTTAGCATTGCAATCCGCTTCCTTTGTCTAGAATAATATATTTTTGTTTAAAAGAAAATGGATCTCAAGCAGGACCTTCCAGGAAAAAAATTCGGCCATGTGATCCAGATTTTGAAAAAACTGTAATGCATGGTTTGAAGAATGCGAAGTTACGGAAGATGACTCTCATATTAGACATATTATTATTTATTATTTTATGACACTTTCAGAAGAAGATAAAATGTTGCAAAAACCGACGCAGGCAGTTGTGCGCTTGTCTGCTTCTATTGCAGGCAAAAACAGGAATATAATAGCAGACAATTGGTTTTCATCAGTTGAGCTTGTAAAAGTTTTGAAGAAAAGAATTCAACCTATGTTGGAACATTAAAAAAAAAATAAATAAATAAATAAATAATAAAAAATAAAACAGAAATATCTACAGAATTCCTTCCAAACAGAAGCAGAATAGTCGAGAGTTCAATTTATGGCTTTTCGAAGGATTTAACCTTGGTATCTTATTTTCCTAAAAAAGGCAAAGCTGTATTGCTAGTGTCGTCTATGCATTCATCAATATCCCAAGATACAGGCATCAATAAGCCGGAACTTATCGCTTTTTATAATAATACCAAATCTGTTGCTGATGCCTTGGATGAAAAATGTGTCATATATTCTACTGGTCGGAAACCAGAAGGTGGCCAATAGCTATATTTTTTCGCCTTATGTATATAAGTGCAGTTAACGCATTTATTATTTACCAGGCCACACGAGACTATAGGAAAAGATTCAAGTAAAGAAGAGGAAAAAGTAGATGCAGATAGCAGTTTAAAATCACCTACTAGAAAATACTGTACCATTTTCTCAAAAAAGATTAAAAGGAAAATATCTACTCTATGCCATTCTTGTAAACACACAGTATGTGGACAATGTTCCGTAGTCGTATGCCCCAGCTGCATTTGAATGATGTAAAAAGCAAAAAGATTAAAGAAATATTCTTAAGGTAATATTTTAAAATATTGTATTCTTCCTTTTTGTTTGTTTAATTCTAACAGTTATTAATATTAGTGTCATCCTATGATATCTAAACGCAGTAAGTACTCATTATAAGGTTGTTTAGGTTTTTTCTTATATTACCTTTCCATCAATTAATATTATAACATTTAACTGTTTTAATATAATTATTTTTAATATTTTGGTAATTACATGATTTCCAGACTATATTGCGTTTCCAAAATAAATTCCAATGCTGTTTACAAAAGATAAAAAAGAAAAATAACATTGGAGTCATTTTGACTCTATGTCTCTGACAACGTAAGGAAATTCATGTCTCCAGTTACGGGATAAATATATACATATTGTTCGAATTCATGTATACTTTTTTATTTATATTGTTTATATTATTAAATAAGATTTGAAATTGAAATAAAAAGCCTGTTCAATAAGACATACTTTTGGCTATTGACAAAAAGAAGATACGTACTATTGTTATTTAAAGGGTCTCAGTACACTTAAAGCTTCAAAATTTTATTTTTTTAAATATGTTAAACGAATATATTTTCTGAACATTTCGATATAATTGTTTCCTTGAAATTCCCATTACAAAAAATATTTTGACTTTTAGAATTTTAATAACGAATAGTTAAAACGGCGTTTCCGAAACTTTGACTTCCTTTTTCTCAAAATAACATTTTTCGGCATACTGCGCAAAATATAGCAAAGAAAAAATCTCTATATTTTTTATGAAATTTTCAAAAGATATGTTTCATTTCAGTTTGTGCAAGCAGTGTTGCCAGATAGTCAGAAGTCGATTTCCCCAAAATTTCTGAAATTTTCCCCAAATCAGTGCTTTTTTCCGCAAAAGTCTCCAACTCTGTTTTTACTCAAGAAGGGAATTTTTAAATTTTCAATTTACCACTATAAAAAATATTTAAGTAATTTAAGCTCAAAATTTTACCACAAATCAAGGTCTTTTTTTGAAAATATTCAACATTTACAAAAAACAAACTTTTGAACTGGGCTGAATGCATATTCTGTAGCTACATTAAGAGAATGAGAGATATATTTTGCAGAGACAAGTTATTTTACGTTTGCTTTTAAAAGTATTGTCTACCAATTTTCGACTATTGTTACATTAGCTCCGTAGCTTTAGACAATCTCTTATCAGTTGGGATTTGAATGAATCCGAGATTTCCCGCTATTTTAATTTTTTTTTTTTTTTTGTCATCCATATACTGAAGTACATAATCATAATGAAAGTATTTTCGCTGTATCAATCGATGTGCTTTTGTATATCATAAGAGAGAAATATCTGCTTTCCACATATTTAAATTCAATTTTTTTTTAAGTACGGCGAAAGAATTTTTCGTATAAGCCTTGCATAATTAGTCACTTGCAGATTTAAGCTGCTTAAGACATTACAGTCTGATGCATCTGTAATACGTGTAAACTGTAATGTAGTAAACAACGAACACGATCACATCCAAGAGAATAATGATTGATATTTCCGATTTCTGGTTTGTATTTTCGTTTTTCAAATCAAAATTGAGTGCGAGACAGATCGATTTTTTCTACCGGACTAAAAGAGATCTTTACGGAAAATAGTAAAAAAAAAAAAAAAAAAAAATCCCCAAGTTTTACCCTAAAATTTTTTGCAGTCCCCAAAAATTTCTCCACGAACTACTTGTCCCCCAAAAATTCCCCTAGAGGCTCAAAATTCCCCACAATGGGAACAAAATCCCCAATCTGGCAACACTGTATGTAAACCGCATCTGAAATTCTCTATTTATTATTTTTTTAAATGTTTATATATATTTAGTGGGTTTTTTTTTTTATTTATTTTTTTTTTTAATTTTCAAAATTTTGTTTCAGTTAAATGCAACTTTGTATTTAAAAAAAAATTAAATAAAAATTTATTTATCTTCAGGCTAATTAGTATAACCTGAAAAAATATGGCAACAAAGTTTTTAATAACATATAATTAGTTTCTTCTTTTTTAAACAAAAGACTAATACATTGTTCTTTTGATATTAAAAATATTTTTATGAGTATGTTCCGTTTTCATTGTATAATCTCTGTGCACCGGAATGCTAAATTTCCTAATAAAACAAATCTATTTTTTTTCTCTTAAGAAAATTGCCACACGTTAAAGCAAAATTTACCGAAAGATAACATTGCACTACTTTTTGCAAATCGTCTTTATATTACTTTATATAATTAAAATGTTCAGCACACTACAATATTTCTTAAAATAGTCAGAATATTACATTATAAAATTAAAAAGTTAGATACACTGTATTAATCACGAAATTTCTTTCTTTTTCGAAAAAAATAGAATTAATCTTAATCATATGTAGCATGATACATTTATAACTTTTTGCGATAAATCTAAAAGTAAGTTCAAAATAATCTGTACCGATTATTTTAAAATTAATTTTCTGAATTCACTTCTGAAAAGAAAAAAAATCAGAAACCCATGAGACTAAAACCTGGAATTTTAAAGCAGGTATGATTCACCTTTCACAAGTCACGTACAGATTTTATATCTTTCAAAGTGAAAGTTGGATTAAAGATGTTTAATCCTAAATTTAACTTTGAGATTGATTATTTTAAAACAATTTCCTAAAGTAAATATAGTATTTATTGTACCTAGAATGTAGCATACATTGCTTACTTTGTTATTTTTTAAATATCCCTGGAAATTCACAATTATTTGTTTATATCGGTACATTCGTAAATTTCTATAATAAATCACATTGTAATAAACCGAAATTTTCGAATTATTTTATTGAAAGAATGAATTTAAAATATTAAATTTTATTGAAACTGACTCTATTAATATTTTTGTTATCTTTGCATGTTTTAGTTATTTTATATTGCAAAAACACATATAATTTTTTTTTCAATATTTCATAATCTATAATTGTTCAAAAATAATCTCATTGGTATTAAAGGTAAGTTAATAAAGTGTATTTGTATGCATGAAATATATTGACATATTTACCTTATTACGCATTAGCTATTAACCGTGAGTTTGCACAACTAAGATTTAAAAATTATTTATGCTATACATTAATTAAACAAATATTTCATTCCCGATAATATAAAAATATATACCATAAACCATCACCCTGTAACAATTTATAGTAGGCAACATTTCTGATGTGTCCATTATGTTAGCAATTTTATGTTTTTAAATTTAAAAACATTTCCAATTCTTTCACGTGCTTGAAATGTCATAACATTTTTCTAAGCTTCCTAACCCGAGAGTAGTTGCGTGTTATATTTTTAACGCCAGTGCTTGCGTTCGGTCTTTTTGCCGCCGATTCTTTCTAGCTGAAAAAAGGAGAATATCAAGAAGTTTTCCATAATTATTCAATTAATACAGTTCAATGAAGTTAGAAAGTTTCCCTTTACTAAAATTAAGCAGTTTTACGTGTTCAATGAGTATTTGGAAAGGGTGAAAATGAACTGACACTAGTATTTATGTATCGGTCTTAAAGACGAATTTCTACTTTTCGTATCAATATGTACTGGAAAAAAATACAATGTCATGTAACTTTACTATGATAATGGAGAAATTTCACTATTGTATTTATAGGGGGAGATAGTTTAGAGGGCTATGATTAATAAGGGCGGCAAAAAGACCTATGCGACTGCTGTCGGGTTAGGCGTCTTCTAGAAGCTTACTTTTTTGTTATTCTATTATTCATATCTGTTTTTTACATTTTTTATTTTTTGCGTTCCTCCATATAGATTTAGTCTATGCTTTAGCCTAGATTGTACTATGCTTTTAGTCTATGCTTATTGGAATGGGTTAAAAAGAATGGGGGATTACCACCAAAGAAAATCGATAGAGAGACTGTCAATACATTCTTTATCATCAAGCTCTAAAAATTTTATCAACATATCATTGGTTTAAATATATAATTTCCTTTACCATGCTGCATTTACACAAACTTTTTGCACATTCTCTTTCTGTATTTTGTAATAACACATTAGATATTAGCTGTAACATGCTGAAGTATGTGTAAATATTGATAGACATGCTTTGAAATACGTCTGATCGATGCAATATTTTTATGTATAATAAAATTTGAAATTTCGCAAAGTTATTTTAGCCATTTGCATCACATTATATGCATGAAATGACATTGGGTAACAGGTCATGGAACGATGTAAAATGACGCAAAGACCGCTCCGTAACTCTGTAATAGGTTAGGCCGCCATCATTACGATACCGCTCAAGATCACACATTCAATGGTTCATCTGCAGTTGTTGTCATTTTACCTATGGCCTTGGTCGATACACACTGGCAGTTTCCCGAAAAAAAAAAAAAAAAAAAAAAAGGGAAAAACTACTTCTTCACAATTTACTTCGATTATTTCGGTGACGCTCTTCTAGACAGCAACATAGCTTTAAAAACAACAAATGCCACGAAAAATCTAAGGTTGGGCTCATGTTTCACGTTTTATACCGGTCGAGACGTAGAAATCTTTTCGCCAATTTAGTGGTATTTTAACCAATGAGCGTGCGACAAATTTGTGGAACACTTTATTGTAAGTGACTTGAAATTGAGGACAATTGACCGAGCCGAAATTATGCGGGAAATCAAGTTATGGAATAAAAGAAACAAAAAAATGGTATCAGCAATTTAAGATTGAGAAATAAAAAACTCTTGAAGAAAATTATTACGGCGAAATGTTTTTTAGAAGATTTTGGAAGGAAATTAAATACGCGTTTTAAATAGAATGAATTTAAATGAACGGAATGAATGAGATATTATTTAAGATGGAGAATAATTTAATAACCTAGGGCTGTAGAATAATTTAGAAAAAACAATTTATGGGTTTTAATAAGGCGCGAAAATTTAATTTTCGTAATATGTATAAATATAATAACAACGAATTTAGATAAATGTTACTCATAAACTGAATTCTATAAATAACAACACACAAGCCAAACTTGTTAATGACAAATATTTATTATTCTATTCAATATTACATTTGTACATATTTTGTGAATTGTCAACATATTTGCATTTAAATTTCATAAATATAATGGCATTTGTGTAAGCGCTATTGATAAAATATATTCCTGAGGTAATTATCACTTATTTTGTAAATAAAATCAAATTGATTTATCTATATTTTTAAAGTATCTCTAATCTTTTTTTTTTTTTTTTTTTTTTTTTTTTTAGGCAAAATACTTTTGTATCATTTCAATCACATGCAGTTGACGATATCAAATATATTTTTTTCTAAGATCTTAATTCGGGAATATTTTATACTCCCTTAAAGCTCCTGTAGCATACATACAATATAAAACGAAATCATTTACAAAAGTTTCTTTCTCGAATTAAGGATAGACGAATAAAACTATCTTTACCATTTATTCTGAAAATTTCTTGAAACTTTTGTGATAACTTTCTATTATACTCAGCCATTGCAAGAAAATTGTCTTTATTTCTCGTTTTACTTTGATACTTCTCTTCAGTGCGTGAGATGTTGAATAATCTAATTCTTGTTTTAGAATGATTACTAATGAAACATTCACCAAATGGATATATATATTTATTTATATATTTATTTTCTAGTACATCTCTGCCTGGGATTTTTATCGTTTCTCATATTTTATTAGAAGCATTGATCAGCCTTCTGAATAATTGTGCTTCCTATATTTCCTGGTCTTGACTTTTAACGATATATAGCATTTATAGAATTTATATTCTTAGTATGAAATACGGACCAAAGGGATGGAAATAGGGAGGGGATTTGTGAAAAACGACAAAACCCCTTAACTTCTTAAATTTTGTACATATAAAATCAGTTTAAAGTTTTTATTACTTCTAAAATAGGACAAAAAAATTATGCATTACAAATCTATATATATAAAAGAAAGTCTGAATTTTGTATTAATCAACGCGCAGCCCAAAGTACTGACCCTGAAGTTTTGAAATTTGGGGTAAAAATCCTTCTTATGACATAGAGTGCCGCTAAGAAAGGATTTTCTAAAATTCCACCTCTAAGGGAGGTAAAAAATCGAACGAACTTTTAAAAAATTCCTTAAAAATCTGATTTTATAGCTACTTTTCAACTGATAACATATTTTGGTGTATTTTTGTATGCTGAATCGAATGGTACTAACTAAATTCTTTTAAGCCCAATAATTCGCGAGATATTTCATATATTTCTAATTTGGCGACGTCTTTGGCGCCAAAACCTCGAAATACCCAACATTATAAGTGATAATTCATTCATATTCATTCATCTTATACATCCGTTACTGTAGCAACGGAAGAAATTCAAATTAAATCTATTTGTTAAATCTTTTGGTTAAAGATTTAACAAACTAAATTAAAATTGGTTAAAATTGAACCGGCTATATGAGTTTGAAAAAAATAAATAAATACAAACGCCTTGAAAAAAAGAAAAATATATATATTGAATTTATTTAAAATACAGGGAAGCGATCCACTTAGAAATTAACATTATAAAACGAAAATATTTAAAAATGAAAGCAATGTTTGTAGGATTTTAAAAAGTTTTGTGGTACTTACATCCGGACCATGTCAGATACAACTGCGCCAAGCATGGCAATTACATTAATTATAGCAACCCTTATTTTTTGTCCATTTGATAGTTTATTTAGTATAGTTTTAAATTAATTTTATTATTATAATTTTTATTTATTATAGTTTATAGTATGCAGTTTTATGTTATATATTTTATTTATTTATTTACTTAAAACAATTTGCCATTTTTAACAAGATTATGCATTTAAGAATGTTAAATTACTTTTTTGAACGTAATTGGCAAACGATAAACAAGATTAGCAATTGTCAACCACTTTTGGCGATCTATCTCATGGTTCGAATAATGCGTATTACTTTTTTTAATGGATGAAATTGGAATTGAAATAATACATCGCGATTTATCACTTATCCTGGATAAGAATAAAAAATGGGTACTTTTATGTCAGCCGTATCCGTATGTAAATATCGCCATAGCATTTTTAAAATTGCCAATAGTAGTAGTTACATTTCGCGTATGTAAATTAAAAACAATTCTTTGTTTTAAGTTATGGCATTATTTCCTATTGTTTTACTTTTCATCTTTTTCAATGACATTAGTGTAAAGCATGTATTATAAATGAAATGAGTGAAATGTTTTTATTTTGAATGAAAATAATAAAATAAGAATAAGATATGGAAACAATCATTGTTGATTTATTACTTGCGCCCGGCTAACATAAAAGTATCACAAAAGCCATATATTCAGTTTCTTTGGGTAGTTGTTCATTGAATTTCTGGTTAATCTTCCGTAATCGGATACGTCTTCAATCGGTGTATTAATTACAAAGTTGAAAGCATCGTTTATGTATGAAGCGAAAACTTCATGATGAATTCTATTACGGAAAATCGTATCATCATCATCTACTACATATTTAAAACGAAAATTTGCATTTTATTCCTATTCTTTATAATATTTTGATAGGATATGCCACTATTAGTTAGGTAATGTTTTTGGAACGGTTTTTATGTATACACACAGTGTATACATAACATACATAAACGTTGCTTAGTTTTAGTTATAGAGCTATTGGAAAAGCTATACAGAAAGGTGAAAGCAATTATGAAAGATACATCTACTGTAATTATATAAAATGCAAATTCGCTTTTCCTTCCACCCATTTATAATTTGAGTTTTGCTGAATGTATTTAGATGGGACTTACACTGTTAGTTAGATTATTTTTTGTGGATGGTTGGTAATTCTTGCGTGGATGGTACTTCTCTGTAGCGAAGTTTTCTTCTGGGTTATTGTTTTTCTGAAGCACAGACTTGGCAGCAAATCAGATTGCAGAAAATTAGATTACAAGAGAAAGTTCCAAAACTAGGTGAACCCGAATATGAAAGATTACCTTTTATTTAAAGTTCTACTAAACATATTTTGATTGGAGTTGCACAGTTAGGTAATATTAGGTATTGTTGCAATATTTGAAATGTCATTCTACATTTTTAGTTATGGAACTATGAGGAAAGTTCTCAGTGGTGTAGTTGAGAAAAAAGTAGGATAAAATCTACAGGCATGGTATATATTAGAGAGTATATATGTTATAGCTATGGAGTGAAGAGTTTCTAAAAAATACCAGAAGGTCTACGGCGTATAGTCTATGCTACATTCCTAAAAATTCTACAATCACGTTAACTTGATTATGAAAGGTATATTTAACTATCAACTTCAAATATAAAGTAAAAAGGGAAATTTCAGTCCGACCGCTTATAACTTGAGTACTTTTCAATGCATTTTGAGAAGATTTGCATTGTTAGATAAATTTTCAAGAAAGTGTTTCATATATAACACATATTCTACGTTGCTCAGTTATAGAATTATGTGCGAAAGTTCTTTAATGAGTGAACCCTATTTTGAAATATTAGCCTTTTTAAAAGGTTCTACTGAGTTAATTAGCACTGTTGTTAGATATCTTTTCAGGAAAAATTTTAGTATAAAACACATATTGTACTACATTGCTTTGCTATAGAATTATAGCTGAATGTTGTATTATCTGGTGAACTCGATTATGAAAAATTAGTCTTATTAGAAGGTTATACTGAATGGATTTTGATGAGATTTGCATTTTTTAATTTTCAGGTGTGATTTTAATATGCTACATTTCGTTCTTCCGTTCTTTTTTATATTGAATTATAAATAATCAACTAAAAGATTTGCTTCATAACAGTCCAAATTTTGTCTGAGACATTAGAAGATATAAAACCGTAATGGCGTTCATATTGTTTTCAGCAATGCGTATGATCATTAGGGATAAATGTATTTATTGCTATGAAACACAAGATCAAATACACCGATATATTTCGTTTAATTAAAGTTTCGCTTGGAGAAACTGACCAGCGTAGCGGGCGAAGGCTTCTACTACGATATGTAAACCGCAAATTCCTATTTCATTCCGATTGATTATAACTCAGATTCTACTGAACATAATTTTGCAGAACTTACACTATTAGATAGTAAATTTGGTTTATAAATAGTTTAATCTAAAAACCATCGTTCCAAGTTGCTTAGTAATAGTTACGGGAGTTCTATAATTAGTTGAACTCGATTAGGAAAGATTTCAAGTTTTACTGAATGGATTTCAATGACAGTTGACCAGTTAGATAATATTCCAGGGATTTTTTCAATATTTATCGTATCTTTCAAAACTGTTTAGTTACGAAGCTATGCAGAAAATGTTCTCTGTGGTATAGTAAAGAAAATTGGAGGATAATACGCTACAGACAAAGAATGTATACTAGAATGCTATAGTTATGGACGTTGTGCAGAGTTTCTTTAAAAATCCAGAAATGATGCGATGCATACCTATCACTACATCCCTGAGAGTTCTATATAATCAGGTTAACGCGATTATGATAGCTATATTTAACTATCTCATTGTATGTAAAATGCAAAGAGAAATTTCATTCCGGCCGCTTTTAAATTTACTTCTACTGAATTGATTTTGATGGGGCTTACATTGTTAGTTAGATAATTTACAGAAAATATGTTAGTATAAAATATAATGTTCTACGTTGCTTAATTAAATAATTATGGGTAAAGATCTAAATCAGATGAACCCGATTTCGAAAGATTGGCTTTTTTTTAAGGTTCCGCTGAATGAATTTTCATGGGATTTAAACTGCTAATTAGATTATTTTTATGAAATGTTTGGGTATATTTTCCAGTTTAAAAGATCCTGCTAAGTGGATTTCTATGGAACTTGCTCGGTTAGTTAATTTTTCAGTGAATGTTTTAGTATAAAGCACATATCATTCACTTGGTGTTGCTTGGTCATCAGGTTGCTTGATTATAGAATTAAGGCTGAATGTTTTAGAAGCAGGCGAATCAAATTATGAACTATTAGCCTTTTCAGTATGTCCAATTAACAGATTCTGATGAGATTTGCATTGATAATTTTTCATGAACCCTTTTAAGTATAGTACATATTGTTCTACACCAAATACTACACTAAATGATCAACGAAAGAAGTTGGCCTTTAACAGCCTAAATTTTGTATGGCTCAAAAGATATAATGGCGTAATAACGTTCATATTGTTTTCACCAATTAGATTGGGCATTCCAGGTAAATGTCCATATTGCTTTAAAACGCATGATCAAATTCACAGATATATTTAGTTTGATTCAAGGTTTCTTTAGAAAAACTGACCAGCGTAGCGGGCGTTAGGCTGCTAGTTTTTGATAAAATTAAAAATAGGCTCAAGGGGCGCAAAAGATAGGGTTTTGAGAGAAACAAAAATCATAACTTCGTCAATTCTCAAGATATCTAATCCAGTTAATTTTATTATAAATCTCCTTAATAGTATCTGTAACTTTTATATTCACAAGTTTTTGATAATACCAATTCGTAAAGAAAAAAAAAATTATAAACGAAAACAAAAAGGAGGTGTTGAAGAAGAAAAAAATCCATTACTCCGTCAATTCACAAGATATAAAATCCCCATGAATTTAACATATATCTTCTTAATATTGTCTAAAACATTTATATAGACAAGTTTTTGATAGGGTCAATTCTTACAGCAAAAACAAATTAAAAATACATAGCTGTTGAAGAAAAAAATAATCTTATTAAGGGTGTATTCAAATCCAAACTGCTTATTTTCTTACTCATTTTTAAATTCATTTTTGTTCTCAAACCGATCCAACTGGCAGATTCTCTTATTCAGAAACTATATAATGTACCGTAATGATCGATTTTTTGATAGAGGCAGAATATATTTCAAAAAATTATGTCAAAGTGTGCATTTTGATCAGAATTTCCCGAAGCGATTGTGTTAGAAACAAAAAATATTATCCTACGGAGAAAATAATTGTTTATAAATCAAGTTTTAATTAATTGAACGAAAAATAAAAATACAGGTTGATTATAAATCTCTTCAAAATACACGTCAGCAAGTTTCATATTTTTTCTATTATAAATGAATCTGAAAATGTGCCAGAAAGTTTCGGGTTGTTGAGCAGGGAAAAGTATTTTTATTAATACCGCCTTAATATGATTCTGATAAAACCAGCTATTATATAAAAATGAAATAAAAACTCCTCAAAAGCAGACACATAAAATTATTAAAGTGAGTTTATCTCTAATCATGATTTAGTTTTTGTTGGTGAAATTAGTATATTTCGAAATCTACCTCCGCCTGCAAGCTGGGCCGGCAGGGATTTTTTTAAATATATATATATATATATAATTGGAAATTTTTGTACAAAATGTCCCACGCCTGTTATTAATAATTTGAAATTTAAATTGCTAAAATTTTATTCAACTTGGCTGAAATGCATAAGACCAACAGATTGAAAACGTGCCCAAACCTGAACTCGAACCAGCATCATTGGCATTACCTGTCAGTTTTCTATCTGGACAGTTCCAGGTTAGCACTTCTCACTCTTATCTTACACTTTTAAGTCAAGTGGAATAAAATGTCAACATATTTATAATAGGCGTGGGAAATTTTCAACAAAATTTTCCAATTATATATACCGTATATACTCGCGTATAAGTCGTGGAATTTCTGACAATTTTCGGCAAGCAAATTGTGCGGTCAACTTATACGCGAGTCAATTAAAAAAGAAAAAAAAAACCTTGATTACTGCAAAATTCTGGCTTTTAATGTGTATGAATAATAAAATGTTATATAAAATATACAAATAATAATAGTTTAAAAACCTTAAAAATATTTTGACTGATTTGTTTATGTTTACTTAACTACTTTCTCGCATTGTCAAGTGAAATTTTTAGTTTGATTTTGTGAAAAATTGAAGTAAAAAGTTAGGGTTCGACTTATACGCGAGTTTTTTATTTTTTGCAGTATTTGTATTCGAAAGTTAGGGGATCGACTTATACGCGAATATATACGGTATGTGTGTATATTCATTTTCATGAAGGCTGGATTTTCTTTCATTTCTTGTCCCTGTTGGTGACGCATAAAAAATATTCCATCGTGTTCTGTGGATGTAGTCTTTCCAACAGATAAGAGTGAGAAGTTCTGAGCTGAGTTATGTTTTAGATACACTGTAAAAATTAAATATTATCATTACTCTGAACTTGGGTTTATGAAATGCCAAATAAATTTTAAATGTGCACTACATTTATTGTCAGCACCGAATTAAGCTCATCATAAACAGATTACGATAAGATTACAAAAAAGTGTTATACAGAATATATATGATGTGATTATTTAGAATATATGATACTATTTAAGCTTAATATCTCTTTGAACTTTCATGGTATATCCATTTATACTTTCCTAGTAAATTCAGCTATACACAACATTACGTTATATAGTTTTTTACGAAGTCTTATTATTCTTTCAGCAACGATTTTATTTTGTAATAATACAGTTACTAGTTAATGTATTTATTGTACGGAACCCTCTGTGCGGGATTAATACTCGCACTTGACCATTTATTATTCTCATAAATTTTGGCCAGATATCAGCTTTACTGAAAACGTACAACAAGTATTCGTAAACAATTCTGGGTTTTGTGTAATGCATCATTGATTTTTATTCAAAATAAATATTCTTAGCGAATTCTTTTTTACAAATATTTCAAGATTTCGACTAAAATATTGCTAACAAAAATTACTTGGAAATATGTTTTATTTATCTTTTCTTTGCAATACGTCCACAATAAATGTACAACGTTAGAAGCATTACTTAAATATGTTAAACTGATAAAGCGGAAAAGCTGAATAATGAAAATATAAATTTTTGAAAACTTTTACGTATTTCTGAGATATCAAAATTGCCCCAGAGATTTTCAATACACAGGAAATCGTTTCACGAATAAGAAAAATAAAATTGAAAATATCTGAGCGAGGCGTAAAGAAATTTTAGATACGTATTTTTCACGTAAACATCGTAAACATCGCATTTTTAAAAAATGTTAGAATTAAACTATTTGTATTTTTTCTTGTATGGCACACTGCTGATATGTGCTTTAAAGATGTGTTGTCTATGAACAGATACGATAAATGTTATCCAATTTGCAATTTTGCTTTAGATATAGACTGAAGAAAAGCTATAGTAAAATATAGTATAAACACTTTCGGTACTACTTGATTATCCCGTCGACTAAAAAAATGACGCCAAACTATAAGATTAAATTGGCCAACTTTAATGCCAACATTCACTTGGCATTAAATATGCTGTTACACTGTTACGTCATCAAGTGTTTTTAATTCGACGTTTTATTTGTATTTTTATTAATATTTTACTAATTTATTTGTTCTTTCGTTATTTAAAATTACTGCAATTTTTTTTCTTCAAGCCAGCATCTAGTGTTTACGTACATTTTATTGATGTATCCGTCTATGTTTTTTCATGAAATAGAGGTCATTAGGTTCTTTACAATTTTCCGTTATCATTTTTATTTATTGTGGCCCTTAATAAATTCGCTTATTACATTTAAAATATTTACATTTTATTCGCAAATGCAATATTAAAAAAATATCTGTTTATGTTGTAATTTAATAATTCTGCATATAAATACATACTCTTTTATCCGAAATCATCTAAATATATAAAATTTTATATTTGGTATGTCGCTATGTCATAAGTGAATGTCATCAGTAAAGTTACCCTATTCATTACTGATTTTTTGAATTTAAACTCATTGAGTTTCCTGTCTGAAAATTTTAGAATGGCAACATTGTTTCATTTGTATATTTGACGAATAGTTTGGCGATTGGTATAGCTTGGCGAAATTGGTCGACGAGATAACCAAGAAGTACAAATTTTCTTTACATTCCATTTGTTTGTAATGGATAATTTCTTTTTCTATAAGTCAATTGAACACATTAATGACAAATTTTACATTTAAATGAATCGGTATGATATTTTATAAAGTGAACAAACATGTTAATTATTAAAATAACTGAGCTAATAATGTAATTGAAACTCTTTCCAGTTTACTTAATTAACGTATATGGTGGATTGTTATTATACAATTACCACCTTTCGACAAACCTGCAATTTAATAAAAAAAATGACTATAAATTAATTAGAACTTTATAGTGACATTTAAAAATACCTCAGTCACCTAAAAAGGACTCAACTATTAAAATCCTATTAGGAGATGACAGAGGAAGCAATAAATATTCGGGAGATAGACACAAAGGTCACAGTTCAGCTAGGCGGACTAAACATGCAAATTTCAAGAAAATTATACAAGCATTGTAATTCGGTGTGTGGATATACACACCCATATACTGATCACACATCCAATAGAAAAAAAAAGCATTTTTCTATTGGATGAAGGAAACAGAGGACACTTCAATCTGTCTTTTCAGAAAAAAAAAAAGATTTTTTCTTTTTCTTTCTCAGTCAGTTAAAAAAAAAAAAGGTTCTCGAGAGAAAGACATGCTTTTGAAGATGCACTGCCTTAACGATTATATCGCTATATTTTTGAAGGAAGACTACTTCCGAAATTTTTGACTCCTCGAGTCTTTGAGCCATAATAACTGGACAAGAACCGTTGAGGTGACTTAGAGACATGGACTAGTGTCTGATTAAAAGTGCTCTTCATTATAGACGAATATACCGCAAGGACGATCCAGGAGATGTCAATGAGAGGACCACGAAGTCATTTATCAACAAGGCATAAAAAACATTACTTTTAGCAGTTCCTTTAAATAAATATACAGCACTTTAACACGTTCACGCCGGCGTGCATCACCGGTGGGTCACGCTTGACTGCCCCATCGGGCGGCGTGCATCACCGGTGGGTCACGCTTGACTGCCGCTTCGGGCGGCGTGCGTCATCGGTGGGTCACACTCCACTGTTAAATAGAGGGCATACACTACAGGTGGGTCACACTCGACTATGCCATAGACGGAGTGCATTATAGGTGGGTCACACTTGAATATTCGAAAATTTAGTAGTAAAAACAGATCAATATTATAAACCTTATACATTCACGATGGGAAATGAGAATTCACGTTTTCATTCAAAAGATATCATTGACTAAGGGCGTGGCTTCTACCTTACAGAAAATGCATTTATATCATGTTGTCCATATATCTTTAGATTTTAAGACGTTTTATATTAAATTTGTACATATGCAGTCAATAAAATCATGTCTCTAAGTAATTTGCTTACTCCTTACGAACTTTTAGACATTCACAATCAACTCTGCTTGTTATATTCGAGTTCAGCTTAATAAATATGAGAGGGGCGTGTCATTACATACAGTGTCTGAATAAGCGAAAGTACCGCGCCGCCAGATGAAGCAAAACATGAATTCTAGCGCCGCCTCACAGCGAAAAACGTAAATATAGGCACCGGCGTGAACGTGTTAAATATAGCTCAGGCTGTAATTAATTTCAGCATCATAAATTTTGCATCAACCTTTACTCAGATGTCCCTAATCATTTTCACATAATCAAACTCTTTCGGTATATTACTTCATGCGTACAATCCGATGTAATAATTCCGATAATCCCATTATGGTGCATTATGGCTCCATTTGTAGTTCCATTTGTGGTTTCATTATGGTCCATAATTAATGGTCCATTTTCACATTCTTCCAGGGCAGACATTTTAAACTAGGTTAGGTGGGTGACTCGTAGAATTTACTTTTTTTCCCCTAAAGCTTTAACATGTGTCAAATGTATGTCAACTGTACTTCTATGGAGCTCATGTAAAAAACCAAGGATCCGTTGTTGTCAAAGTGAATTCATTGACAGTAATTTTCTTTATTCATACGCTAAAATATTACTTCTAGAAACTATTTTAAATTAAATGTACATTTACTTTTACTCGTAGCTCGAATAACAATAAAAAGAAATTTAAGCTGAAAAAGATGCTTGAATTTTTTTTTATATAGTTTTAATTGATATTCATTTTTACCAATTCGACAATTGTGGGTTTTTTTTCAGTTATTTATGTTTCCTTTTTATCAATCTTTTTTTTTTTTTTTTTTTTTTTTTTTTTTGTAAACATGGAAGAAAAGTAGAAAGGTCGAAATCTGAAACTTTCTGGAAACTATAAGATTTTTATATTTTTATTGCTCTTAAGTAAATCAACTGTTTAAAAATCATATTACATCAAATGGATCTAATATTATTTTTTATTGGAGAATAAAACAGTGAAATGGGAAATTCTTTCTTTCTTCATATAAAATTTTCAAAATAGAATAAGAATATTCAACTTGAATACAAATGTTTGCATACATGGGGATGTACATGCAAAACTCATCGTCTAAAAGTTCTTAAAATTATAATGTTATTTAAATTTTTATGAATTATTCAATTCTAACACCCAGATGTAAGAAATTATCCTGTTTGAAGATAATGCTTAGTCTTTGAAAATCCGAGGAAGTGCTTTTTATTAGCTTTAGTATAATGAGCGAAAATTGAAGAATATTTTAATAAAATTATATTCGTGATTTAGATAATGTGTTTTTGATGGCAATTTGAACTTTAGTTATGTCTATGTTCCTTGCACTTCTAATACAAAACTTGCATTCATTCAACTTTAAAACAAGAAAAGAAAATCATTCGTCAGGAATAGATTATGTAACACTTTCCAACGCTACCAAAATACTGTACTAAAACATTAAAGTGAAAGATGATGTCTAAATAAACAATTTTATAAAGGCATATCGCATTTGAAAACGAAATTTCAGCTATTAGCATCATTTGTCGGATACATATCCAATTTTCTTTGTGCAGCCCTGTACATGATCTATAGATTTGTAGGTATAACACACAGTTCGAATCCCGGCTTGACATTTTACACTCTGTTGGTTTACGCTTAGTTATCAAAGTGAAAATTTCTCGCAGTTAATATTCACCAATTAATATTTTTTAAAAATAGTACAATTTAAAAAGACGTACCACAACTGAAAATGCTCTTCTAGCAATTATTATTCATACGATTCGACAGTTCAATTATTGTTCAAGAACTTGATCATTTTGTATGTCCCTGTAAATGAGCAATAAATTCTATGCACACCATTTTCTACAGTAAGCGCCATATACTACACCTCAGTAACTTATATAAACTACAGCATGTTTAAAATAGTATAATATCATTAAAATACACAACAAACTATCTTTCCCTGTAGACCGTAGTGTAACGGAATTCTTTTGAGTGTCCCTGTATATGAACCGTAAATGCTACACACTTCATTTTTAATACCGAACCTGCCATAGTAATACCCAATATCAACTATCAATTTCATGGCAATCGGACTATATTTATGAGAGTTAGAGCCCGGACAGACTGATAGAGAAACCCAATTCCTTAACACTTTTTACTTTTTTGGAAAGTGTTGAAAAATTGCCAGCTAAAATAAGAGGAAACCTATATTTTTGGAAGTATAACGCAAAGGTGTAGCGCAATATCGATGGAAATATGTATGTTTTTTGAAGTACATTAAAATAACAATTTGTTTTTCGAAAAGGAGTTTTGTGTTTGTGGTTTAAAGTGCATTCTGTAAATGAAGACTATCCATAAATTACTGTCGGTATTTTCTTACTTTAAATTTTTAGGGTTCGGTACTTAAAAAGTAAAAACGGAACCATTATAAGATCACTCCTGTGTCTGTTTGTCCGTCTGTCACAGCCATTTTACTCATTAACAATGGAACGTGAAAAGTTCAAATTATCTGAAGTAATAAAGGTTATTGACTGACATATTTATAGATTATTATGTACCATTCACAAGTGTGTTTAGGAAAAATGTAGAAAGGCTATTTAAGTTAGGTACTTAAAAAAAAAAAAAAAAAAAAAAAAACCTTTTCTTTTTATGACGTATGAAGTATCGTGTGAAATCTTTCGTAACGCCAAACTAAAAAATTAATTTCTTTTAATTTTGGGTATTGTACTTTCAGAGATATCGCCGAAAATGTAATGCAAAAATATATTCCCCCCCCCCCTCCCTCTTTTTCCAAATCTACTGAATCTAAAATTATGAAAAAATTAGGGGTAGTAGAAGCTAATTTAAATCTTGCAGGAAAAGATAGCGATTACCCTAGGTCACATACTTTTTGAGAAGAGCGCATTTTTCCGTTACACACAAATTTCGATTTGAGCGCGTGCAGCAAAGCCGTTCAGGAAAGCTTGAACTGCTTACCGTCGCAAAACTATAAAAGGATTATTTATAATGATTTTTGAATAAAATTGTCAGTAATTAGCCGAGATGCTAGCTCTTAAATATATTTGGACATACATAAAGACACGGGGGGCGTACTCTATGCGCCATCGGTTTTTAAAGCCCAGATAACAACTTTTAATGATATACAGTCGGACCTCGTTATCCCGACACCTGGTTTTCACGTCACTCCGCTTATCACGTCAGTTTTTCAAAGTCCCGATTTTCTGTATATGATTTTAATGTAAATAAAGTCCGGATTTTACGTCGTTGAATAATTTTCAACTCCGGATATCCCAACGGTTAAGAAACATCGTCCATTCTTCATAATCCATGTTGTAAGCACGGAAATTAAGCGGTAAGAAGTGTCTTACCCAAATTTTTCACTAAAGTGTCTAAAATACCCAATGAGATAAATGAGAAAATTTACTTCAATCCTTTATATGAATAAATAAACCCACACACTATGAATAACCCACTTAAGCTCCAGATAAACGTATCAGTCTACTCGTAGTCTTTTTGTTGTGGTCAAAAGGCGCTTTCTTGTGGTTTCACGTCATTTTTTATCCGACTGAAACCGAAGAATTGAAACGATCAGAAATTATCCAACATCCATTTCTGAAACAACGAATATTGATTACAATTCATTGTATAATATTGAAAGAAGAATTGTAGGGAGCACAGCTAGGGTTAAGTAAACCTTAATTCATCAATATTTCATGTAACAATAAAAAACAAGTCATCATAAATCTGGTTTTTATCCTTTTCAATTTTGTTTTTTTTTGTTTATTTTGTTTAATAATAATATTTTATTGCTTAAAACTGCAAGAAAGTTATGAATTTAAAATTGCCTTAAATTAATTTAAAATACAGTTTTTTATGTACATATTTTTCTCCAACTCCGGTTACCGCGATACTCCGCTTATGACGACACTTTTTTTCTGGTCATTGGAATGTCGGGATAACGAGGTTCGACTGTATTTATGTAATACAATGCCCAGTAATAGTTATAAGCAATAAAGACTGTTAAGAACAGACTAATTTAATTAGAATTAATCACATAATTACTATGGGAGTCGCGACTAGTTTGCATTGAGTGTTTCTCTCAATACTCCACCCGTGACAATAAAGATTAATTAAAAACCTATCTCGGAAAAAGGCACGGACCATGGCCGCGTTGCAAATTTGTGACCACCTTTCGAAGCGCATTTAGCACAATGCCAAGTTTAAACTTTGAACAAGGGTTTTGTTTCAGGTCCAGTGCAAACAGAAAAGATTATACCTACGCTGAATTTGGGTTTATGAAATGTCAAACTAAGTTTAAATATGCACTACTTTTATTGTCGGCACAGAATTAAATTCATCATAAACAGATTAGGATAAGATTAAAAAAAGAGTTATGCAGAATAGCAATATTTAGGCTTCATATCTTGTTGAACTTTCATGGTAAAATCATTTCTACTTTTCTAGTATACACAGTCATACTCAACCCTACGCTGTTCGGTTTTTAGAAAGCCTTTTTTATTCTTTTAGCAACGATTATTTTTGTATTAATACAATTACTAATTAATATATTTATTGTACGTAACCCTCTGTACGCGAGTGATACTCGCATTTGACCGTTTATTCATTTAAGAGACTTCCTACTGGTCAGGGAACTTTTGAAGCAGAAATTTCTTGGGTACCAGTATTTTCTTATAGGAAAAACTTAAATAAGGCAAACTTTTGCTATGTCGATTTCCCTCCCCCAGTGTTTTTAGGTGCGTTCGTAATTATATAAATACGTAGCACCTATAGTCGTCGTTCAGTCCGTCCGTCCGCATATAACAGAGCAAAAACTACCCGACCGAATGATCGGAAATTTTTAATATATAATTGCTGCAAAATTTTGTAGAGCCATTTCCAATTTTATGAAAATCGGATGTATAGTTTAATTACAGGGACAGTCAAAAGTTTTCCGTTACATTACGGCCAATGGGAAATAATTATTGCAAGTGAATTTTAATGATGTTACAGACTTCCGAATGGTCTGAAATTTTTAATATATAATTGCTGCAAAATTTTGTTGAGCCATTTCCAATTTTATGAAAATCGGATGTATAGTTTAATTACAGGGACACCCAAAAGTTTTCCGTTACATTACGGCCAATGGGAAAAAATTATAGCAAATGCATTTTAATGATTTTACAGCCTTCCGAATGGTCTGAAATTTTAAATATATAATTGCTGCAAAATTTTGTCGAGCCATTTCAAATTTTATGAAAATCGAATGTATAGTTTAATTACAGGGACAGTCAAAAGTTTTCCGTTACATTACGGGGAATGGGGAAAAAAATATTGTAAGTGCATTTTAATGATGTTACAGACTATGCACTTATGAAGCGCAAAAAAATATACATTCAGTACAATGTGGGGTGCAAAAAATAATTATAAAACTAGTTATAGTACGAACGCACCTCATTTGCCAAGTTTGACGAGCAATTTCCAACTTGTTGTTTGATGCTATGGAAATCACACCTTGTTAAATCACAAATCCTGTTCAGTATCCTGGGATGAGTGACAAAAATCCCGGTCTCCTCGGTTAAATTGCTTCGCTTCGTCGCGTGATTAATTTAGGATACTTTCGTATAAAAAATATTGGTATATGACCTAGAAAACTCGCTGAAACGTACGAACACTGTTTAAGAACATGGCGAAAAATATTTTTGCATTTTCGTAAAGTATAACTCAAATGTTTATTTATTAACACATACAAAGTTACGTATGAGTAAAGTTGTAATTAAAATGTTATTAATGCATAAAAGATTATAATAACATAAAAATAATTATTATAATTTTAATATAGAGATATCACATAATGTATTAAAAACTTTTTGATAAATTTCACAAATTTTTAATATTAATTATTATTTGATTAGTATCGTTATCTAATTAATAACATTTTGAGCTTCAACTTTATATGTTTGTAGCTTTATTTGTTTTATTAAAAGAAAGTTTTTGAGTTGTATTTCGTGAATATGAACGAATATTATTTTTTGTCCTATTTTTAAGGGGCTACTTCACTCACAAGAAAACATCTGTTTGCTAATATTAATCGTATGGAAGAATTTTTTAAAGATATTGTTACAGTTCATTAATGATAGGAATATATTTACATATAATTTGGTAAAGCAGTACCTTTTAAATTGACATTTTAAGCTAAAATAAAGAAAAATTAATTAAAATTAAGGGCAATTATGCGAATAATAAGACAAACGGTTTACGTGAGAGCAAAGTTAATTTTACCTTACAGAATTATGTCTAATACTAGTCAAGTGTAACAAGAGCTTTCTCGTTTCCGTTCGGAGGTTTCACAGATGAGATCTAGAGCTCGGGAGATTAAGAAGTTTTCAGAAGTTAGTCAGTCCTCCATTTCGAGGTTTTGGGGTCATGAAGATCGGTAGTATGGGACGACTATTTTTATTAGTCACCGCCTAAAGTTGTCGATATGCGGAGGAGATTCATCACTCAAGAGGAGCCGGAATGCCTATCTGGAACAGAAAGCAGGGGGCCTAGAGATCTCAGTCTTGCTTCTTCCATCAATTCCTGAGATGATGCCCTTCTCGTGCTTAATTCCCTTTTGTGAATCACATAGGGAACAAAAGAAAACTTAATATACCGGACCTAGCCTAATCGAGAATCCGAATGCTATAGCAAAGGCGAGCTGTGGAGATAGAGAGAGGAATATGTAACGGATGCCGGGATGGTTATGGAGCAGTAAGATGTCAGAAAGAAGAGCCGTGGAGCAAACGAGTGATGAACTTATGCATGACGCCTCTGATTCAGGACCCGTCTGGTCAGCTCTCATCGCACGGGAAGTTTAACGGAATTCAAGAGTAATGGAAGCCATGCACACGCGTCCCTTCTAAAATTAGGACTTGGGGCGCTAAAGAGTAAGCTGGTAGTACAAGTGAGTGTTGCACGAAAAGCGAGGAATGGAGAATTAACAGTGTGGTTTTGGGAGCGACTTTTGTGAACTTTAAACAATTAATATTTATAAAAACTGTGACTTCCTCATACAACTGTTGTGGAATATTCAGCAATTTTCTTGGAGAAATCGGTGAGTGAAATGTGTTGCACGAAAAGCTAGGAATGGAGAACTATTAGTGTGGTTTTAGGAGTGACTTTTGTGAACTTTAAACAATTAATATTTATAAAAACTGCGATTTCCTCATACAACTGTTGTGGAATATTCAGCAATTTTCTTGGAGAATCGGTGAGTGAAATTTAATTTGACTATTCTTCTTATATGAAGTAATACATTTAACTGTTTTAACAATAATATGAATAATAGTCAATTGTTAATGATAATTAATGCTTAGACTTTGTACGGAGGTTAATATCTGTCAGGGAAATTTTTATTTACCTTATTATTATACATATTAAAATATGTTGTATTATGCTAATATGATTTAAATAATAAAGTTTATTGCACTAGAGTTATACGGTATGGTATTATGCTAATATGATTTAGATGTGGGGGTTAATTGCAAATTGAAATATTATTGTTGATTGTTGGATTACTTTCCTTGAATAAATTCAGTATTTTGTTTAATGGAAGTAATTTCATTGACTTGATTGTGCTTTTCAATTGGTAAAAGATTAATAAATATATTGAGTCAATAATTTTTCTCTAAATAAATAAAGAGAATGTTAGTGTAATGTGTTAGCTACTATTTGAAATTTAAAGGAAACTTCAGAAACTAGATAATCTTAATTGTTAACATGGATAAATTAATTAATAATAATATTTTATAACAAACAGAACGCAATTCATAAGATAGAGAAATAAATTTATACGGTCATATAGTTATGATGAGAGCTTGACATTCATTTTTGTTAATTATATACCTACCCCTTTAAAATAATTTCCTTTAAATTAATGTCAGGTACCAGTTTAATTTAGTCAAAATTTAAAAGAGTATTTGATGAATACCATTCATCATTCTTAGTGTGGTAGTATTATGTTATGTCAGGTTCTCATAGGAATGATTGGGTCGATTAATTATCCCGATTGTCTTCATTAGGATAGAGGATTATAAATTTAATGCCCTAATTCATTATTTTGGTGTTATATATATTTTAATTATCTGAGGGAGCTTTTGCATGCAAATTCGTGATTCCACGCAAAGGGCTATATACGTATTATTAAATTATGTTTCCAACATCAAAAGACAATTCATTAATTTTAAGTAGAATTATTGTGATGGAATGTCAGGTAAATTTTGAAAAGTGGCTAAGGTATAGTGCAGAGGAGAGATGAGTGGATGCTAATCTTATGGGAATAGGACCGGTATACGACTATAGGATTGGTGTTGTTTTTACTTGGGAATCTTAGTTTTGTAAACGTGTCGGTGTTTGACAATTTTACAACTTTGTATCTGAGTGAGAATAGGACTCGCAGACTGCCTCAGATTTTCTTCTGGAATTTTACTAGTGGGTGCTACTTACATTGGAGTAGGGGTTGCATTATTTTCGTAGGTTTAGAATTTGGACATTTGAAAAAAATAAATAAATAAAAAATAAAAAAAATATTTTGGTTTTGTAATTTTAAAATACTTTTCTTTTAAATGATCAGGGGGAATTTGTGTTACAGTTCATTACTGATAGGAATATATTTACATATAATTTGGTAAAGCAGTACCATTTAAACTGACATTTTAAGCTAAAATAAAGAAAAATTAATTAGAATTAAGGGCAATTATACGAATAATAAGACAAACGGTTAACGTGAGAGCAAAGTTAATTTTACCTTACAGAATTATGTCTAATACTAGTCAAGTGTAACAAGAGCTTTCTCGTTTCCGTTCGGAGGTTTCACAGATGAGATCTAGAGCTCGGGAGATTAAGAAGTTTTCAGAAGTTAGTCAGTCCTCCATTTCGAGGTTTTGGAGTCATGAAGATCGGTAGTATGGGACGACTATTTTTATTAGTCACCGCCTAAAGTTGTTGATATGCGCAGGAGATTCATCGCTCAAGAGGAGCCGGAATGCCTATCTGGAACAGAAAGCAGGGGGCCTAGAGATCTCAGTCTTGTTTCTTCCATCAATTTCTGAGATGATGCCCTTCTCGTGCTTAATTCCCTTTTGTGAATCACATAGGGAACAAAAGAAAACTTAATATACCGGACCTAGTCTAATCGAGAATCCGAATGCTATAGCAAAGGCGAGCTGTGGAGATAGAGAGAGGAATATGTAACGGATGCCGGGATGGTTATGGAGCAGTAAGATGTCAGAAAGAAGAGCCGTGGAGAAAACGAGTGATGAACTTATGCATGACGCCTCTGATTCAGGAACCGTCTGGTCAGCTCTCGTCGCCCGGGAAGTTTAACGGAATTCAAGAGTAATGGAAGCCATGCACACGTGTCCCTTCTAAAATTAGGACTTGGGACGCTAAAGAGTAAGCTGGTAGTACAAGTGAGTGTTGCACGAAAAGCTCGGAATGGAGCATTAACAGTGTGGTTTTGGGAGCGACTTTTGTGAACTTTAAACAATTAATATTTAATAAAAACTGTGACTTCCTCATACAACTGTTGTGGAATATTCAGCAATTTTCTTGGAGAAATCGGTGAGTGAAATGTGTTGCACGAAAAGCTAGGAATGGAGAACTATTAGTGTGGTTTTAGGAGTGACTTTTGTGAACTTTAAACAATTAATATTTATAAAAACTGTGATTTCCTCATACAACTGTTGTGGAATATTCAGCAATTTTCTTGGAGAATCGGTGAGTGAAATTTAATTTGACTATTCTTCTTATATGAAGTAATACATTTAACTGTTTTAACAATAATATGAATAATAGTCAATTGTTAATGATAATTAATGCTTAGACTTTGTACGGAGGTTAATATCTGTCAGGGGAATTTTTATTTACCTTATTATTATACATATTAAAATATGTTGTATTATGCTAATATGATTTAAATAGTAAAGTTTATTGCAAAGTGAAGTAGTACTAGAGTTATAAGGTATGGTATTATGCTAATATGATTTAGATGTGGGGGTTAATTGCAAATTGAAATATTATTGTTGATTGTTGGATTACTTTCCTTGAATAAATTCAGTATTTTGTTTAATTGAAGTAATTTCATTGACTTGATTGTCCTTTTCAATTTGTAAAAGATTAATAAATATATTGAGTCAATAATTTTTCTTTAAATAAATAAAGAGAATGTTAATGTAATGTGTTAGCTACTATTTGAAATTTAAAGGGAACTTCAGAAACTGGATAATCTTAATTGTTAACATGGATAAATTAAATAATAATAATATTTTATAACAAACACAACGCAATTCATAAGATAGAGAAATAAATTTATACGGTCATATAGTTATGATGAGAGCTTGACATTCATTTTTGTTAATTATATACCTACCCCTTTAAAATAATTTCCTTTAAATTAATGTCAGGTACCAGTTTAATTTAGTCAAAATTTAAAAGAGTATTTGATGAATACCATTCATCATTCTTAGTGTGGTAGTATTATGTTATGTCAGGTTCTCATAGGAATGATTGGGTCGATTAATTATCCCGATTGTCTTCATTAGCACAGAGGATTATAAATTTAATGACCTTATTCATTATTTTGGTGTTATATATATTTTAATTATCTGAGGGAGCTTTTGCATGCAAATCCGATTGGAATTATAGGTATCTAGGGCTGCATATGAAATAAATATTTCTGGACCCAACAACAATAAAAAGGTTTTTTTTAAAAAAAGACCTAACAATATCTCGTTTGCATTTCAATATTTTCAAATGATTTTATTTTCATTGAATAGCTGAGGTTGGTCTCGACAAAGGCCAATTTTTACTTTTTTTTATTTTCTTGCAGAATTTTTTAATGAGGATACATTCAATTTTGAAACCCATTCCGAAATTAAAAGTATCCGAATAAAAAACAAATCTGTAAACAAAATCGGAAAATTAAAAAACGGTCTTTATAGAGATCGATCTCAGCTATTCAATGCCAAAAACTCATTTAAAATATTTTAATGCAAAAAACGAGATATCTTAAAACATTTCTTGCATAAGATTAACATTATCGATCGGGTCTTTTAGTGCCTGTGAAGTAGCTCCTTAACTCAAAAGTTATGAGGTAAAGGAACACCGATACTAATTTCTGGACACGGTGTATATGCTAAATGTACAAGCTCATAAAGGATAAATGTCCTTGAAGTGGTGAGGGACACAAAATTTCACTTTTATTTTTCTTTAACACTTTTTACTATTTTTTCCCCTTGAAATGTATGTATGTGTTTATGTGTTTGTGTGCAAACATTTTAATATGTATATTCTTCGGAAAACTATTTTTAACTTTTATTCTATTTTTAATTTATATGTTTAGCTATATTTATAAATTTATATATCATCTGAAAGAATAAACCAAACATCAGGAAGGATGAGTAAATATTAATTTCAATTTCTTGACTAATAACAGGGTTCGTACGGGTACTTGAATTTCCAGACTAAAAAATTCTTCGGTACCATTATTTTCTTATTAAAAATCTCTACTTAAATAAGGCGAAATTTTGTTCGTTTAAACTAGATTTATTTTTCTATAAAAAAATAGTCATATTCAGCCTTGAAAATAACGGCACTCGTACGAACCCTTTATAATAAAAACTATTGTAACGTTCCGTAAGCTTTATTCAATTATATTTATTTGCATTTTGCCTTACTTATTTTATATTTTTTAATCACATTTTATCAACATTGAGAAACATATTAATTATTAAGCTTGCTGCAGTTTTCATTATAATTAATTCAACAGATAAAATATTTAAAAGAATAACATTGTAAAATTCTTGAATTATAAATTTTAAAGTGCTAGGAAAAAAACTTAGATATAGAAAGAATGTCGGATTTATGAAGGATTTACATGAAGTTTACACATTTGTAAAGCTTTCTAGTTTTCGTTTGACGAATACCTTAAGGAAGCTCTTAAAAAATAATAAAATAAAAACTTTCTTCCTACTCAGCATCGCAAAACTTTCTAACCTATTTTATCACTATTTTTTTTTAACATAAAACATAATAATTGCAGGCATGATTACTGAAGTAATTTTTAATGAAACAGTTTTTTTTCATATAAATTCATTACATCTTGAATTATAAGCGATTGTTTTCTCAGGATGACGGTTTTTCCTTTCCTACGCTATCGCATCTGAAAATTTGGTTCAGCTTCGAATTCAGAACTATGTTGTATTAATATTTTAATGCTTCGAAAAACTAACAAAAGAAGATTATTCTTTTTAAGTGCTCTTGTTGTTGCCATTTAGGAAAAAATGTTTTCTGTTTTATTAAAACTGCTTGAAGATATTTTCAAAAAATTAAAACTGCAGAATAAAATATTCCAGATCAAAATTATAATTTTTATAAAACATACAAGAGAATCTACTAAATTCTGACACCATGTTGCATAAAAGATGTTATTGGGAAATCAAAAAAATAAAATTTGCGTTATTTTATTTTATTTCATCTTATTTCCTTTCTTTGTATTTATTTTTTTAATAGCAACGTTTAAAATGTGTTCTATTTTTAGTGAAAAAAATGTATTGGTACAGGTAACTATCTAAAGGAGAATTGCCACTTCCGTATATATTAGCCCCTCGTAATATTTTGCTTTCTTATTCCGCAGCTTCCAATATATTACCGTTTTTTCGCACCACCTATAAAGAGGATAATAAGCAGGGTTCTTGCTGCCTCTCGCCATTGCGCCAAATCACGAAAAGATGCTTCATTTGGCGAGTAAGCAAACAATCAGACTCGCCAAATTGCGAATGCTCAATGCTCTTTTTTCGTGTGTGTGTGTCTGTCGAGATTCTTATCCACATTGCTAAACGATTGATGTCGCTTTATATATTCAATCATACCATGCCATTTACATCGCTGTATTCATAGAGATAGCACCAATTCAGTTTAGCAACAGCCAAAGGCACAGAAAGGAATGTGCAATAGGTATTTCTCTGTTCTCCATTAATCTCTATCTATTCGCCTGCGTCGCATAAAAACAACGTTACTCGCATCAAACGCCAAATAAAGAAAATTTTTCACGGGATGCAGTGTTGAAATTAGTCATTTACCATACTATTTGTTAGGTGTATGCAAAGTAGCATTGGCCGGTCAATTTTTTTCTATCGGATAACGTCGAAATATCATAGCAATTTTTAGTGCATATTTTTAGAATGACAAATCAAAGATAGCTGTTTTGAATTTTTAGTTAGACTGCTAAAAGAATGTCTGAAACATTTACACATTTAGAATGCACTTATTTTTAATAGTTTCTCTAGCGTATAATCAAAAAGATACGTTATATTAGAACATATTGAAAAAAAGGGATGGAATAAGGGGTTAAAGATATATTTTTCAGTGTTACACTCCAAATCTATTTTGCTGACATTCTTTTTCATTTGGCTATTGTTTTTTATTTCTTTTTCACCAAATTGATAATGTTGGTCAAAAGCAAGCGAGAACCCTGATAATAAGTCGTTGCTTTTCTGTAGTTTTAAACTTTTACATGTAGATAAATGTGCCATTCTCTATTATTAATATTTAAAAAAAATAGTAATATGCGTATAAACTAACGTTTGGGGACAAGTATAAATCCTTTATTTGGAAGTTATAACACTTACATTACTTACTCTAAAAAAACTGAAACTTTACTGAAAGATTACTTGTAATTCTTTCCCCAGTTTTCTTGTCTCTTTTCATTTTATTAATAAAACAAGAAAAAGAATGAAGAAAATTTTTTTTATTTCTTGCGTTTTCTCTTTTAGTTTTTCTTCTTCACTTTTATTTATTTCTTCTTTTTAAAAATTTATTTTAATTTGTTTACTTCTTTTTAGTTCCTTTACGCTTTTCTTCTCTGATATATTTTTTCTATCCTTTTGGCAACATTTTTCTCTTTTGTGCTCTTCTGTCATTGGTGTTTACCTTTCAGCTTGCGCCATCTGTCGCATTCCTTGTGAATTCTCCTCTCTGCCCTTTCTGTTCATTCGTGACCTTGTCCCCTTACGGACACGTGTTCATATTGGCTGATGACGGCCTGTAAAATTTTCATTCCGAAACGCGTCCTGTATGTGATTTTGATTTATGGTGATTAATACAAAGTCTTATTATTTAATTGTGAGTTATCGTCAGTTTTTCGGTGCTTTCTTCATTTCTCTCGATTTCATGGCGCATTCTGTTTTATCGCGCTTTTTTCTTGTCTTAGAAGAAGCACGATATAACGAGAGGCTCTATAAAGGGGATATATTGTATTTCTTTTATTTAAATGCTCTAATGCATCATTAATTTCACTGGTTTTTACTTGTTATCAAGGTTAAACAGTAACAGGAAATATGGTTTTCTCCCCATTGGTTACGATAGGTCATACATTACTGATAAGTTGATGATATGCTCGTAGCGGAAATGAAAATGTAATCAATAAATACACAACGAATTTAATGCCTTAATTAATTAAGGTTAATGAATAATTAATGTAAAATACAGCATAATTGAATGGTGCAGATGCAAAAGTCACATTATTCATTTTTATAACGTATTGAGTTATTCCTATCACCGTGTTAGTCTTTTTTAGTCAGTGGAGTTATCGACAAATTTCACCAAAATATTTCACTTCCGGATACCAGTATGAGATTTGGCCTAAAGCTTATATACATACGAAGAAACAAAAAATCATCGGGAGGCAATTGATCAGATGTCAACCCGGGCGGGGGGCGCCGCGGAAGAATGTCATTTATTTTTTAAAAAATACTTATTTTTGTACTAAAGCTTTAAAAAGTTTTAAAGGTATATTATATAAAATATGTATCCAATGACCGTGCAATATTTTATTGCAGAAATATTGATATTTAGGGTACAAATGGCCCATTTGAAAAAAAAAATCTTAAATCTTTTTCTGTATTTTTCGAAAACCTTTTTTTTTTTAATAACTTGAAACTATATTAAAGCTTTGAAATTTTTATACGTTAGATAAATCATTCTTATGTTTGTAGTGTTAAATTTTGATGTATTTACAATGATTTGTAGGGTATAAAGTGATCAGTTAAATATTTTCGCCTTTGACAAATTTACGCCTGCTTACAAATTATTTTATTTAATACTCAGAGGGGCACTTTTCTTTCCCCTACGAGATACGCTCGCTAACCCCCGTCTTGATCCCGCAGGCTCTAAACAGATTTATTTGCACAGATTTAAAAAAGATTATCCTACTACGCAAGTGCTGCGAACTCGCAGTCTTTACTCCTTAGGTTGTGTCTGTCCCCAAAAATATCGCAAGTAATATCTTCATGTGTGGAGCAATAGATAATATCGATCATGATACTTCATCGAAAACTCCTTTCACGGTACTTCCATTTCTTTCATTCAATATGCATCCGAGAACACGGATATTTCAGAGTCCGCGAAACCAGAAGAACCATTCTAAAGGCAGCAAGACCCCCAGAAAACTACACGACATTGCCTCCAATCCAAAACTCTGAAGCGAAGTTCCAATGAGTACAGTGAACATTGAGCTGCAGAATGTAAGAGCTGAACTTTTACCTAAACTCGCAGAATGATTGAACGAGGGTAGAAAACTTGCGGGATGTGAAGCTGTAACACACTGTGTTTCTTACTTTTCCAAAAAAGAACAGATGAATTCAACGATAAACAAATGCAGGACAATATTGTTTTCGGTGATCAATGAAAACATCAACTCGTCATCGATTGCCCGACATGCAACAAATATTTTGCGTGCTGTTGTTCGCAAAGTTAATCCCAACCACATCCTTGTCATCACAGCTGACCAACCTGTCTACTATTTGCTTAAACCTCTTCAGTGGACAATGCCGTAAAAATATGAGAAAGACAAAAGCATAGCCATGTTAGGTGATCTCCATAAAGAAATGCTCGTTGTACCTGCAATAGGTATATGACTTGAAGGATGTGGATAAGCTGATAACCTTGTAGAAGCTATTGTAACATCAGAAAGATCGGAAGGAACATTGAAAGTGTCGCACGTGAAGAGACGTCTATGCACTCACCAGGTTTCGGTTATGACTCTACGAGTCCTGTTGGAGAGAGCATATCAAAATCGAACAGAAGAAGAAGTAGACGAAAAATTTGAAGATTGGATTCAGCGAAGATCAGAAAAGACGGCTCAGTTTAAATATTGACCTATCACCAAAGTGTTAGAATCTTTGCTTTTAGATCTGGTACGGAGTATCCTCAGGGCCGTTTTACAGATTTTTTTTCCACTTTCGATGGAATTTGTCCATGGATGTTTGCTCTTGATCGAATCAACTATGTTCGATGGCTGCCAGTATTTTTATACAACTTGGAGCAACTACCAGAGATGCATCCCGCTGTTTTCTATAAAAGGGAAATATGTCTGTATCCAAAACTATCAGGAATTTATCCAGGATGGTACATGGCCAGTAGTATAAACAAAACAACAAATTATTAAACAACGCTTCATATAATTTATCACGTCTAAGTGAAGAGAAGGGACTGACACAATAGATGGTTGCAGGACCCGAGATTGCACGAATGATTGAAGAGTTTGAAGAAAATTATAACCTGAATTCAGATATCACTTATGAAGAGCATCATGAAGACACTTCAAGTTTTTGTAATAGATTTAAGACCCATGTTTCTGCTCTTGTTGAAGTATTTCAAGAACATGGCAATCCCTTCGAAAACAGAGAATTGACTACCATCAACAATAGTAGGATTGTCCTCCCGGAATAATATGCTAAGTCTGTTGTGTTATCGACTCTAATAGAGAAAAGAATGTTTAAAGAATTTGTCGAAGATGGCTCGTTACTAAGAAAGGTATCAATCCATAACGTCATAAAAAAATAAACCTACCCCTGATGAGGGAAAATAAAGTTTCTATTAAGTCCAAAGACAAGCAAAAATTCTTCACCTGAGGAAAGACAGTATGCTTTTTGCCAAGCTATATGTTGCTAGCGAACCAAGACAAATGGATGTCAAAGACTTTTTCGGAAATGAAAACAGCTCTTGTCCACCTTCCATATCTGACCTCGGGCAACTTTGAAAACCTAGCAACAAATCCGATGTACTAAGATGTATCTTAAACTTAAGTGGAGTTTCTGATATGACTGTTATTGAACCTAATGTTTCTTGCGTCATTATCGATGAAGCTCCTTTAGACTCATATGTTTATCCCCCTATCCAGTCGAACCTTTCAGCAGTACTGTGATCAGATTGTTGGACCGTTCGTTTTGATGAGGCTAAAAACTGCAAATAGAATCGATTTAGTTTTCGACCGCTATCTAGATAGAAACCTTAAAAATGACACAAGAAATATGAGAGGATCTGGTACCAGAGTATATGTGAAATCTAATGTTTTCATACCTAAATATTTCTGTAAATTTCTTGATCACAGCAAAAACAAAGAAGATCTCTTCGGATTTTTAGCAGAAAACCTCGTAAAGATGCATCTGCCCCTTGCAAAAAACTCATTTGCTCCTACAGAGACACAGTAATTAGATCGCATAAGGGCACTTTTGCAGTCATTTCTCCCGTCTCCCATGAAGAAGTGGATTCTCGTCTTTTACTTCATGTTCGGCATGCCTTTGAATACTCGGGTCATTCAAAGATCACATTAAAAACTGTTGAGTGATATTGCTGTGATTGCCCTGTAAGCTTTCTCTAGACAACCGAATCTAGAAGAATTGTGGTTAGAGTATGGAAGTGGAAAGCATATCCAACATCTTCCCATCCACGAGTTATACAGGAAAGTGCCACAAGAAATTCCAGATCGTTTACCTTTCTTCTATGCCATCTAGTTTTGCATGTATCGGTAAGTCTATTTTCTGGAAAACATGGATGACATTTCGCGACGTGGACAGGGCGTTTTTGACATATTCCAAAGTTCCTGACAACTTCACAGAATATGACAAGTATATTTCTTACTTATTCAGTGGTTAGTCGTCCTTTCATACCATGCATCAAGTTCAGTCGATACCGTAAATAATGCCAGGAGAATTCTATTTACACAGCAGAACAGGCCCATTGAAACTTTTCTACAAACCAGCAACGTTCTTCTACATCACCTGAAGAGGGCTATCCTGCAGTGTTCTTTGTGGACAAACTGCTTTCAAAGGGAAGTTCCACGTTTGAATCCGTGTCAATGGGGATGGAAAAAGGTGGACGATGGCAACGAGCTCATCCGGTCTTCAAATCCGGAAATCACCATGGAGAAGCTACAAGAACTGATTGTACGCAAATGCAAAGAGATGTGCACATGTTGTCGATGTGTAATATCAGGTATAAGTTGCACTTTACTTTGTAGCTGTGAGGGACAATGCAATGAATAAAATGGTTTTATTTTGCAAATTTGTAAATTTTTTACATTGTAACAATGCATTTGTTTGAACATATTCATACGAATAATTATATAAACGTATTTTCTAAGATATACCGAGGAGGGGGTAGGTAGGAGAGTTTTGAAATGAAAACAGTGAAAAGCATTTCCACAAGTGGAACCCAGTGACAAATGAGTACTGGAAAACAACGTAACAATGTAAGAGTTGGCTGAGTGTTACGTTGTCGCCGCAAAACGTCTAAACCATTTGTTGCATAACAAATTTGTGAGAACCTTTTTGTAGCTTATTGTAAGAGCTTTCAAATGATATATCACAATATCATAATATTATAATTATGAATGGAGATGTGAGCATTTCAATGAGCCTATGTCCACCGTCGTGGCAGCTATTTTGATGACGTCATTGTGGAGGGTTTTGACCTCTGATCGATTGCCTCCCTGCAGCCTTCAATTTCTTAACATGTATATAAGCTCGGCTCCACACCTCATACTGGTATCCGGAAGTCAAATATTTTTACGCTAACTCCACTGAATATTTAAGGTGAATCGGACTGCATTAGTGATTTTACCATAACGAAAATATTTTGGCTGGAAAAAATGGTGAAAATATCGGATGAACCAACTTGTGAGTCAAAAACAGAAGTTAATTTCGTTAATCGTTAAAGAAACGAAACGTTGTGGTAAAAAAATGCTTCACTAGTTTAATGGCAGTTAAGAAGTTGAGCCATGCCTAATAGTACAATTTTTGCCCAATTTTTATATAAATGATTTTTCCATATTGATAAATAATTTTTGATAGATATTTTTAAGTATTCATGCTTGAAAATTATATAAAATGTTACTAAAGAAATGGTCGGTATATTCAGCTATAGTTTTCAAACAGATTTCAATTTAAAATACATTTTTTCCCTATTCAATGATGTAAAAATGAATGTTATGCGACATTTAGAAATGAATGCATGGTTGATAAAAGCAAAAGTATCCTGTACCAAATTTTTTTTAGTACAACTATGGGGCTCTGCCCCATACGAGCTACGCCCGCCAACCCCCATTCCGACAACCCAGACTCTAAAAGCAGGCTAATTTCATCGGCTTTAAAAAGATTGAATTATAATTTTAAAAAACAGTGGCGATCTCCCTGTAGACGAATTTTCATTCATATTCCTTTGATTGGAGGTTTTTAAGGCGAAATTATCGTTTGCTAAGGGATACAATGGATGTTTTCGCCTTTGATTAAAAAAAAATAGTAAAAAATTAGAAAATAAGCTAATGTAAAATGAATTAAGTAAACAGAGTCTTTGTTTCTCGGTATTTTAACAGCTCTATACGAAAGTTCTTTTAACCCTTTATCTACTGCATTATGATTTACTGCAATTTTTTTTATTCAAAATTTTTTTTTCAGTTACTACAATGAAAATTAAAGCATAAACATAAAAAAAAAATACTCTCCCGTGAGAAATTTAATTATTTAGAGGCAATGAATTAAAGTGGTACTTTAAAGTACCGTCAGTACACTATGACTAAAATAGCGTAACAGAAAACCCACAAGGTATTTCAAATGGCACCAGAAAATATTTTCAATTTAATAATGTGAAATATTGTTTTTTTCTTATTTCCATATAAATCTTTTGGCAAATTCCGGTACCAATCTTTTATTTCAACATTTAGAATTGAAAATGCTTTGCCCCTGAAAGGGTTAAAAAAACTATTTTTTTTAATGTTTCGATTTTATTAGCGGTCCTTTAGTTATGTGACGTCTATATTCCAGGGACAACATGTTACCTCGCATCTCCACATATGCAATATATGAATTTACATATGCCATTTATAGCATAGCAAAAACGAGCCGGTGCCACAAATTTTTCAATATCCTATAAAACAAAATAGCAATGAAACAGAAAATAAATACCAGGGAAATCATTACTACTCTACATTTTAGTAATTACATTTTAAAGCAGATGAAAACAATGGATAACCACACAGACGAAAAGTAAACAAGAAGTTTCCCTCCAACACCCAATGTACTGACGGTACTTATAAGTACCACCGAGTAGTGCAACTGTTAAATCAAATACATACACCGTTTATCTAAAATAGCTAGTCAAACTGTATTCTAAGATCATAATGAACACATAAAAAAATCCAACACTTATCTTACATCCTTTATTGTGTTTGCAGCAAAAAAAGACGAGCGTGACAATCTGTACAAAATGTCGGTACAAAACCCATCGTCTGTGTCAAAGATAGCCTCCTTTCTCGCTAAAATAACGAATCTAGAACTACTGCTGCCATGTATCCGGATAAAGTGGAATAAAAAGAGTGTTTTTGCAAAGTACCATTAGAATATTGGTAATATTCGCTATGGGATGAAAGTTTAAAGTGAGTGGTACTTATAAGTACCGTCAGTAGATAAAGGGTTAAATAACACATTTGAAATGTTTTATATCGGACGTAATTTTCACCAAAGTTTTCTTTCTCATTTTAACATTCACATAAAAATACTTTTGTTGTTAGAAAGGAAATATTATTTGCGCTGTCATAGAATTCACGATAATAGTTGAAAAGATTATCTCAAAATATGAAAAAAATGTCTCGCGCAAATATATTTTTTGATTTAAACTGTTTTGCCAACTGTCAATTATTTGGCCTTTTAAATATGACGTAAATTTCCTCTATTTGCGATTTTTAACGCATAATAATGAATTTAATATTTAAAAATTTTCTTTACCTTTTAAAATTCATGTGTAACTATAGTTTTTATGACGTAATTTTCTATATTTTTCTGCTTTTTAACACGTAATCACTTAAATCTCATTTGAATTTTTTTTCTGATTATAATAGCCTCGTGTAAATAAATTTTTAATTTGAAAGAAATATTATTCTTAGCGCAGATTTTAAAATTGGCAACAATTTAAAATAATATCCTTTTCTAAAATATGTAAAAAATATCTTTCGAAATGCTGAAAATTTGAATTAAAAATGGAGATAAATCCTCAAAAAATGACTCAAACTAAAAGAAATAAATGCAGTATGCACACCGGGAATTCCTAATGTATTGAATGATGTAAAAATGTTAAAATTCCAATGTACAGTTTTTGCTCATATAAATGTTTTTAATGAAATGATTTTGATCAAATTTAACATTAAATATCTCTTAAAATAATTATTAGATTTAAAAACTGTCTGCATCAGCGTGTTTATCAAACATTTCTCGATAATATCACCAATTTTCATATTATTTTTGTATGAAAAAGTTTTCTTAATATTAAAGAAGAAATACCCCCGGTCACAAGAAACATGGATGCCGATCTAGGAAAGTACCGGGAAGATCTACGAAGATTTTTATTGGTCCATTTCCAAATAGTTACTTTTTTTATATATATAGAAGGATTTCTAATTTTAAATGTGCAGCACATTTTTTTTTTTGTGACTGCTAAAAAGTACGTTATGAAAGCAATAATTCTTTGGCTCTAAAAGATGGTGCATGAAAAAAATATTAGTGTCAATAATTTTTAACGGTCCAAAAAATTTTTATAAAGAAGGAAAATCTTAGAGAAAATAAATTGAACCAGAGGCATTATTTGATATAAATATTGAAGATGCAAGAAAAATAAAAAGTACACTGTCATGTTACATAGTACGGAAAATTTTTCAATTTAATAAAATATTTCCTCTTCTAGTGTAGTCACCCTAAATTTAATTCTATTTAATACTCCACTAGAAATCTTTATTTAACACCTTAACCCCTTCGCGACGGGAACCTTTTACGAAATGTTTATTACTTTGCTACCGGTTTTAAAAATCAGAAGTTTGTGCCAATTCAAATCGGGAAAATGCTCGGATTAAATACGGCAAATTTTACAGTAAAATTTTACTGGTGAGGATAAACGAGGATTCTTAGGCCTATTTCCGGCATGTACACGTGTCGCTCGTCCCCAAGGGGTTAACGCTCGAATTAAATTACGGTTGAATAATTCAAATTGCTTATTGGCACCACTTTTATGTAAAAGAAATATTCTCCTTATTTAATAACAGTAAAAACGATACTTAAATATAGCCAATTTCACTATTTTATAAAACTGGTGGGAATCAAACAATTTGAGTAAAAAGCACAGCCCGAGAATATGACGGGAGCGAGAATTAAGGGGTTAAATATTAAAATGAAAATTTTACTTGTGATTTTTGGTAAAATAAAAAAATATGATGCATTGTGAACCATATACCACATTTATTTTCTGCGTATAAAACTCTGAAAACAATTTCTCAACATTATTTCCATATATGTTATTATTTTATATGTGTCAAGATAATACGGTGTCACAATTCACTTCATTGAATCATTTCTTCTAAACTCAAATGTTTCGAAAACTTTGAAAGTGACAATTTTCAGTCGTTAAATTATAAACACTTGAATCAACATATTATTTTCGTTTCTCTCTTTGCAATGATAAATCTCTTCTTTTTAACATTTTTTAAAGAATACTTTTGGTAGTTTCACTCTGAAAATATATATACTTTTATAACTTACTTTAACAGTAAATATAATAGCTTTTGTGAAATTTTTATTTTATTTTTATAGAACATAGATAATAAACTTACTATCTCAAAGTGTAGTATTTTTTATGAAATACTTTCTTTTAATATAAAATAAACACATTATAAATAAATTTTGTTTTTCGTTAACTTAATTGATGTATAGATCAATGAGTTTGTATAAAACAATAAATATATATGCAATATATTTTAAATTTTTATCTTATCTTAAATCTAATTCTTTATCCAATTTAATTAAATATATTTTCTTTTCATTTATTATTTTCCATTTCCAATGCGCATATTCTATTCGTTTTTACCATTTCGCTATTCAAAATTTGTCTTAGATGCACGCCAATATTTCTTCCACGCTGAAATCATCCGATTTCCGAATATTCTTTTTCATGACCATAGACTTTTTTCGAAGGACGCTTCGATGTTTGCTTCGTCGGTGTTGCTTCGTCGATTTGCACGCTTTTTGGGGACTTTGGACTTCTTTTCGCCGTCCGCCAAATTGTGCTCTGCTATTGGCTAAACCCTTTCGCATTGCGGATTTTTGTATTCCTACGCACTAACCAATAAATTACTTGCACTACGGCAGAATAGAACGTTTTGTGAATTGTTTTAGTCTTTTAAAGTCACGTCAAACTGTTTTGCAGTATAATATTAACTTCTATCCTCTCCGAAGATTCTTGCACGATATTTTCGACCACTAATAAACTGTTTTCTGCCAAACTAGACACTTTATTGGGAAAATCTTAATGATTTTCATCTTTATTGCCCGACTGATCCTTTGAACAACACTACTGAGTCTATTGGAAGCTGGTGATCTAATATCTTGATATTATTAGAATGAAAACATGACATATACCTGGAGTTTCCAAAGTTCGGTGCGAAAGTAAAACGCGATAAAAAATTAATTTCTTAATATATTCTTTAAGGGCTGAAAAGTGTTTTATGATCTGTATCTGATGCATGAATTATTTTCGTTTACTTTACTTTTACAAAAATTTCTTATAGAATTATTCTATAAAAATTTTTATGGAAAAAGTATTATAGAATCTTTTAGAATTATGGCACTTTTTTCTATAAGCTAGTTTCACCAAAACCTATTGAAATACCTGTAGAAGTTGAATGGCAATGTCTGCAGCATTTCTATAAAATATTCGAAAATATTCTGAAAATTTTTTCGAATATATTCTATTAAAATTTTGAATAGCGCCAACACAGGACTGTTTCTATGTGATCACCCTCCCTCCCAAGTACTAACTGCGCTAGATGCTGTTTGGCTTCTGTAATCGAACGTAAACCACTACTTTTAGTGTATTCTACAGCCGATCATCGTTTTTAAGCTCAAATTACACTATTTCAAGTTTGTTTATTTTGTGATTTGCGTTACCAATTATTAAACTTATATAGAAATTATTGTATTGTATAGGATATATATTTTATACGCTGATTCATTCTCAACTGTGTAAATTATGAAAACCAAAATCATTTGTGACTTAGGAAACCCGATTTAAGAAGGGAAAAAAATCGTGTAAAATCAAGCACTTATTTGTTTATTCATTTACTCATTTATTGCCGAAACGTCAGTGAAGGCTTACTGTGGAGACACGAAAAGTTTTGGTTTCCGTTAGTCTGTCTGTCTGTTAGTCTGTCTGTCTGTTCCGCGATAACTGCCGCAAAAAGCATCCGATCGGCTTGAAATTCCCTGGGCATGTTGATGAGCTCCCCGGATTTAGCTGTATAGTTTTGGGTTAAATTTGGTTCATTCGTTCGGAATATACAGAACATTTTATTTTGTGATATAATGCTTTTCTATGGGAAGTCAGACGATTTTCAAATTTTCATTTGTTGAAAGAAATCGCTCATATGAATAATAGATTTAAATGGTAAATTTTGGATGCTGAAATTTTTAAATAAGAGTATTAAATTATTCTTATTAGTTTGCAATTTTGTCAAAACATTTGTCAGAGCTTTTAAATTAGGTGTATAACTTATGATAGAATTTTATACATGTGTTCGAATAATATAAAACATTTTATTTTATGAATTTACTTATATTTCATTTTTTCTTTTAACCGTTGCGTAGCAACAGCATCTCATCTAAAAATATCATAAATGTGAAAGTATGTATGGTTTTTTGAAGTCAAATCAAAGCAAAAGGAATGAATTAATGAATGCCTTTGTATAGATATTTGCATATAGATTTATTTAAACGCAGAAATGAAAATAGTATTTATATACTATATAGAATAATATTTTCATTTATTTATTCAACTATTTGATTATAAATGAAAAAGTTCGTTATTTTCATACAGAATAAACTGACATTATTCTGTTAAATTTTATAAACTTTATTGTTGCCAAAAAAAAAAAAAAATGAATAACAATTTCTCCCAAAGAGTTAATTTTAATTTGTAAGATTTTCACGTGCAAAAGAAAAATGGAATAAGCAAATAAAAAATAAAAAAAAGGATATATAGGACAGGAATGAATACATATAAACATTTCACACCAAATACCACCTAAAATAGTTTTTGTAGCAGTATTTTCCCAGCACTACGAAGAAAGATTCCTCGATTTACACGATTTTACTTGGCCTTCCTTTTCTCATTCTTTGCGATTTCATTTTCGCAATTGCGTGCATTAATTGGCACAAAATTTTACATTTTTATGACTATATATGTAAGGCCATACAAATAAGAAATTCCGTATTGTCTCCTATAAAATGTGATAAAGTGTTGGTTAATCATATATGTTTTTATTAAAGGGAGCAGAGCTGCCAAGCCTCCGGCGTTCTGGATACCAGTATTTTAATACAGAAAATGTTACTTTATTTAATTGAAACATTTGCGCGATTTAAAAGAACATTTTCTCTAAGATAATAGTGATGTGCAAAAAGCTTGAGACTTGGCATGTCTGGTGGGGAGTGAAATGTTTTACTTAATGCATTTATCTCTATTTTAATGCTACGTGAACAACGTCCGTGTAACAGCTTGTAGAGTGTAAAATAAATTAAATTATTAAAATAATCCTTATTACGAAAAATGAAACAGAAAGTCCGGCTAAGGGAAATGAAATGTTAGTTAACCTTTCGTAATTTGACCTGAACATAGGTTTGCGTCAAATTTCAACGGTATTTGTAACATCACGATTTTAAATTAAATGTAGATACTATTAAAAGAAAATCACAAAAAATACTTAAAGGTGCCAAATCATGTTTATCTATTTAACGATCATGAATTATTAACTGTTAGGTTTAGAAGCCCCCCTACTTTAGGGTGATTTTAGTAAGTTAATGCTATCGAGTACATTTTTTGATATTTAGATTAGATCTTAGATATAAATATTGCAGAATGGTAATCAAAATTATTTTTTTATAAACAAAATTTATAAAGGTATTAGATTTCTAAATTAGATGTTTCAGTTTACATTTCCAAAAGTTCTTTATCCATTAGATACAGGTATTTGTGGTTAGCAGGCAAGTAAATACTGCTGTATGGATATTAGGATAACGTAAAATGCTTGACCGAATTATTGCTTATCCTTATAAATCGCAGTGTAAAAAGAAATCTAAGATATGGGGTAATCATTAACTCAATCAGTAGAAAATTACAAATGCAAAATAAATTACACAACGGGGGGTTCAGAGGGGCGCCCCCTGAAGAAATTTGCTTTATTATATAAAAATTACTAGAATAAGTAGCTCGTGAGAATTTCAGAATATCCTTACGTAACAACGTGTTTAATTTAACGCTTTTAATGTCTGAAACCATCGAAATATTTTTTTCCTTTTATAAATGTTTGTGTAATTTAAATAGTTTAAATTTTGTTTTTGTAGAAAGATTAATATTACGCAAAGTTTGATAAAAACAATGAGTTGCAGAGATGACGTTGAGGCTCTTGATCTGCAGATTTACTAGTTTTATTGGTAGTAGTGGTGCTATATTATTCATAGTTTCAAATGAGTTTCACAGCTTAAATCGTGTTAAGATATTTATTTCAGATTTCTGTTAAAATTCATTAATCTGACGGCATCGGACGCGGGTTGATAAAATTACATTTATTTCAAGACTAAATAAAATATTTAAAAGTCTAATAAATTATTATTTGTTAAATTTGACAGGTAATTGTTTAAATATTTTTATATTTCAGATTAAAATATTTGAATAAAAATTGCAATTAGTGAATAAGGTTTATTAAATTATAGTATGAATTACCATTAGTAAATAAAGTTCATTAAATTGGATGAATTAACATTAGCGAATAAAATTTATTAAATTAGATAAACTTTTTTATGAAATTAACAGAAAATTAATAATTGATTATAAAATTAAACGACAAATTAAGGAATCACAGACAAACGTATTGACTAACCATATTTTAAACCAGTGTACTTCGACTGATATATTATTACTTTATCAATTGAATAGCAATGTATTAGAATAAAATTATAATCATATTAAATATATGGAAGTATTATTAGATTACGCTCGTGTATTATAAAATTAATTATTATATATATTAGATCAATTATTTCACATAAATTATAAAAGACCAAAAGTATGTTTTTTTTTTTTTAATTAGAAAAAAAAATTATAGAATTATTAATCTATAGAACTTCTATAAGTTTTTAGTGCTCTATAGAAAAACTGTTCTTTAGAGAAAAAAAATTCTAACGAATTCTATAGCAACATTTTCTTTAGAAAGTCAAGTATTCGATAGTATTCGATAGAACACAAAACGCCATAGAAACAATATTCTATAGAAAGCTATTCTATAGGACTTGTAAAGAATTCTATAGAGTTCTATATAGCTCTATGAACTATTTTCGTAAGGGGATATAAAATAACTTGAAAATGTATATAAATTTAACATACTTTCCTGTAAAAAATTGTAAAAGAAGTAATTTTTATGATTTTTAGTTCATTTCCCCTTTTATGATTGAAGTTTGGTTTCTACTTCAAAAATTCAAGCCATCATTTTTCCCGAGTAAATTTTGATGACATTTAATTATTATGTGCATTTTCTATTGCATATTCTCAATTAGGAGCGTTTAAAACACCTAACAACCGAAAAGGCTTATATCACAACTGAAGTAAACAAGAACGAAAAATCATGCATCAGGCATAGATTATCAAACACTTTCCAACATATTCAGATTACTGTAACAAAACTTGACGGTTTAATAAAGTGAAAGATGGTATCTCGGTAAATAATTTGGAAAATGCAAAACACATTTGAAAACCTAATTTACAAATTACCTCCAATAGTCGAGAAAATATATTCTTTTGTGCAGCGATTTTAATTAACTTCCCCTTTAATTAAATTTATTTAATTTTTATTTAGTATTTTCCCTTTACAATATGCTTATCTTTTATTATTTTTTTAGATTTCCCTATTCAAAATTTGTCTTGGACGCACGCCACTATTTTTTTCCACCCTGAAATAATTTGATTTCAGGATATTCTTTTTCATGACCGTAAACTTTTTTCGAGGGACGCTTCGATGTATTCGCGTGCTTTTTGGGGCCTTTTGGCTTCTTTTTTCAACTAACACATTCACAGTAATACAATTTTGGACGAGTTATAAAAAACTGAAACTGAATTGGTAAACGTTTTAAATGGATCTGGCAATTTTTGAATGAAACGAGCATTATTATTATTATTATTATTTTAGAAACACTGACTGAACTGAAACTGAATTGGTAAACGCTTTAAATATATTTGAAAATTTTTGAATGAAACAATCATTATTATTATTATTATTATTATTATTTTAGAAGCAAGAAATTTCACATTTTTTTAATAAAAAAACTGTCACCAGAAATTAAATATGTCAGTACCACTGCGTATATAATATAACAATAGGAATTAATATGAGCTCATGGTGAAGTTATTTTTAATAAATTAAATGTATATAAATAAACGTGTTGCGCTTAATTTATTTTAATGACATTTGTTTTCATTTCACATATTATCGTTGCTTTACCCCTTGGGGGCGAGCGACCGGTATTCGTGCCGCATAAGGTGCTCAAAATCCGGGATTAATCTCACCAGTAAATTTTTATTGTAAATTTTGCCTTATTCAATTTGAGAATTTTCTCGATTCAACTAGGCAAAAACTTCTGTTTTAAAAAACCGGTGATTAAAGATTAAAAATTCTGTAAAAGACGCTCGTCCCGAAGGGGTTAAAACTAAACCAGCTAAAGTTAAAAAATAAAATATTATTTTACATTCCAGGTAATTATAATACTTTAGTAGAATCATCTATTTTAAATCACCATTATTTCTTGGAATATTCACACAAACCTGAAGCAGTGAAAGAAAAAAGTTTACGTTCTTTTGCTAAACAGAGAAATACAAAAAACAAATAAATAACATAGTAATATTGATAATAGCTTCATTTTTACAAGAGAAAACAAAATTTCCTCTAAGCTAAATAAAATCTAAATCTCTAATTATCTTTACTTAAATTAAAAACATTCTTTACGGACAAATATCATGTTTTGTTCCTTTAAATTAGCATAGAGAAACTATTTACAGAAAATTACTTTAATTATACTTATTAGGTTCACTTTAAGAGCTATCTAGGATTTTAAGATAAAAATACATAATAAAAGCTGTCTTTATTTATCATTCATTAAGTCATAAATTTTCCTGCGATTTTTGCCCACTCTTTTCACAATATTTTTTTAATTCCTTCAATTATAATTACAAGGTTTTCATTATATAGCATAAAAGGACTTTTAATTACCTTCGATAGTTTTTGGACTTATTATTCTTAATTAATCTTAAAGCATATTTTACACCAACCATATTAATTTGAAATAATGAGAAACTGAGAACTGTACTTCTGCATTTTTTAAGCATTTGGTAATGGTTATATTCTTTTATCATCCAGAAGTTTCATTTCACTCCATTTCAAATATTTTCTACAAAATAATTTGAGTATTAAAAAATAATTTTTTAAATTGTTTCGATATTTCTTCTTCAAAATTTATTTTTATTCTGTTGTTTGTTGTTTGATGAACTAGGTTCAAGTTCTGGGATACGGAGGTGTGCAGATTAAAGTTTCAACACCAAAATGAAGTTTAACAATGCAAATTATAAAACTACTGCTATGCTGACTGGTTGAATCTTTCACATTTTGTGTGGCACTGCAGTTTCAGAACTTTGGTTCAAGAAGTATGTACTTACTGACCCTTGCGAGAATCTATGCGATAAATAATTGTCGATGTCATAAGTTTTAACTATTTAACCCTTTATGTACTGAATTATGAATTCATGAAAATTTTATCTTCTAAAGCGATTTTCGTGAACTGTTTAAACTACATTAAAAGATTTGCATAATCATTTAATAAATTTTAGAAGGATTGATTAAATTTGAATTTATAGAGATTTTGTGCAATATTTATAACCTTACTCAAATCTTTTATTTTAAATAAATTTCTTAGTATTTTGTAGAATTGAAATAGGTACAAATGTAATGTTCTTACAATAGAAATATGGAAATATCTCAATAATGACACCCCCCCCCCCCTCCAACAACGCCAAAAAAGCAGAAAAGATGCGAAGGCAAAAGAAATCTTCCTTTTAAAAATATTTTTGATTTATGTAATCAATAATTCTTTTGTAACAAGATAATTAATGTATCTATAACTCATTCTAAACTGTTTTACACTAATCTATGTATTATTTGAATTTTATAACAAGTTATTTTAATGGTACCTATAAGTACCGTCAGTAGATAATGGGTTAAAGCCTAACATCATACACTTTGGAAAGATCATTTACTATGAATTATGTCGCAGTCACTTGTTCTTATCCTGGCATCAAAGTAAAGATGCATGGAAAGTGGTTAGGAATTTGATAACAGACTACATCGGAACACTGGATACTGTTGAAATTCGTGTGTTATAAATATTTGTGCACAATCAGTAGTATGGTGAGATCTCCCGATTGATGATTAATAGATGGGAGAAAGAAACGAAGTCAAGGGTTTCTCTTTTTCTAAAGTAGCGCTTAATGAGAAACTTGTGGACTAGTCCTAAAGGCATTAAAAACACCTGTATTCCGGTTTTACTAATATTTGTCGTTTTTATTTTTTGCCTTTCTTGGTGACTCAGCATAAGAACAATGAGGTCTGGCATCAAAGTAAAGATGCGTGGAAAGTGGTTAGGAATTTGATAACAGACTACATCGGAACACTGCATACTGTTGAAATTCGTGTATTATAAATATTTGTGTACAATCAGTAATAGGGTGAGATCTCCCGATTGATGATTAATAGATGGGAGAAAGAAACGAAGTCAACGGTTTCTCCTTTTCTAAAGTAGCGCTTAATGAGAAACTTGCGGACTAGTCATAAAGGCATTAAAAACCTGTATTCAGGTTTTACTAATATTTGTATTTTTTATTTTCTGCCTTTTTTATTGACTCAGCATAAGAACAATGAGTTCTGGGTATGTATCTTGAAATTACGGTGCGTTATTCAGTGGAAAATGCAAGATGGACCTTAAAAATGTATTTTAAAGCATTTATTCTTTATTTGAATCCAGATGTTTTTAAAAAACTGTTCTTAAAGGGTCTCAGGACTCTTAAAACTTCAAAATTTTCAAAATTATTTTTTTTTTAATGTGAAACTCTTATCTTTCTGAATATTTTGATATAATTATTTCCTTGAAATTCTCATTAGGACAGAAGTTATAGCTTTTAGAATTATACACGCTCAATAGCTGAAGCGGTGTTTCCGAAAATTCGAAGTCATTTTTCTCCAAATGACGTTTTTGGGCATAACGCGCACCATATCTTAAAAACTTCTGAATATTTTTTTCAATACATATGTTTCCTGTTTGTCCGTATAAACGGAACCTAAAATTTCCTTTTTATTATTAAAAAAAAATATTTTTTAGGTGATTATACTGCTGAAATTTACAAAATCGTGTATTAGCTAAATACAACTTTGTATTAAAAATATAAAAATGCTTTAAATATAAATTTATTTAGGTTCAGAATAATTATTACAATCTGAAGTATAATTAGACACAAAAATTTTCATTTTAGGTGCAAAATCTCTTTTGTAATCCTGCGCGTAAGCTGTTATACCAATTTTCTGCTCGAGAAATGTCTGACAGTTTGGACCCCCCTATAAATGCTAATTCTGTATCTTGAAATTTTTAAATTACATGTAATGAAAGAACCTACTTATATCTTTCATCCGAAATAAAATTGTGTCTTATAATTATATACATTTTAAGATATTAAATGTTGAAAATGGTCTTTTTTTTATTTTTGCCAGTTTTAAGAATCCTGAGACTCCTTATTAAACAACCTTAAGTTCTGAGTATTGCCAAGTGATATAAAATGATATTGATGACACATTGTGCTAAAATTGGGTAAGGTGGTCCAAGAATGCGCGGTGTACAACAGTACCAAGAGCGATTATCTAGTCCCTAAACAGAATTTTTCATATAGATGCAGTTGTAAACGATTTAATGACATGACAAGTTTATGATGAAAAAAACTGCGCATTTTGGTGAATATTTTTATTTTACCCCTGAAAGAGTTAAAAAAAAAATATTTTTTTTTGTTTCGATCTTGTTAGCAATCTTTTAGTTATGCGATGTCTATATTCCAGGGACAACATCTTCTCTCGCATCTCCACATATGCAATAAATGAATTTACACTTGCCATTTCTAGCACAGTCAAAAAGAGCCGGTGCCACAACTTTTTCGATTTCCTATAAAAAATAATAATGAAACAGAAAAGAAATATTAGGAAAATCATTATTTCACTGCATTTTAGAAATTACATTTTAAAGCAGATGAAAACTATGGATAGCCACACAGACGAAAAGTAAACAAGAAGTTTTTCTCCGTCACCCAGTGTACTGACGGTACTTATAAGTACCAGCGTGTAATTCAACTTTTAAATCAAATACATACACCGTTCACCTAAACTAGCTAATCAGATTTTATTCTAAGATCAAAATAAACACGTAAAAAAAAAAAAAAACCCAACACTTATATCTTTATTGTGTCTGCAGCAATAAAAAGACAAGCGTGACAATCTATACGAAATGTTAGCACAAAACACATAGACTGTTTCAAAGATAGCCTTCTTTCTCGCTAAAATAACAAACCTAGAACTACTGCTGCCATCCCGTAAGGCATGGTGACGTCACGGTGACGTCGTTGTGAAGTCACACTGTGATTTTGTGACCGTCGATGTGACGTCACGTGACGTGGATGTGAGGTCATAGTGATTAAAATGCGAGGTCGTTATGGCCGTTTTAGAGGTCGTTTGTGACGTCACATTGTGACCATTCAGTGAAGTCACGGTGTGACAAATTTGTGAAAAGTGTATCATTTGTGACTATTTTGGCATTAACTTTGTGACGAACCTGTGACGAAAGTGACAATGCTTTGAAGTCACACTGTGACCAATTTGTGAAATATGTGTCATTTGTGACGAACTTGTCATAAACTCTGTGATGATTTCAAATGAAAATCAAATTTCAAATTAATTGCTTAAAAGGCGCAAAGGCGAGCTAGTGAAAAAGATTCCATGCTGGAACTGGAACCCGGGCCATCAGTATAGCGCACTGACATTCTACCGACTAAACCACATGGAACGATACCCAGCCTGGAAAATTTCTCACTATTACATGTTGGCAAGGCTACAAACGCAGCACAAGATGGAATATTTATCGTGAGCCACCGACATGGGGCAAACACGAAACTTAATTAAATCCAGCATCGATTGAAACTATATTAATAATAGGAAATTTTTCCAGAGAAAAACATTCGCCTTGCATACAGTATTTCAAATGAAAATCAAATTTCAAATTAAAATTGCCTTTTAAGCTATTAAGTTGAAATTTGATTTTCATTTGAAATACTGTATGCAAGGCGAATGTTTCTCTCTGGAAAAATTTCCAATTATTAAAATAGTTTCAATCGATGCTGGATTTAATTAAGTTTCGTGTTTACCCCATGTCGGTGGCTCACGATAAATATTCCATCTTGTGCTGCGTTTGTAGCCTTGCCAACATGTAATAGGGAGAAATTTTCCAGGCTGGGTATCGTTCCATGTGGTTTAGTCGGTAGAATGTCAGTGCGCTATACTGATGACCCGGGATCGAGTCCCGGCGAGGATATTTTTCACTATGTTGGCCTTTGTACCTTTTAAGCAATTTATTTGAAATTTGATTTTCATTTGAAATATTGTATGCAAGGCGAATGTTTCTCTCTGGAAAAATTTCCAAGTATTAATACTGTGATAATTCTTGTCATAAACACTACGATAATTTTAAAGTAAAGTTTTGTTTGAAATATAAAATCTTATCTTTTTACGTTCTTTTTAGCAAAATATCGCTATTTTGGAGTCCTATTCTTCTAAAATATTTTTAATTTTCCATTTAAAAAACAATGCTTATCAACTGACATCATTTTTTAATAACTTCTAAGCTTGATCTTGAATTCAAGCTTAATATTAAGAATGTGTAAGCTTTTTAATGTGATGTGATTTGTCATTGCTTTATTAAATACGAACATGGAGTCTTACGGATATTAATACAACTGTTATTTATAGAACGACAGGATAAGCCCTATTTATTTAAATTTTTTATTCCCGTATATATTGTATTTTGTGAATATGAGCTAATTAGATTTGGTATGTTTTATAGGAAAAGGCTGATCTGGGAAATAGAAACAACAAGTAAGATATATCATGCGTTAAGAATAGATTATAAAACACTTTCCAACTCTTCCTAAATGTTTTAACAAGACATCGGGGTAAATAACGTAAATAAGACAACTAAGTAAACATGAAAACGCGTGAAACATTTGAAAAACTGATTTACGCAGTTACCATCCACAGCCAAATATGTTTTCTAATTTTTTTAAACAGTCCTGTATTTGATCTGTAGATTGATATATATATACTATATAATGGGAAAATTTAGTTTATCAAGGAAACGCATAACAGGTTGAAATTCTCTTTCAGCAATTTATACTAATATATGGAAACATACTTAAATAATTTTGTACAACCCCGTAGTTTACCTAGAACCTTTATTACACGTCACTATTTAGTTAAAATTTAATTCAAACGAAAACACTCTTAAAACTGCTGAAATCACATTTCCAGAAATTATAATTTATAGACGGCAACATATCCAATTCTTTGCGTGACCCTGTATATCATTTTATCTATATACTACAAACATTTCTTAATAAATTAAATACAGAGCAGCGTAAAAATGCATAACTTATTTAAAAAAGACCTTTAAGCAATACCCAGTAACCCTTACGAATACTTTTGTGTAGTCCTGTATATGAATTATAGCATATATATATACACCATATGCTATGCATAAATGTAGTGAATCATAATTAAAAATGCATTTCCAGCAATCATCGCTAATGAACAGTACTTCGGATACAATATAGTATCTGAAATATTTTGTGTGTCCCTGTGAATGCTATATACACTTCGTATTATACATGAAATAATTCATAGTATGTAAACCTCAACGACGTATATCAATTTCATTACATATCAAATAGATTAACATAAATAAAGTACGCCGCAAACAATTCCCTCCAACCCTATATCATTATGTATTGGAATTCCTTTTTTAGTCCTGTAAATGAAAAATAACTATTCTTTTGCATCGCATATTCTACGGAATGCACATTTTAGTGCACTTCATAAATGCATATCAATTTTATTCTGTTTGAAAGCGTGTAAAATCATTAAAAATCATTTGAAACGATTTTTTCCCACAGGCCGTAATGTAATGGAATACAATTGACTGTCCCTGTAAATGAACTAAACATGCTACAACCTTCATTACAAATAGGGACCTTGCTATGGTAAACGTCAATAACATCCAAAAATTTCAGGTCAATCCGAGTATATTTACGCGAGTTAGAGCGCGGACAGACGGCCAGACAAACCGAAGTCATAAATACTTTTCAACTTTATCGGGCATGAAAAACACTTTATTTCAATGCTTAAATATTACATTTTATTTTTTAATGCCAATAAAATAAATGTATCGAAAACGTAGAAAATGAGTTTACAATCAAAGAAAATTTAATAACTGATTCTGAATGTCTACAATTAAATGTTTGATTAAAATGACAAACAGCAAAAAAATGCTTAAATACAATTAAAAAAATAATTATAACAATTTGAAAAACACTAAATAATTAGTATTTATAATTGTACTATTAAACAACAACAAATTATAATAGATGAATTAAATGCATTTAACAATTTCTCAAAAATCTTTCCATCGCCATATTGCTTCTGAAAAGAATCCCAGCTCAGTCTCATTGTATATAACATACAACTATTTAACTCATGATAATAATCTATCAAACAGGAACAAAAAATTTTAATTAAATAAGACATACCTTTTATGTTCCATAAATATTTTAATAATATCCGTATTTTATCCTAAATTGTCAGGCATATTTCTGTTAGCTTAAAAAAATAACTTCCCTCGTCAGTAGTTCTCTGATCCTTATTTTATTCTGCGGTTTAATCGAGCGCAGACGATATTGCAAGCAGGTGCTCCTACTGTATTATATATATATATATATATATATATATATATATATATATTTTTTTTTTTTTTTTTTTTTTGTACACAACAGAGAGTTTAAATGCGCAATAATTTTATCTTATTTAAGGGTATCTGTAATGAAAATTTTCTATTTGAATTAAACACCTGCCTTTTTTCTTTCTTTCTTTTAAAGTAAAGTTTGTTTAACACGTAATAAATAAATACGTATATTTTAAATGCGATTAGATTTTAAATACGAATAAGTAATTATATCATGGGTTTTCCACAAATTTTGTATATTTCTTTTATTTTCGGAAAATGTTAATTTTATTTAAAAAGTCTGAAAGAAGTAGAATTTATGACTTGAATGCAAATTCTAAAGCAAGAAATGCATATGTGACTAAACACTGAGTATTTTTTTTTTATACGTGCTCATTAAAAGATACAAACTTAACTGTAATAGAAAATTTTAGTTTGAAACCACAGAAGGGTTTCGAATACCACTGGTCGACAAAAAAAATATAAATAAATAGATAAAATAAAATAAAACAACTTCCTCCCTGCAAACTAAATATATAAAGTGTACTGATTTAATATTCCTAATTCTAAATATGTTATCCAAATTACTCCAATGCATACCATTTTTCCGAGAAACACTTTTATAATAATAGCAATCAGTGAAGGATTAAATTGCAATGGTAGATAAAATTGAAATCATAAAAAAGTATACTTTCACTGTCTTAAATAACAAATTGATAAAATATAGCATGAAAATCTAGTTTGTTGATATTTCTACCGTGCATTTTCCTTTTTCTGCCCCCCCCCCCCCCATCTCTTTTCGTGTAAGAATTTACTATTTCCTATCCACTAATATATTTTCATTCCTTATGTCGCTGTAACTCGGGCATGTAATATTTCTGTTCATTTTCAAAGATTTTTGATGTTCATATTTTTGTCACGCTGTGACTTACAATATGGTGATTTTTTTCGTAACATATGTGACGTGACGTACGTTACTTGCAGTGTCATAACAGTGACGTCACAATTTTTTTTAATTGCCAGAAAATATAATTTTACATAAATAACATGTTTTGAATACCACAGTGACCACAGTGACTCACAGTGACGTCACAACGACGTCACCGTGACCATGCATGCTATGGGGGATGTATCCGGATAAAGTGGAGTTAAAAGAATGTTTTTGCAAAGTAACATTAGAATATTAGTAATATTCACTATGGGATGAAAGTTTAAAATGAGTGGTACTTATAAGTACCGTCAGTAGTTAAAGAGTTAATGATTTAGAAGAGAAAGAGTTATTTCGGCCTTCTCGTTAAAATATTTATGAGTTTTGAAAACATGATCATAATAAAGATTACAAAGCTAATTTACTTTTTTGGTTTTTATTTACTGGGTTATTATTGGATTACCTCTCATCTAAATGATTTGGATTTGTTTATTAATAGATGTCATTACTGATGTTTCGAAGATATTTAGTGGCGATAGTGTAATAGAGCGCAGTTCCAAACAGTACAAGAGTGTGCACCTGCTTTTGGGAAAACTGGTACATTTGCTAAAAAAGGATATAAAATAACGGTCTCATTTCAACGGTCCTATAACGGTAGTCTTTCGAAAATTACATTTTTAGCCTACGGTATGCTATTTCATTCTCCCACCTATTAATGTGTCGTCTCCAAAAAATAACGTTGCGCTGTATAAGCCAGCCGTAAAACAAAGCAGATGTATCATTGTACGGAATAATCTCTACTGCAATTTTTTTAACTTCTAAGCATCGCACATTTTCAATTTTTATATCGTAGTATTGGAAAAAAAAAACTTTTAAATACAATTTGTTTAAAAACTGCATCTCCATTTATTTTCGAGGTATCAATTTTTGTTTGTAGTTTTTTGCACCATTTGTTTAATTTTGGCAACGCAAGTACCCCATTTCTATAGAAAGTAAAAGGAAAATAGATGAAAAATAGCAATTATTTCTTTTTGTTACCATTTTCTTATAAAAACGGAAAAAAATTAATTAAAATACGTGCTATTTTGAAAAAATATAAATGAATGATTTCTGATAAAACATGGAGCTATTATAAAATAAATTTAATTTTAAGTATCTATATTAATATTACAAACAAATGAAGGCATATGAAACATGAGATAGCCGATTTTTTTTTTGTCCCGTGTCTTGAATGACGAAATCACTTTTTTTGAATTTCTGTATTATTCAGGGATAGTCACGTCCTCTGCATATTTTACTGTAGATGTTGTTTAAGACTGGATCGTAAATGAGGAATTCCTTAGCGGAGGCGGATGACGTCATTTTATATAAAATAAAAACGCGCATTTGGAGTCTAGAAACTGAACTAACTATACTTATATGCATATATATATATATATTTTCATTGGAGGCGACACTAAATTCTGAAAAAGCAGAATTCCTGTTTTCTAGTTTTATATACTGACTTCTCAGCAAACCGAGTCAATGTCAGACCATTAGAATCTAAACTTGTTGTATCTTGAACCACAAACACTATATTGCCATTAATGACTGGCAATTTTCCATTTTAGACATTTTGTCGAATATTTAGACATATACTTGCCAGATTCTTCTGGAATTTCAGGATTAAAAAGAACAGGTATGACCTCATATTTAGCAATGTCGATTTGATAAGGTGGACAATTAGGGGGTCAACAAAAAATCAAAGAAAAAAAATAATGCTTGGGATCACCCTGTAAAATAAAATGCACGAAATCATCTATCGCTGCCGAATATAAATAAACAGACATTGTGCAATATGTGTATTCTTTTGTGTAAGAATAGCACGTATATTAATAGAGATATAGCGATATATTTAAAAAAATAAAAAAAATTCTTGCATGTATTTTGCTTATAACATACAGGGTTTTCAACCAATTTTAACGCCGATTTCAGAAAAAATGACAAAATATAGTAGAAACAATTGTATCTCACTCTAACGCCGATATCATTCTGAATTTTTACGATATCTGACTTGATTTTTTTTAATAAGTTGCTCTAGAGTTGACTATTAAATTATGTAAAATGAAACTTGTCATCGTTCGCGCATGCGCAGATAAAAATTATTTCATACCACTGCTCATATTTCCTAAAATATTTAATATATTTATATTCCAATTGAACTATGTTGTTTTGACTATATTTTGTCAATTTTTCTGAAAGCAAAAAACATGCAGTAATAAGCAAAAAACATGCAATAATTTTTTTAATTTTTTTAAATAAATCGCTATATCTCTATTAATATACGTGCTATTCTTGCACAAAAGAATACACATATTGCACAATGTCTGTTTATTTATATTAGGTAGCGATAGATCATTTCGTGCATTTTATTTTACAGGGTGATCCCAAGAACTATTTTTTTCTTTGATTTTTTGCTGGCCCTCTAACTGTCCCCCTTATCAAATCGACATTGTTAAATATGAAGTCACACTTGTTCTTTTTAATCCTGAAATTCCAGAAGAATCTGACAAGTATATTTCTAAATATTCGACAAAATGTCTAAAATTGAAAGTTGCCGGTCATTAATGGCAATATAGCGTATGTCAGTTGACCACAGAACACTGAAAATGGAGAGGAGGAATGAGAATTGATTTCAGTACAAAATGATCTTTCTGAAAAGGCAGAAAAGCTATGTAAAGAAAAGATATACGATCAGTGTGAAATAATCCCAACATCTGTTTCGCAAGGCTTCGACTGCAACAACTTCATCTTATGTCAAATTAAAAGAGTTGTCACCGTATACAAAATCATGTGTGCTGCGATAATGAAAGGAGCTGAAAGTCTGAAATTTTAAGCAGTTCATCACACAAAAGGCAGCTTGAAGATGACGCTGAGGGCAAAAGCCAACAACCTCTACCAAAAAAAGAATAAAAGTAAACTCATGAGGTCAAAAACTGCAAAAAGAAAAAACTAATGCCCAGGCTCCTCAGAAACCTATAGAGAACCAATTGTAGAGGATTGTATCGAGTTAATTTCTTGCAGAGACTGGTGATACGAGGAGTGCAGACACTATACAGGTCGTTGCCACTACAAATGTGAGGTTTGTAAGGAAAACGTTTTCATTTGTATATTGCGCACTCTTTCATACTTAACTGCACACTCTTGCCTTTAATGGTTTTACTAGAGTGAGCATTTAAAAAGATAATCTTTCTGCAAATAATACTGAAAGTACTTCTTATAAGTTGATGAATGTAATTTTATTTGTTATCTTAATTATCTAAGATTTTAAATGGAGTATAATATCATCCTTTAAATCTCGTCATTTATTGTTACTTAATAAAATAGCTAAAGTGCGCATTCCTGCACCACCTTGCCCTATTGAATAAGTTAGAAGAGATATTTCAAAATAGGCTGAAGAGCTATATATTGAATTACACTGGCATCTGATTTAAATAGAGCTAAATTTTTAGTACATGAATTTCAAAGCGGCAGAATCGGATTATAATTAAAAATACTTTCTGAAGTCTACATTAAATATTGTGTCAATCCGCATATTTACACGTTAAACCAAAAAATGATGGAGATGTTGGAAGAAAATTTTTTAATGAGGCTGAAGTGCTACAAATCATATCATATTTTTAATTAAATATCAATAACGTTTTTCTCAACTGAAATAGTCTGTTCTAATTACTAACAATTTATCAACGTGTCAGCAACAACTGTTTGCGCTTGGTAGGTACTTTTGGAAATTTTTTGTGTCGTAATCCAATTTCTTATTTTTTGGCATCTTGCAACATTCGCCTATAAAATTTAGTTCCATTAGCTGAAAGAAGGATTCATTAATCGAACATCAAATACTTCAATGTTAACACTTTGCAGGCGGGTGGCATTTTTAGCGCTTTTAAACGCTTAGTGCACAATTTTAGTTATTGCACAAGTGAACCAACTTAATCTATACTCCTATTATAAAGAGGAAAAAATTGTTTATTTGTAGGAAGTAAGCTCTCGAACTACCGAACCGATTTCAAAAGTAATGGTATCAAAATGATGGTGTTAGTCCAACTTAGAACATAGGCTATATCTTATGTCGGTGCCATTAGGCCAAAGGGGGTGTAGGAGCAAAAAACGTTCTAAAAATGCGATTTTAGCGTTACTGAAGGGCCTAGAAATATGAAATTTTGAATATTAGTTACTTATAAGATATAAATGATGTCTAAGAACAGTTCTTAAACTATTCGAAATTAAAAAGGGGTGAAAATGCACAAAAAGCGTTCTAAAAAACGTTCTAAATGGTAGTTTCTACACAATCTCAGGAAATACCAAACCGATTTAAAAAATATTGGTGTCAAAATGATGGTGACAACGCTTGCTCCAAGATAGGCTATGTTTTATGTCGGTGTCACTACCCCAAAGGGGATGCAGGAGCAAAAAACGTTCTAAAAATGTGACTTATGTGTTACTGAAGGGCCTAGAAATATGAAATTTCAAACATTATCTACTTATTATATATAAAGGATTTTTAAGAACAGTTCTTAAACAATTCGAAATTTGAAAGGCGTGATAATGCGCGAAAATCGTTCTTAAAAACTTTCTAAATGGTGGTTTCTACACAATCTCAGGAAATACCAAACCGATTTAAAAAATAATGGTGTCAAAATATTGGTGTCAAAATGACGGTGACAACCCTTGCTCCAACATAGCCTATGTTTTATGTCGGTGCTACTACCCGAAAGGGGGTGCAGGAGCAAAAAACGTTCTAAAAATGCGATTTTTTCGTTACCGAAGGGCCTAGAAATATGAAATTTGAAATATTAGTTACTTATTAGATATAAAGGATTTCTAAGAACAGTTCTTAAACAATTCGAAATTTAAAAGGGGTGAAAATGCGCGAAAAGCGTTCTAAAAAACGTTCTAATGGTGGTTTCTACACAATCTCAGGAAATGCCAAACCGATCTAATAAATAATGGCGTCAAAATGATGGTGACAACCCTTGCTCCAACATAGGCGATGTTTTATGTCGGTGCTACTACCCCAAAGGCGGTGCAGGAGAATAACGTTCTAAATTGCGGCTTTTGCGTTACGGAAGGGCCTAGATTCGTGAAATTTGGAATGGTAGTTAGTTATAAGATATCAATTACCTCTAAGGACATTTCCTAAAAAAATCGAAATTTAAAAGGGGGTCAAAATGCGCAAAAAGCGTTGTAAAGAACGTTCTAAATTGCGATTTCTGTGCAATCTCAGGAATTACTGAACGGATTTCAAATATAATGGTGTAAAAATGATGGTGAGAGCTCTTTCTCCAAGATCGGCTATATTTTATGTCTGTTTCCACTACCCCAGAGGAGATGCAGGAGCAAAATGCGCGAAAAGCGTTCTTAAAACGTTCTAAATGCCGATTTGTCGGCAATATCTCAGGAAGAATGAATCTGATTTCAAACGTAATGGTAGGAAATTGATGCTGACTGCCTCTGCTCTAAGATAGACGCTATTTTATGTCGGTATCACTATCACCAAGACGTTGCAGGAGCAAAAAACCGTTCTAAATTTCGATTTTTGTGATCGGTAGGGGCTAGCAACTTAAAATTAGGCAAGGTACATATTTATCAGATATAAATGATGTTTAAGAACAGTTTCGAAAAAATTGGAAATTTAAAAAGGGGTGAAAATGCGCGAAAAGCGTCCTAAAAACGTTCTAAATTGCGATTTCTACTCAATCTAAGGAAATACCAAAGCTATTTCAAAAGTAATGGTTGCAAATCAATGGTGACAGTCCCTGCTATAACATAGGTTATATTTTATGTTGCTGTCACTACCATCTGAGGGTTGCAAAAGCAAAACATGTTCTAATTTGCGTTTTTTGCATAACTGAAGGGTCTAACTCTTTTAAGTATGGCATGGTATTTACTTACAAGATGCAACTGCTTTCTAAGAACTGTCGAAAGAAAATTTCAAATTTAAAAAGATGAAGTGAGCAAAAGCGTTATAAATTACAATTTTTAAGCAAATTTTTAAATTACAAAACCGATTAAAAAAATAATGATGACAAGATTTGGTGATAGAACCTGCTCAAACATAAGCTATATTTTATGTCTGTTCCACTACCACCAGAGGGTTGCAGGAGCTAAAAACTTTCTAAATTACGATATCTGTGATACTGAAATGGCTAGAAACTTTAAATATGACATGGTAGTTACTTATAAAATATAAATGCCCTCGAAGGAACGTCGAAAATAAATTCCAATTAAAAAGGGGTGAAGCGAAGGGGAGGTGCGAAAAGCATTCTAAAAAAGTTCTAAATTACGATTCTATGCAATTTCAGGGAATATAAACCGATTATGAAAGTAATAGTTGCGAATCCATGGTAACAGTCTCTTATCCTACACAGGCTATATTTTATGCCGGTGATTCTACCACCTGGGATTCACAGGAACAACAAAAGTTCTAAAAAAGGGCTTTAAAAGCTTTTTAAATTACGTTTCTGTGGAATATTAGGAAATAACAAACCGATTTCAAAATTAATGTTGGCACATTAATGGTGACAGTTCCTGTTTCAGCATAGCCCTTTATGTTGTGAGAGGGGGTAGGACTTGGAATTTGACATGATGGTTAATTTTAAGATGTAAGAAGATGGTTTCTAAAAAATTCAAAACTTCAAATGAATACTGAAATGAGCGTATTAATTGAGCATAAAAGTTTCAAAATATTTTCTAAATTATCATTTATTTAGTTTTATTTCATTTTATAAATTTAAGTCTCATTTCTGCCTAATGCAGTGTAATTATGATGTTTAATCAAACTGTGTTTTAAATAGTAATTTTTGAATTATTCCTAAAAGAAATAAGTACCTTTTAATAAAAAAACCTTTTAATAAAATAAAATATTACCTTTTAATAAAATAAAAAATTAGTTAGTACCTTTTAATAAAAATTAGACATATAAATATCACTTGGCATATTTCAAATATTACGCGAGCAAAGCCGCGTGGTTTGCTAGTAACTTATAAAGGTCATTGATGAGATGGGATTTTATTTTGTAAATAGAACAATTACTAATTACTTATAGAATTAACTACAAATACATTTTTATAGATAATGTATCAGCAGTGTTGTAAATCTGACGGATTTTATTATTCAAAAGTTCAAATTCTAACCAGAAAGTTTAAGTAGTAATTTTATATAAAAACTCACATTTCGTGAATTAAAAAGGTTTAGAACAATTCCAGGAAAACACAATAAGAGATTTAAGATGAAGACTAGACATGGTTGGGGGAGGAGAAATCATTAGCTAATTTACAATTTTCTGGTAAAAATTCCAAATTTCTGAATAAGAAACCCTGCTTTATTTGGCAACACTACTTATTTGCAATTATCTCTCCTTTATCACTATCGGAATCGCGCATATACCATTTCAAAATTTGTAATATTAAACAAATCATAATGAGAAAAAGCAATTTAAGAAATTACAACGACCATTTGGAAAATGATTTTTTCAAATACTAAAATTTGAGACATAACGCCATGAATTAAACATTAATAGTGTTATTACATGTAAAAATTCCAAGCGAGAAAAATAGCCTGCGACTCTTACGTATTATCCACCTGAAACTTATGTATTATCCAAGAATTTCATTGGCTGTTCGGGAAAAGGCTTTTCCATTTTAAATGAAATTTCATTCTTAAACTTCTAAACATCCCACAATATTACTTTTTACACCGTCGTATAGAGAAAAAAATGTACTTTTAAATGCAATTTGTTTGAAAGCTGTATCTCAATTTGTTTCTCAGTTATTAATTTTTTTTGTAGTTTTTATTACTTTTTTGTCATAGTGGCAACAGAAGGTATCCACCTCTGTTGAAAGTAAAGGGAAATACATATTATTGTATAGACCAATCAGAAAACGAATAAAATGATGATTAAACCAATAAAAACCTTCAGATATGCTTTTGATTTCCTGCCCTGACGAGGACAATAACCATTTTTCCAAATGGTTAATAAAACTCAACTTTCTGTAAAGTCATAGAAAATAGTACCTCAGTACTGTTCATCACGCAACTGTGATTACAGTCTCCCGCTTCAACGTTTATCCTATTCAAGACTGTGATCACACATTCTCCCGCAAGTAAAGTGTTAAGTTACACCAATATATCCGACAATCATTTTTTTTAAACCTCCCGCTCATGTTTGTGAAAAAAATAAAAGAAAAAAAATCAGTCTCTATTGTACACTTAAAATGCCATTTAAATTGTATCCTTAAAATATGCCATAAAAAGAGAGTTGTTAAATAGCTCTTTTAACACATCGGCAGTAATGCAATTTAGGACGAGTTATAGATTAAAAAAATCATTCTCTAAATTGTACGCTTAAAATATTTAAAAACAAATTCGTGTAGTAAAGATTAATTTGTTTAGCATGATCCTATTAACCCACTCTGAGCCAACGATACTCTCAAATACCAAGCAAAAAAAGTGTTAGATTTTTCCTTTAACACATTGATTAGAAGCAATACAATTTGCGACGAGTTATGGATAAAAAAAAAGTCGTTCTCTGTATTGTACACATAAATTGTTTAAAACAAAATTGTCTAATAAAGATTAATTTGTTTAGCATGTTCCTATTAACCCTCTAAACCCCAACGATATGTTCAAGTACCATATAAAAAGAGTTGTTTAATAATTCCCTAAATATATTGATTGGCAGTAATATAATTGAGATATTAAAAAATCATTTTATGTATTGTACACTTAAAATATTAAAAAATAACATTGCGTTAAAGATTAATTTGTTTAGCGCGATTCTATTAATCCTTTATGCCCCGACGATACTTTCAAGTACCATGCAAAAATAGTTGTTAAATAATTCCTTTAACACATTTTTTAACAGTAATACAATTTAGGACGAGTTATAGATACGTTACTTTATGATGTTTCAAAAGTATTATTCGTAATACAAAGTAAATTTTTCACTAATAGGTATTTTTTTTTTCAAATTCTAACAGTTAAGCTTTCCTGGTGTATTAATGAATGGAGTGGAAATTTTCAGTTCTGAATTATTCTGGTAGCGTTGCAGGTGTCGCGATTTACGTGTGACATCTCGATTTTTGAAAGTTCCAAGGCTAAACCGGCGGAACCACTACGCAAGACGGCAAGAGTCCTGATTTTTTACGATACGCAAATTCCTTTATCCCTTTAAAACCTAATGATTTTTGGTAGAAGCGAAAAGTTTCCCCTATTTAATAGGATCATATTTGATTGAAATTTTTTTTTAATATTCAATATCAAGCTATGCCAAGGGAGGATCCGACCAATTCTGCGGATGCAGGCTAGACTTTAAATCGAACAAAAAGAGCAAAATGTTTTTTAATCTTCTTCAGGATCAGCTACACAATTGTGTAGGTCAAGTCTTAAAGGGCATATTCCTCCATGCAATTCTTTAGTGGGTGTCGAATATAAGATAGTACTTTAAAACATGTGAACAAATCTATAACGGTCCAACCGAAAGGAATATGGATATGGGTCGCAAATATGAAAGTCGCATTGTTGTAATAACTCCATTATTTGAAGAGAAAGAAGACTGCGCATGCCCCTACAGAGGTCGCAGTGTGCTGGGAATGCATGCGATATCATCAGATCTCTCCAGATGCGTGTGTGATAGTTTGGGAGCACTTAAAAGGCATCATTCGCATCACGAATTCCTCGAAACAGTGTCAACGCGCGTCCGTCGTGCAATTTGTAACAGAAGAAAATGTAAATGCTAGTCAAATATATCGTCGAATGCAAAATGTGTATGGCACGGAGTGTATATCATGCAGAAGCAGTACTGACTACAGGTCACGACCTGGTCAAGCGCATGTGGTCTTCTTCCACTACGAAAATCCCTACACTATCGGAATTCCGATGTGCGTGACATACAATCCGTGCCGTACACATTTTGCATTCGACCAAAAATTTCACAAGCACTCATATTTTCCGCTGTTAAAAATTGCACGACCGCGCGTTGACACCGTTTGGAGGCATCCCTGATGCAAATGATGCCTCTTAACGTGCTCCCACGCTATCAAACCCGCATCTGGCGGGATCTGACGATATCGCATGCATTCGAAGCACTCTGCGCCCTCTGTAGGAGCATGCGCAGTCATTTTCTCTTCAAATGACGGAGTTATTTCAGCAATGTCACTTTCATTTGGCCGACCCTTATACAAAAAATTCCGTTTTTACAGGTTTTGATGTACTTTGTTAAGTAAAACCTGGAAACGGAACCTGCTTATAACGCAATCTTGTTTAAAACATGAACATTTTTTATTCTCTATGGAAAGGATACTATGAAATCGGAAACATCACCAAAATATAATTTTGTTTCAATCCCTAGTGATTCTACTTTCAGAGATTTGACTGCATAAGTTATTGTGTTATTTAGTACAATTAAACTTACTAAGATGAAATCTCGAGTGACCGGAGAAAGATTCTGTATTGGACAGGTTTTCGTCTGAATCTTAACAGGTATAAGTATATGGTATTCTTTCCGTAGGGATCATAAAGTGTTTAACGTTTAAGACAGGATTCCGTTATGGTCAGTACCCATTTTCTTAGAGTTTAATGTATTTTTAATGTTCCAACTTAGAAGACTTTTTTGTCCACTGAGCTCTATATATAACAGGAGTTCTGGGTTGGCCATCAGAACCTTGCAAGGAAAAGGAAGCATGGAAAGGGCATAGGTAAAAAATAGCCCGCGTTATCAGTGTTAGGTAATAGAGTGTTCATTTACTATTATCCCAATTTATACTTCTCTAATAAAGCTATACTTATCAAATTAATAAAGGATTCTCTAATCACGTAAGGGGAGGCGATAAGCAGCATTTTTTTCCATGAATGCGAACTATGATTATCGTCACTGTATCCTTCCGCGCTGACCGCTGAAAATCATGTTGGGAAATAAGAAGACGAATCTTCTGTTACAGATGGAGCTCAGGGTTTTTGTCTTCCTTCCCCGAAATATGAGACAATGGATCTGGGAATACTAGTTAGTCTAGGTGAGCGAGGGGATTAAACAAAACAATAATCAGTACAATACAGATGTTAAAAACATTTAAATATGCCCTTTGTACATAATTTATTAAATGCTCCCTCCGCCTCCTTATGAAATGGACTCGTCTCAGCTATTGAAAGAACTATCATTCACTTCCTCCCCCTTCCTCCTTATAAAATAGACTCGTCTCCAGCAATTTAACCAAGTGTCGTTCATAAACAATCACATCACAAAAAACTTTCCCCTGATGATGGATGTTTGAATCAGTCGAAACCGCTTGGCTGTCGACTTTTTAACATCTTCGGAGGTTTTTATGTTTTGAAAACCTATTTTATGCATTTTTAGCACCTTTTTAGTAAAATAAATTATAATTTTGATTTCTGTATATTTAAATGTTTTTTAAAATTTTTATTATTAAAATTATTATTAAAATTATTTATTTAAAATTATTTAAAATTTCTTTATAATTTTTCGATTTTAAGAAAATAGTGCAATATATGATGCTTAATATAATATCCTCGCTACGAAAAATAATAAAAGTTTAATTTTGTTTTCATAAATATAACTTTTCAGTACTAAGAATAAAATAAACTAAAATGTAAGCCGTAAAATAAAACATTTCTCAGATATACTGGTTCAAATTATCACTATTGTGATTTTTCATATTTTCCGTGTGTTGATTCAGAAAAATTACATTAATCTTTTAAGAAATTTTCCAATTAGGGTTTATGGAAATCATTCAATTATGAAAATCAGTCGGTTGTGAAAATATTATTTCTCAGAAGATGCATTTAAAGCTTGTATCTCTGGTCGCATAATCTTTTGAATCATTGGAAATTGATAAATTTAAACATTATTAGAACAAGTTAATCAAAGGATAAATTAAAGTCACTAGTTTTTATACAAAAAGCATATAATTGTAATTTTATTTAAATAGATTTACAAAGATTACATTTGTTATAATACCTTGTAATATCATATCTCGAAAATGTCAAACATTAATCTAAATGCAATTAACGATTCAATAATTTCTTTATAATATAGAAGCATTTAATATAAACCATATAATGCCATCGTAATTGAGATCAGGAATAGCGTATTATACAGGGCGTTCCAGGGTTATTGGGGCAAATTTTAAGGGGAGGTAGGGGACATCACAAGGATTTAGATTTGAATAGAAACCCATGGTCTGAAACGCTTTCCTGGCGCGGTAGTGACGACACAAAGGACAAGGCACGACTAAGAGGTGAAAACATGTTTATTATCCTTAGTACTGCAAAAAAACTAAGAAAAAAGAACATTAAAGAGACATAGATCGTCACCAAAGTAGGTGTTCGAAATCACGACCCCGGACCGTGATGCATGGAAGCGCATTTCCGGCGCATGGAAGATCTAATGTTCTCGAAAATACCGGGAGTTACCCGGACTTCCCCAGCAGCTGCCATGGTGTGTGTAACAAGTTCCTCAGCATTTTCCAGTATTGCCCCGGCATTTTTGCAGCACTCAGAATAATAAACATGTTTTCTCTCCTGTTCGTGTTCTTCCTTTCTTGTGTTTTGTGTCGCCACAACCGCGCCAGGAAAACGTTTCCGACCATTGTTTCCTATGCAAATCTGAATCCACGTGAAGTCCCCTACATCCCCTTAAAGTTTGTCCCAATAATCCTGGGACACCCTGTATAATACAAGGGAGGTTTTATCCCCTGTATGTAAAATGTTATTTTATGTTAGTTAGTAAAACTTTGGACTTAATTAAAGAATTTGAAATACAATAGGAGCTCTTTAATCCGACATTCTACGGTTCGGCTGATTCAATAATCTGGCACATATCAAGCAATTCGTGTTGGTAATTTTTTGATGGATTAGTGTGTTTCTTGACCTTAACTGCTATGTCGCACTTCTTTGTAATTAGTGTAGTTGTCTCGGTGTTTATCGTGACTGTCAGTTTTCATTTCAACTCCGCAGAACTCATAGATCTGTGTATAATTCGTAACGCTTTATTGAATAAGAAATCACAACGCGATATCAGAGACTTTTTCAAACTGTGATGCTCATGTTAAGTGTTTTCACATGTAATACAATTTACAGTACTTATTACAAAAATTTTATTGAATTTTACACTATTTAAATCTCACAGTTGTTGGAATGACGAAATACAGTATAGTATTTTGACAGATATTTATATCCTTTTAATAGGTTCATAATGCTCGTAAACACATAAAATACGTATCAACTTTCGATAATCTGTTAAAATCGCTAATTCGGCATGGTCGTTGTCCTGAATGTATCAGATTAAAAAACTTCGACTGTAAAGGATGTGTTTTAAAATTTGAATTAATTTTTGATAAATTTTAAGTAAAAATATTTTTTTGTTATTAAAATTAAAGCCGCTTTTTTCTAAATAAGGATATTATTATTTTTATTTTATATTCGAAAGACGAATCGTTTATTTCTTTTTAGGTTTCCGTATATAAAAAGTAAAAACGGAACCATTATAAGATCACTCCTGTGTCTGTCTGTCCGTCTGTCACAGCCATATTACTTGTAAACTATGGAACGTGGAAAGTTAAAAAATTTCTGATGTAATAAAGGCTATTGACCCGCATATTTATAGATTTACTATTTACAAATATATTTAGGAACAGGTGAGAGGGTTTATTTAAGTTTCTTGACAGAAAATATCTTCTTTATATATTGTATGGGATACCGTGTAAAAGCTTTCGTAACTCCGAACTCAAAAATACATATCTTTTAATTTTAGGTACTATATTTTCAGAGATATCATCGAAAATGTAGCGCAAAAATATGTTCCCTCCCCCCTTCTATTTCCGAACTGAAACTAAAATTATGAAGAAAATAGGGTTAGTAGAAGTAAATTTAAACCTTGCAGGAAAAATATAGCGATTATCCTAGGTGACATTGTTTTTCAGAAAATCGCATTTTTCCGTTACATACAAATTTTGATTTGCGGTCGTTCAGAACAGGAGTTGAGAGCGTTAGTGGTACCCATCGTCGCAGGACTATAAAAGGATTGCTGATAATAATGTTCGAAACAAAATGCTGGTAAATAACCGAGATATCAAGCCTTAAAGACACGGACGCTTTGGACATAAATAAAGACACGGGCGGCGTACTATATCCTTTTAAGACCCGAAACATTTTCACATTTAAATATTACATTCTTCTAGTTATTAACTCTATACTGAACCTAATGATACTTAAAAAAATAATTTAAAATTTTTCGTCACCCCCTGGAGCGTCGTGCGGGTTGGGCTTTTTCTGTGAAAGCCACACCCGCACATTTGCACGGGTTCGACTTTTCCTGTGAAAGCATTACTTATAAGATAATTTGGAAAGTATTGGCTGAAATACTGCAATGGAATCCTTACTGGCTCTAAAGCCTAAAAAAGAAGAAGAAGAAATTAATATTGGATATGTACTTATCGACTTAATTTAAAAATGTATGCATATTTTTAAAGCTTTTTTTATGATATCGATTTTATTTTTTCTATAAGTCTAAAACTTTTTTTAATTAAAATTTAAGAAATGAAAGACATACCTGCAATTGCGTGAAATGGAAATGTCCAGGATGAGGTACAGAAATGAACTTCTTAACATCCTACTTGTATTTTTTTTTTCTTTTTTCATTCTCTTAGCCTTTGCCGAAACTGGCTTGGAGGTAGAACTTTGCGGAATGAATTCAGGAGACTTTGATGAGGAAGAATGATCCAAAATTGTCATTTCTTTAGAAATATTTGTAATTTTTTCTTCATCGAGCTCATCTGAACTTGACTGTCCTTCTAATAAATCTGCTTGAAATGTTTTGTCCGCAACCTCGTCATCATCCGAGATATCACTGAATGCAAAGTCTGATTTATTCATCAATTGCAATATTTCTTCTTGTGTGAAAATTCTTTTCCGTTTAGACGTCAGAAAAAGTATTTTATTTTGCTTTGTTAAAAGTTTACAAAGTATTCCATAAAAAATAATAAAATGTATTAGAAAATTTTATTAATTGAAAAAAAACAAACAGTAAAAATAAATTGAAAAAAAAAAAGAAAAAAGGATTCATCCATGACAACATCCAAAAAAATAATATGGTATTAATTACACAACAACATACTTCGTTCTTATTCTGGCTGTCATCAAAATTATTGAAAAAGAAAACAAAATGAACATTGAGAAAGCTCTTAGCTTTACAGTAGCACCAGAAGCATTAGAAATATACTGATAATTACCTTTTTACGATAGATAAAATGATGAGCTGAATCCGTTGCACTTGTAAAAAAGCTAGTCATGCCGGCTAAAAGTAAAACATGTACTACAACCGTCATCTGTTAATAAAAAATGATACTTTACTGCTTTTTCAAACCGGAACGATCATTCGATTCGGGTTTTTTTTTTTTTTACATAGGACTGTTTCAGAAGCAAAAATTTATATGAATGTCTAACCCGCACAATCGTGCGGGTTGGGTCTTAAAGGGTTATGCGCCATCGGCTTTTAACGTCTGGATAACAACTTTCAATGATATTCTTGTGTAATCTAATGCTCAGTAGTAGTATAAAAACAATAAATGCTAAACTGTTTAAAACAGACTAATTTAATTAGAATTAAACACATAATTACTATGGGATTCGTGACTAGTTTGCATTGAGTGGCTCTCTCAATACGTCACCTGTGTCTTTAAATGTAAATTAAAAACAGATCTGTAAAAACGTGGCACGAACCAAGACGGCGTTGCGACTTTGCGGCCTCATTTCTTAATGTGTTTAGCACAATGCTAAATTTAAACTGTGAATAATGGTTAGGTGCGCTGTAAAAATAAAAGATTATTATTACGCTGAATTTGCGTTCGTAAAATGCCAAATGAAGTTTAAATATGAACTACTTTTAATTACAGAATCGTAATAATTTAATCATAAACTAGAGTGTAAAAAAATCACGAGTTTAAAAAAATAATTAAAAAAAATCGGTTACGTTATCTAAATCAGATTTTTTTTATATTTAAATCGTATTTTTATGATTTTTGTCCATCCATTAAAATACTGCATAACTATCAAGTACTTTAGGTTTAGCAAACAATTGAATCTCTAATTGCCGACATAATCTATGTTTTTATGTTATAAAACAATTATTAGTCAGCAATCACAGACATTGAAATTAGTAATTTCATTATTTAGTAGAATACAGCTCTATATGCATTAATACTGTGTAATAATTATGTAAAACTACATTAAATACTACTGATATTTACATTTATTAAAATTATTTAATATCAATTTTTTAACAATACTAAAATAAATAATTATTGAACAACTAAATCTCTAATTAGAAAAATAATATGCACTTTTATGTTTTAATTATTAAAATGATAAATAATAATTTAGTATTTTCATTGGAAAAAGAAAAAGGGCAGTAGAAAAGTTTCATTATTTCATGAGGAAATATATCAGTAATATGTTTAGTAACAATATAAGGGAAAAAAGTACATAATTTTTCAGTATGTGAAATCAAATGTCATTAATTTTTAATAATTTTATAAATTTCAAATTGAAAAATACAATTAACAACATGATTTAATAATATACTGTTTTTTCTAAAGAAATAAACATAAAGTTATATCATTTTTGCAACGGCTTGGGCACACAGGTTTAGAAATAGTGTGGAATGGGGAAGTTTCTTGGAAGAAATATCTTGATACAACTACTGGTGAATTCCCTATTTAAGGGGGTCCAGGTCACAATAATCTCCAAATTTTCTAAAAAAAACTTTTATTGCATTAAAACTTTCTCTGTGTTTTTCTGCTGAAAATGATGTTTAACGCATGTTTCTATCTTAATTAGAACAGGAAATATTAAATTTTTCGTTTTGGTTTGTTTTCAAAGCCTAGCTTTCAAGAAATGGTTGTCATGAAAACGATTTCTTGCGAAACTGCATTTTTCTTCGTGATGGCTTTTTGCACCATTTCTCGTATTTAAAGAACTGGTATTCAAGAACCGTTAAAGATAAATGGTTCAAACTTGGAACAGGTCTTTTTCAATTGTTTTACTTTAATTTTGATTTAGCAAATTAGAAAAAAATATTTGCATTTGAAAATATGGTTTTTTTTTTTAAGTACTTTTTAAAAACAAATTTATTTTAAATATTTTTATTTTTTTTTATTAATATTTTTTTAAATGCTGAATCTAAATTAAAACTTATATATTTCTGTTTATTTAAGTGACAAAAAATTGAAATTCTACAAATAATATTTCGATTTATAACGATTTTAAATTACACCCCTTTTTTAATGAATTTTAAATTTTATTTTTTTTTTTAAATATATGAGAAGTTTTATCATGTGATTTTGTTTACAAATAATATGGTTAACCATAAAAAAAATTCAAAATTTTAACTCAATAAATAAAAATTATTTTAAATTGTGTCCCGGACCCCCTTAAGAAAAAAAAAAAAAAAAAAAAAAAAAAGTGCATTTTGCCAATTTTAAAAAAGGTAGGGTGCTGTACCCTTAAAAAACGTCTTAAAGGATACAGTAAGCAAATCAGAATTAATTAAAACTGCAAATACGTAATTTCATTAGTTAATAACACAAGTAAGGTACAAAACTAACAAATATTATTTGCAGTTCGTTTTGCATTTGTACTTAAAAAAAAAAAAAAAAAAAAAAAAAAAAAAAAAAAAAAACTGTTAATTGCTATATCTAAACTTTTACACATGTATGTGTATGCTAATGAAAAAAAATAAATAAAAGGAATTACACCCATTCATACACACATACAAAGTAAATATAAGAATATCCAGTTTAATTATATCTGAAATCTTCAAAATATTAAATAGCAGCATTATTATCGCTCAGTGGAGATTATTAGCATCATGTGTTTCAAAATTTTTTTTCTAAAAAAGGAAGTTTGAAAAGCTGCCTTTTCAATTCCTAATTTCTTTATTTTGTCTATATTAGTTACAAAGTAAAATAATAATAATAATAATAATAATAATAATAATAATAATAATAAACATTTATTCAACCTATACTGAAAAAGCTCTTAAACATTTTTACAACAATTAGTTCTTTTTCGCTTATACATGCATTCTTTTACAATAACTGTTGAGCAGATGCCATGCTTTCCTTCTTTATTAGCTCCAATATTTTCTATAAAATTATTATTGCAGGAGTAAAATGAGAAAATAAAATACTGGCAATTTATTCTTTCACTTGCAGAAATTTATCATACTTGATATGTTTATTTTATATAAAAGAATGAATAATTTGATTACAATTATTCAAAGATTTTTTTTTTGTCGATTATTCATCATACAAAATACTGTAGAAACTTTCCCAATTACGTTCATCTCAGATTTTAATATATTTTATGTCATTTTAAATATTTAGAAAATTTATGATTTTAATCAATGATTAAAAAAAAAACTCGATTGATTAAAATCACGATTTAATCGGTGATTTAAATCAACTGATTAAAATCGTTGACACCCTATCATAAACAGATTAGGATTAGATTTAAAAAATAGTTATAAAGAATAGCAATATTTGATACTATTTAGGCTTCGTATCTCTCTGCACTTTCACGCTATATCCATTTATACTTTTTTAGTATATACAGCTATACCCAATCCTACGTTGTATGGTTTTTTACAAAGTCTTATTATTCTTTTAGTAACTTTTTTTTGTTGTAATAATACAGTTATTAATTAATATATTTAATGTACGGATCCCCCAGTGCGTTAATAATACTCACACTTGACCGTTTATTTTCTCATCATTCTTTACCGTCCTACATAAAAATAAATAATCCCTTAATTTATTTCTTTACATTAAAATTGAGTTAAATATTTTATGTTTCATTAGAAATGCTTTAAATTTTTGATAAGCTTTTGAGTTCTGAAAATATTCTTTAACCACACTTTCGTATAAGATTCAGAAACCGTTTTAATTTTATGTCTTATTTCAGTTGTAATACAGTTATCTAACAATCTCTTACAATGCTTAGAAATGAAACTGATTTCCCATATTTATTCTTAAGTAATTTTCATTCAAGTAGAACATTCAACAAGAGCTATTTCTAATTCACAGTTAAATGATTTTAAAGTAGAGGGAGTAATTAAATTAAAGAAACGTTTAGAACAAAATTATGAGAGGATATCTTGAATTTAATGACATTAATTTTCATATATGAAAATCTTGTAGCATAATTTTGTTTGAGTAGAGATATAAAGAGAAGATCATATTGTAAAAATCTAAGTTAAAAAAATAAGCTACAATGACCTGTTCAAAATTATTTTGTTAATAATGATGTATTCACGTAATGCTATCATAATTATCATAACGATTTGTTCATTGGTTCTTACTTGCTCTACAGTCATTTTTTTACACACGAGACCAAAACATACCGCGACCTCCGTTTAAAGTGGAAACCGACTCGCATAAATTATAGCATATCTGCCTAACTTTGAATTCGAACCTAGCACCTCCTGTCCAGTAATAAGCGCCCTAACCACCAGACAAGTAGGTGGGCTATCATAATTAAGACAATTATTAAATTATTAAACAATCTTTCACCACATACAAAACAAATAGTACAGTAATACCTCGACGTACGTCAGGAATTCGTTCCAAGACTAGCGACGTAAGTCGAGGTACATTTAGATAAACAAAAAAGGATAAGTGATAAAAATTCTCCAAAATCTATTGAAAATATTCTATTGTATTTTGGGATTGTTAAATACATTTAACATTTTTTAAAAATGCATCTACAATACAAGAATGTGGTATAAATCAATAAGTTGTTAACTTACAATTTATTGTTCTTCTAGCTGCAACGTTCGAATTTTTAAGGGTGTGAAAAGATCTTGCAATGAAGTTTAAACCGAATTTTTTCTCTCTCTTAGAAGTAAGTTATAACAGAGTTAATGACTTTCTAAGCTTTCTCTAGTGACTTTTTTATTTGTTTGTTACTATCACGTGTCTGTCGCAGGAAATTATCCTTTCATAGAACCAAAAGTCTTCAAAAAACTTCAAAGTATGTCTTAAATAAGGAATTTTTTTTTCCAGGGCAGACGAGGTAAATGCGGGGTGACGTAAGTCGAAGGGACGTAAGTCGGGATACTACTGCATTTCAAAAAATTGTTATTTCAGACAAATGAAACATCAAACAAAAATATAAAATTCTAAAAGCACACCAAAACATTATATACTGATTTTTCTTTACAAACTGTGCGTTAATTTTGACGGTGGTGTAATTCAAGGTAAAATGCGATCACTCCTTACTAACTCTTCTGAAAATAATTGTATTAAAAGATATAGGTATGAAAGACTGAAAATAACATCTACTATTTAATGTTATGAACAAAATATTTTTCGGTGGACGTCTAACTATAGAAACTTCCACTAACTTTTTCAAATGGTTACACCCACTTTCGACAATTTATTTGAGAAAATGGAACAAACCGACCCGAAAAAGTGTATCGCTGGCTGGAGAGAATTATTAACTAAAGGAAAAAGTATAAAAAATTTCATGCAACTTGAAATATTTTCCATCTAAACGCTTGGAACTTGAAAAAGATTACTTTGAGATTACCTTACTTTGTCATGTCTGATATACCTGGTGTCCCAAAAAATGACTGATGGATTTTAAAATTCAATAACTTGCAAACGGTGACAGATATTAAAACAATTCTTGCAGGAGTGTTATATAAAATGTCAGGAGTTCTTATGCTGTGATTCTCAGTTTTAGTTACAAATAGCATCCATAGATGGCGCTGCAAGCAATAACCGCTAAATCCAGGTTCAATTTTTCGGCCTATGCTATTGCTCTCAGCGCCATCTATGGTTTTAAATTCGAACTAAAATCAAGAATCACTGTAAAAAAAAAAAACTCCTGACATCATATATAACACTCCTGCAAGAATATTTTTAATATCTGTCACCGTTTGCAAGTTATTGAATTTTAAAAACCATCAGTCATTTTTGAAACACCCCGTATGTTTAAAATGCAGAAGGACATTTTTCTTCAAAAAAAAAAAAAAAAAAAAAAAAATTAAATAAGGAAATAGGAAAAGCTGTATAAAGTCGAAGAACAAAAAATCCACGTTATTTTTTATTTTTTATAGATACGGAGCTCTATAAAGTATGTGGACATCGCTGACCAAAATGCAAGATTACTGTAGTTCTTTCATTCTCACAATGAATCATTATTTTTCTCAACATGTCAAATGCATTTTCAAAGTTATGTTCCGCATTCGAAATCTGGAAACTATATCAAATTTGCATATTTCTGTGTCAGAAAATTGGTACCTCAAAAACATCAGATTAAGAAAGAAATGTTTGGATTAAGTTTTATTTTTATTCTACACAATTCCTTCTTGTAGGATGTTTTTGATAGCTATTTTTTTAGTAGAGGATGTTCGGGTATTATGCAATGTTCAGACAATATGGAATCCTTCAATATTTGCGGCATAGGGAGATGCAGAAAAGCGTAAATCTGCCAAACGACTTCGTAGTATTCCCATAATGCACTGTGATCAGTTCTGTTTGGATACCTGTTGCTGGAGCGTCACGGCGCATTAAAATCTTATTCTCAATTTTTGCAGTTTTTTGTAAGTATATTTTATAAAATTCGAATTAATTAAAAATCTCATTGTTAGTGATGTTAATCAAGTTCAGTATAAAGTTTAACAGTCATATTTATTATCATGCTCGTGAGTTTTCCTCTATGCTAACTTCTTGATGAGTGAAGAGGTTAATTTTTTTATGGTGAGTCGGGTAATATGGGATATCAGCTGGACAACTGTTTCAAGACGAATTTAAAAATTAAACTTTTTCAAAGAATCTCATGATTTATAGATAAATTCTAAGATTTACTCATTAAATAATTTTGATTATTCTTTTAAATCGTGGTTTTTCTTGCAATTTTAATATTCCTTTTAACCCTATTCCATATTACCCGACTGGTTGCCATAAACCGAAAAGTGTAATTTCTTTTAAAAAGCGAAGTACAGTAAACCTCCCTGTGCGACCACCTCCATTAAGCGACCACTTCCATGAACGACCATTTTTTTCATGGAACGAAATTTATTCCCATAGGTTCAATACTAGTTTTACCCCCATTCAGAGACCATCCCAGATGAACTCCTTCCATGAGCGACCCATTTCTTAGAAGAAAATTAAACAAATTCCGTTTTTTCCTGGTTGCTTGAAGAAGGTTTTATTAGAAAAATAATTTCCGAGAGTGAATTATTCATCAAACTTCTAAACAAAGTTTAGATTTTTTCTATATTATTTAACTTTTAAGTGTTTAAACCCCTTTGTGCCTTTTCAGGCAATGGATTTAAATCTAATGACAAATTAAAAATGTTGGTCAATAAACTTCCCTGCCCTGTTCTGTCAGTAAACTCTCAAAGAAATAGATAAATTAATGAAATCATCATTATTTTTCCCCGTCCGAAAAAAAAAAAAATTACATTTATTTACTAAACTTTGAAAGGATTTGGAAATATAAATTATAAAAGATATAACCGTAAAATCAAAGCAAACATCAATGTATTCATTTTTAAAACTCTATAGTAATTAACTTATGTAATTACCTTTTGTTTTGATACTTAAATTTTAACATTTTTTCCTAATGTGAAAAATAAATTTTAGCAAATTTAATTCTCACCTTTTTTCAACAATTAAATATCTAGATTTAAACATGACCTCCATTAAGAGACCACCTCTTGGAGCAACCAATTTTAATTGGCACGGAACGTGGTCGATTTAGGGAGGTTTTACCGTATTGCTGTGTATTTTTCTTCAACATTAAAGGTATTAAAAATGTGTTAAGAAATCAGTCATAGTTTTTTCTTTACAATCTTATAATGTAATCTCATTTCTTTTATGTTGAATTACATATAAAACTAAACATAATACCCGAACTTTCTCTATATATGTTGAAAATTCCACAGATAAATAATCTTAAATTCTAGTCTTTTAATCATCATTAATTGCATCATTTAAGCTCTATTTAAAATATCTCTAGTTAATATTTTAACATTTTAATTTCCATAATGCGGCGATAATGCAGATTGAAAGACAATTACTTGAATGAAAGCTACTATTATTTCAATCATAGTTATTCGAAAAATTTCCTGAGGGTTTAATTTTGTAAATGAAGTGAGAAAAATCTTTCATTTATAAATAAATTAAAGATAATTGGCCATATTTCATTTCAAATAAAAATTCATTTATAAAAATGAAGTATGATAAATTTTTTATACCATTACTCTGGATACATTTCGGCACATTGTGGCTAATATTTCTTGGTATGCAAGGTAACTGCACCAGTAATAGACGCTTTGAAAATTATTTTTGCCTATTTTTAGTTTGCTGTCCTTACTTTTAGTGACTTTAGCTTTTTATCACTCCGGGGTCGATAAAATAAGTACGAAGCTTGATTGGGAATTTAAGGGTCTCAGAACTCCTAAATCTTCAAAATTTTCGAAACTGTAATTTTCTTAGATGGTAAACTCCTATCTTTTCTGAAAATTTTGAGGTAATTGTTTCCTTGAAAATTCCATTAGAACAGAAGTTTTGGCTTTTAGAATTATACCCGCTCAATAGCTGAAGCGGCATTTCCGAAACTTCGAAGTCATTTTCCGCAAATGACTTATTTGGGCATAACGCGCACGATATCTGAAACACTTCTGAATATTTTTTTCATGTAATTTTCAAAATATATATTTCATGTTAGTCTGTATAAACTGAATCTGAAATTTTCTTTTTTATTGTTCAAAAAAATATTTTTAAAGTGATTATACTGTTGGAATTTTCAAAATTTTGCATTAACTAAATACAACTTTGCATTAAAAATATAAAAATAATGTAAATATAAATTTCTTTAAGTTCAAGGTAATTATTACAATCTGAAGTATAAGTAGGCACCAAAATTAACATTCAAGTTGCAAAATTTATTTTGTAATCATGCGCGTAAGCTGTTGTACCAATTTTCTTCTCGGCAAATTACTCACAGTTTGGAGGCTCCTATAAATGCTAATCCTGCATCTTGAAATTTTATAAATGCATAAAATGAAAGAGCATATTTATATTTTTCTTCCCAATAAAAATTGTGCATTAAAATAATATACATTTCAAGATATTAAATGTTGAAAATGGTCTTTTTTTTTTCTTTTTTTCCAATTTTAAGAGTCTTGAGACTCCTTAACACTGAGGATTCCGCATTGTGTTGACCACCTGAACAGGGCAAATGCCATAATGCACCCCAAGGCTCATGTACTAGTAAACGTGTTTAGGCACTGTAGGCTAAGAGCCTTTATGTTATTGTAGCATCACAAAGTTTAGTTTGGTTTAGTTTTAGTCACTGGAATAATAGCGTCTGTTCCCTATCTAAATTAACTCTCACTCCACACGACTGTGTTGCACAAGTTACTACTTTATATATATTTTCCACGCATTTTTTTTTTTCGAGGAACTTAAAATGTTCTAATGGTACAGACGCAAAATCCATTCACGGACACCTTTCTGTTCCAGTAGAGGATATTTTACAGAAAACGCCAATTATGTGACCAAACGACTGGAAATAAATTTATTTGTCCTTGCATTAATAAGTTAATATTATGCAAGAAAAATAACAAATTTTTATCAAAGTTTAAATAAAAGGGTTTAGAAACTTTATCAAATTTTACTCTGTCGCATAGCACATTTCAATAACAGAATGTTTTCAGCGTCGGACAGGCTTTTAATTCGTTTACTACTATTTCCGAATATTCATATTAATATTATTATTATTCTGAAATTAAAACCCTCTGACTGTCCAGCAAAAGAGTAAAATTGTAATGTTGTTTTCGCTATAAATTTTCATAAATGCTAAAAATTAAGATGATTTTTCCAACATCATATGAAAAACTTAATTACGTATATGAATACAATCCTTGAGAGCATGAATAATTACACAATGTTTTAAAACTGCATTATATCCGTAGAATTATAATAATTTGAATAATGCTCTGTCAATATTGCTGTAAAACCTACAGCTTAGTGAACTGCGCTGAAAGATTACTTTAAAAATAGTGAACTTCAGTAAAAGCTTTTGTTACTTTTTATAGAAAGAGCATTACTGCATTCAATATTTAGATACAAAATGCTGCCATGTAGGCGTTAAAAATTTTGCTTAAATTTGCAAGAATCTAAATAATGCATTTCTTGTAAAATTAGCTATGGACCTACTCGAACCTTTTCAACAGGTTTTCTTCAATTATTAGAGACACTTCGGCTGTCCACCTACGCATTGAAATTGAAAGTGGCGCGTGAGAACAGAGTGATGTAAGTAAACAAATGAAACTGCAGTTAATAATAGTATATATTTTCTCTAATTAAGTTCAATCGAAGAAACTGCTTCTTCTACTTTCAACCCTAATAATTATTGGTTCTCTCATTTTCAAAACGAAGTGATGTTCTATTTGTATAAATAAATAGCAATTAGTTGTTATTAAAATATTCTCTGATGAAGAGCTTGTGAAAGCTTGAAAGTACTAAGAAGTTTTACATATAATATATATTTTTTTAACTTGTAACATCTCTTTTATTATTTTAGTCAACTTTTAAGTAAAACAGTGAACTTTTTAAAGTTCATATAATATATTTTACCATTAATAATGTTAGAAAACAGTTCTTTAAATATTCTTTGAAAATAGGCTTATTCAGAACATAAATAGAGTAATTATTTTAACGAGACTACTGGGATTTTCTTTTCACATTTTAATGGCATACATTTACAGCTTGTTTACTTAATTACATCATCTTGTTAGATACATCCACTAATCTAACAAATACTGTCAATAATTAAGACATCATTAAGTAATCTTAAAATGAGATTAAACTCTCTTAAATTTTAAAGAAACTCGTTAATCATAAGGCAGTGGAAGTTCGTGTTTTTGAGAATTGTGCAAATTTTATATCTCAAGTAATAAGAATTAAAGCAAAAAGAATTTTAATAGATTAGGCTTATAAAAATGCACAAAAGACAGGAATAATATTGTATAATATAATCTTAAATTTATATCGCTATATGATATAATCTGATTACTTAGTGGTTTAATTATGAAGAAATGTTTATATTTTTTAATTAACATTAAATTAGAAAGGCAGTAATTTACAATAACAAGGGGGAAAAATGATCAGTACACCAGTCTAAAGTGAAGTAAATAACTGAAATGTAAAATGGTAAGTTTAAAGAGTAGGAAATTTAAAAAAAATTCAGCCTTGTTATATGGCAGTGTTAATTTTAGATCTTAATTAAATTGTTCAGAATCTAAATGAAATAGTGTTATTGAAATAGAAACCATGTAAAATTTCATAAAATTGCATTATATAAACTCTACTTGTTGACTTTGAATAATATAATCTGATCAGTAATTGGTTTAATTATGAACAGATATTTATGTTTTTTAATGGTGATTGAATTAAAAAGAACTAAACTTACTTTGAAAGGAACTAGTCGGAAGTATGAATCCCAAAACTTTCTTCTATATCATATATGTTAATACTTCGAAATTCGCTATCACAGTGCCAAAATTAAATGACAATCTATGCCCATCACGAGGATTCTAAAACGATTATATTCCGTACATTAGTTCCTGAGATATGACTATAGCTGAAATCGTGTAAATCCAGAAAAGTGCAGAATAGAAGTGCCACCTATTGGGTGATTTGCATCAGAACCTCATCAAAATCAACTTATCCCAACGTCTAACAGAATATGAAGTTTGGGAAAATCAGTGCATTAGCTTTGAGATAGATCTATTGCGAAAATCGTTAAAAAAACAGAATAGCACAGCCACGTATTGCGCGATTGACACTAAAGCCTAATTAGCAACAACTTGTGTCACTGAGTAACTGAATCTGAAGTTAGATGAAAATTTGTGCATTAGTTCTTGAAATAGAGCCATTGCTAAAATCATGACAAATGCAGCATAACAGACCCATTTGTTAAGCGATTTACACCAAAACATAATCAGCAGCAATATAAATCAGGGTTTACTTGAATCAGAAGTTTGAGTAAAATTCGTGCATTAGTTTTTGAGATAGAGCTATAGCGGAAATCGTGAAAAATGCAGCACAGCAGCGACACCTATTAGGCGATTTACACCAACATGTAATAAGAATCAAATCATATCAAGGACTAACTGAATCTGAAGTTTAATGAAAATGTATGGATTAGTTTTTGAGATAGAGCTATTGCGAAAATCGTGTAAATCCCGCAAAATGGAGCCTAGAAACGCCACCTGTTGGGCGATTTACACCAAAATGTAAACAGCACCAATTCCTATCATGGATTAGCGGAATCAGAAGTTTTATAAAAATCCGTCTATTAGTTTGTGAGATAGAGCTATTGGGGAAATCGTGAAAAATGCAGCATAACAGTGCCACCTGTAAGACGATTTACACCAAAAACTAATCAGCATCAATCTATATCAGGGGCTACCTGAATATATATTTTTATTAAATTCCGTGTATTAGTTCTTGAGATAGAGCGCCCACAAAATTTGTATCCCATACAGACAGAATCACAGACAGACATTTTGTAAAAACATGTTTTTGGGAATCTCTGACCCCTAAAATGTGTAAATCCGCCGGAAATCGAAAATTTTCAGAAATCCAATACTTTCTTCTTGTAAAGATAGAAGAAAGTAAAAATATAATTAGTTGACCATAATATGAACCTAAGTGGAAGTGAATAAATGCAATAGGTAGGTATTGGTTTTGTAACTTGTACTATTTTAAACTTGTCTCTAAAACAGGCGTCTCCAATATTTTAACAAGCATGGGCGCATTTTAATTTTATAAATGTTTTCGTGAGCGTACGCTCCCTCATACACACACAATAATTTATACAGGGTGTCCAATCTCAACGTTGTCGAATGGCTAATTCCTAAACCGCTAGTCATAGACATATAGTTAAATTACAAAAATATCTTAAAAATTGTAACACATTATAATAAAGTCGTCTGGGTAAAAAGGAACATTTCTTAAAAAGTTACAAAAGTTTATTTTTTTATACGGTCTTCCGGTCCTATAAATGATATTTATTAAAAATTTCCTAGTAACAAGACAACAAAAGATCTTATTCATATATTGTGTCACAGATGAGTTGGGAACATGCTTCGAGGGATCCTAAACAAAGTGCTTAAAAGTATTAGAAAAATGTATTTCGCGTGTATCTGTACTTTAACTGAAACTAATCACATCGTAAAAGTATTACGATAGTGTAAATGTTTATTAATTAAGTTTCAGATGGTTTAAATTTAATATATTTTAACATATGTCTTATTTTTTAAAGAATGGGGACTGTTGCTTTTTACCCGACTGAAAAGAAGGATTGTGTGTTTCACGCGTATCTGTGTATGTGGATTTCTTTATATCCTCGAAACATTCCAACGGTTGGATGGATTTTAATGAATGAGGTCTCTATCGATTCGTCTTAACGGCCCGATGGTTATAGGCTAGGTTTTGTTTTTATAAATTCAAAATGGCGGCCGTTAAATACAAAATGGCGGTAGGGACGAAAAAAATTTACGCACCCTATTGAGTGGCATATCATTGGATAGCTCTTTCAAAAGGATCACGATGTTTCATTGACTATTTTACAGTCAAAAGCTCCGTTAAAATACTATACAACCTGGAAGTTGTGTATGTATTGTGGATTTCTAGCTTTACTGCAACTCTAACCATCATAGACATCTATAGACCTCATCAAAACAGTGTTTATAGATAGGAACTAACAGTTAAATACAACTTAAAAGTCATCATTACAAGTAAATAAAAAAAATATGTAAGTAATATAAACAAGTAATATAAAATATATATATATTTTTTTTAATCAATTCCTACTTAGGTCAATAGGAGAATTTTTTTTTCTCCCATTCTTCTTTCCTTTTGAGTGGCGCTTAAAATGCCCTTATCAAGAAAAGGTCTTTCTCGGTCTTAAAAAATCTTGATCAAGAGGGGGGCTCTCTGGGTTATTGAAAATTAATTAATTTAATTTAATTACTGAATTAATATTTGAAAAAAATTGGATTAACATCATGTGTCATCCACTACAAGTTAAAAAAAATTATTTGAGCTTGATTGGATGAATAATGAGTATTTTATTAACGACTAAAAATTTGAAAAAGATATATATAACGAGAGTGTAAGCTAATAGTAGGAATTGAAAAAAAAATATATAGTTTCACATTGATGAGAAATAATTAATTAGTTCGCTTTTTACGCAGTCAGGTTTTTGATTTTTTAAATTTAATTGTTTATTTTATTATCATTTTATTTAACAAAAATTCTATTATTTTTGCTTTCTTCTGTCTTTACAAGAAGAAAGTATTGGATTCGTGAAAAATTTCGATTTCCGATTTTCGATGAATTTATACATTTTAAAAGGTCCTGTACATAATTTGATGGTTTGTAGAAAAAGTCTGTGTGTGAGTCTGTCTGTATGTTACAAAAATATTGTGGGCGTTCTATCTCAAAAACTAACGCACGGAATTTAACAAAATTTTTGATTCAGTTAGATCTTGATATAAATTAATACTGATAAGCTTTTTGTGTATATCATCCAACATGTGGCGCTGCTATGTTGAATTTTTCACGATTTCCACATTTAGACGATGACATAAGTTGTTGCTTATTAGGTTTCAGTATCAATCGCCCAATAGGTGGCGCTGCTATGCTGGACTTTTCACGATTTTCGTAATAGATCTATCTCAAAAACTAATGCACGAATTTTCATCAAACTTCAGATTCAGTTAGACTAATGACTTGCAAATAGAATACTTCTTGAATGTGCTTCTGTTAATTGTATTTAGGTGTCGTCTGTGAACTAATTGTTATATTATGTGTTATCTCAAATTTTATGTAATCCAAATTGTCTTGTTTTAAATACATTAACCTTTTATTAAATATTTAACTTTAAAGGATATGGCAGAAATTTCCCTTCTGTGTAGTCCTGCTAGTATGCTAACTCATTATTTTCCCTAACTATTAACAGCTAATTAAAAATTTATAACTCATCTCTCTTATTTTAATTATATAGTCAGGGCATTGGAGGGGAATTTCATATTAAATTAGTAGTACTCTTAGTATTAACCTTGAATTAACAAAATTTATTATAATCTCCATTCTTTATTATAAGAATTATTCATTATTAAATAACCTACAATTATATAAAAATAGTGGTATGCTGCAATTTAACTTTTATCTTATATATTTACTTTTAATATACTGTTCTCTTGGTCTCGCACAGACATTTTGTCATATTGTTTATTAGTCATTCTGTTTGTTTTGTCATTTTAATAATTTTCATTAAACAGGATCTTCCAGCCTACTGGAACTTCCGGGCTGGTTCGCGGGTACTGGGGTCTCAGCGGGAAGGGGGATATGCGTTTTCCCCTCGTGGACCAATCAGCTCCTGTACCGAAAGGTTGGCTGTCCACGAGAGGGTGATTAGTGATTAGTGATTAGTTAGACTTTAACATAAGTTGTTACTGATTAGGTTTTGGTGTAAATCCTCTGATTTTACGACGTTTACGTAATTTTAGCAATAATCATGTGTCAAGAACTAATGCATGGAATTTCATATCTTTAGAATCCTCATAATGGGCATAGATTTCCATTCAATTATTGCACTATGCTAGCAAATTTTGTAGTATTAACATGTATGAGATAGAAGAAAGTTTTGAGATTGGCGCATCCGACTAGTTCCATTTATATTTTTAGTGCAAGTTGTATATTTTGCTTTAATATTTCTGAATGAAAATAGATTTAAAATTTATACTATTCAGCTAATATAAAAAAAATAATAGTTGAGAGTAATATCTGACGATTTTTTAAATTTCTAGTAAATTTATGAATGGCCCCTATTTCGTAGCAAAAAATGTGTTTCAACTTTAAACAGCTATTACGCCGTCAGTTTTTATCTAAGAAGAATGCGATTATTTTTGTCTATCTTATTAGAGTAATGGGATAATTCTTACTAAATATAACTTATAGCATCGAGGGAGCGTATAAAAATTTAAATTTCGGAATTTTTTAAGAAATGCTTTTATTGAACCAAATCGCTTTAAAAATATTTCCTTACCTTATTTAAAACACTTTTGTAATTGGAACTATATGTCTAGATTTACGGTTTAGGAATTAGCCATTGGAAACCGCTGAGAGAGGTCACCTTGTATAGACGTTTATCGTGCGAATTTCATTAATATGCACAATCTTATATATTTATATATATATATTCTATATTATAGGTTTGTGGTTGTCATTTCATTCACAATATTGCGGTTTTTGATGATGGTCTGTAATGTTTAATTAATGGTTATATATATATAGCTCTATGAAAAGTACACGAATCATGAAATTTATGAAAAAGAGGGTGCAAAACACAACAATAAAACCAATGCACATTTATAACTAAAAAAACAATAAATAAACAACTCCTTGCTCTTATAATAAAACACTCATACTACAATATATATTAAAACACAATATATATTACAATATATATTAATATTAAATATAAATTTATATATACCTTTAACTCCTTGCTCGTCTGAAAGTGGGAGGAATTAAAAAACAGGTACCAAAAAAAGAAATTGAATCCTCACAGGTTTCGCAAGATATACTACATATATATATAGTTATTAGATAATATAGATACATAGCTATGAAAAATATTCATATGCAAAGGTGAAAATATGTTTTGAGTTTTTCATTTAACTTGTATTTTAAAAGTTTTCTGCATAGAAAAAAGCAAAATTTTAGTTCTATGGTTAAATTCATCGAATAACTCATATAATACAATTTACTCAAAAGATTCATAATTCATTTAACTTGTATTTTAAAAGTTTTCTGCATAGAAAAAAGCAAAATTTTAGTTCTATGGTTAAATTCATCGAATAACTCATATAATACAATTTACTCAAAAGATTCATTAATAAACGAACGACGAAGAACGGATGAATTGAGTATTGTTCGAGTTTCTTATACAGGGTGTTGCCAAATTCGACCGACAAACTCAGAGGGGTGACACTAGGCATCAAGAGGACGAAAAATTACCATAGAACACGAGATCCCAAACTACCTATTTAATCAAAAATACAGGATGTTCTTCCTACCGAACTTTGGTGGCTTTAATAACTTTCAGAAAACTGAAGTATATTATAATGAAACTTTTAATAGACATTCTCACCTTTGTTGTAAATATGATAACACCAAAACAAAATGATAGAAGTTTCCACTATACGCGCCAGCCGTATGCACTTGACGCTCCACATTTTAGACTGCTGTGATTATCAGGTCATGCGGTATCATAGATTGCGTGTGCACTCTGTTTTTCCAGAACTTTCTATAATGTTTTCACATTCATACAAAACAAGGTACACATTGTTACATTTTTATTGGGATATTTGTATTTTTTGAAAAATTATTAGCGTCAAACCGGCATCAGATTGAAACACCCTGTATTTTTGACAAAATAACTGGTTTATGACCCTTTGTTCTATGGCAATTTTTCATCATCTTGATGCGTACAATCTTCCCTCTGAATTTTTTGGTCAACATCCTGTATAAATGTTATTTTTAAAGCTTTCCATCTCTGTTTTATACTACATATATTTTGTACATAAAAAAATAAATGTTAATGATTTAAATTTATTAAAAATTCCTACAGTCTTCTAAATGCTTTTAAAGATAATAATTGTTTTACTTATTTAAGGCTAATTAAATCAGTACTAGAAGATTAAATATATTCAAGCATGTAAATTTGGAAGCATGCTCGGAAACTGAAAATCTTTGGAAGTAATTACTGTAATAAATATAAGTTCTTTTCTAAAATTATGAAACTAAAGTTTGAGATACACAACTGTCGGGGAAATCAAGAAGAAATAAATCTGAACTTCAAAACTATTCTAAAACTAGCATATTTAAATACTTTTAACTCAGTAATGAAATATGAAATTGAAATAATTTAGCTTGAAAGGAAATTTCTCTGAAGTGTAATAAAAAGTTCAGTATACTAAAATTAAACTAATGAATTATAAAAATAATTATACTTACTATTATATATAAAGCTAAAGCAGATACAAATGAGAATTTTTAATTTATTTGGTATATCAAAGTTTTTCGCAATTTGTATAATAGTTTATTAAAAATGTACGAGAAATTATATTCGATAATAAATCAGGTTAAAATTACCTATTAAGAGATTTGTGAGTTCTTATAACATAAGGTATACTTTTCGACTTTTAATTTATACAAAAAGTGGTAATTAAATTTTCCCAAACCACAAATTTCCACAAATTCAAATACAAACAGGAGTGATTTAAACCCACGTGGTAACATGTGACGAATTTAATAACGAGCCATCTTCCAGATATAGAAATTTTTTGTTTATCAGAAATTATGGTATGTCCATACATGCATTTTCTTCTAATACTTTTCTTACACTGTTTCCACTAAACATTTATGCTTTTGTGTTTTTCATTAGTTCAGTATTCGGGGACTAGAGTCATATCGACTGCATGCTACGTTTTATGTAATAATTATATAGTTATGTTCCAAGATTCTGTGCTGGATTTGGATGAAACTTTGTGTACATACTAATTCTATCTTGATATGAATCCATCAGAAATTTTTCCTTCCTGGATCTCATAGTTTGTGAGATATGGGGGGGGGGGGGGGTTTCAAAATTTTTGATTTTTTTTTCTCAAATCGCACATTTCTGAGTCTGTATTTTTATAATGCAGTTCCATTCTCAAAAAATTGTTTCTCTGGATCTAAAATGCGAATCATCTTAAAAATACCACTGTAAGTACATCAAAGGATGCAGATTTTAATAAAAAAATATTTAAAAAATTAATTTTAAATATTTAGGGCCAAAAAATTAAACCAAAGTTGAAAGTAATAATTATTTTTCCAAATTTTTATGACTTTACGTTAAAGGCTCTACACAAAAAAGCAACTGAAATTTCCAGTTTCTTTTTGTTTTAAATAAAAGTTTACGCTTTGGGCTTTCTAGTTAAAAAATAAAAATGATGTCTTTCTCATGACTTATACAAAAATTCTGTCCTGTTTTGGGAAACTGCACCAATCAAGAAAAAAGAAAATATCTGCCTAATTTTATCTGTGGTATCTAAATAACTGCTGTGGTTCCTATGACTTGTTGCATATATATTCAATGTTTCTTTCTTCCTTTCTTTTGCAAAGTAAAGTTTTTACTTTGTTTTTTTTTTTGTTCTCAGTAAAAGGGGGAAAAGTCTATGATTGTAGTCTATCCCCCCTCCATTAAATTTTGCGCATAATCCTTATGTTTCATTTATTTATTCATTCATATATTTTCTTTTATTAGAAGCATTTTTTAAGTTTAAACAATCTCTTATTTTTGTTTTTACAATACAACTGTAAACAAAAAATCTTTTGCTGGTATAGAATAAGAAAATACAAGAATGACTTTTTACCAATCACATTGTCAATATGTTTTTTTCTCTGTGTATGTATTTGATTAAAATACTTTAATTGTATTTAACATTTTTTTAAACGTTCTTTTTAATTTTCTTGGATAATTTTAATCATTGTAAATATGGTTTTATAGTTTAAATTCCTTATATTTAACAAAGCTAAGATCATTTCTATTCTACAGGATGAAACATATTCTTACACCTGCCTTGTATAAACACATTCTGACAAAGGCAGGATAATTTTTTTAGTAAAGGCAGGTGCTTTAGAATATGTTAATCAATCGAATATTATTAGTCTGCTATTTCCCATAATGAAAGGGTGATCTAATTTTCCTTGTGCTGCAAAAGAAAATAATAAATGAATTTGAAGTAACTGATTATGCTGCAAGAAAGTCATGACTGAGAGAAAAGATAATCTTCTCAATGCCAGAGATAAGAAAAGGTAAATCCACTGCCGCAGGTTCAGAAGCAATTGAACTAATTGAAAAGTTTTATAATTGTAATGAATATTGAAGAATCATGGGTGGGAAAAAATGTTGTTAGCATTGCTAAGAATGTACAATGCACAAATGCTATTGATATTGTGTGTATCTACATGAGTTGTATTCTCTTTTTAAACATGAATTTCCGAAAAACAAGACGATTATAACTCTGGGTATTCAATCCAGTATTAGCTACACTGTTCCTTTAAATGAATTTGTGACAATCTTAGTAAAATATTTGGACAATGTTATTCCACTCTTTTATAACGAAAGCTAAATCTAATTTCCTAAAAGAAACTAAAGCAACCTTTGGCCCTCAAAAAGCTATCGTTTTGTTGGATTTCAGCAAAAAATTTACTTTTCATATTCAAGATGGGGTTTAAAGTTACCATTGGGCCAAAGAAGCTGTACTCTTCATCCAACTGTTATGTACACTCTATCTCTCAGGATTAGATTAACAGCAAGCAATATACACATTTTGTCTTATGATATGTAACATGATGACAGTCTTGTGCGTTTAACACATAAGGAAGTGATATCATTTGTAAAAGAGATATTGCCTGATGTAAAGGAAGTTTTTGACTTTAGTGATGGGTGCTCTGGCCAATATAAGAATCGCAAATTTTCAGAAACCTTTACCAAAATGAAGAGAATTTCCCCTTAAAATATTTAAGAATATTTTTTTCTGGGGTTGGGGGGAAGGAGGTGGGATAGCCACCTATTTAGTACAAAGACAATAGTGTTTTAGATACTAAATTACGAAGATCTTCTGATATACTGATGTTTTGTTATGTTACTATGTTTGGAGTTGCGGTAAGATAGGAAAATTGAAATATATATTAGAAGGTTCTCAATGTTGCTCATTCATAACAAATATAAATTTAAAATTGCAGAAAGAAAGAATGTTGCAAAGTAAGTCTAAGTGATACTGCAAAAGTACGTCATTTATTTCTATATTTATATTTAACTCAGTTCTATTTTTGAATTTCAATCTTTTTAATATAATGTTTATTCTGATTTTTTAGTTTAAAAAATTTGCATATAATTTAACAAATTCTTTATTTGTTACATAAAAAAATTGCAACAATCTAAATTTTTAAAATGTTTATAAGCAATTTTATTTAATGGATTAGAATTAGATTTAATTAATGATTATTTCAATTTTAATAAAAATGATGTCTTTCTCCTAGCTTATGTAAAAATTTTGCCCTGTTTTGGGAAATTGCACTAATCAAGAAAAATATATATATCAGTGCCTAATTTAAGCTGTGGTACCTAAATAATTACTGTGGTTTATATGACTTGTTGAAGTTATTTAATAAGTGCACCTTTTTTTTATTAGAAATGTAAAGTTTTTGCTTTGTTTCTTTCTGAGTAAAATGAGAAAAAAAACCTATGACTGCAATATCCCCCCTCCCTCTATTAAATATTTTACATACTCCTTACATACTACCAATGTGAAAGTATTTATATAAATATACCACTGAATCCAATGATAGATGTACATTTATGTGACAAACATATGCGATAAGATTGAGAGCAACACAGTTTCAGATAATGTGCAATATGTACCAATACTATACATTACAATTTTTCTACTGTTATTAAAATAAATAAATCAGTCTGATTTTAAGGGTTCGTTTTAGCAAATAAATCAAAATGATTAATAAATTTAAATTTAAAATTTGTAGCAATTATTTAGGTGCCATAAGCAAAATTAGAGATTTTTATCTCTTATATGTACAGCGTCCCAAAATAAGTCAAAAGTTTTGCATAAGCCATGAGAAAGACATTATTTTTATTTCATAAATAGAAAGCTCAAAATGTAAACTTTTATTTAAAATAAAAATAAATTGGAAATTTCATTTGCCTTTTTGTGTAGCGCCTTTTTTGCAAAATAACAAAAATTCAGACAAATTACCATAACCTTCAATTTTGGTTCAATATTTTGGTCTTAAAAATTACAAACTAATTTTTCACGTATTTTTAATTAGAATCTGCATTTTTTGATGTACTTACAGTGATATTTTTTAGCATATTTGGATTTTTGATCCAGAGAAACAATTTTTTGAAGTTGGAACCACAGTCTACAAATACAGACTCAGAAATGTGCGATTAAAGAAAAATCCAAAAATTAGATTCCCCATATCTCACAAACTATGAGGTATAGGAAGGAATATTTTTTTTATTTGCTCATATCAGAGTAGGACTAGTATGTACACAAAGTTTCACCCAAATCCCTGTCATTCGGGTTACAAGGTCTGGTTGGATTGACACGGAATTACTCTTTAGGAAGATCACAACCTTCAGTTATTTCAACAATCTGTAACACATATATCAGATGTTACTACACGCAGCTCCGCGCAAGGTTTATGTGAATGCAAACCTCTTTGCTAATGCACGCGAAGACACGCACACGACTATCTAAATGGTAGGTCACCTCCGTGTATATGATTATACTTCACCGTAACATTACATACTGCAGTTTTCTTCATATCATATCATACATACCCAATCGCGCCCGTCGGCCTAATCGTTCGGAGTTTTCGTGGTTTTCTTCGAACCGTGGATTTCCATGCGTTAATACGGATTAGGTTCCCTTAGAAAGACCTCCACGGAAGGCACTCCCCCCAGGGCCCATATCCCTCGTGTAGATAATTGACCGTCAACAATCAACCCAACCCAACCCAACTCTTCATATCATACAATGTATGGCTCAACAATAGGTATTATGGATTCCAATGTTGTTCGTACTTTGCGCGTGCACTTTTGTTGCCCTCTCATCCTAGGTGGAATGCTAAGGCTCTCCTAGTCCAATAGGAATCCTTGCTCACAGTACACCCCAGGCCTAAAGCCGTACGCTGGGTTCGACGCACTAGATCAAAAACCCTACGCAAAAGCCGACTGCGAGTAGCTTTTGACGAGCACCGTGACAAGAATAAAATCGCCTCGAAAAACAGCGACGGTCGGGGTTGCAGACTCCAATTACCGATAGTGCACCTGTAAATATGGATTGAGATTTGATATGTTGAGATTTATCAGTGCCAAGCCCCGTCCGGTCACACCTACTATGTTAATGACCTTCAACTCCTCATATTCACCACTGAAGGGCTGTGTGAGAACGACAAGCACCAGTACCCCATCAGTCCTATGCTTATATTAAAGCAACGTAAATTATTATACTGGCGTAATATTAAATTATTAAAAAAATATATTTAATAAAAAAAAGTATAGTACATGTATGAGAAAACTTTCAAAAGTTTATATAAACGTTCATATTTTTGTATCGTTCGGGAGGTTTGTCGCATATTTTATTTTTACATAAATAAAAATATGCATTAATCTTTTAGCTTCCACTAGACTTAATATGTTTATCATATTCCGTTATTAAGATTAATTGAGGCTTCCTGCTGTCTTATTCCAGTAGTAAGATGTATTTAAAACTTTTTCAGAAAACATGTAACCAAGAATACCAAGAATTACTTTAAAAGACGAAAATCTTACATCTGTTATTGCTTAACATGATTTTGAAGTAATTATCATAACGCTCTTATTCAATGTATCTCCTTTTTAGGATTCATCCATCATAGCAGAATATCCATTTTTCTTCCTTTATTAAAAAAAACTTAGTTTTGAAACTATGATATTTTGAAGTTAAAATGGCGTATGTCTAAGTAATATAATTAGTTTTAGCTTCAGAATTTTAAATAAAATATATGTTTTGACTGAAAGTAATACAAACTTTATATGAGTATATTAACACATTCTCATTAAAATAACATATGAAGACTATAATCTAAAGAATGCTAAGTAGTTTTTGCATCGATCATTCTTTTTTAACTGGGGTGATATAAGGATAATTTTATGATAAGCAATTAAAACCATATTTGCATAAACAAGAAAAGTGAAAGACCAGATTATTTTTAACCCAATAAAGTAAATACATCTTTCGTGATTTGGTGAATACCAAAGTGTCAAAACAAACATAACGGTAATACAAAGTAACCAGAATGAATTCAGTGTAATTAAACAGTAGGGCTAAATCGCATACCTTATTATTAATTTCTTCAAGAACTTTAAATAACATGAATGTTTTGGATGAAAGTAAAACAAACTCCATATGAGTATATTAACACATTCGCAGTAAAATACTGTAAGAGGGCTATATTCTAAAGAATGCTATAGAGTCCTTACACAGTTCATTTTTTAATTCACAGGCTATCAAATCCTGAGATTTAATGTGCCCGCCGATTCTGTATGCACGTTCGTATGTATGTATGTATGTATGTATGTATGTATGTACATAACGAGATAACTCTTGAATGAAATGTACGATTTTCTTCAAATGTTGTACATAGGTTCATTCTGATAAAGTGCTCCCCTGATTCATTTTGGGGGTTCATTGGTTAAATATAAAGGTGGAAACGGGGGACTAAACCCCCCAGAATTATCGCATTTGCTTCAAATTTGGTATATCGGTTTATTCTGATAAGGCCCTTCCGTGATTAGATTTGGAGGTTCGTTGGATAAGTATAAAGAGGGGAAATGGGGGAGCTAATCCCCTCGTAATTTATTTTTCGAGGGACATCATTTTTTGAAATAAGAGTATAATATACAATTAGTGTGAATAGCCTGTCATCTCAATGCCATCAGTTTAAATGGGCACTTTTATTTTTATTTTTTAACTGAGGGTTATAACAAGAATTGTTACTTTTCGGTTAGCCGGGCGCCAGACATATATACATATGTATGTATAGCTATATATACATATATATGTATATACACACACACACACATATATATGTATACATATAGCTTCTATATATGTATAAATATACATATATATGTATATATAAGTATACATACACACATATATATATATATATATATATATAACACTGGCGTCCGGCTAACCGAAAAGTACCCAAGAATTTTATCACAAGCAATTAAATTCGTATTTGCATAATTAAGAAAAGTTAAACACCATATTCTTTTTAACCTAATAAAATAAATACAACACCTTTAATGCTTAGGCGAATACCAGAGTGTCAAACTAAACTTGACGATAATAAAAAATAACCAGAATACATTCTATGCAAGTGGAAAGCAGGGTTAATCCGCATTCCTTATTTTTAGTTGTTTCCTGAACCTAGAATTTTCAAGAGAACTGATTGTGACTTTGTTTACGAACTTAGCATTTATTCTCCTACCATAACATAAATTTAAATATGTGAATTGTTTATGATATTTTTTTTAATAAATGTCTTTTAGGAAAAGTCAAACTGCTCAGTCTTACCCCACAGGTGGAATAAAACCGCGTGGAAATATTAATCTTACAATATGTGAAAAATTTAGACTTTCGTTTGAAAAAAAATTATATTTAAATTTACAACTTTAAATATAATAAATTTAATTATCAAGATGGAGCTTGGTTCAATATAATAGACATGTAAAAATAACAACTTTATAAGCACAAATTTTTTTTAATTTTAAGCATACCGGTTTCGGGAGCATATAGCATATTTCCTCAGTGCTAAGGATGGCGGAAATTTACTCAAATATATAGGAAAATATGGAGATTACGTTAAAGGTTTATTAACCAATAAGAAAACACAGGATTGATGGTAGCAGCCAATAGGAAAATAGATGGGAAATGAAAACGAAATAGTGAGAAAAAGATATTAAATCAAAAACACGTCATGCTCGTTATTGTCATCCTCCAAGCCAAAACATGGCCGCCTTTTATACCTTTATAAATCGTGTCATACATGTTTGCCCTGATTCTCAGTCATTTAATAGTGAAATTCAATACATAAAAGCCATTGCGATTGGCAGAGGTTACAACCCTTCCATAATTGATACTGCTCTATTTAAACTTCAGCATCTTCGTTCCTCAAACTCACCTCAGTCTTCTACTCTTTCCAATATTAGCATTGTGTTACCCTTATTTCCTAAATCAAGATTCAAGCTAAAATTCTTAGACAATATGACTTCAAATAATTTTTGCCCCTACCAATAAACTCACACTCCAAACTCAAAGAAACTATTGAATTATTTAATTCATGGGGTATCTACCGCATTAATTGCCTGTCTGGCTTTTTCTGTATTAGACAAACCAAACGCTGCTTAAAATTTCGTATCAAAGAACATCAACAATATATTTAAAAAAAAGAAACCAATAAATCTTCTCTCGCAAAACATTGCTGGGAGATGAATCATACTTTTGACTTCAATTCGGTTAAAATAATCTCTAAACCTACTTTTATGCACAAACTTAACTTCCTTGAAGCATTTCATATTTATAAAATTTTTTAAAATATTGTTAATTTTGAATTCGCTAGTCCCCCGTTATCAGATGATTCGTAATATTACGTAAAACCCTCTTTTTTAATAATTTTTAATAGCTTTTTCTCACTACTTCGGTTCCATTTCCCATCTATTTTCCTATTGGCTGTTACCTTCAATCATCTGTTTTCCTATTGATCAATAAAACTTTAACTTGAATCCCCATCTTTTCTCATATATGTGAGCAAATTTCCGCTATCCTTAGCACTGTGGAATGTATGGTATGTGCTACCGAAACCGGTATGCTTAAAATTTAAAATTTTTGGTGCTTTTAACGTTGTTATTTTTACATTTCTATTATAATAAATTTAACTAAAACTATATTTCAATTATAAGTCAATAGATTTAATATTTAAAGACAAAAAAATTTATTGTCTTCATTAAATTTGAGAAATTGTTGAAAATAATTTTACCTTTTATCAACTGTATAAACATCACAAGCACTCGTCCCCTTGTAGTTTTGATTGTCTTTTTCTCAAGCATTATTTTAACCGGATCTTCAATCATTGCTTCATAATATTCTGTTTTAACCCACGTAGCTTGTCCTGTCTTACTCCAGAAGGAAAATCGGAAGGAAACTGAAAAAAAAAAAGGTTTACATAAAAGCTAGTAACATTTTTGGTGTTGAAATAAGTCACTATTAATTATGCTTACAAACAATAATATAAGAAGTTTCAGTAACTTTCAATGTGGTCAGATTAAAAAGTTTCGAAAACTAGCAAACGTTAAATATACATAAATATATATATATATATATATATATATCAAAATAAAATTTCCAGCACTGAAATTGCACTAATGCAAATTCTGTAATGGCCAATTATTTTTCTTTCCTAGAACTAAGTCTTCCACTAATCTAATATTTTCAGCCATTACTCGCTAGAGGCTGTTCAAATTGAGTCAAATCTCAGATATCCAATTTCATCCGATTATATAATTTTTCTCTAGAAACCTCTACATCCATTTTAAAGTTTAATGAAAGAGCCGCCTTTTATTTAGGGTAAAACAATATGTGGAAAAAAGAGTACTCTAATTAACTGCTTTATTAAATAAATTTTCTTCTGCCTTACTCCATTATCGAGATATATAAAAAAAATATTTTCTTTTTATTCTACATATATGCGTGCATATATATGCGAGTCTGAGCATATATGCGAGGATAAACCCGAAATTTATTCAAGATATGAAAATTGAAATTGAGAATGTAATATTATATTGAAAATTTGATGCAAATTGTTCTTTATAACATGATGCCTTTTTTTCCCCTTTTAATGCGCATAATTTTAAGATTTCATTTTGCTGAAAATTGATTTATAACCAAAACAACTGTGCTGCAATTTTATTTACAGGCATCTCTCGACTTACGTAATACTGGACTTACGTAAATTCGCACTTACGTAAGAAATTTCAAATATTACATTTATGATCATACTATAGCGAGTTTGATACGCATTTTCATACTTTTGATAATTGTTTTATAAATAAAATATGCAGATAAAAACCACAAGAATAATATAGTTTTATATATTAGTTATTGTTATATTTTCATTTGCATGTACAATCAAATCTTTAACAAAACAAACGCAAATCTGATTAAAATGACCCAAAAAATAAAAACCTCTCTTTAAACTTTACAATTTTGTTAGCTGAATTCAAACCATAACGAAAACTAATTTTTAAATTTCGGTGAAGAGGAACGAGTGTTTGTTTTTTCTTCCAGCTTCAGAGTTGTTCGTTTGATGTAAATTCAAAATTTATATAAATGAATTCATCAATCTTAACTTTATAAATCCCATATTCCACAAGATCCTTTTTATTTGAAAAATGTTCTTTCAGTTTGTTTTTATATTTTTTCATACTTTTATAGTTTATATCCAAGTAAGTACTGCTGCATGCTACTTTATTTATAAAATGATACTGTGTAAATAATGTATATATCATATATATATAACAAATACTGCAGTTTTTGACGAAATTTTGCCTAAGGAATTTACAAATTCGATTTACGTAAAATTCGACTTACGCAAAAGTTTACATAACGCATTACTTTCGTAAGTCGGGGGATGCCTGTATTATTTAAATTAACAATTTAATTATGGCTATTTATTTATTCATTTCTGTAATTTTTATGTAAATATGGTATGCAAGGTTAAATTAAAAATATAATGTAATAAATTCTACTCAAGCAGTTTTATATATTTATCATTTTATTTTGAAGCATTTCAAATTTTGACTAAATAAATAAATAAAACCTTGTTTTAATTTTTAGTAATCGCACTAAACATAATTAAGAGATAAATTGTGTATTGTTTCATGTAAAATCCCAATTCAAACATACCTAATGTCGCATTTTTGTTTTTTTTTTAATTCCATTATCAAAAATCATTAGCTATTTTCCTTTTTCTCCTTTCAGTAAAACATTTTTTACTTCTGAATAAATGTTGACGATTTTTTTTTTACTTATATCATCTTTAAAAACAAAACTATGTTCTTTAAAATAAATGGTTTTGAAAATAATAAAAGAAAATGAGCGTTATTGGTATTCTGTCTGCAGTAATTTATGGTTTTCCTTCAGTGCATTCAATATTTGATGCATTTTATTTTATATGAGACATTTTTTTTACATTCCCATTACCAGAAATCGTCTTTGCACAGCTTTTAAATCCATAAGCATCCTCCGGCTAGTATTTTCTTCTGATTTATGTCAAAATACATTGAAAGGCACTTTCAGAAAAATCAATTTTATGTTATACAAATTAAATAAATAAATATATTTCCTCTAGCTTTTGCCTAATATTTATAGTTTAGACAATCGTAATAAATGCAAATACAAATAATTAAATAAAACCTTTTTTTTTCTACTAGTAATCGTACGAAACATAATTGACAGATAAATTGTGTATTCTTCCATGTGAATTTCCAATTCAAGCATACCTAACGTCGACATTTGGCGTTCAAAATTTGTTTTTCATGATAAAAAAAATCATTAATTATTTTTATTTTTCACATTTCTTTAACACATTCTTTATTTCTGAATAAATATTGACCATTTTATGCTTTATATTATCTTTAAAAATAAAACTTTGCTCTTTAAAATAAGTGGTTTTGAAAATAATGAAAGAAAAGGGTGCATTATTAAAATTTTGCCAGTAGTATTTAATGGAATTTTTTTTAATTATTCGATATTTAATTTTATTTTCGTTTGTATTAGAAATGTTTCCTTAAGTTACCATTATCAGAAATCGGGTTTGTGCACCATATATAACAGTTTTCCCTATTATAATTTCCTATTATTGTTTTTCCCTTTTCTGTTACACTTTCTTAATTTATGAATAAATATTGAAGAGTTTTTCCTTTATATTATCTTTAAAAATAAAACTTTGGTCTTTAAAATAAATGGTTTTGAAAATAATGAAAGAAAAAGAAGCATTATTGGTATTCTGTCAGTAATAATTTATGGTTTTCTTTAAGTGTATTCGATATTTAATGTATTTTCTTTTGTATTAGAAACTTTCCTGTAAATACCCATTGCTAGAAATTGACTTCGTGCAGCATTTAAATCCATAAACATCCTCTGGCTAGCATTTGATTCTTATTTATGGCAAAATACATTGGAAGTTGTTTTCAGAAAAATCCATTTTATCTTATAACATAGTAAATGACTAAATATATTTTCTCTAGCTTTCACATAATGTTTATTGTTTAGAAAATAGTAATAAAGGCAAATACAAATAACTAAATAAAAACTTTTTCTTTATTTCTAGTAATCGTACGAAACATAATTGTCTGGTAAATTGTGTATCCTTCAATGTAAAGATTCAATTCAAGCTTACCTAATGTTGTCGTTTTGCGTTTGAAATTTGTTTTCCATTATCAAAAATTATTAACTATTTTTTCTTTTCCCTTTTCTGTAACATATTCTTTATTTCTGAATAAATATTGACCATTTTTTCCTTTATATTATCTTTAAATTTAAAACTTTTCTCTTTAAAATAAATGGTTTTGAAAATAATAAAGGAAAAAGAGATATTATTAAGATTTTGTCAGTAGTAATTTATGGTTTTCTGTAAGTGTATTCAATATTTAATGCAGTTTCTTTTGTATTAGAAACTTTTCCTTAAATTCCCATTACCTGAAATCGACTTTGTGTAGTATTGAAATCCATAAACCTCCTTTACTAGCATTTTATTCTGATTTATCTCAAGATACAATAAAAGGTTTTTTCAGAAAAATCCTTTTTATGTTACAACAAAGTAAATAAATAAATACATTTTCTCTAGCTTCCGCATAGTATTTATAGTTTAGAAAATATCAAGAAATGCAAATACAAATAACTAACTAAAACCTTTTTTTTAATTTCTAAAAATCGTACGAAACATAATTATAAGATAAATTGTGTATTATTCCATCTAAATTTTCTATTCAAGCATACCTAATGTCGTCGTTAAATTTTGTTTTCTATGATTAAAAACTAGTAACTATTTTACTTTTTCTCTTTTCTATAACAAATTCTTTATTTCTGAATAAATATTGTTCATTATTTTCTTTTATCACCTTTAAAAATAAAACTTTGCTCTTTAAAATAAATGGTATAGAAAATAAAGAAAGAAAAAGAGGCACTATTAAGATTTTGTCAGTAGTAATTTATGGTTTTCTTTAAGTGCATTCAATATTTAATGTAGTTTCTTTTGTATTAAAAAGTTTTTCTTAAATTCCCATTTCCAGAAATCGACTTTATGCTTCATTTAAATCCATAAACATCCTCTGTCTAGCATTTTAATCTGATTTATGTCAAGATTACAAAGGAAGGCTCTTTTAGAAATCCATTTTATGTTACAACAAAGTAAATAAAGCTTTAAAACTTAATAGTTTAGATGTGATGTGAAATTTCCATGTAGTTCTAATTTCTTTCAAAGAAAAAGTTTGAAAAATAATTCTTTGGGATACATAATCATATATAAATGCACAAATATCATAAGTGTTTTGTTTACAAAATAAGGTTAAAATCTTCTTTCCTCAGTTGTTTAATGTCAAAGCTCTCGATGAATGCCAGTTACAGACGTTACAGTTTTCCAGTTAACATTTTCAAACTTTTAACTCAAACCTTTCTCTTTTTAAACATTTTCTAGAGGAATTATCCGAAATACTTAGTTTTACAAATTTAAACCTTTTGAATATCATAGCAGGAGTAAATGAAAATCATTCAATCGGCATTGAGAAGGGTATTTATTCAAAGCGTTGCTGTATTTTGGGTTTAACTTGTAATTGTAGACTAAAATGTAACATTTAATTCCATTATGATCAGATAATTGTTTAATTGAAATGGTCAAAGAAGTTAAATTTTTGAAAGTTAATTTTCTTATATGTAAGTGGATTGAAAAAGCATCAGTGTCTAAATTTCTTATATTGATGGACATATTTTGTTTCTTTCTTTCAACTCGTTTTTTTTTTTTTTCATAAACATTATTTAAATTAAATATAATTTATTTTTTGCTTCAGATTAAATATTTTTTAGTTAAGAAAGTTTGGAAAACTTAGCTGTTGAACTTATTTTGAAAAAATGAAGCTAGACATGTAGATTGCATTATTTGACTGATTGTACTCTGCATTCAACGGACAACTTAAATTCCTAATTTTAAAACAATTAGGGGATCTAACCCAGCTTACCGGGTCACAAGATATAAGTGTAATATTTTATAATTACAACGGAAAACTACGATTCTTTCAAAGAAATGAAATTAGCCCCCTCCCTCGCCCCTCTAACATACCAACAACTCTGATTAGCTTAAATGAATCATTTGAGACATCGCACTCATTGAAACAAAGCTCTTACTGAATGTCGATCGTTATTTTCCACTTTGTGTTTCAGTAAATTCAAAGCCAAACTTTATTCGCTGCCGCTAAAGCATCTTTTTTGACATTAAACTCAAAATTTGCATACTCTGAAGTTTGAAAATAAGAAAAATTTTCATTCTCTTCTTCCTTTTTCTGCACAAAAAAATCACTTATACCTTTATTTCATAAGACTTACAATGTCCTCTAATTGTTTCGAGCAGTTTAGATGTGCTATAAGACCTTTCTTCGTCCAAAATTTCAAGGTGTTAGGTTTACCTAAAGTAACCTATATGTTTTATTCCCAAATTCTGTCGAGTACTTCCAGCTGACCCAGCACCTTGAAATGTGACAGAAAGGAAGGTCTTACGGCACATGTAACAGAAAAAATATCCAAAAAACTTTTATTTATAATTTTATGTATATTTATGTGATTTCCATAATCGGGATTTCCAAAGCAAGACTTTAACTGTTCTTTTTTTTTTTTTTTTGCGTTACGGAATGTGGGATATTTCGCAAACCCCCTGAGCGCGCCTCCTTTCGACCATACGGGAGGCGCCAGATCACATGATCTGACTAAAGAATTGATATTAAAAGGATTTTTCTTGTTCTTCTAGTTTTATAGTAGTAATGTAAAAATTGAACGCAGTACGTAGACTGCATTTCTTCAATTGGTCTTTTAAAAAAGGAAATTTATCTGGAGAGTGAAATCGAATATGAAATCATGCTATTGTTTCTTGGCTTTGTAACAGAAGAAAATAGTTGATAAAATTTTAATTGTTTTTAGAATCATGAGTTCTAGAAGGAACAAAGCAAATGAATGTGTTTCATCTATAAATATGTAAATAATGTAAATTTTGTATATAATTGGATTGCCAATAATATGTTCTAAAGGATTTCATGTTGGTGATTATTTACAAATGAAGAACACAAAATAGAACATTTCGATTTACTTTTCTCCAGAATATGAAAACTTGAAATTCATGGACTACCAGATTATCTTCAATACGGAACTCTAAAAACGTAATTTTGATGAAAGATAGTTTTATCTGGTGAAAATTCAGCAGATGCAATTCTTCGTTCAACGTATCATAACGTCAAAAACTTTTGGAATAATCTAATATATTTTCAGCGATATATTCTATAAACTTAAGGATGCAAAAAGTCTAGAAGAAATACGATTTTCCTTGCATGTTCCATTAATCAATAATCTAATCGCCGATAATCCGAACAAATTAAAATTATTACTAAATATCGTTCTCTGAACAAATGAAAAAATAATAAAAAATTGATAGATATTTATTTTATGTAGTCCATGAACCATTTGTTTTCAATCAATACATCATATAAAAATTTTTATCTGTGCATTGCATGTTCTGTGCATTTATCTGTGCATTTTTGTATTAATGTATTAGTATATTGGACAACAATGGTTTTTCCAAAGAATTGAAATTAGTTGATTCTAGATTCTTAACATGCTTTCAGATTTTCTCTGGGTCGTCCAATTATTGACAAATTTGCATATTTAATTTTATGCAAGTTTAAGCTTTTTTGCACCATTTTATGAAATTTAAAGTACAACAAATGTCAAAATTAATTAAATTTTCTAGATAACGACTACGGATTTTTTGCTTCAGATAAATGTTGCAATATGCATATTCCTAACATTTATCTGTCAGTTAATTTGCATAATTTTCAAAGCTGTAATGTTTACATTACTTTTAATTTAAAGTAGTTGCCACAGAATTGACGTAATTTTTTTTTTACTAGATTTTTATGCTGATTTCAAATCTGCAATCAGTTTTCGTATAACACGACTAGTTTTTGAGTAAAAAGAATTTCTACTTTTGTATGGTATCGACACAAATCTAATATATAAAATTGAAAATTTGTCTTCCTATAATGCTGTACAAATCCACAGTTTGGAAGCCAGAATTCTGAAATGTAACGTACATGTGTATTAAAACACGGCTAATGCAACTAAAGTAATCTGGAATCGAAATAACTTATAGTTCATCTTTAATTAATAAAAAACCACCAATTTAACAGCAATTTCAAATCAAATTGAAACATTTTTCGTTATAACTATTGCCAACAATTAAAAATCCACAATAAAATTCCTACCACATGGTTGTGTTTATGCTGGCCAATTATCAACATATAGGCCCTAAGGGGGGTCCCCTCCGTGGGGGTTCTTTCTAAGGCAACCTAACCCGTATTTACGCAAGGAAATCAAGGTTCGAAGAAAACCACGGAAAACTCCGAACGATTAGGTCGACGGGCGTGGTTGGGTTCGAGCCCAGCACTTCCCGTCTACCAGCTTCGAGAGCAGAACCTATCGGCCACTGGTGGGGCAATTCTTACCACAACAATTACTTTTTTATTGCAAGGTATCGAACTGAAAAAAGGAAATAAATGGTTTGACGAATTTAATAAAAGGGAATATTACATTATAACTTTTCTACTGCAAGATTTCAACGTGAGAAAATGAAAATAAAATAAATAGTTTGACGAATTAAAAACAAAAGTGAATATTGCGTCATAATTTTTCTGTCTTATAATTTCCATGTGAAAAATTGTAATTATTTAATTAATCCAACGAATTTAAAAAAATGGAATGTTACATCACATTGGAAATATAAAGGACGTGGTGAATATATAACGTTATATAAATGTGAAAAAATGTATTGAAGCATGATAAAAACTCGATTATGGAAATATTTGAGTATTTTAACATTATTGCTCCAATGATGAATGGAAATAAGCTCATTTATAGTTGTATTACTTTGCGTCTGTTATATAAATTTATACATTTCTATATTAGGTTTTCATTTGACTCATGTGTATAACACTTCGACTGTTTATTTATTTATTTATTTATTTTTATGTTGTATGATAAATTTTGAAACTAGTTTCTCAAAACAAACATTCTTAAAAGTCCGGGTAACGCCGTGGCTAGTTTGATATAAAATGCTATTTAAAGGTGTGCACCTCATCGTCAAAAGGGTGAACTGAACAGTGTCATAATTCTATCAAGGACATAATAAACAATGGGTATTGATCAAAAAGCAGTTGAAAAAAGTAGTAGAATATGTTCTAACTAGCTCAAGTACATCACAACGTAACATAAAAAAACCATTTTTTATACGAAAAAATAAAATTTCACTTTTTTTAAAACTAAACCTGATAAATGAAAACATATGCTTGATTTGAAATCAGCGCAAAGTCCTGGTTTAGAAACATATTAACATACTCATCTGGCTGAAATATTTGGACATCAGGAAACATTATTAGAAAAATATGAAAAACTAGCAGAACTACCCGATTTCGCCCGTGTATAAGAGACCTTCCATGTAAAATAATAAATTAAAATGAACTACTATAGAAATCACAATAACTGAGATTTGTGCATTCCCGTCCATAAATCATTAAAATGACAATTAGAAAAAATACGTTGTTGTCTCGCCACCATAATAAAATGTCTGAGCTTTAATATCACAATACCCGTTTTCTTCGGCTGGTGTAACAAAAAAAATTTGTAATTTTCTGACAATACGAAAAACAAATACACCAAATGGCATATCATATAGTGAAATTCTCGTTTGTATGGCGTATATCTACATTATAAAGTAAAAATATGTCAGTGAGTAACGCTGACATCATACTGTTGATGGCAACGACCTATCAGACAAATTATTCCTTTACAGCAATTTTTTTAACTTCTAAACAGCACAGTTTAATTTTTTAAGCTGTCGAATACAACAAAAATTCCCTTCAAATGAAATTTATTTGAAAATTGTATCTCAGTTTTTTTTTTTATTTTAATGGGTTTGAAAGTAATTTTCAAACATGGATATTTTTAAAAGTGCATGCAGCCCAACGAAACCATTACGAAAGATGAACCCGTTTGCTCTTAATGCAATATTATGAAGAAAAGGCATGTCTATGTGTAACTTTGTCATAATACTATTGGTGACAACAACCTAATCTATCCACAAATTTTGATTTTACTACAATTTAACTTCTAAACATCGCACATTCGATTGTTCCAACGTCTAATAGAAAACAAAAAAAACTTTCAGTAATATTTGTTTGAAAAGTTTATCTCTATTTATAGATTTTTATAGATTTTAAAGTGATTCTCAAGCATGAATATTTTTAAATGTACGTGCAATTACAAAAGATTAACTCAATTGCTCGAAAACGTTGCAAATAATTCAGTACTTCTTTGTTTTCGTGAAATATTTCATAACTAAAATGATAAACGAAATTTAAACGCCAAAATAAAATAAAATAAAATAAAAACACGAATTTAACAGATATCAAATCGAAATACGCAAAATAATCTATTATGTATAGAAAATGCAAATGAGAATTTCGTTCCGGCTGCTCATAACTTGAATTCTTCTGAATGGATTTCAACTATCAGCGACTATCAGTTTCTCAAGAAAGGTTTTTTAGTATAACATATTGTTTTATGTTGCTTAGTCATAGAATTATGGGGAAAAGTTTTGTAATCATGTGAACCCGATTATGAAAGAATAGTATTTTAAAAAAGATTTTTATTAATGGACTTCCTGGGAACTTGCATCGTTTCTTGGATAATTTTACACGGATAGTTTTAGAATATTGCATTTACGTCAGTCATACATAAAATTATGGAAGAAAGTTCAATAATCAGATGAGGTCGATTTTAAAAGATTAGCACTTTTAAAAAGTTCTACTGGACAGATTTTGATGGAATTTGCGCTGTTACTATGCACGCATTTTTCTATAATGTTTTAGTATATCCCATTTTGTACTACATGTTTTGTTATAGAGTTAGCTGAAAAGTTACTAGTCAGTTGAACCCCATTCTGAATGATTAGCTTTTTAAAATGTTAGATGATTTTTCAGGGATAGTTTTAGTATATTGCTTATCGGTCTACCATTCTTAAACCAAGTTCTATTGTAAATCATCAACTAAAACATTTGGCCCTTAATAACCGAAGTTTCGTCTTAAACATTAGAAAGTATAAGAGCGCAGTGGCGTTAGTAACGTTTTCATCTACGCGGAAAGACGTTTCAGATAAAGATCCATATTGCATTAAAATGACGAACCAAATTCACCAATATATTTCATTTAATTCAAGATTCGTTTGGAGAAACCGAACAGCACAGCGAGTGAAATGTGCTACTCTGATTATAAGGGAATTATAGTGAATATATTCACGATTAACTGCTCACTATAATACGAAAGTACCAAAAGTGCTTTTTCATGTAGTTTTTGAGAAATCTAAAAAATACACTAAATATATTAGTGTTTCAAATTAAAAGCGATTTTTATTTATGTTCTGTTAATACGCAGTATATCAAGTACCTTTAAACACGGGTATCCTAAGATTCATTGCCTATAATTTTTAAACGGAAACTCACACTAATCATAAAATCCAAATCCACAGCGACTAACATGAAAATGACGTCAATCTATGAAGCTTTGTTTAAAATGAGAAATCTAACTCTAAAAAAAATAGTTGTTATGTTTTAATTTCAATTTAATATAAATCGTATGAAAGTAGATTTTACATTATGGTATTTGATGTAAATCGTAGAATGTTATCACTGCATTTAAAATATTAAAAAATTTACCTAAAGGGTATAATTAAAGACACAACATTATCACGAAATAGGAAATAAATCATAGCAACTGATTTTTAGAGCCAGTTTGAGGCCATATTTATCGAAATTGACGTCATAATTTATTGAAAGTGGCGCCGTATTTAGTGATTTGTGTCTCTGATCCTTTTTCTTGGAATAGAAAAGCCTAAGTTTTAGTGAAATTGTAATTTCAAATATATTAAATGGAGGTTTTAAGTTTTCTCAAAGCCTTGAAGTTTTTATTTAAAGTATGAGAAATGCGCATTTTCTGCTTAGAGAGACATCAATTTAAAAAATGTAACAATATATCGAGAGAGACTGAATTTGTTTTGGTTTATGAAAAGAAACTGCACGTGTTTGCCTTTGTTTTTAACTATTTGGGCCGTTTTTTTTTAGGGTGTGGTAACACAATAAAATAATTCCAGCACAAACGTGTTACTGTGCACACTGACTATATAGAAAATGACTCTTATAATGTAACAATTTCATAAATTTCACTCAATTATTTCTATGTGAGGGCAAATACTTGTTGATACACCATCGTAAATTGAGCAATATACAACTAATTTCGGTTTTATGAAAGATCAAAAGTTTAATTTGGTTGACCAGTGTTTTTGAAAACGACAGTAGACTATTTACATTTAATTTATTTATTTAGTTTTTTTTTTCGAATAACACTATCGAAAAGTATTTTAGTATGAAAAATATCAATAAAGTATTCAAATAAAGTTTTGAAATTTATTAAAACGATACTTCCATGAAACTCGCCGAAGAAATCATCAACAGTTTCGCTAATTAAAACAGACTTTATGATTCTGATAATTTCATTGATTTAAGCAGGTAGTTTGATTACATATCTGTTAATTTGTATTTTATTTGTATTGTATTATTTATTTCTTGATGGAGTGTTAATTTAGTTGTGGAATATTAGCCGTAAACAAATTCTGAACAGTTTATATTGTTCCTAATATAAACGGGTCAATATTTCGTAATCAGGTTACTCGCTATATGAGGTTGATTTTAAATGTTTCGTATTTAAATGCTATTTTGGATTTATAAACGGAAATCAGTAAATTGAGATACAAGTTTAAAACAAATTGCACTTAAAATAACTTTTTTCTTCTATTCGACTGTCTTAAAATGGAAATTGTGGAACACGTAGAAGTTGCAAAAATTGCAGTAAAACGAAATTTAATGGTCATGTGTTGCCACCGTCGATATGACATCAACGTTACTCACTTATATGATTTTGCTATATAATGTAAATGTATGTTTTATACTACGTAACCATTCGTAACAATAATCTCCCCATTTTACTGATAACAAACAGCTTGCATGAAAACGTGAAACAATTTTTAATCACATTATCTAATAACAGATGAACGTTGGTAAAATGGAAAATCATTCAAATAAAAAATAATAATGCGTAATCGAATTATCTTTATTTGTCTCGAATTTTGTATGATGCTTCTAATTATTGATGTAGTGATTTGTTAAACAATGTTAAAAAAAAAAAAAAAAAAAAGAAAAAAAGAAAAGAAAAGAAAATCTAACATAAAAGTAAAAATGCTGGTTTTTGGTTGGTTTTTTCTTTCTTTAAATTGGAAACTATAAGAAGTTGTATACACGTAACTCATATTTGTTTTCAAATAGTTATTTTGTACTTTAATAATTTAGACAAAAAATACTGTAACCAATGTAAATCTGTCTGTGTAGCTTAAAAATATAGCAAGAGAAATGTACAAGGTAAGATTAAAATTTGGTCAACATACTGGGTTTCCCAAAAATACTAAGCGCGGTTTTTTAGGTTCCCGTACTTGAAAAGTAAAATCGGGGTCATTATAAAACACTCCTATGTCTGTCTGTCACAACCATTTTACTCGTAAACTATGAAACGTGTAAAGTTCAAATTGGAGAATGTAATAAAGACTATTTACCCAATTATTTACAGATTATTAAACATTCACAAGTATATTTAGGAAAAATGCAAAGGTGCTAATTAAGTTGCATGAAAAAAATTTCTTTGTATATCATGTGAAAGCTTTCGTAACGCTGAATTCAAAAATGCATTTCTTTTAATTTTAGGTATTATATTATCAGAGATATCGTTGAAAATCTAGTGCAAAAATATGCCCCCCCCCCCCATGTATTTCCAAATCTACTGAAACTGAAATTATGAAAAAATTAGAGGTACTAGATGTTACTTTAAACCTTGCAGGAAAATTACGCATTTTTTCGTTACACACTAATTTCGATTTGCGGGCATTCAGAGAAGGAGTTGAGGACCGCTGTAGGTACCTATTGTATTAGAAGTATAAAAGCATTATCGGTAATGATTTTTGAAAAAAATCGTCCGTAATTAGCCGGTATAATAACCCTTAAAGAGACGGACCGTTTGAACATACGTAATGACAGGGCGTCGTACTCTATGTACCATCGGCTTTTAAAGCCTATATAACAACGTTTAATGATAAATGTCTGTAATGCGATGCCCAGTAGTAGTATATAAGAAATAAACGTCAAACTGTTACAAACAGACTAAATTAATTAATATTAATCACATAATTACTATGGGATTCGCGACTAGTTTGCATTTAGTGGCTCTCTCAGTACGCCGATCGTGTCTTTAAAGGTTAATTAGAAACCTCTCTTGAATAACGCCGCATGGAACAGGGTGGAGTTGTATGTTTGCGACCTCCTTTCGAAGCGCCCTTAGCACGATGCCAAGTTTAAACTTTGAACAAGGGTTTTGTTTTAGCTACACTGTCAAAATAACATATTTATATTACTCTTAATTTAGTTTTATGAAATGCCAAATGAAGTTTAATTATTTGATACTTTTACTGTACCTAATTAAGTTCATCATAAACAGATTAGTATAAGATTAAAAAAAAGAGTTATACCCAATAACAATATTTGATATTATTTAGGTTTCATATCTCTTTGAACTTTTACGGTATATTCCTTTATACTTTTCATGTATATACAGCTATACCCAACCCTACGTTGTAAAGTTTTTTTCAAAGTCTTATTAGTTTTTTAGTAACGAATTTTTTTTTAAATTACAGTTACTAATTCATATATTTATTGTACGGAACTCTTTGAACGCGAGTAATATTCGCACTTGACCGTTTATTTCTTTAAATATTGATCGTAGATATAAAGTATAAATTACAAAGTTACGCAATAAAAGGTACAGAATTTCATGAAATAGATTAAAATTTTAGGGGAGTAAATTTGAAAAAAAAAATTATACTGACACAGCACAAAAAATTTCGGAATGAGAAAAATATGCCAAATACACTAATAAAATCATGTGCAAAATTTCAGCATTTTATCATAAATATATCATGATATGAAAACATATAGATGCTGACTTAAACCACTTTTCGATACCTGGCTATGAATTTACAAAGGAGAAAAATCATGTGGGATGATCGCATTTCAGGGGTAGTACACAAATTACGAAAGAAAGCGATATGACTGCTACTCTAGTTGTAAACATTTGCGTTTTAATTTATGATTAACCCATAATTAACTTTGTTTAAACATACCTCTGCGACATTTTACGATAAAATACTGAAATTTTATACTTGACCTTATTAGTGTATGGTACACATTTTACTCATTGTGAAATTTTTTGTACGGGTGCCGTATAAAAATTTTAATTTTGTATTTATTCAAATTTGATCTCCTGAAAATTTTTATCGATTTCATAAAATTCTGTGCTTTTTTTACGTTTTAATGTGTTTTTTTACGTAATTTTATAATTTACAATGTATGTCTATGATTGATATATAAGCTATAAAAGAAGAACAATAAAAGAAGGCATGACCAATTGATTGAAATAGAGAGCGATCCTAAATGTTTTGTGAGGATTCGTGTAGATAGACGGAATTTATATTAAATTTTCTATTTAAATTTGTTAATATTTTCGTAATATTCGTACTAATTATGTTTCTATATGATTTCCATTAGCTTTTCATGCTAAGCAACTCCTGAAGTTTTCTTTACAAAGAAGGGAGAGCGCGTAATACGGCGAATACAAATAAAATAGAAAAGAAAAAGAAATGTGCCCAGTTAAACTGATGGCATTGAGCTCGCAGGCTATTAAAACTAATTGTATATTATACTCTTATTTCAAAGAATAATGCCCCTCAAAAAGTAAATGAAGGGATATTAGCTCCCGTTTCCCCCCTTTATACTTAACCAATGAACTTCCAAATCTAAAAATGATCAGGAAAGCTCCTTATCAGAATGAGTATTGAAAAAAGATTAAAATAAATTGGATAATTCTGCATGAAAATCCATTTATCTAAATTAAGGGGAGGTGATTTGCCCCCCTTTCCCCGTTTTGTACTTAACCAATGGATATCCAAATCTAATGAAGGAAGCGCCATATCGGAATAAACCGGTATATCAAATTTGAAGCAAATAGAATAATTCTGCATGAAAAACACATTTATCTAAATTAAGTATGTGTGTGTGTGTGTGTGTGGGGGGGGGGGTACTAGCCCCCGCTTCTCTTTATACTTAACCAATGAACCCCTAAAGCTAATCAGGGAAGCGCCTTATTAGAATGAACATAGAAAAACATTTGAAGGAAATGGGATGTTTCTATCAAGAGTTATCGCGTTACGTACATACCGGGTGTCCCAAAAATCACTGATTATTAAAAGAAATACTGCAGAAGTGTCATGTCAGATGTCAGGAGTTTTTATGCTGCTATTCTCAGTTTTAGTTAAAAATAGCATCGATAGATGGCGCTGCAAGCAATAACAGCTAAATACAGACTCAATTTTACATCCTCTCTCTTCTTCCACGCGAAAAAAGGATCCAGAAGTACCAAAAATCGTCTCTAGACTGAGCACCTATTGCTCTCAGCGTCATCTATTGTTTGAAATTCGAACTAAAATCAAGAATCACTGTAAAAAAATTCCTGACATCTTGCATAACGCTCATACAAGAATTTTTTAAATATCTGTCACCGTTTGCAAATTATTGAATTTTAAAATCCATCAGTCATTTTTGGGACACCCGGTACATACATACGTACGTACTTACATACAGAACCGGCGGGCACATTAGCTCTCAGGCTTTGATAGCCTGATTTGCATTCAATGATGATCTTGAAAATACCGCCGAATTGTTTCACTGCAATTCACGTTTTTCAAAAATTTCTAGTTACACTACTGTAATTTGAAGTTCATAACGAACTGGATAATGAAAAATTCAGGTTTTTTTAACGCTTCTTAGAAAGCTTGAACCAATAAATTTTTTTTAAGGGGGTCATGGACACAAAAATCTCCAATTTTTCAATTTTTTTTTTTTTTTTTTATTGGGTTAAAAATTTCTCTGCCGTTTTCTGCTTAAAATGATGTTTAAATCATGTTTCTATCTTAATTAGAACAGGAAATATTAATTTTTTCGTTTTGGTTTGTTTTCAAAATCTGCCTTTCAAGCAAAACGAGTTCTTGCGCAATTGCGTTTTTCTTCATGATAGGTTTTTTCACCATTTCTCATATTTAAATTCTTATAAATCGAGAACCGTTAAAGATACAGGGTTGAAACTCGGAACATATTTTTTTCAATTATTTTACTATACTTTTGAGCCAGCATATTTGAAAAAAAAATATTTACTTTTGAAAATATGATTTTTTTTTTAATTGCACCACTTGTTTTGTAATTTTTTTGTTAAATATTTTTATTTTTTTTTAAATTAATATTTTTTAAAATGCTGGCTCTAAATTAAAATTTATATATTTCTGTTTATTTAAATGGAAAGAAATGAAATTCTATAAATAATATTTCGAGTTATAACGATTTTAAACTACCCCACTTTTTTAACAAAATTTAAAATTTAAATTTTTTTTAAAAAATTATGTGAAGTTTTATCATGCGATTTTGTTTACAAATGATATGGTTAACCATCACAAAACATTTCAAAATTTTAACTCAATAAATAAAATTTTTTTGAAAATGTGTCCCGGACCCCCTTAAATATTGAATTTTTGCTCTGTTTGTTTCTCGAGGAAAGAGATCAGGAAGAAAAAATTAAACTTTATTTAAACTATCCTTTTTAGGATTTCTAAACAAATTTCTAAACGTATAATCGTAAACTAATTCATAATTAACTATTAATTAATAAAAGTGTATTTTTAAATATTACACTGTTTATTTTTTTATTTGTAATTTATTTTCTAGTTTAAAATGTTGCATTGTTGCAGTTTCACAGCACTTTGGCATATTTTGGCGTGCATTTATTTGCGAATAATTAAATCCATTGCTTTTTAAACTCGCATACAATGGTACGAGTTAGAGATTATTTGGTGATTTATCACCTGTGACGGGATAATTGGAAAATTCCTTAAAAAGTATTGTATTACGAGGGTGGGCTGAAAAGAAATGCACACATGCTTGTAGATCCCGTATAAAAAGAAATAGCAAGATTGGACAAAAGTACTTATAAGTACAATTCTTAATGTTTAATCCACATAAATAAAATGTATTCGAAAAATGGACTGTTGGGAAAAGAAGAATTAAACTTTGTTATAATATCATTAAGTGTTTAAAATTCCCGTGACCTATAAATGCTAATCCTACAAACAGTTTTTCATTTCAGTTATTTTTTCGGTTTTTATGAATTTTTAAAACTTATACGGACTTTTTGCTCACCCGGTATTTATTTATATATGGGATGAGTAAAGGCATTAATTTTCATTTCTTTTTTCTGACGAACGAAATAATTGCTGCCTTTTCTAAAATATCAAATGTTCTAAACTGGTATCTGTTTTGCTTTTATTATTATTCGTATAAAGTGGCATGAAAACGAATCTTTGTTTTATTGAGGCTTTATTTATTTATTTATTTTTACATAGTGTCTTATAGAGTGTGCAATATGCATGAATTTGGACACCAGTATTTTTGCTTAGAAGATTTTGCCTTTTTCAATCTAAAAATTTAAATCGTTAAAAAATGCAAAAGAAGTTTGTCAGAATAAGTGATGGCAAAACAAATACAAGTGTCAGAATAAGTGGTGGCAAAACAAATACAAGTGTCAAAATAAGTGGTGGCAAAACAAATACAAGCGTCAGAATAAGTGGTGGCAAAACAAATACAAGTGCCATAATAAGAGGTGGCAAAACAAATACAAGCGTCAGAATAAGCGGTGGCAAAACAAATACGAGTGTCACAATAAGTGGTGGCAAAACAAATACAAGTGTCACAATAAGTAGTGGCAAAACAAATACGAGTGTCACAATAAGTGGTGGCAAAACAAATACAAGTGTCACAATAAGTAGTGGCAAAACAAATACGAGTGTCACAATAAGTGGTGGCAAAACAAATACAAGTGTCACAATAAGTAGTGGCAAAACAAATACAGGAGTCGGAATAAGTGATGGCAAAACAAATACAAGAATTGTAATTGACGCTTGTATCGAAAGTGTGGTGCTCCCGTAGGTGTGCCTTTTGATCGTTAAGAGTTAGTCTTCTTTAACAGCTTGATAAACTGAAATATTTTTAAAACCAATACATTAAAAAAATCAGATTTCTGAATTAGTATTTTACAAAGCAAATAAAAGTGAAAATTTACAAATGTATTTGGAGAAGTTGAAGGTTCTCCAATGGGCAGAAAAAATGGTAAATAAGTTATAAAATATTAAATACAGACATTAAAAATAAAGATATAGAATACCTTATATTACCTCTTTTGAAGGACATCCGTCAGTTTCCTTTTAAAGTCATTAAAGATAAAAAACACCGCGTGGCCACAAGTAAAGACGCCAATACAGATAACAGTTGAATTATTGTCTTTTTGCACCTTTAAAAATGAAAATTAACATCCCCATGCCATCGATCGTGAAAAATAAGGGATTAAAAGAGCCAAAGAAACTAAGGCTGCGTTTAAAACGGAAAAGGGCTTCTTTTTATTCTAAAGCAATAAAACCTTTCTTTCCGAACCCCATTTGTGGTTTTTAACAAAACGATGGGAGATTCAACAATGGATTCAACGGAAATGAGATAGGAAGATAACATTTAACTTAAAGGAAAGTCTTCCCTCTTGCAGGTTGTCCTTCGGTTGCCTTATAAAGCCATTAAAATGAAAAATGCCGCGTGACCACAATAAAGTGCAGACTGGCCAGAACAAAGAAAGTGCGAGTAGAATGATGCATCTATCTGGAGCATCAGTCTCTCACCGTTGTAAAAATTGTAAGCCAGTTGAGCGACCGTGCCTATCTGTAAAACAAATTAGTTGCTACATAATTTCAAATATTTGTAACAATATACTCATACAATAAATATTAATCAAGAATGTTAAATTTTGTTCATATTTTAACCCCTTGGGGACGAGCGACACGGATACGTGCCGGAAATAGGCCTAAGGATCTTCGTTTATCCTCACCAGTAAAATTTTACTGTAAAATTTGCCTTATTTAATCCGAGTATTTTCCCGATTTGAATAGGCACAAACTTCTGTTTTCTAAAACCGGTAGCAAAGTAATAAACATTTCGTAAAAGGTTCCCGTCGCGAAGGGGTTAAAAGAAATTATCTAAAAAAAGAGCAGTGTTCGTATTTAATTTATTACACTAAGATTTGTAGAAAATGTTATACTAATTTACTTTTAAATGCAGCCATGAATCTAAATACAGCCATGAATCTTTGCTAATGTATAATAATTAAAATGGTTGTTTAATTTGTATATATTTGGTATATTTTCCCCGCATTTTTATGATTTTCAAATATATATTTGAACAGGTTTTATATCAGATACCGGATGTTTCAAAAGTTCGGTTCGAAAATAAAACGCGATAAAAAAAGATCTATTGGTCAGAGAAACATGCGGTTTTCAGATATATATTCAGGGGGGTATGGGATGATTTTGTATGACACCAACAAAAAAATTAATTAAAAATCTCGACAACAGAGAGCACTACTGCAGATAATTCCATCGTATAATTCCATATTGCTCACACAATGAAAGATTTGGATACAAAAACATTACAGTATACTGCATATACACTTTTTGTATCCAAATCATGCGTTGTGTGAGCAATATGGAATTATTCTATGGAATTGTCTACAGTAACGCCCTCTATTGTCGAGATTTTGAACTAATTTTTTGCTAGTGTCATAAAAAATTCCGTACCACGCTGAATATTTATCTGCAAACCGCATATCTCTCTGACCCATAGATCTTTTTTTATCGCGTTTTATTTTCGCACCGAACTTTTGAAACACTCGGTGTAAAAAATAGTTCTAATTTGATGATATTTTGCAAAGTATTCTAGATCTTTATTTTATTGAAAAAATGTAAAACTCCTTAGTATAATGTCGACAATTTTGTCAGATTGCAATTATTTATTTTTAAATATGTAAATATTCTGAAGTTTCATTTAAACGAAAAAGGAAATTTGAATCTTTTTTCGTTTTCTGGAAAATATTCAAACTTTGTTGGGATTGGTAGTAGAGAATGTTTGAAAATGACATACTTCTTTTAATTCCTATTTCTACAAATTAACGCTTCGCTGCATTTTTTCAAAAGGTAACAATGTTTATTGAAGCATGAATTCAAAAAGTGTAATTTAAAGAGCAAATGCGGGAAGTTGGTTTTTTGTTTAAAAAAAAAAGGATTTTCCATTTAATTTTGCTTTCATTTTGAAGTGGAACAACGTTTTGTTTTTTAAAATCTATGTAGAAAGCATAATATATATTGCAATGTTTTTAATATGATGCAAACATATTAGCAATTTGTATTAAATGTTAAGTTTAAAATAGGTTGTTTCAAAATTTTAGATGTAGATAATAACACATACCACCTAATATAACTAGTTGGATGTGCCAATCCCAAAACTTTCTTCTATCTCATATATTTTAATAATTCAAAATGTTGTTACAAATGTCAATATTTCATTTATTAGTTCAATGCTTTGACTTTTATCTTAAATTTCTGCTTCAGTAAATTAATCGGAGTAAAAACGAGTTAATCTCCATCGTGATATTTACTAAAATCAATAATTTTCCGTTATTCTGTTGTATATCAGCTGTTCGCGAATAGACAGCTTATCAAGATGGGAAGTTCCTGTCACTTCACAAGCAGACGGTTTTTTTTCTTTCTAACCGATGACCAGGCCCCTACCTGCCGGGTTGCCCCAGCTTAACGTGTTTAGTACGGGGCGAATCGAGGGTCATCGGGGCGAAAGACCGCCTAATCGCCACGAAGCGGCAATAAACCTGACATCATTGCCTCGATCGTCATCCTATCTGCAGTGCCTACTGCTCGTTTGTGTATACTTTGTATTGCCGGTTACTTAACTTTATATCCTGTTGTAGAACTACGAAAAATCAAAACAATTACACGAAAATCGCAATTATAGTGCCCCCTTTCGGCGGAATATTTCCTAATTCAGGGAGGATCTAAAAATTTTGTTCAATGCTATGCATAACTTCACGCACTTTTCGATGGTACAATATCGAAAATCGCACCAAAATAGTTATTACAGCGCTCCTTTATGGCGGAATTTTTCTAAATGCAGGGAGGACTTTCTTGCCTTGGCGAAAAACGTACACAAAAAATTTGGATAAAATAAATCATGTGAACATTAAAAAGGCCCACAATCTTACTTAAAAGGCGACTAATGTAATGAAAAATATGTTACAAGTTTAAAATATACATTTTATTCATGGATAAAATTTATATTTTAAACTTGTAACATATTTTTACCCGACTGAAAAGAAGGGTTGTGTGATTCACGCGTATCTGGGAATGTAGATTTCTTTAAACCCTCGAAACATTCCAACGGCTGGATGGATTTTAATCAATGAAGTCTCTATCGATTCTTCTTAACCGTCCAATGGTTATAGGATAGGTTTTGTTTTTATAAATTCAAAATGGCGGCTGTAAAATACAAAATGGCGGTGGAGACGAAAAAAAAATTTTACGCTCCCTATTGAGTGGCATATCACTGGATAGCTGTTTCAAAATGAAGACGATGTTTTATTGACCGTTTTACAGTCAGAAGCTCCATTTAAATATTATACAACCTGGAAGTTGTGTAGATAGGATCTCTAGCTTTACAGCAACTCTAACCATCATAGACATCTATAGGCCTCATCAAAACAGTATTTATAGACGGGAACTAACAATTAAACACAATTTAAAAGTCATCAATACCAGCAAATAAAAAAAAATATGTAAGTAATATAAAAAATAGTTTCACATTGATGAGAAATAATTAATTAGTTCGCTTTTTACGCAGTCGGGTTTTTTGATTTTTTAAATTTAATTCACTTATTCATTACATTAGTCGCCTCTTAAGTAAGACTGTGGGACTTTTTAATGTTCACATTATTTATTTGATGTTGAATCAAGGTGAAAAAATGCGTTTCGTCTTATGATATTATTTGCAAAAAATTTGGTTCTATTCCATGCCTAACTTCATACACTTTTCGATGGTACAATACTCAAAATGGCACAAAAATCGCTATTAAAGTGCCCCCTTTCGGCGGAATTTTTCCAAATGCAAGGAGGACCTTCTTACGTTGGCCAAAAACATACACAAAAAATTTGGTTCAATTCTATGTATAACTTCATACACTTTTTGATGGTACAATATTGAAAATGGCACAAAAATCGCTATTGCAGGGTCCCCTTTCAGCAGAATTTTACCAAATGCAGGGAGGACCTTCTTGCCTTGGTCAAAAGCATACACAAAAAATTTGGTTCAATTCTATGCATTACTTCATGCACTTTTCGACAGTTCAATATTTAAAATCGCGCAAAAATCGCAATTACAGCGCCCCCTTAAAGCGGATTTCTTCAAAATTAAGGTAGGACCTGCTTGCCATAGTCAAAAACTTAAAAAAAAAATTTGGTTCAAATCTATGGATAACTTCGTACACTTTTTGATGGTACAATGGCGACAGAAACACGGACAGACGGACATACGGACAGTCGGACAGACAGACATTTTCTATAAACATGTGTTTTTGGGATCTCTGACCCCTAAAACGTGTAAATCCGTCGAAAACCTGAAGTCGAAAAAAATTTCTATTACAATACTTTCTTCTATTGAAGATAAAAGAAAGTAAGAAAGAAAATTCCGATTACAATAATTTCTTCTATTGAAAATAGAAGAAAGTAAAAATGATGTTTATTGATTCTGGATTTCTTTGTTATACGCGATTCACCTTTGAGGGGACAGAGGACCTTCAAACTCATTTTTTTTTATTTCACCTTAAATACAGTTCAAGGTCACACTATATGAATTATGGCATATATTTATCACACAAATAAATTTTTAAAAAAAGAAAATTTTGGAGTAAAATAAGAAATTTTCCTGAATATTTTAAGCATTATCAAGAACTTTCAAAATATCCCAACCTCACTCCATATCAATTAAAATCCCCAATATATTTTATGCCAGTTTGGTTTACATATACAAATAAGCCTGTGCATCAAATTGTATATATTTGAATGTAAAGGTAAGAAAAAAAATATTTTATAAATTTTATTAAATTTTAAGCATTTTTGTATCATATTTCTCCACTAACTACATTTAACTTTTCCCATTATTTTTAGTTTAAAAAAAACTGATATATACAATTTGGTGCACAGAGTTATTTGTATATGTAAACCAAACCGGCATAAAAAATATTCGGGAAACGTACCAACATTCAAAAACAATGCCAAATTTCAAGTTTCTAATCGTTTCAGTATCACAAAAATTGTAATTTGGAACTTTTTTCTTCGGCTATCTTTTAAATTTCGAATTTTTTTTTATTGTTCTGTACGTTCATTTGCGTCTTAAAAGTAGTATCCATGTCAAATTTCACGTTTATATTCTTAAATATTCCATAGAAATTGCAATTTAGAAAGTTTTTTAGAATACACTTTGCTCATTTGATCCTATTAAGATTCGAACATTTTACAAAATTTAGAGCTTTTATTTCTTATAAGTAACTAAAATGACAAATTTCAAGTTTCTGACCCCTTCATTAGCAGAAAAACTGCAATTTCATAACCTTTTCGCTCTTGTGCCTCCATGGAGTTAGTGGCGCCGGAATAAAGTATAGCCTATGTTGGAGTTGGGACTGTCACCATCAATTGGACGCCATTACTTTCGAAATCGGTTAGTTAGTTCAAGAGATTACTTCTACCAAACAAACAAACGTTGGTTCTGTATAATTATAGATTGATAATATTGTTCCCATTTTCCTAAAATAATTACAAAAATCATAGTAGCTTTATAAAAAGGATTTCAACTTCCCCTATTCCCCCTAAATAATTTAAACATTTTGACCTCGGTATATCTGATTAATTCTATATGATTCTGTGTAATATCAATAAGGAAAATCACATAATGACTCTAAATAACACTCTCGTAGCAATAAAAGCTAATTCAGGAAAGTTAAATGGCGGCCATATTTAATTTTCGCCCAAGTAATTAATAATTAAATAAATCGCGATTGAATTAATCTAGATTGAATTTTTCCAGATTGTATCAATTATTAAAAAAAATTTTTAAAGAGCAATTACATTTTCAATTTCAATCATGGTAAATTGAATCAGCATTAAATTTCGTATGATTGAACTTTCTATCGACTAATCAATCGATTAAAAAAGTAATCGATTAATGCCAACCCTGCTGCTAGTCTATATGTCTGGCCCCGCTCTAAGTCTCGTAAATAAACTCGGATTGCCCTGAAAATTTTGCATGTTACTGATGTCTACTATAGCACATTCATTATTGAAAATGAAGTTTGCAGCATGTGCACTTCATTTATAGAGGCAGTGAAAACTATTACGTTACATTACGGCCATTAGAGAAAAAAAGTTTCAAGTGCAAATTAATGACGTCACATTCTTTCAAACCGAGGCAAACGAAAAAGACAGGCTACCGCGGTGCATCCCACTAGTCTTTTTTACAGTCCGCTAGAGAGACGTGATGCTTTTTTAACCGACTTCAAAAAGAAGAATGTTATCAATTCGACCTGTATGTATGTTTTGGTCTTGATCACGCATAACTTTCTTAAATAGGAATCGATTTTGATATTTTTTTTTCTTTGAAAGTGTAAGTCACCAGTGTGGTCCCATTCTAATTTCATCAAAATCTGTTGATTAGAAAAAAATTTTTTGAATAAAAATTTCAAAATTAAAATCATTGAAGCAGTCACCCAATTATAAGCGTTCATCTCTCATGCTGTTACTCTAACAGATATACGAGATCTTGTCAAAGTACGAAAACTTAGCTGGGCGGGTCGAGATCCGGATAGATTTTTCGCTGTTAGCGAAACGAGATTGACCAATCAGAAGCCTGCAGTTTTGCGAACTTTTCGGTGTTTGCAAAAATGCGTACTTCTGATTGGTCGATTTCGGTTCGCTAAGAGCGAAAAATCTATCTGGATCCCGGCCAAGTTCTGTCATCCACCAAATCGGAGGGCCCACATAGATATAAACCGATATCGGAAGTAGGTGTCGAAAAGTTTAAAATCAAACTTTAAAGTTCCTCATGTATCAGAGCACAAGTACAGCGCCTAGAACAAATAGTGTGGAAATTGTAGCACCTAGAATATATAGTGTGGAAATAGGCTATCCCAGTAATACTTTAAAAAATGCTAAAATATTGTATCACTTAAATGACAAACGATGTTGAAATCCAAAGAGTCGATCGCAGCGACATCTGCAGGATATTTTCTAAAACTGCAAGACGATTTGGTCTAGATGTTGTTTAACTCTAGAATGATGGCGAGGGGCCATTTTGGCACATACCAAATGAATATATTTCGGTTCGAAGCAGAAATTTCAGTATAAAATAAGTTTCAAAGACGCAAAGAAAAAAAGGCTTAATTAAATAAGTTACACAGTTTTAAATTAAAATTCCGATGTTAAATATTTTTATAAAACTTGAGTAGAATTTCCCGTCTTTCTAGCGTTAAATTGAAATCACAAAATATACCGCAGGTGTCGCTGCGATCGGCTCTTTGGATTTCAGCACCATTGCACATTTAAGGTATACAAATTTTTAGCTCTGTTTGGATAGCAGATTTCCACACTATTTATTCTAGACGCTGTAGTTGAAATCTACTATACATACAGCACTAAAATATTTTATCCTTTAAATGTGCAATGATGCTGAAATCCAATAAGCCAATCGCAGCGACATCTGCGTTATATTTTCAAATTTCAATGCAAACATCGTATTATAACAGCATTTAGAGCAAATGATCTTGGAGTTTTAGAAAATATCCTCAGATGTCGCTGCAATCGACTCTTTGGATTTCAGCATCGTTTGACATTTAAGGGATACAGTATTTAAGCACTTTCTAAGTACTACTGTGATAGCCGATTTCCACACTATATATTCTAGACGCTTTAGCACAAGTACAGCGCCTAGAATACATAGTGTGGAAATATGCTATCCAAACAGTGCTAAAAATTTGTATCCCTTAAATGTGCGACGATACTGCTAAAATTTCAAGTGTCTATCGCAGCGACATCTGCGGGATTTTCGTATTACTAGTATTACATTATATAGACTAGCAATTTCTTGCAGTTGTAGAAGATATCCTGTAGATGTCGCTGCGATCTGCATATTGCAGCAGTATCATTGCACATTTAAGGGATACAATATTTTAGCGCTTTTTTAAGTATTACAGGAATAGCTGATTTCCGCACTATATATTCTAGGCGCTATAGCACAAGTGCCTGAGTATGAGTACAGCGTCTAGAATATATAGTGTGGAAATCGGCTATCCTAGTAATACTTTAAAAAGAACTAAAATATTGGATCCCTTAACTGTCAAACGATGCTGCAATCCAATGAGTCGATCATAGCGACATCTGCAGAATATTTTCTAAAACTCAAAGACGATTTGGTTACAGCGACTAGAATATATAGTTTGGAAATATGCTATCCAAAAAGTGCTAAAATTTGTATCCCTTAAATGCGCAACGATGTTGATATCCAAAGAGCCGATCGCAGCGACATTTTCAGTGTATTTTCAAATTTCAATGTAAACATCGTATTATTACAACGTCTTGACCAAATCGTTTTAGAAATTATCCTGAAGATGTCGCTGCGATCGACTCTTTGGATTTCAGCATCGTTTGACAAGTAAGGGATCTAAATTTTAGCACTTTATTAAGTATTACTGGGTTAGCTTATTTCAACACTATATATTCTAGATGCTGTAATTTGGTCTAGACGCTGTAATAATACGATGTTTACTTTGAAATTTGAAAATATATCGCAAATGTCACTGCACATCATTGCACATTTAAGGGATGAAAATTTTAAGCGCTGTTTGTATAGCATATATCTACACTATGTTTTCTAGACGCTGTAGTATGAGTGTGCCTGTTGTGTTGAAGCCACAAAGTGCATTCATATGTCAATCCACAGTAGAATGCATTGCTATGTATAGCGACATTGTATTCTAGATTCAGATTCGGTAATCGAATTAGATATCAAAATAATTTTAGATTTTCTTAAGGTAGGATTCCTCAGAAGGAAAGTAGAGTTATACGGAGATATTTGATTGGTTGAGGCGAATCTAGACAAAACCGATTTTTAATTTTAGTTTTTTTAAAAGACTTAAAAAAAGGAGCAGGTTATCAATTCGATCCGTATGTATTTTTTGGATCTGTTCACGCGTAACTGTCGTAAATATGAATCATTTTGAAAATTGTTTTTTTTTTTGTTGTTGTTGTTTGAAAGCGTCAGATACCCGTGAAGTCCCATTCGAATTTCGTCAAAATCTGGTGATTAGAACAATTCTTTTTTAAATAAATTTTTTTATTCAAATCCTGTTTGAAGCAGTCTCCCAATTAGAAGCGTTCACTTTTCATGTTGTTAATCTTTCAGAGATGCGAGATCTTTTATAAGTACGAGGGGCCTCCGTGGCCGAGTGGTTAAAATATCACGCTGCTAATCGCTTTAGAGCGTAGGAGGCTTGTCGGGTTCGACTCCCGCTGGCTCCATTGAGCACTCTTTGTGGAGCTCCCGGATGTAAAAATTCTCTGTGTTGTAAATTTCATTGTGCTATCTCGTCCCTGTATATCGACGATGACTTATAAGCGGGCCTTGTTGTCAAGCACACAAGTCTGATGTATGTGTCCAATAAAACAAACAAACGATATAAGGGCGAAATGTTGACTGGACAAGTTCTCTCATATACCAAACCGGAAGGCCCACATCCCTACCAACCGATATCAGAAGTAAGTGTCGAAAACCAACATTTAAAGTGTATCAGAGCACAAGTGCCTGTGTATGAAGGAGCATGTTGTGCTGAAGGCACGCAGTGCCTCCATATGACACTACATAGCAGAGCGCCTTGAAATGTGTAGCGACATAGTCTTTAGATTCAGATACGGTTATCGGATTAGATATGAGAATGATTTCATATTTTCCCCAGGTAGGATACCTCGATATGACACTGGTGTCATGCGGAGATATTTGATTGGTGGAGACGAATCTAGACAAATACAATTGTTTTGGGTGTTTTTTTCGTCATTACGAAGGGGTTTTCGTTTCTGTTTTCGTCATCAAAATTCGTTTTATTTGTCCTTACGAAGCATTTGAGCCTGCCAGTACCTTTAAGCTTGTTAAATTATCTCACTCGTATGATCGAATTCGTTCGGATTAGCGATGATTGCTGGAAGTGCATTTTTAATTGTGATAGGAGTTTTTAAGTTTAATTAAATTTTTGCATACTACGTGGTGCGTATAAGTGCTATATATCGTATACAGGGCTACACAAAAGAATTCGTAAGGGTTACTGAGTATGAACATAAATTGCTTAAAGGTGGTTTTTAAATGAGTTATGCATTTTTATGCTGAACTACCTTTATTATACTAAGAGATGATTTTAGATTATAGATAAAATGGTATACAGTGTCACGCAAAGAATCGGTTAAATGGCCATCTATGGGTGATAGTTTCTGAAAGTGTATTTCAGTAGTTTTATGCCTGTTTTAGTCTGAATTAAAGTTTTGCATAGTAGTGGCGTGTATATAAAGGCGTTAGGTAAAATGAAGGGCTATACAAGTGTGTTTATTTCTATTGGTATAAATTACTGAAAGTAAAATTTCAAGCTATTATGTGTTTTCTTGCTAAACAAAATTTTTGCGTTATAGTGCAGTATATGTACCAACATACATTCACTAACATTTAATATCTTAGCATGCCATTTTAGAAAAACGTAAACCGTATTCATAGATCGTTTTGCCTGCATTTTAAAATTATGCTAATTTTACAAACAAAATGTATTGAATTTACAATTATTCCTAATCTAGGCGGAACGCTTGGTTACTTTTTAAAAATATTTTTAATTTTTAGACGAATCATGCTATATATGAGAGTTCATTGTGCAATTCCCGATTCATTACTTGAGAAACATATTTTTAACAGAACGTGCATAAATTTACACGAAGTTTTCGGTTCAAGCTCATTTATTATTTTTCTAAATTCGGTAATATCCTAAATGATAGCGCCATTTATCTAATTAAAAATTCTTAGAAGTGAAATGCTGCAGAAATGCTTGCAGAAAAGTCTTCCTTTAAATAATAAACTATTTGTTTGCTGAATAACTTGAAACGGAAGTTCGTTTTAGTTTGGTAAACATTGATTCGCATTGATTCGTTTACTTTTGAGGAAGAATTTTTATCTTAAGTAATTCTTAAGTATTGGAGTTTTAAATTATTAAAATCAACGGGAAATACTAAAGTTATTCTAATCTCAAAATATTGAAAATAGCTGCTGTATTTTCTATGTTTATCTTACTTGTTTATAATGCGAAATCTTTTATCCGAAATAAACTATTATTACACTTTAAAGAAGATGTTTAAAATATTGGTGTTCATGATTTTCAATCATGGTGTTCAACTATGGTGTTCAATTGATGCTAGAAATCGAGCAAATAATATTTTCTTTTTTTTTTTCAGTTTCAATCACATCAAATAATAAATAAAAATTTACATTTTTTAAGTTTTTTTCTTTTATCATTACATTAATCCAAAAGGTAAGTTAGTTTATATTAATTTCAAATGCTAAAATATGCAAATTAAATCTTTAAAACCAGTAAAAATACGTTTAGTTTGACGCTTGACGTTTCGACTCACCCCAAGTCATTTTCAAAAACAAATATATAAAGCTATTCTAAATTTGCACGGTTTATGATACGCCATCAATCAGTTGTCCACGTAATCTTTCATATTATGCACGTTACATTTTTATATTATATGGATGTTTATTTTACCTTATTTTCATACTCATTGAGTAGCTCGAGCCATATTTTTTTAAGTGAAATGATGCAAAAATATGGCTCGAACTACTTAATGAGTATGAAAATAAAGTAAAATAAACATCCATATAAAATAAAAAATGTAACGTGCATAATATGAAAGAATACGTGGAAAAATGAATGATGGCGTGTCATAGACACTGCAAATTTAGAATATCTTTATTTATTTGTTTTTGAAAATGACTCAGAGTGAGTCGAAACATATCAACAGTCGAAATAAACGTATTTATTAAACACCCACAATAGAAATTGAAACTGCTATATCTGAGCCATTTTTTAAGGTAAAAACAAACAAAAAATGCTCCTGAATCCTTATATCAAGGTCAAATACTTAAGAAAGAAACCCTTTTCAATTTCGAATTTTTTTGCACCTCACTTTAAATATATATATACTTTTTAATTTAATGGCCGCCATTTTGAAACAAGATGGCTGATGAATCTGGCCAGCGAACTTGGTCGAGATATTGATGTATACTATCCACATGCCTTCTTACATCGAAATAGGCGAATACGTGTGTTATCGCGTGACAAATACAAGATCGTTTCAAAATGTTAGCCATGCTAGAAATTCAAGGTGCTATAATTCAACCATTTTTTAAGATATAAACAAAAGAACAAATTTTCAGAAACAAAAACTGCTCCGGAATCGTTGTATCAAGGCCAAACACATAAAAAAAATCTTTTTCATTTTCCAATTTTTTAATACCTCATTTTAGATTTTAAATTATTTTTTTTTAATGGCAACCCTTTTGAAACAAGATGGCGAATGAAGCTGGCCAACGAACTCGGTCAAGACATTGGTATGTACTATGTACAGACCAAGTTACATCCAAATCGCTTTATAAATACGATTGTTATCGCTTGACAAAAATCAGGTCGTTTTAAAATGTCAGCCACAATAGAAATTCAAAATGCTATTACTCAGCCATTCTTTTTAGATATAGACGAAACAAAAACTGTTCCGGAATCTTTGTATTAAGGTCAAACACATATGAAAAAATCTTTGTCATTTTCCAATTTTTTGGTATCTCATTTTAAATTTTTTTATTTAAAAATTTTTTTTAAATGGCCGCCATTTTGAAACAAGATGGCGGATGAAGCTGGCCAACGAACTCGGTCGAGATATTTGTATGTACTATGTACACACCAAGGTACATCGAAATCGGTTCATAAATACGCCTGACCAGTGGCTGAGAGGTTCTGCTCTCGAAGCTGGTAGACGGGAGGTGCTGGGTTCGAACCCAATCGCGCCCGTCGGCCTAATCGTTCGGAGTTTTCGTGGTTTTCTTCGAGCCGTGGATTTCCATGCGTTAATACGGATTAGGTTCCCTTAGAAAGACCTCCACGGAAGGCACTCCCCCTAGGGCCTATATCCCTCGTGTAGATAATTGGCCGTCAACAATCAACCCCAACCCAACCCATAAATACGCCTGTTATCACGTGACAAAAATCAGGACGATTCAAAATGTCAGCCACGCTAGAAATTCAAAATGCTATAACTCAGCCATTTTTTAAGATATAGACGAAACAAAAACTGCTCCCGAATCTTTTTATCAAGCGCAAACACATAAGAATAAAACATTTTGTCAATTTTCACTTTTTTGGTACCACATTTCGAATTTAAATTTTTCTTAAATATTTAAATGGCCGCCATTTTTAAACAAGATGGCGGATGAAGCTGGACAACGAACTCAGTCGAGACATTGGTATGTACTATGTACACACCGAATTACATCGAAATCTGTTCATAAATACGCCTTTTATCGCGTGACAAAATTCAGGACGTTTCAAAATGTCAGCCACGCTAGAAATTCAAAATACTATAACTCAGCCATTTTTTAAGATATAGACGAAACAAAAACTGCTCCGGAATCTTTGTATGAAGGTCAAATACATAAGAAAAAAATATTTTTCCATTTTTAATTTTTTGGTACCACATTTAAAATTTTAAATTTTTTTAAAAATTTTAAATGGCCGCCATTTTGAAACAAAACAGCGGATGAAGCTGGCCGATGAACTCGGTCGAGACATTGGTATGTACTATGTACACACCGAATTACATCGAAATCGGTTCATAATTAGGAGAGTTACGGTGTGACAAAGGTCAGATATATATATATATATATATTGAACGGAGGGTGGTTTCGGGGTCTGGGGGGGGGTCATGATCGATGAAAATATACCAAAATTTTTTGAAATCACTTTCCTCCGAACGGCTGCAATAGGTAGCTTTTTGTAATGAAAGCTACCTAAAAATATGAATCTAAAACTACAAACCCCCTTAAAAACATCAATTTAATAACCCTTAACCTAAATTAACGCAATCACAAATTTAAGAGCTAATTAACAGGTAAATAATCTACAAATACTCAAAATTTTTATTGAAAAAGGTTTAACTTAAATACTTGTGAAAATTTCTCACTTTCTTGGTCGGGCATTTTTAGTCATTTTGCAAACTCAGATGAAAATAACATTTATTTTATTTGGGAATTAGCTTAGATGGCGCCATTTATTCGTTTGCTTTGAACGCAGAACACATTCAGCTATTAAGAAGTGATGTGAAAATATAAAAAAAAAATCGGTCATTTTCATTTTTATAAGGAAAAGAACAGAAGTTCCCGTATGGGGACCATGGGACCGAAGAGGTTAAGCTCAGGAGTCGCCGTTTTGCGCATGTGGCTCTACAAGCGAGTTAATCACAAAGCACTAATCGCGCATGCACTTATCTATAACTGTTTGAGTTACTCTTTACTTGTTACGGTGAACCATCACACTACAACGCTTACAGTTGATACTATTAAAATTTATACCAGGAAAATTCGTTTATGGACACCCTGTATTAGGAGACTATATTCTTTTTGTTGTTACAGATAAGACAAAGTATCACAATCGCATCATTTTTTTACGTTTCGAGCGTTATCTCCTTTTCCGTTTAGATTGATGAAGATATTTTAACAGTTACATTATGACTTCAAAATAACGTGTACATTTTACTCATATGATCTAAAAACATTCGTAGAACATTCAAATTCTGTATCTTAAAGCAAAACTTTTGGTAAATATAGCCGAATGTGCATCGTTTTATCATGTTTTTCACCAACTAGCCTCCCAAAAGTAAATCTACAATAAGTTTCAATGTGTCCAAATTGTAAGCAAGAAAAGAAAACATTTCCGATGGACTGTTTATAGAGCTAATGTTCATTGGACTTTGCATCATTTTAATAAAACGTATAATTTATTAATTGATAATTAAATTTTTTTGTTAACGTCAATTTTAGAAAAACGAAACATATTTTATAACCCTTTAAAACCGGGAGTTTTTTTTTGGCAGAAATTGAAAGATTGGGAGGCTTCCCCTTATCGATAGGATCGTATTTGATTAAATATATATATATAAAAATACCCGATGTCAGGTTATGCCAAGAGAGGACAAGCACAATTGTGTGGGTTCGACCTTAATGCAGCAGTTTTTGGGCTAAATCTACACAATTGTGTAGGTTGAGATTATGCGTGCAAACATCTAAAAATAAAAGTTTAAGCAAAAAAAGTTGTTGTTTATTGAGATAATTTTCATCATCCACGATCAAAATGTTTGAAACAATTTTTGTTTTTGGACAGACCACTGCAATTTCATTTTCTGAGACTTTCTCAATGATGGCACCCCTCTTAAGAGCGGTTAACAAATGGTATACCCTTCACTCTGTTTGAATTGTGCCTGATCCTTCAAATTTCTTTTTTTTAGTTTTTCCAGCAGCGGTATTTTGTTGAAATACTGATTGAAGTACATAAAACTAGGTCTGAACTAGAGTAAGGACTACAGCAGGTTCTAAGCCTAGATCCTTGTGGACCAGGTCTGTAGTTTCCCACTGGTATGCTACAAATTTAAAACTATCCCAGGTGATACTGTTACAAAAGAATGTGGTTTGTTTCTTATATACTGCTTTACTGAGGCACGTCCTAAAAAAAGGAATCGTCTGCTCATCTATGGAAAATTTTCCCTGATCTCCTGGTAAATTCAAGCAGACACTGCGGAATCTGTCGAGCATTTGCTGAACTTTCCATAATTTCTTATTTATTCCTGTTGGTTGACTTGCTGTGTCAACAAAATTGAATGAATTTATCATACTTAAAAATCTATCTCGGGATATGCATATAACTCATATAAAACTTATAAATCATATATAACATCTATAATTTAGAGCATAAATATACAGTTCGTTTTATGTGCACATTATATATCTAATACTATCGAGTTTAAATAGAAATCATTAATAGTACAAACCTATTAATTTAAAATTAACCCGATTTAAAAATGTAATTTAAAAAAATAAATTGCTAAAAACATAAGTTTAAAAAAATCACTTAAAAATAAAAATTTAAATTTTAGGAATTGTACCCATTTTGGAAATGGTAAATGCCGGATCCACACAATTGTGCGAATCATTTGTTTTTCAACATTTGTAAAGCCTAATTAAATTTATCAAAGACAAAATCAATTAAAATCATGAATAAAGTATATGAAAAGAAAAATTAAAGCTAAGCAAACACAAAAAATCATATTTAAAAGAAATTACGACAGTATATACTTTTTGTCTATTGCTGTCAGATGATATAGTCTTTTTAAAAGCAGAAAATCTAACCCTGTATTGCAGTTGGTGCCCCCTAGTTGTGGCTTATCAAAACATCTGAAGCCAATTAACTAATATAAATGTACAGATTAGGTTTTAAATCTCACAAAAACAGGAAATAGTCATTCTCTTTTACTTTAGCAGCACCCGCAAAATTCTGCGTGTCAGGGCTTAAAGGGATATATAATTTTGGACCATTACACCATAGATAATCGTATCCGGACTCATTGGTTGTTTTTTCCCCGTCTGTACGAACTTCTGTCGGGTGGAGTTTTGACATTGCTGATCCAGCTTAAATCATTTACATTCCTGAGAAAGGCCACGGAGGTGTGCAGAATCTGTAAAATATTTTAAGGTTTTTAATCTATATTAAATGTTTGTACATCAATGTAGCAAATAATTTGTGGTTTATTCTGATATAATTTATTCAAATTTTTAAAAATATTTTTGTGAAATATTTTCTACGTATGATACTTCTTGGCAACATTTTCATATTGGCAAAAGAAGTCGCTAACCATCCGTGCGGGACAATAAATAGAGTAAATGCTATTTTAACTCATTTAAAATCTGAAGGAGAGCTTAAGTCTGCCTTTCTTTCAAAATAGTTCAATATTCCTTCATGATATTTGTCAACAAATCTAGTGAAGTAGGTATTTCATTCGTTATTAAAATTTTATTAGAGGTAGCGCATGCGTACTGTCATAGGTGAGAACCGATGATAGTGTCCCCCAAAACTCCCAAAAACAAGTTTTCAAAAACATAATACATGAAGGTTAAGTCTGTGAAGCTTACAAAATGTTCCAGCCTAAACTATAATTTATTTTTTGTACATTTACATTTTTTAATAACGTAAAACATGTACAGTGTGGTGCAAAAGTTTAAGCAGAATGCAAATATTTTAATAAAAGTAAAATGGCACAACGGAAAGCTTTCAAATATCCACCGTAGGTGAATACTATGATCATAAATATGTACGTCAAGTTTGGAAAAAATTCATCGTTACGGAGATCAGAAATTACAAAAAAACCTTTTTTGTGATGTCGCAAAAGTTTATGCACAAATGAGATTTTATGCAGATATCTCCTTAAACATGATAGGTGGATGATCGGCGAGGTTTTTTTTCTTAGAGTATAAGGTGTAGCGATTGCTGTATGAGTTATATCAAAATGCCAAAATCTCTGCAGTTCTTGCCTGAAGAAGTTGTAGAAGTTCGGAAGCTGAAAGCTGAAGGTAAATCTGTTTTGAAACTTTCGCTTATTTTAAATCGGCCTGAACGTGGTATTTACAGTGTTTTGCAACGTGGAAAACAATTCAAAAATGCATATCGCACAGAAAGGTCGAGCAAAACCACATTTTGTGAGGATAGAAGAATCAAAAGATTGGCTATATAACTATCAATTTGTCTCTTAATTAGTTAAAAAATCGACTTGGATCAAAAATATCACGTTCCACCATACGCAGAAGAATAACCGAATCAGGATTCATCAAAAAACCAAAATTAGCTCATTCGCCTTTTGTGAAACAATGTCACAAAGAAGAAAGATTTCAACGGGCAAAGCAGCACATGTATTATCGTGACAAATTGATTAATGTTGCTTTTTCTGATGAAACAAAATGCAATTTGGGTGGTCCAGATGGATTCTCATTCAATTGGCGTGCCTTGAGGCAAGTTTCGAAGAGCATATTGAGCAGGCAAAAACGTAATGGTTCGTTCATGGTATGGGGCGCTTTTGGCTACAGTGGACAAACGTCTCTTTGCTTCTTAAATGACAGACAACATTCATTAAAGAATCAGGAAACTCTGGGTGAGCATTTGTGGCCGTTTAGTGAACTCCTAGGTGGTTCCAATTGGACCTTTCAACATGACAACGCATTGATAGTCACTTCCCGTTGCACAAAAGAATGGATTAGATTCTCATTCAATTGGCGTGCCTTGAGGCAAGTTCCGAAGAGCATATTGAGCAGGCAAAAACGTAATGGTTCGTTCATGGTATGGGGCGCTTTTGGCTACAATGGACAAACGTCTCTTTGCTTCTTAAATGACAGACAAAATTCATTAAAGAATCAGGAAACTCTGGGTGATCATTTGTGGCCGTTTAGTGAACTCCTAGGTGGTTCCAATTGGACCTTTCAACATGACAACGCATTGATACTCACTTCCCGTTGCACAAAAGAATGGATTAGATTCCAGAATATCAGTGTGATGAACTGGCCAGCACTCAGCCCGCATCTCAATCCAATAGAGAACATCTGGGGAATTCTCTCACATGACGTCTACAAGAATGAGAAGCAGTATTACTCAGTATAAAAGCTCAAATCAGCGATCGAAGAAGCCTTATACAAAGTCGCTCCCAAAACCTTCCATACTCTCGTGTTATCAATGGAAAATCGCGAATTCGATCGCATCAGGTGCAGTGGAAATACCGTAGACTACTATAGGATTTTTGTACTTTGTGAAATGTAAATGTTTCGTTTTTGTGCATAAACTTTTGCGATATCACACTTTTGATATTTTTATAATTTATTACTTTCCTTACAATGAATTGTTTTCGAATTCGAAACATGAATTTGTAATCCAACTGTTTAAATACAGCAAAAATTTCAAAGCATTCCGATGTATATTTTTCATTTTATAAAACAAACTTGTGCATAAACTTTTGTGCCGCAGTATATGTATGAGATAGCATGTATTAAAAAATGATAAATACCTTTATTGTTATCTCGTCTTTATGACTTACGTTCTTTCCCAGTGTAATTGGATACTTCCAGAAATCGTTAAAAAACGACATATATTAACACCCTTTATGTACTGAATTATGAATTCATGAAAATTTTATCTTCTAAAGCCTTTTTTGTGAATTGTTTAAACTATTAAACTACATTAGAAGATTTACATAATCATTTAATAAATTTTAGAAGGATTTTAAAAGGATTGAAGGATTTAGAAGGATTAATTCAATTTGAATTTATAGGAAATTTGTGCAATATTTATAACCCTACTCAAATCTTTTATTTTAAATATTTTTCTTAGTATTTTGTAGAATTAGGCAATGTACAAATATAATGTTCTTACACTAGAAATATAGAAATATTTCCGAAATTGAAAAGCCCCTCCCCAAACGCCAAGAAAGCTGAAAAGATGCAAAGGCAAAAAAAAAAAAAAAAAAAAGAAAGAAAGTAAAAAAAAACATTCTTTTTAATCTTTTTTTGTTTTGTGTAACCAATAAGGATTTTGGAACAATATAAAGTAATGTATATATAACTCATTCTAAACTGTATTACAACTAATCGATGTATTAAATGAATTTTATAGCAAGTTATTTTAATGGCATTTATAACTACCGTCAGTAGATAAAAGGTTAAGCCTGCGATTGTGCAGACACCTGTAACTTCATATTAGATTATTCTTATTTCCGAAATGGAAAAGCCCCTCCCCAAACGCCAAGAAAGCTGAAAAGATGCAAAGGCAAAAAAAAAAAAAAAAAAAAAAAAAAAAAAAAAAGAAAAAAAAAAGAAAAGAAAGAAAGAAAGAAAGAAAAAACATTCTTTTTTAATCTTTTTTTGTTTTGTGTAACCAATAAGGATTTTGGAACAATATAAAGTAATGTATATATAACTCATTCTACACTGCAAATAGAGGCGTCTTAAATTCAGACACATATGTGACTGAAAAAGAAATTCAGACACTTAAGTGTCTGAATATGAAATTTCAGACATCATAAGTGTCTGAATTTAAGACCCTTAAGTGTCTTACTGTGATCATGGTATAAATGAACTGAGAAAAATGTCTGAATAATGATCATGTGTCTGAAATTAAGACATGTAGAAATTCAGACACTTATATATCTGAATGTAATACAATTGTATCATATGTATGATGAAACGACGATTGTATATGAGGACCCCTGCGGCCAAAGGATATAAGTGAAAAAATTTAGATTTGGAATAAATTGAATTTAACGATTAACATCAATAGTAAGTGGCTGACTTAAAATATGAAGCTTTTGCTAATTTCATAGCGGTCTTTCAATTCTTATTTCAATAACTGTGGAAGGAAAGTGAAGTACAATATATTTTTTAAATTTTAAGTACAGATTAAAGAGGTTAAGTAGTATGTAGAGCTTAAGTAGTTGATCTCCAGAATGCAACACATAATTAGGAAATCTCTTATATTTTGCGTTTTAGTTTAGCAAACAAGGCAGAGGACTTCAGGCACATCTGTCCAACGTTTCCCCTCCCTATATTTTTCTTCTGAGAGCAATCATAAAAGAAATAGCCTTATTTCCAGATAGCCTGTATACTGATCTCAGTTTTTTCAATTTTGTCACTTATAGCCTTTCGCTTCTGGTGTCCTCATATGCAATTGTATCGCAATATATCTGGCAGCACCGTCATAAAACGTTTTCGAATGGATGAAATGCTTTGCCATCCACTAAATTTGGTATTAGTGTATAAAATAAGCAACTTAATTTGACCATGGGGACGTCTGCCAAAATTGTAAATGCCCGTTTACTAACTTTCGAACTAAATTATTTTTAGTGCAAAAGTACAAGCTAAAGAAACTTTTCCCAAAATATAAATTTCTCAAAAACTACTTCCACTCATAGGTATGCTCATGGCTCACTCATAGGCCGTTCCCTAAATACAAAGAGATATCATTGCTCTTAGAAAAAAATTTAGAAAGGGGAGAGGATGAACAGATGTGTCTGGAGTCCCCTACCTAGTTCGCCTAACTAAAACGCAAAATATAAATATGAAATAAGCTAAACCAAGAATCTTTTGTGAGAACACCTTGTACAAGATAATTTTTATATAAAAGGAATATAAAAAAATTAACAAGTAAGAAGTATTAAATATTAAATAGATATATAAAAATAAATTTCTAACAATATTTTTCAAAATGCAGAACATTTCTTTCCCTCTAGTGGAAGGTTTTGCCCTTCTGAACACCCCTTATCTAAGATAAATTTTAAATATACGAACGTCAAAAGGAAATATTTAAAAATTGATTTCTATTAGTGGTTTAGGAAGAGAGGGGTTGGGGGCGGTGCTCCTCTTACGAAAATTTCTTGGTTCTTTTTTCTCTTAGTGTTCAATTATGTAATCATTTCGAAGAATAAATGTTATTTTTTTAACTAGCGTTACGACGATTTTTTTAATTTATGATATGTTTTTTACCCTCTTACTGAAAGAATAAAAACTGTAATAATTATATTCATATAATTTATAAGTGTAAACATTACGAAAAACGCCAAAAAAAGAAAATAAAATGCTTCTGATTTCTTCTTATACAACGTTCCACTTTTCCCGCTGATAAAAAAAAAAGTTTTAACAACTTATCATACTGTAACCCGTAGACTGACGTAATGAATAAAGCCATCTGTTTCCAATGGAAATGCTGACTCGCAGCTTTTTTTTCTTTGAGAAGCGAATCTGTGTTGTGAGTCCGGAGTCCGTAGTCGTATTCAAATTTAAACGTTCTTCAACAGTTCACATCTTTGACCGGTCCGGATTTTTTACTGTGAAAAATGTTGTCATCGTCATTATGTTATTACTGCGGCTGCGTTATTAGTGGAAGCGTTATATTTAGAAGTTTCTTGCATTCTGGATGGCTGGAGGGATCTTATATGCTTCATATATGGATATAACGACTGAAATTACATCCGGATTACTCTACAAATAGTTCCCAACAGAGACAGTATTACTTTTCATTGCTTTTCGTCAAGAATATAGTTATTCATCTCATTAAACAAGAAAACTAACCCCAGACCTACAAACTAGTCCCGCGGGCTCTGTTTTCAGAATGGAAAATTTCCATTATTTAAACAGGGCTAGCAGGATATAGGAAGGGGTTTTCTTCAAAAAAGAAGCAAGTTTTTGTCTCGCATTCACTATGACAATTATTTTAAATCAAGTCATATCGATATCAGTAAGTGTTTTTGATATTTTGTTTATAGTACCACATAAAATGTTGCATGAAATATAACTTAGGTTTGAATTTGTTTGCGAAAAAAAACAGCTAATTCTAGAAATATATATTTTTACATACTTGTAATTCCAGAACTGCAGCTCCAGAATTATATATTATATTTTTTGCGTGAGTGTAGGCTAATTTGATTATGTAAAAACATCAGTAATATTATGTAAAAAATTGGTTAACTTAGAATGTCTATAAAAATAAAGCAAAAACGTAAAATTGTCGAAACTTTTGTTGAAGAAGAAATACTTTGTTTGGATTTAAAAGAAGTAAAAAAAAAAAAAAGGTTGTTTTTTAAAAGGTTAATTTAGCGTTTTGATGAACATGTTGAATTCCTTGTAACGTTTTCTATCGCAGTTATAACCACATTTTATTTTAAACTTACTTTTAAATTAATTGTTTGTTCGCTATGAAGGATATGCAATTCACTCGAAGTTTAATATTGGATAAAAATTGGAAAATTAACAAACATCTATCGTGATTTATTTTTTATATTTTATAATTAGAGATGTATAATTTTCGAAAAAAACCTTTTTAGCCAAAAATCAGTTTTTGGCAAAATTGATTTGTGTTTTGAAATCCGATTTGTCAAAACTTTTTTGTGTCACCTTAAATATATATATAGATATATATTCTGCATGATATTATTTGGTTTCAAAGCAATTTTTAATTATATGGCACACCCGTATATTCTCTAAACTATACAGTTGAAAGGAAAAAAAATTCTGCAATTTTGTGATTATTATATGTAAAATCAGTTTTCGAAATTTTCATTTTTTAATAGCACATTGTATAGAATATAAATTATTTACAGCTATAATTCCATTTCCTCAAAAAAAAAAAAAAAAAAAAAAAAAAAAAAAAAAAAAAAAAAATCATTATTTACTTTGATTTTTTTGTTCAAAATTTTAAATTTTGGATTTGCAAAACATGAGAAATTGAAAACTAAGCTTATTTTATTTTAAGGCTGTTCTCAAATCCAAAAGGGCAATTTTATGACGCAAGTTTTAATTTATTTTTGTTGGGAAATGAATGAAACTGGCTGGTGTTGTTGTTCAGAAACTATGTTATCGAACTGTTTTCTCCGTTTTTTTTTTCAAACGCAACAGGTCTTTCAGAAAATAGTGTCCAAGTGGGCGTTTTGAACCGAATTTCTACGTGAAAGAAGAATAACCACTCAAGAAAGGGCAAAAAACGTGTTTTTCATGTGATCAAAATCGCTTATAACTCAATAGGTAATTTATGGATCAAAAAATGGAAAACACAGTTCGATTCCATGCTCAGGCTTTCCAATTTTATACCTTTCCGTTAAAAAATGAATTTGTAAATGTGTCAAAACGTTTTGTGCTTGTTGAGCAGAGCAGTTGAGAACAGCTTTAAGTTAAAAGGTTATTACAAGTTTAAAATGGAAATTAGAAAACAGCTAGAGTTTTGTATATTTCCATGCATAACTACATTTCGCACAAAAAATTGCGGTTTTCCTCAAAGTTCATTTATACAAACAAGGCCAAAAAAAAAAAAAATGTATATTTAGGCAAAATAGGTTTTGAAACTAGAAGTGACTTTTCCTGTGTGTTATTATATATATGTGTGTGTGTGAACATGAAAACAAATCATAGAAGCATTAGAATGAAGCTATCGTGAAATTCTGAATATTTTATAATTAAATTCTCAATTTTTCTTATGGTAAATAAACCCCTCTTAAAAAAAAAAAAAAAAAAAAAAATTGAATTTATTCTTTAAATGAAGAGTTTCATACTCATTTTTTTTTAAATATTGGGTTCTTATATACTGCAAATTTTGGGGAATCTAGTATTAGATTTTATTTAACACGGAAATAAAAATGCAAAAAATGCTTAAACTGGGAATTGCACTGGGAATATGTTATTTAAATAGGAAAAAATTGAACTACAAAGCAGGGATGGAATTCTTTCTGAAGGAGTGAATTCTTTTTTATAAATGGAAATAATTTGTTACCATAAAGCGGAGCTGATTACAGCATGGGCAAACTGGGCTATTTCTATGGGCCTTTAGCTTTACGGGCCCCTAAATTCTGTATGAAATTTCCATAAAGCTGATATTTTAAGTTTGTTTTGATCTTATACTTATTTTAATAAATATTTTGTACTTTTAGAACATGATTAGGTTAAAGAAAATGATATATTTATCCAAATATGTATTTGACGGCATCGAATAGGCTTAATTTTTTTTTTTTTTTTTTTTTTTTTTTTTTTTTTTGTAACAGTATACGAAGGCAGTGGGGGAAGGGGGCGAATGAATACTAGGTCTTCGGACTAGAATTAATCTGAAGTTCATTAAAAGTAATAAACATTTTTGATGCCGTAGGGCATATATATCACATAAATACATATTTATATATATATACATATAATTATCCTGTTCTAAAACTACAAAATACTGATTACAATCCTCATAAGGTCAAAACTGATTTAAAATATCAGCTTTATGAAAATTTCATATCCAATTTGGGGTACCCTAAAATCAGGAGGTAGAGCAGCACCCCATTTTCCCCACGCTGCAATCAGCTCTGCTTTATGGTAACAAAGTATTCCCATTTATAAAAAATGATTCAATGTGGTCAAACATGGTTGCGTATATGGCTTAGAAAGAAAAGTGGTCAAAGATGGCTTCATATTGGCCAAAAAAAAAAAGGGGGGGAGGGTTTAAAGATGGCCGCAATTAAGACATTTGAAATGTCTGAAATTCAGACGTAAGAAGTGTCTGAAAAATTTAAGACATTTTAAAACGTCTTAAAATTGAACACTCTTGTTTCAGACACTTAAGTGTCTGAAATTCAGACACAAGAAGTGTCTGAAAATTTTAAGACATTTTAAAACGTCTGAAAATTGAACACTGCGTTTCAGACACTTAAATGTCTGAATTTCAGACATTTCAATTTAGAGTGTAAACTGTATTACAACTAATCGATGTATTAAATGAATTTTATAGCAAGTTATTTTAATGGCACTTATAACTACCGTCAGTAGATAAAAGGTTAAGCCTGCGATTGTGCAAACACCTGTAACTTCATATTAGATTATTCTTATTTCCGAAATTGAAAAGCCCCTCCCCAAACGCCAAGAAAGCTGAAAAGATGCAAAGGCAAAAAAAAAAAATAAATAAATAAAAAAAAATAAACATTCTTTTTTAATCTTTTTTTGTTTTGTGTAACCAATAAGGATTTTGGAACAATATAAAGTAATGTATATATAACTCATTCTAAACTGTATTACAACTAATCGATGTATTAAATGAATTTTATAGCAAGTTATTTTAACGGCACTTATAACTACCGTCAGTAGATAAAAGGTTAAGCCTGCGATTGTGCAGGCACCTGTAACTTCATAATAGATTATTCTTATTCCTGTTGCAACTTGTTCCTGGATGATCTACAGAAATCTATGTCACAATAGTACTTCTTCTTTGTTCCCGAAGTTTAGATTCCTTCAGACACTAATCGTGGGAAATATATATGCAGTAGATCGTCGATCACTGGAACTCCTATTAACCGAACTTCCAATTATACCAAGATCGTGCACGGTAAAAAAAAAAAAAAAAAAAAAAAAAAAAAAAAAAACGGAAGAAAAAACGGAGATTCTACTGGCAATCTAGACGCCATTACTATTTCCGTTTTCTTTACAGAAAGATTTCCTCATAAAATACAGAAAAAATACCATTTTTATTTTTTATTAAAACGAAAAATTTTCGGTAATTTAAGGGGAAAAATTTCCGTAAAAATACGGAAGTAGTACTGGCGTCTAGATTGCCAGTAAAATCTCCGTTTTTTTACAGTGTATTTCTTTCAAAATACTTTTTTAACCGAGCTTCCAATTATGCGAACAATCTATTTCTCTCATCTTCTAGATAAAAAGATTGCAAAAATAAAAAAAATAAAATAAATATATATATATATATATATATATACGAGAAGTCAACCAGCCCTGAAGAGCGGAAGAAGAAGACAGAAGACCACAAGAGGCTAAGTATAAGTTAATTAATATCAGTTAATAAATAATAGTTACTAAGTTAAATTATAATAGGGACGAGGCTAGATAATTGGGAGAACATTAACAGCTAAAAGGGTGATAAGTTATAGCTTAGTTATAAGTCTTGAGTTAATAGTTAAAAGTTGTAATTTTAGCATTTAGTTTCTCCAGCTTCTCTGCATCGCGGCCCCATACTACTTAAATTCAAGACGTGTTACTCATTTGAGATTTTTTTTTCTGGATGCCACGATGTACATCACAGTTAAGTGTAGTTCTCCTCAATGGGTAAAATCAACTAGCAGTTTAAAGCAAAAAAAGCCAACGCATAATAAAAGTATCAAGGTCAAATATTATGTTGACGTTATAGTATTAATATTTCTAATTGATTAAGTATTAAGTTTAAGTAAGTTGATTATTAAGTGGTAAGATTAATAAGTATTACAGCTTAGTTCATTTAATGTAGTAATTGTATTAATAAATATGTCATGTCTAACAAACCATTCTCTTCCAGCTTCCCCCCCCCCCCCGGCCACTCAGGGGAGCATTATCCCACCCCTTTTTTTTCTTTTTTTTGACAGTTCGCCTCTTTATAGACCCCTTGCATTGACGTCCCGTTGCTATTAGCAATGACTGATACTATAGCTTCTGGAGCACACACGTGGAGCACAGAACTCCCCGTCTGCCGTTAAAAGCACGTGTTATCTTTCTCTTTAATTTAGAGCTTCCTTATTTTAATTATTATTGTGCAAATAAGTCTAAAAAATCAAATGGAGAGCACCAAATCCGCCTTATATTTGGGTGCCATAAGAAGCGATTTCAGACATGTGACGTCATGTGCAACCCGTCTATTAGGTGCAATAGGACTCTGTCCGCACGAGCTACCGGACCCGCTCCAATGGGACAGCCCACGGAGCCAGTTTTTCCCCAGTGGTAAAGGTTAAAATTCAATATTTGCTTTAGTAGCCAGTGGCCGGTAGAGGCTGTATGTTTAGTAGCCACTACTGTCAAGTTAGTAGCCACTTATCGTAGTTTGTAGATTTAAATAGTTTTACAAGTAATGTTTTTAAAATATTAATGTTGCGAAGACATATTTTAAAATATATAAAAATAAAACTATTGTGTCAGTTTACTTACCCCAACAGAAACAATTAACAGTTATTACATTAAAAAAAGAGAGAATTTATCGACCAATGTCGTACAAGGCCGAGGTCAAAGATTGGTTCACATCTCCAATACATCACTATGTAGCCCGAGATCAGAATTCTTTCTGAAAATAGGCCTAAAATATTTCCCGTTTGACAAAATTCGCAATTAATTTTTGTAATTATTTTAAGAAATTTGCAATTATTTCACGCAATCTCTTGCTAAAATTCACAATTTTTTCGCCGATCGTTCGACAGAATTCACGATTTTTTCCCGCGATAATTCGACGAAAGTGACGATTTTATTATGCGATCTCTTGATGAAATTCGCGACTTTATTTCCACGATCTTCTGACAAAATTCGCGATTTTATTCCGCGATCGTTTGACGAAATTTACGTTTTTTTCGCGATCTTTAGACGAAATTTGCGGTTTTTTCGCGATCTTTTGGCGAAATTTGCGGTTTTTCGCGATCTTTTGACTAAATTTGCGTTTTTTTCGCCATCTTTTAACTAAATTTGCGGTGTGGTGTCTTCGCGATCTTTTGACGAAATTTGAGGGTTTTTTCGCGATCTTTTGACGAAATTTGCGGGTTTTTTTCGCGATCTTTTGACGAAATTTGCGGGTTTTTTCGCGATCTTTTGACGAAATTTGCGATTTTTTCGCAATCTTTTGACGAAATTTGCGGTTTTTTCGCGATCTTTTGACGAAATTTATGGTTTTTTCGCGATTTTTTAGCGAAAATTGCGGTTTTTCGCTATCCTTTGATGAAATTTGCGTTTTTTTCGCGATTCTGAAATTCACAGCAAATTTTCTGAAAGGTTACAAAGGGGTGGAGCTGTGTTTTTTCTGCACCTGGTTGACGAAATTCCCGTTTTTTCGCGATCTTTTGACAAAATTTGCATTTTTTTCGCGAACTTTTGACAAAATTTGCGGTTTTTCGAGATATTTTGACGAAATTTACGTTATTTCGCGATCTTTAGACGGAATTTGCGTTTTTGTCGCGATCTTTTGACGAAATTTGCGGTTTTTTTCGCGATCTTTTGACGAAATTTGCGGTTTTTTTCGCGATCTTTTGACGAAATTTGCGGTCTTTCGCGTTCTTTTAACGAAACTTGCGATTTTTTCGCGATCTTTGGACAAAGGTTGCGGTTTTTCGCGATCTTTTGACGAAATTTGCGGGTTTTTTTTGCAATACTTTGATGAAATTTGCGGTTTTTACGCATTCCTTTCACGAAATTTGCGTTTTTTCCGCGATTCTTTGACGGAAATCGCGTCTTTTTTCGGTATTCTTATGAAATTCGCTTTTTTCCGGCGATTTTTTGACGATTTTTTTGCGAACGATTGACGAAATTAATTTCTTTTGGCGACCATTTGTCGAAATTCGCGATATTTTTATGTCCGAAATTTCGGATTGATGACCGATTTTTTTTTAATTTTCTGAACCAAATGCCTTCAGTGTGAACATCAACGCGATTTTCTTTTTCTTATTACGATTCCGCGGAAATCGCTGATCGATTAAAAAAAATAAAAAAAGCGGAAAAGTGGCATTTCTGACATGTACTATTACATGAAAAACAAAGATCGCCACTTTGGCGATCAGATGCACATCATAAAGTCGCCAATTTTTAACATTTAGTCGCCCTGTGGCCGGTGGCGACCGGGAATTTTAACCTTTACCCAGTGGGGTATGGTAGTAAGGCGTAGTCTCATGTCCCTTGCAACGTTAAGTTTGCATAACAATTCGGCCCAACCCCCAAAAAATTAACACATGGTGCTATTTGGTCTCCGAGGTAGATTACCCTCGATATTAGATTTTAAATGATGATGAGATTGTGGATGAGATTCAAGATGAAAAAGAAAACGAATGCTCTGAAAATGACCCAGGTCCAACAGATAACGAAGTCAAATAACGAAGTTTGGGTAATCGGAAACAACTATGAAATGGCTCGAACGGCAGAAGAACGCTGATCCTATTCAACAAACGTATTTAAGGAGAATTAGAGATATGGCAGCATTGAAAAGAATATCTTCTTTGAAGCAAGCAACAATCGAAGACTTATTTGCTTAAATTATAATCTCCAGAGTTCAGAAAACGATGAGAAAAAGAAAATTTTATATGATAAAAAAAAACAATTAAACACACCAGCAGTAACTGGTGCTGCCAGTCCTAAGCCTGGATAAAGTGTGAAGGCTTTAGTATAGTCAGGAACTTCCCTTAAATTGTCTGTCTATTTGTCCGAACTTTTGCTTATCCGAACTAGCCCCGCTCCTGACTTGTTCAGATAATCGGCGCTGCACTGTATTTAAGTTATCTTTCAAGGTTTTTAGATAAATTTATTTAATGATTTTTTTATACATGATCTTTGTATCCCATAATACATTACAAACATTCCCATACAAGTCAAACAATTTTAATGATTATGTGAAAAATACAAAAATGTACTGTATTTAAGGAAATCTCTATTCAATGTTAAAACACTGTTGACCGGCAATTTATTTTAAAATTTCATTTTGAAAAAAAGAAAGGTTGCCGAAATCTTTGATACATTGGTTACCTCGATAATTTTTTAAACGTATGCGCGTATAATTTTGTTACAAAATATGTTTCAATCATGGATTTAATATAAAATTTCTTCAATTTTAAGAAAATATGCCCAAATGTAATACAAATACATGAATGATTAGTTGGATGTGCCAATCCTAAAACTTTCTTCTACGTTATACATCTTAATATTTCAAAAAGTAGTGACACGTGGTAATCCTTCAATATTATTAGTTCAACGATATACCACCTTTGATTTTCATCTTAAATTTCTGCGTCAGTTAATTAATCGGACTAAAAACGAGTTAATCTATAACATGATATTTGCTAACCCTTCACTGCACGATTTTTCTATTTGATAAAAAATATTAAATTAAAAATAATTTGATTACTTTAAGTAGTCACAAACACAGGGGAAAAAAATCAGACTTCATATATATTTTTTAAATATGGATTTTTGTGGTATGTGCCATATGTGGCCCAAAGCACACAATTAGATATTTACCTTTTTGTACTAAATTTGACACAAAACACACAATACTTGTGTATTAGATATACAAAAAGAGAATAATATGTATTAAAAGTTTGTTGCAGAGATTTACCCCTTTGAGGTACAAGTAATTGTTTTCTGTAATGTTGAATTCATACCGGAATATTCGAAAAAATTATTTTGAAATAAGGAAAAGCGATTTTGAAACATTTTTTCCTCCAAAGTTAGAAATATAAAATTTAATTAAAAGTTTCTGCTGCTAATATTGATTACAATTAGGTGAGATATAATATATCTCACCGCCCCTTAAGGAGTTAAAAATGTGCAAAAAAGTAAAAATTGTTACAAATTTCAAAATACAGATTGTAGTAAGCTATGAAGGAAAAAATGTATAGAAAGTTATTTTACAATATAATAAAGCATCATCAGAAATCAAATCAAAAGAAAAAGTAGTGTGGAAAAGAGCTTTAAGAGCAAAAAAGTTCCAAATGTTCATTTCTGCTGAAATTCAGAATTTTTATATCTCGATTTATACCTAAGGCTACTCCACATTTTGAAAGTTTTGCGAGTTCAGTTTGGAAGTTTACATCGCTCTCTGCTTTCCATATAATCCGGCCAATGGCCTCCATCTAATCTTATATATTTGACTGATATATGACCTTTATGTTTCTTGGCTATAATTCCCCTTTCTACTTCATACATTCTTGGGCATCTTCTTTTAGCAATTGGGGTTTCGCTTCCAATCTTACGAGGGCAGATTGCAACCTGTTCCCTGAATTTAGCAAAAGGCATTTTTGTTAAGTAATTATTTTTGTTCACTTTTTTATATAAGATCCATGAATTTATCATAACAACATCCAGTAGACGATAGAAAACTCCGCAAAGATGCTGTATATTCCCTCGGCCGCCATCTTGGATTTCTTGGCGATTTTTTGTTCGCGTTGTTTATCGATAAGGCAGCCCCGGTTCTGGCAACCCCGTTAAGCCTAACATGCTCATAAATCGCTGCTTGGCGATATTTACTACTTGGCGGAAAGGGGTTTTTCACGCCACGAAAAAGTCCAAGATGGCGGCCGAGGGAATATACAGCATCTGTTCCGAAAACTCGAAAATAATACTTTTTAGATCTCATTTTATTTATATATCTGCCTAAATGGCTGTCTAGCATGTCGACAAGTAAATTCGGCTGTCTAGTAAATTCGACAGGAACATTCAGATGTACTCCACAGGTAATTTGAAAATTTGTATCGTTTAGAAATTCAATCCCCCCCCCCCACACACACACACACTCTCCACGTAAAAATGTCCCTCCTGCGGAAAAACGTCTGAATTCAACACTGTTGAATTGCATTTGTTATTTTAAACTTTTATATAGTACTTTTAGTAGAACTTAAAATTACTTTAATATTCAATATAAAAACTTAACTCCTGTTGCAGTTGAATCTATTTCTTGGGTTACATTTGTTGTTATCGTGCGGTCAACGTCTGATTCAGATGAAGAAATAGCATTTTCAGTTCTATTTTTAGCTGAGTTATATGTCGAATCTTCCCAACTATTATCAGAAAGTTCAAAAGATTCATCATCAGTATCAGATGCAAATAATATTGCATTGATTTCATCTTGCGTTAACCCTTTAGGCGCCATTTTTCATTCGAACGTACTATGAGCTTTATGCTCTATGTTCCATATCTGGCACAAACACAAAAACAAGATTTCAAGCTGATGTACTGAATTTTTTTAGTTTTAAGCAGCCTAAATAACAAATATGTGATACACTTGAATGTCTAAAATTTAATCTTGCGATACTTTCAAGATTTTTTGGTGAAAAATTTGAAGCAAATTCTGCGGTTGTTTGCGACGCAGACAGATTTTTTTTTTAAATGAAAATCTAATATGTACTGAGGTACTGCCAGCTAGTGAGAAAAACAGGTACAAATCTCTTTGTTTAAATGCTCTAGATATGGAACAATGCTCAGATAACCTATATTTAAGATACATAGGAAAATAGAAGGATTTTATTGATATGTGTCGGATGTGGCACACCGTGCAGTGAAGGGTTAAAATGAATTGCTTTCCTTATTATGTTGTCATGAGCTGTTTGCGAATAACCGTCTTACCAGGACGCGAGTTCCCGCCGCTGCACGAGCAGCCGATGGACAATAGAACTACGAAAAATCAAAAAAGTATACAAAAATCGATATCACAGGGCCCCTTTACCGTGCAATATTTCCAAATTCAAGGAGCACCTGTTGGCCAAAGCCAAAAACATGCACTAAAAATTTGCCTTAATTGTATGCATGATTTTATACAGTTTTCGATGGTACAATAAAGAAAATGGCACAAACATCGCTATTACAGCTACCCCTTCAGATGGAATATTTTCAAATTCAAAGAGAAACTGCTGGCCATAGCCAGAAACATACACAAAAAATTTGGTTCAATTCTACGCATAATATCATACACTTTTCGACGGTATAATAATGAAAATGGATCATACATTGCAATTATAGCGCCCCCTTCCGGGGGAATTTTATCGAGCTCAGGAAGGACCTGCTGGCCATAGCCTGAAATATACACAACAAATTTGTTCAATTCTATGCATAATGCAATTCTATGCATTCTATGCATCTATACACTTTTCGATGGTACAATATTGAAAATGACACAAAAATCTACAACGCCCTCTTCCAGCGGAATATTTCAAAATTCAAGGAGGACCGGCTTGCCACAACCAAAATCATACAGAAAAAATTTGGTTCAATACTATGCATAACTTCATACACTTTTAGATGGTACAATGGCGACATACGGACACACGAACAGAAGGACTGACAGCGAGACATTTTGTATAAACATGTTTTTTGGTATCTCTGCCCCCCTAAAACGTGTAAATCCGTCGAAAACCGGAAGTCGAAAAAATTTCGATTACAATACTTTCTTCTATTGAAGATAGAAGAAAGTAAAAATTCTAGCCGACAAAAGCTTGCCAACATTTTAGGAATAACAAGTCGGATATGCCAATCCCAAAACATCTCATGCATATTAATACTCGAAATTAAACCTAGTCGAAGTCAAAAAGTAGACTTAAATTGGATACTTGAATGATTCAGTAGGAATTTTTCTCATTCTTTATTCGAATATTATATAATTTTCTCACGCATCCAGGTTTACTATGAATCGAGCTGCCGCGAGGTCGTTGCATTCCAAGCAGCTGTTATGCAACATTCACAACAATTTGTTCTATCATCATCCAGTCCTGAAAATCTTACAGAATTCCGTGTCACAGCACCGCCTTCAGGGATATTTCCTCTCAAGCTTTATACAAACCTTGGTCAATTACATTACACATAAATATTAAATTTCGTCGAAAAATATTCAGACATTCTTTTTACTTTCTTCTATTGAGGAAAGAAGAAAGTATTGAAATCAAAATTTTTTTCAACTTCCGGTTTTCGACGGATTTACACATTTTACGAGTCAGAGATCCCCAAAAACATGTTTATAGAAAATGTCTGTCTGTCCCTGTGTCTGTCGCCATTGTACCATCAAAAAGTGTACGAAGTTATGCGTAGAATTAAACAAGATTTTTTTTAAAGTTTTTGGCTATGGCAAACAGGTGTTCCGGAATTTTGAATATTGTAAAATCGAAAAGTGTGTGAAATTATGCATAGAACTGAACCATTTTTCTTTTAAGTTTTTGGCTAGGACAAGCAGGTCTTCCTGTAATTTTGAAAATAAACGCCGGTAGGGGGCGTTGTAATATCGATTTTTGTGGCATTTTGAATATTGTACCATCAAAAAGTGTATGAAGTTCTTAAAAAGAGAGATCCGCCATCTTGATGAAGTTATGCATAGAATTGAACCACATTTTAGGAAGCTTTCATTACAAAAAGCTATTGCAGCCGTTTGGAGGAAAGCGATTTCAAAAAAATTTGGTATATTTTCATCGATCATGACCCCCAGTCCCCGAAACCACCCTCCGTTCAAATGTTGATATATATATATATATATATGATCTTTGTCACACTGTAACTCTCGTATTTATGAGCCGATTTGGATGTACCTTGGTGTGTACAAAGTACATACCAATGTCTCGAAAGAGTTCGTTGGCTAGTTTCATCCGCCATCTTGTTTCAAAATGGCGGCCATTTAAAAAACTTAAAAAATTTAAAATTTAAAATAAGGTATCAAAAAATTAGAAAACAAAAAAGATTTTTTTCTTTGACCTTAATACAAAGATTTTGTTTCGTCTATATCTAAAAATATGGCTGAGTTATAGCATTTTGAATTTCTCTTGTGGCTGACATTTTGAAACGACTTGATATTTATCACGCGATAACAGGTGTATTTATGAAACAATTTGGATGTAACTTGGTGTGTACATAGTACATACCAATGTCTCAACCGAGTTCGTTGGCCAGCTCCATTCGCCATCTTGTTTCAAAAGGGAACATTTAATTTTTTTTATTATTTAAAATTTTAAATGAGGTATCAAAAAATTGGAAAATGAAAAAGATTTTTTTTATGTGTTTGACCTTGATACAAAGATTCCGGAGCAGTTTTTGTTTCGTCTATATCTTAAAAAATGGGTAAGTTATAGCGCTTTGAATTTCTAGCATGGGTGACATTTTGAAACGATCTGATATTTGTCACGCGATAACACACGTGTTTATTAACCTATTTGGATGTAAGAAGGCATGCGGATAGTACATAGCAATGTCTCGACCAAGTTCGCTGACCAGCTTCATCAGCCATTTTGTTTCAAAATGGCGGCCATAAAATAAAAAATATATATATTTAAAGTGAGGTGCGAAAGAAAATTAGAAATTGAAAAAGGTTTCTCTCTTAAGTATTTGGCTTTGATATAAGGATTCCGGAGCATTTTTTGTTTTGTCTTTGTCTTAAAAAATGACTCAAAATGGCTCAGTTTGAATTTCTTTATATGGGTGACTTTTGAAAAATCTGATTTTTTGCCTGCGACAGCACTCGTATATATCAACCGATTCCGATGTGAGTCAGCATGTGCACAGGAATTACTAAGGTCTTGACCAAGTTCACTGGTTAGCCTCATCAACCATGTTGTCTTAAAATGGCCCGCACTTCAAGATATCGCCGAATTTGGCAACCAAATATATTTGGTAACTTATAAGTTACTTTAAATAAAAGCAGCTTGGATAAAGCTGACTAATTTCGCGAAATTCTCATTCCTAATGATTTAGTATTGATAAAAATTAGTATTGAATCTTCTATAATCGGTTTCCACTAAATTGAGCTTCGTGTGTTTGAATAATATAAGCTAGCTTTTTAAAAATAAAGAATATGAAAGCTACCTCTTCCTTCCGGCAGTGGACGGAAGGACTTTTTTATAAGTTTTTGGCTATGGCAAGCAGGTCCTACCTGAATTTGGGAAAACTCCGCCGGCAGGTTACGCTGTAATAGTGATTTTTGCGCGATTTTTGTGGCATTTTGAATATTGTATCATCGATAAGTGTATGAAGTTATGCATAGAATTGAACCAATTTTTTTAGTATGTTTTTGGCTATGGCAAGAAAGTTCCATGAATTTAGAAATATTCCGCCAAAAGGGGTCGCTATAGTAGCAATTTCTGTGTAATTTTCTTGACTTTTCGTAGTTCTATTGTATATCGGTGGCTCGTGAATCGACGGGAATTTCCCATCCTGATAAGTCGACTATTAGTGAGTATGGAAAAATATTTTTTGAATACTGACTGAACATAGTTCTGATAAAACCAGCTCTTATATAAGAATAAAGTTAAAAACTCGTCAAAAGTTGTCTGATAAAATTGTTAAAGTGGGTTTATCTTTAATCATGATTTAGTTTTTGTTGGTGAATTTAGTACTTAACTTCGAAATGTACCTTCGACTGTAGGCCAAGCCGGCAGGGATTTTTTTCTTAAGTTTATTTTTCAATAAAAATTAACAACTAATTAATAAATAATATATTCTTCTTTGTTGTTTACAACCTTTTCCCAACGTTCAACAAGATTTTTAATACCTCATTGGTAGAAATCACCCAGTTTCAACTCAAAAAATTATCCAACCCAGCTCTCTATTCTACATCAGTATTGAACGAAACTCTGCGCATAGCAATTTCAAAGAGATTTAAAGAGCTGGAAATCTGTTGGTGCCAAATCGGGAGAGTACGGCGGGTGTGGCAGCACTATTTTCCATATAAGGTGGGGAGAGAGACGTTGTTGTGCAGCAAAAGAACTCCATGCTGCCAATTAGGTCTTTTCTCTTGAATAGCCATGTTGAGTCGTTTTATATGTTGAGCATAGAGTTCTGCGTTGACTGTTTGATTCTGTTCAAGCAATTCGTGATGGAGAAACCTTTCCCTGTCCCACCATACGCACAACATCGTTTTACGCTGATGAATATATTTTTTCACGTGCGGTGTCGCTTGTTTAGCGGACTAAGACATTCCTTGCACTACCTCATATTAACCCCTTAACGGTCGTTTAATATTTGGAAAAACCATCAAAAAAGTATCTATTTTTTTATTACAGAATTTTAATTATTATAGGGTTTCTATATAAAATGTGCAATTAGTTTTTTTAAGGCGAAAAAAGAGATGTTATAGAACAAATTCACATTTGTGGAAAAGCCATCATAGGAGAATTCTGTGTTTTAATTTTTGTTTTACACCATACAAATTAATGCCAATAAGACCTTTATTTTTCCCATCTTAGATCTTTATTTATCATCATCAAACAAATTTTTACAAATAATATTTGAAATAATATAATATACATTAAATTTTGATTATTAATAATTTTTTTAGTGTGATATATTTCGAAACATGCAATACAAAGTCCAACATCGCAATCAGCGCCAAAAACCAAACCCAAACGCCAATATTCAAAGACTTCCAGCCAAAATGCCAGTTAAATTATTCTGGTTTCAGAAGTTTTTTCCAGCAATAAATCTCCAGCCCGGAAATATGACGGGCACGAGAAATAACGAACGACACCTCAGCCCACGATATTGACGGGAGGGAGAATTAAAGGGGTTAATGTATAGGCATCGTTTTTCATCGACAGTAACGATTCGGTAAAGAAATCGGTGCTTGTGTCCATGAGTTTAGCGGTGACGAGCAAGCAAACCAGCTGAGATTGGCTAGTTGTTTTTTGTTGTTGTCATGTAAAGCCTGCAAAACCCATGCTCCACACATCTGAACCTTTCCCATCGAGTGAAGTTGTTTTTCTATAGCAGGGTGGGAGAATTCCATTTTCTGTGCCACTTCCTTGTCGTTTGACCGAACTCAACTGGACGACGAGAACGAGGTGAGTCTTTGAGGTCAAATTTTCCCTTTTTAAACTTGCCATACCAATCACGAGTGGTTTATTCCGCTATGGTACACTCTCCATACACTGCACAAATATCCCGAACTGCTTTTGCGGCCTTATAACCTTGATTACAAGCAAAAAGAAGGAAGTGTCGAAAATACCCTTTTTCTTAACTTGACATTCCATATTAATGATGTGAAATTTAAGGGGGTAGGATACCTTTAAACCTGCAAAATGTTCGAAAAATTTTTAATACATATTTTGATTCCATAATCATTTCCGAACAACGTGCAAAAACCGCATTAAAAATACCCATTAGTTTACTAATTATTGCAGTTTTATTAACACTACATATTAAGACTACATAGGATAATTAAAATTTGCATTGAGTTCATTCAAAACGATGAATTTTGATACTGCGCGCATTGTTACTAAAAAATTATGCATGGTAATCAAAAACACTTTTCCCCACATATTCATTACTTTATTATCTACAACTTAAAACCAGAAAAAGATAAGATTTTATTTTATTTTTTGTTTTTTACTTTGGAAATATTTTTAAGAAAGGGGAATTTTTTAATTTTTTGTTAATTTTTTAATTTAGTCAATATTTTTTTTACAAATATTCTGGTTTTAGTATAAAGGTAACAGTATTATGCATTCATTTCCACAAAATTTCCTTTTTATATGCATATTTTCAGATTTTATCATGCGCGCAAGATTTTTTTCTCTTATTATCATATATTTTTAGACTTATCATTTCAATATTTATTTATGAATTTACAATTATATACATATATATATAATATAAATATAAATATGAGCTTTATTTTTAATTAAGTTTGATTTTTATTTTCGATTTATTACACATGTTTTAAAGCTTTGTACATTGTGGTATTTTTTCCTTTTTCGACGTGTTGAAAGGTATCTTACCCCTTAACATAAATTAACTCGATCAAAAAAACAAAATATATATTCTGGTAGAAAAATTATTTAAAAAAGACGGCGGGAACGACCCAATATATTGTTTTTTTTCTTTTCATTTCCTTTTTCAGAAGTTCATTACATTACATAATGGTTATGAACGCCATAAAAGTTTCTGCGTCATAGACTGGGTAGTTAAGTAAAATTAATTTTTATTCTTCCTACCATTATGAGAAATATGGGACACAATAAAAAGAAAAAAAAATCTTGCACTTTATTCTTTTCTTGAATATTGTACCATCCACTTACAAAAGCTGATGTTATTTTTAAATTGAAATCATACTTAAAAAATACTGACTATTTCTGAAAATAATGTTATGCAGGAAAAAGAAACATTTTAAGTATTGTTTTAGAAATGGTTTGGAAATAGTGAAAGCTTTATAATGTTGTGATAAAAATAAGCAAAGGGAAGTTAATGGATGTTTAGACTAAGTAAAGAGGATCTAAGGATTCAAACCTTCAACTGGATAACATCAGTTTAGAGAGAAAATTTCTAAATGCATTATAAAAGCAGAGTTTCGATAGAAATCGAGAGTTTATTTTTGTGGGAATCTTTTCACTTTATCCTAAGTACCTATTTAGGTAAAATGCATTTGTACTGATAAATCTTCCATATCTCACACAATATTTTATGCAAAAACAGAAAGATATCTTTTTAGATTTTACTCTTAAAAAATAAATCTGATTTCATATATTTGTTTTATGATTCAAAATAGGATTTTTTTTTTTTCATTTTGGGAACCGTGAAGAAGTTTTTCATTTTTTCTGCTGATTTTCATTAAATTGTATTATATTTATGATCTTCATATATATGTACTGTGGTGGCCAAAATTGTGGAAAATTACTAAATTTAAATTACTAAATTGTAAATTACTAAACTGTGGAAAATTAATATATATATATATATATATATCCATACATATATTTATATCTGAATTTTGTTATGCTGTAACTCTCGAATTTTTGAACCGATTTGGATGAAAATTTCATATGCATTGTACATACTAATGTCTCGACCAAGTTCGTTGGCCAGCTTCATCCACCATATTGTTTCAAAATGCCAGCCATTTGAATTTTCTGGACGCTTTTGGAAATTTTTAGGTTTCATAACTTTCTTTTTAAAATGACCTATGTTGTTATCTTACACTGTGTGACTCTTTAAAATATCTTAATGTTTCTAACATTCTGTTTAAAATGATACATAAGAGTTTGCATTTTGTGAAACTTGACATTTTCTATAAGTATACAATGTTAGAAAACATAAAAAAAAAAAAATTCAAAAATTCAAATGGCCATCATTTTGAAACAAGATGGCGGATGAATGCACATGAAACATTTCATCAAATTGGTTCAAAAATTCGAGAGTTACAGTATGACAATATTCAGAGATATATATATATAGAGATAGATAGATATAACAAACCGTCATCGATTTCCAATTACTAAAATTAAATTTATAAATTAGCTAATATTCATAACACTGACATTATACAGAATAAAGATGGAACATTTAACTAGTAATACAGAATCTACTAAAAAACAACTTTTCAAAAGTAAAAAAAAAGCCAAGCAAAAAAAAAAAAAAAAAAAAAAAAAAGAAAAGAAAAAAGGGGAAAGTTGTGGCTAAAAAATAGTGTGATATCAAATTTCCAAGCTAATATTATGGTACTTATTTAACATTTTTTATTAAAAATTTACCATATGTAAGTCGAGTACCTAAGTATGCGTTGATAGAAAGCCTTTTCTCCTTTACTAAATACATCATAAGTGTTTCTGAAAATTAATTTTTTTTAATTATGCATGATGGGCTTGGCGGCCATCTTTCCATATTTTACACAATTTTCTAAGCACACAAGTACATTGTTAAGATCGGAAATTCGAAATTGTTGCTAAAGCAAACATTTTATGCTTTTAATTTATGGAAATGAGTGCCTAGAAATTTGTGTCTTAAAATAAAGTTGAAGTAACTTCAGGTTTTATCTTATGATTCTCTTTTTTCGGAGGGGGTTAATTAATTAGTTAAAGCAGTAAAAATCAATTTGTTTTTTTTCTTCAAAATAAAAGACTTTCTTAATTTATCTGTCTGTAGCCAAAACTAGAAGTTCAAAATTCTTAATAATGCAAACATATTACGAGCTTGTCTGCTTAGAAATTTGTGTAAAATATGGAAAGATGGCCGCCAAGCCCATCATGCATAATTAAAAAAAATTAATTTTCAGAAACACTTATGATGTATTTAGTAAAGGAGAAAAGGCTTTCTATCAACGCATACTTAGGTACTCGACTTACATATGGTAAATTTTTAATAAAAAATGTTAAATAAGTACCATAATATTAGCTTGGAAATTTGATATCACACTATTTTTTAGCCACAACTTTCCCCTTTTTTCTTTTCTTTTTTTTTTTTTTTTTTTTGCTTGGCTTTTTTTTTACTTTTGAAAAGTTGTTTTTTAGTAGATATCAGTTCTTTTTTTTAAACAGATTATATATAATTGAAATAATTCTACTCGCTAAAATTAGTCCTGGTATAGCCTTTATAAGTAGGGAACAAACACAATAGTATACACTTTGTTTACCTATCATTCATTTTTTAGAGTAATTAATAATTTAAAAGTAAGGAAAGTCAATTTCTTCTTTCAAAGTATCAGTCTTTCTCAATTTATATCGCCTTAAAATTTCCTATGAAGGGTGAAAATTTAGTAAAAATCAAATAGAGTCAAAATAAAATATATATTTACAGTTAGTCTGTCAGTTAATTGTTTGTTTTAACTTTTTTTTTCTGACGGTTTTGCAAAATAAATTTATCTTTACAAATAGCTACGGAAAATCCGAGAATGAAGCCCCGCAGGCATCCAAAGAATCGAAGATCTGTCTAAAGAAGTAAATCTAGCAATTCTAGACATGATGATGAAACATTTTTGATAAAAAAAAATCTAAAAATTTAAAGATATAAACTGTACATATAACTTCATCTTCATTTAGATCGTGTTATAGAGAAGAAAGAATAAATATGTAATTTTACTCAAGTCTGTTTATCCATACCTATTTGCATAAATGTGAGAATATAATTTCGTACAAAAATTCCCGTAAATTGATTATATTTAATAGTCTATTATTAAAGCCGCATAAACATTAGAATAAATTTTTTTTGCAGTTAAAAATTGCCTGAAATCTATAGTCTTATCATTCGTCAAATTTGTTATATGCTTTTTTTAATACCCAGACACCTTTTCTAAACTCTGACCAAAGATCACAGAAATACTGAAATTATCCAAATACTTATACCTTTCTATCGTATTTCTTTTTTTGAGTGGGGGGAGGGGTGAGGAAGGGCGCTTAAGAACTTCGTTTTGTTCTTAGAATTCTGAATTAATCATTGAAAAGATCTGCCTACGTAAGTCTTGTTGCAGAATTTTCATTAGGTTAGAGTTGCATCAACTTATACATCATGTGAATATCTTAAATTACTTTTGTAAAATACTAGATGGGAGCCATTGATATTTTCAGAGCATTTGCCTACATTTTAAACTTAAATTATTTACAACTATTCATTAATTTTCTATACGAATTAAAGAAGTCGTTGTTTCCATGGCAACTGTACCTTTCACTATTGCTTGTTTGTTTGTTTGTTTTATTGAACACATATATATCAGATCACGTGAGGATCACGGCGGTATTTGAACCCGCCCCCACCTACGTTCTCAAGCGATTAGCGGCGTGGTGTCTTATCCACTCAGCCACGGTGGGCCACTATTGCTTTATCTAATACCCAGATACTCAAATTTAACCAGCTGCGCTTAGAATCATGCTCATAACAGAGTACATTTATATGTAAGAGTGGTGACACATATGCACAAGTCGTGTACTCATATTCAAGTTTTTGTCCAAAGTACAGTAACTCAGTTTTCATTAATAGACGTGGAAGATTTCAATTTAACTAACCAAAAAAGTTAAAAAACATTGGCTTTCTGATTTGATTTTATTCAAAATCGTCTTAACCAACCAGAGTTAATGTCCGGGATCCAGAGTGTTTACTGCAAACATAAAAAAAGTTTTCAAAAATGCATTCTTTTGATTGATCAATCTCATCGCGCTAATAGCGTGAAATCTATCTTGATCCCGGTCTATTCAACGTCCTTTAAATATTCGAGAAAGCCTTGACAAGTCAGGAAAATATCACACAAAGCAGGCAAAACAAAGAAGAAAAATCATTCATTGGCTCGTTCATATCCACGAGCGAATGAATGATTTTGTTCCTTTGCTTTGCCTGCTTTGTGTGATGTTTTTGTGACGCGTGTCAAGACTTTCTCAAATATTTAAGGGGCGTTTGTTTATTTCACCACCATGAAGCTATGAAAGGAGAGGAGCAGGCATGTCAATCTTCCCGTGTGAAAAACTACATAAAGAAAACGAGTTCTTTCCCCCTCTTCTGCCCTTTTCTCTCTTGATTTTGACCGATAGCAGCCCATTTAGCAGTCTCCATAGCAAGATGCAGCTATATATGGCGGACGCAAGGGGGAGGGTGTTAGCGTGACCAATGACATAATAGGCCAGTTTATGACGTTTAAAAGTCACACGGAGTTGGATCATCTTTACACGATGATTAGTACAAAGCGGTGCGCCGATTTTTTTTGTGTCCATTGCCGTGTACAGATAATCAACTCCACACTTAGGAACAGCTTCAAATGAAGTCATCTACTTCGAGGCAAACGAAAAAGGACAGGCTACCGCGGCGCTACAGCGTCTAGAATATATAGTGTGGAAATCCAATCAGTCGATCACAGCGATATCTGCAGGATATTTCCCAAAACTCCAAGACAATTTGGTCTAGACGCTGTAACATTTTTTTTAAACGTTTTATTAACTTACATTTGACCTGTGTGCTTGGCGTCAAACCCGCTGTAATAATACGATGTTTACTTTGAAATTTGAAAATATGTAGCAGATGTCGCTGCGATAATCTCCCTGGATTTCAGCGTCAGTGCACATTTAAGGGATACACTTACACTTTTTAGCGGTTCTTGGATAGCAAATTTCCACATTATGTATTCTAGACGCTGTAGCGGTGCATTACACATGTCTCTTTCTTCTTTAAAAAATATCCTGCAGATGTCGATGCAAATGACTGTTTGGAATTCGACATCGTTGTACATTTAAGGGATTCAATACTTTCGCGCTTTTTTAAGTATTGCCGGGATAGTCGATTTCTACAACATATAATCTAGACGCTATAACGGAGCTATAGTTTCTAGAAGATATAGTTTAAAAATCGGCTTATTAAAAAAGTGCTAAAAATTGTATCCCATAAATGTTGAACGGGGCTGAACGACGAATGTCGATTACAGCGACATATGGTAATTCCAACATAACTATTTCAAAAGAAAATGTTTCGCTCAGAGAAGATCTAGAAAATGTTGCTCCCATCGACATTTGTCATTCAGTATTTTTCAATATTTATGGGATTCAATTTTTAGCACTTTTTAAAGAATTACTGGAATAGCCGGTTTTCACACTGTGACCGTGATCTAGGTAGATTTTTCTGTGTTATCGTAACGAGATTGACCAATCAGAAGCCAGAATTTTTGCTAACTTTTCACTGTTTGCAAAATTGTACCTGGATACCGGCCTATATTTCTAGACGCTATAACTGAGCTCAGGAATAGTACAGAAAGCAAACTCTGTATTTTGATACATTAAGGCCGGGATCTAATTAGGAACAAGTGTGTCTCTATAACGAAGTAGCGACATACGGCCAATAAGTGTTTATTGGTAAAAGTGATAAAAAAATATCGTTAAAGTTCTTTACGAGCATGCCATTATCGCCAGGTTAATGCATGCTGAATTATTTCCCTAGTCTAATAGAGATCGTCCATGCGCGTATCTTCTAATGGAGGATATTCCAAATATGGGTTCGAGGCTGAAAAAGTCACGTGGTACCGGTAATTTACCCAAAGAATTTCTAACTGATAGAAGGGAAACAGGAAACTACACTGTTAAAAATATCGTGAAAAATTACCTCGGTTCTTACAGGTTCTCTATTTTCTGACCAATGAGAACGCTACATAAACGCCTATGAAGCGTTCTCATTGGTCAGAATACAGATATCCTTTAAAAACAGAGGTAATTTTTCACGATATTTTTAACAGTGTACTACTGCTTTCTCCCATGAACTGTTTCCTTGGCTAGCGGGGATTTACATTACGTAGACGGAGCCTTCCCTTCTTTACGCTAGACGTTCTTGCCTTGATCATGTGATCATAACGTAGATTGAATATCCTCTATTCAAGAAAGCGGATTGCCGTACTTTCGACAAAAGCTTGAAATGAGCATGTCTCCTGTGCATATATCACCACTCTTATGTATAAAGGCTCTCTGTTATGGTGTTGTTTCTGATACAGCGCCTAGAATACCTAGTGTGGAAATATGCTATCCAAACAGTTCTAAAAATTTGTATCCCTTAAATGTGCGACGATACTGCTAAAATTTCAAGTGTCGATCGCAGCGACATCTGTGGGATTTTCGTATTACTATTATTACATTGTATAGACTAGCAATTTCTTGCAGTTGTAGAAAATATCCTGCAGATGCCGCTGCGATCTGCATATTACAGCAGTATCATTGCACATTTAAGGGATAGAATATTTTAGCGCTTTTTTAAGTATTACAGGGTTAGCCGATTTCAACACTATATATTCTAGGCGCTATAGTTTCTGAGCGCTGTTGGTTAAATTTCGATATTCGTGTTTTAGAGTGAGCAATAGAGAAAAGTACTAAAACTATTGAAACAACAACTTCTTTAATATTGAAATGTATAGCAAAGGAGTTCAGAATCAATGCCTTAAATAGTTTCGAATACGCACTGTTGTTATGACATCAATACCCTTCCTGGATGTGGAAATGCAAAATTGTGTTCAACATAATTGGCCGCAATCTAGATAGATTTTTCGCTGTTAGCGAAACGAGATTCATTAATCAGAAGCTTGCACTTTTGCGAACTTTTCCCTGTTTGCAGCAATGCAGGCTATTGATTGGTGAATCTCGTTTCGCTAACAGCGAAAAATCCATCTGGATCCCAGCCTAAATTTCTGTAAACATTGCACTTCATCCATGGCACTAAGAAAATGACTCAAAACTTTTATGACATAGGCCGGGATCCAGAAGCAGCAAAAATTCTCAAACATTCTGACTTCTGATTGGTCAAACTCATTTCGCTAACAGCGAAAAATCTATCTGGATCTCGGCCATAGTTTTCTTCGATGAAATCAATGCAAAAGGATAATATAAAAAATTTTAAAAGACTTCTAAAATGATTTGGCGTGTTTATCGCTGTTTGGCATAATTTATAAACTTTAAAATTAATTAACAGTTTTTCGCTAATTAAGAATAGAAAATTTGTGTTTTTAAAGCTGAATTTTACAAAAGCACGTAGATTGAGTAAATATCTGTCCAAAAATGCAATCCTTACTTTTTTATGTCCATTATTTAAGTCTCTACCTTGATTGAACCATAAATTGTGACGAAGAAAATAAATCGATCATTTTCAGTATCTCGACGTTATTGTAAAAAATCTATATCTCTGTTTATAATTAATTTATGAGGATGCATTTGGTCTCAAATTGAAGATATTTTCCATTGGGTCCTTCTGGTTTTGGTTTTATTTTTCTGCGATGATTGGTTCTTTTGATATGGGAAATTTTACGCTGGCATGTTTGGTTGATTTTACATGGAGAAGTTGTCATCAGTATAATAAGCAGTTACGGTATCTTGCGTTTTATTCTTGGCGTTTGTTTGTTTGGCGAGGTTAGCATTTTTTTTTTTTCAGCTTGGCTTGGCAGAACGACCGTCCTGCTTGATCATGCTAAATTCCATTAATGCACTAGCATATTGCGGACGATAAATCCATATAAAACATATGAAAAAACCACCAAATTTTGTTAAATCCTATTAAAGACAAAAGATACAAGATCCAGCTGAATATTGTTGAACCAGAAAAAGCCGTATCAAAAACATACAAAAGATCAAATGGATGAATGATACCGGAAGCTTATAAAGTATTTCACTTGTTCACGGTTACATAAAATACATTTATAAGCAAAAAACATAGTCGATTTCTGTGACGGAATTCAGCAATAAGCAAAAATTGAATTCCGTTATGTACCCTATCGACTAATTACCAGAAATTTTTAAACCACCATGTAAAATAATAATCATTGTGATAACCGCAACAATGAAAAACATTGAAATATGAAACAAATTAAATAAATTAAATCATAGACATACCCAGCGAGAGAACAACCAAGACAAATTGACCATAACACAAACATATAATGGAATTTGGCATAGCATAAAAATGCCGCTTAAAAAACTTGCACAGTTAAAATATATGCCACGGTTGCCGCAGTAAATAATCACAAGCATAAAATATAACAGTTATAATTAACATATAGTCCATATAATTATTATTATTACATGCTATTAAAATGATCCTGGAATAATTTAATACCACAAGTACATGAACAAGAAATTGTTTAAAATTAAACAATTAATAATTAAGAGATAATAACTAATATAAGAGTAATGTAAGAGTTCATGGCAACATTATAATATTAGAACAAAATAAATAATTATTTAATGCTGCCGTCTAGCGGAATAATAAGAAATTAAATTTAAGAGAGTCAGTATATGATTAAAATCAGGATTAAAAACAGAAGTAATAGTGTTTAGTGCTGCCATCTATTACAGAATACCAAATATTACATTAGAAAAAATGCCTTTAAAAAAATTGCAAATAATTTAACCTATAATATCACTGAGACTGCACAAATATATCATTCTAAAACAGTGCATTAGAATATTGATAATAATCAATTAACATTTTATTACAATGTGCTAAAATTAGTTATAATTATTTTTATTATTTTAAAAATTTACATTTAAAATTAAGTAAATTAATAATAATTTCGAATAAGTAACTTAATAATAATATAAAAGTTTATATAAATCACTTAATAAAATTAATGTATCATACTGATTTAGGGGAGGGCTAATATACCAACAAAATACAACATCTCTACAAGCTTATAAATACATATATCATATACTGTGTAAGCGTATATCATTACAAAGCAAAATAAATTGAAATAAATCAATGATAGTAAATTAAAATGATGCAAATTAATTTAATTTAAAGATTGTTATACAGTACAAAGGACAACAACCTCACAAGAACCAAAACAAAGCATATAACCACGAATATTCAACGTACCAATCCTACAGTGTTTTTATAATAAATTTATATATAATGAACATTTGCGTAAAAATTATCCAGACAAGACCGCCCTCCTCCTTAATTTAACATCTACCCACCCAGCCATCCTATTTAAATTTTTGCACCACCAGTGGCTGAGAGGTTGTGCTCTCGAAGCTGGTAGACGGGAGGTGCTGGGTTCGAACACAATCGCGCCCGTCGGCCTAATAGTTCGGAGTTTTCGTGGTTTTCTTCGATCCATGGATTTCCATGCGTAAATACGGGTTAGGTCCCCTTAGAAATACGCCCACAGAGGGCACTCCCCCCTCGGGCCTATATCCCTAGAGTAGATAATCGGCCGTCAAAAATCAACCAGCCAACCCATTTAATTTTTTTATATATATTTTGTATTTTTAATTTTTTTTTTGTTTAGTTTTAATTTTTTTGTAATTTTTTTATATATATTTTTTATATGCGCAAAATGTGAATAGTAAGACACAAGAAATCACCCTACTATACATTGTTTAGATCATAAATTAATTGTAGATTAATAAATATATGAATTTCTTAGGAAAACCATGATTTAAAGCATCAAAAATTAATTATATATATATATATATGTATATATATATATATGGGGCATTCTCACAATTTTTTGACTTTTGGGGGAAAAAATCGAAATTAAACTTGCAAAATTAAACTTGCTAAAATAACATTTTAATCTGATAGACGTATGCCTTAATGATTCAAAATAAAGAAAAAATGGTCAGCAGCGAAAATTTTGTTATTTAACTGAGGTTTAGGTTAAACTTACGAGTTTAATTTTCCTTACCATTTTACCCCTATAACTTTTTATTTTCATCTAAATTTTTACTTATAATGAATTTGCATAGTACCCGCAGGACATTCAAATACGAAATAATACAAATGTAGTACTTTTAATACAGAATTTTTGTATAACATTGTCTTGTATAACTTTTGTTTAACATTGGGGTGTTAAAGAAGGGACGGTAAGGTAAAAAAAGGGACGAAATGGTAAAAAATGAGACGGTAAGGAAAATTACCACCTATTTTTAGGAAAATCGTGTCAAGACTAAGTAATAGCCACAATATTAATTGATTTTTCGAAACAGTTGTTAACATTGGATTAAATTTTTTTTTTTTTTAATTTACCTCGAAAAGTGCAGGAAAAAACCTTGGGGACGGTAAAACTACCAATAAAGTCATGGTGCTTGGAATTGATATTTAAATGCTGATTTATATTCTGCAGTAAATTTCCTGTCAAAGAATTTTAAATATTCTTTCTCTAGCATATCTCTGCATGAGCAAACACTTGAAAAAAATTCTGTCGCTGCATCTGAAGTGATTTTCTGTATAATTTTAGAAGAGGGATCGCAAAAAATCTAAAACCCAGGGACAAAGTTCAAAAAATAAAATATCAACCCTAAAAAATGTGTCCAGGTTAATTTTTAGCTACATATTTATATAAAACAATAGTTCCAGTTTCAGAAATAAATTAAATTGAATTATTTTTATTGAAACAATTTCATTCAGACAGCTCCAAACTTAAAAATCAGCATCAGGGACACGGGACGGTAGATGAGTTTTCCATGTGTTTGGACCCCCCAACATCGTCCAAAACTTATTTATCTTGTTAATATTGTTGTACAATCATGCAATGGGATGTTCCCAAGTATATGAAATTAAAAAAAAAAAAACACAAAAAAAGTGTATTAAATAAAAAAATATTAGTCAGGGACATGAAAGTTAAAAGATTGTGAGAATGCCCCATATATTTATACATATATAGTATATATATATATATAAGTCAGCATTTCAACGGAGGGTGGTTTTGGTATCTGGGAGTCATGGTCGGCGAAAACATAGCAAAATTTTCCGAAGTGTTTGCCTTCGGACAGCTGCAATAGGCAGCTTTTTACTTTTTGTAATGAAAGCTACCTAAAAGTGTTCACAATTTTGGCCACCGCTGTATGTATAATAGACTTGATATTTAAAAGAAATTATATGCCTTCTTTTATCTTTGCTACTGGTATGACGTATATAATAAAAAGAAAAATTCGCGAAAACTTCCGTTTCAATTTTATTTTTAAAAATTGAAATTTATTCTGAACATAAAATAGTACACAAAATCAGATTAACATTCTTTAAATTTACAAAATTAATCGAATTTTCTACATGGAGATAATTCATTGCATATATTATTTTTGGAATCTTCTTTCTTCCGTCGTCGATTATATTTATATTATTTTTATTTTTATATTTAGTGTCTTTTAGTAATATATTGTTTTTATTCACCTCCTTTTTCAGAAGTTCATTACAATAGATAATGATTATGAACGTCATAAAAATTTCCGCATCATAGACAGTGTCGTTAAACGAAATTAATTATCTTCTTTCTACAATAATTAAAAATATGAGACACAATAAAAGGAAAAATATAAGAAACTTGCGTTTTATTGTTTGTTTGAATATTGTACCATCCATGTATAAATGCGGATATATATGGTATTTTTAAATTAAAATCATACATAAAAAATACCGACTATTTCTGAAAATAATGGTTTGAATGAAAAGTTTTTATTTTTATGTCTGAGGGCTTTTAGTAATATATTCTTTTTCTTCCTTTCCACTTTTAGAAGTTCATTACATTAGATAATGATTATGAACGCTATAAAAGTTTCTGCGTCATAGACTGGGTCGTTAAATGAAATTAATTATCTTCTTCCTACCATTATTAAAATATGGGACACGATGAAAATAAAAATATACAAAAAACTTGCCTTTTATTCATGTCTTGAATATTGAACCACCCACTTATAAATGCGGCTGTACAGGGTGTCCACGTATAACCTGACCGACCTTTATTTCCACAACCGTTGGTCCTAGATACATACTTCCAGTTACAAAAGTGGTCAAAATTAGGTGCAGAGTTAAGATTAAAAAAAAGTTCAAAGCGAATAAACAATTTAGTTAAGAATTACAGAATCTATATTTTTATGCGGTCACCCGCTCCTAAGTTATATTTAGTAAAATTTTCCTGTTACACTGACAAGTAAGACAAAAAAAAAAGTCCCGTTATTCAACGATTAAAATTGACCGAGTAATAGCTGTTTAAAGTTGGAACATATTTTTTGCTGCAAATTAGGGGTCATTCACAAATTTAGTCGAAATATAATTTCGCCATATATATTAAAGGAATGGTTGAGAATAAAATTAAAATTGCAATATAAATTTGAAATCTTTAATCATTCTGACATATTACTACAAAATATACAATTTGTAATGAACATGTAAGAAGATAAAAATAACAATTTTTTTTTAATAAAAGGATGAAATACAAAAACCTTAATCCTTTACAAAATGATACACATTTTAAAATGCTGTTAGATTCTTTCTAGAGACACTGTCTTTCAAATTTTGGGTTGTGCCATGTTCTGTAGCTTTTTAAAATTTATTCTTGTGTATTTTTTACCGCTGAATCCGAAAATGACCTTCATTTTAAACCATCACGTCAGGATCATTGTGACTCAAATCGCAAATTTTAAAGTTAAAAAGCTCAAAGTTAAAATTTATCCCACTCCCCCTCTCAACCTCATCGGACGCCTCAGTTGTTTAACTGCATGAAACCCAGTATAAACCAAGAAATTGAATAAGTTATTGAATTAAATTAAACTGAATAAAAAGTCTTACATCTTTTTTATAGTACCAGATTTTTCGCTATTTTTAACCTTGAAATTTACGATTTGCGAAAAATCCTGACAAGATGGTTAAAAGTGAAGGTAATGTTTTTATTCAGCGTTAAAAAATACATAAAACGTAATTATAAAAGTTAAAAATACAACCATCGCAGGTTTATGTTATCTAATCTAAAACACTTACTTAAATTTGTTGACGGTAATCTATCCGAATTTTTTGTGTTATCCTCTAATATAAGTCTGTATAAGATGATAAGCGTCAAGAATCATAATAATATTACATTGTCATTGGATTTAAGTCAGTAAGTAAAGTTTAACTTTGATCGAACATTTGAAAGTGAGTGAAAGTTCGAGTACAAATTTTAAACTGGAAAGACTATCGTGCCAAGTTAAATAAAACCTTATGAAAATAACATAATTTTTGTTAAAAGAAATCATAGCCTCAAATCCTTGCAAAATAATACATATGTTCTAATACAATTATTTTAACTAATATGAAACTTAACTAATAAAAGTGAACTCAATCGTAATAGTTGTACGATTTTTTTCAAATCGCAGATACCTTGATATATGTTTAAGTACTTTGTACACGACACCTGAAAACTGGTCGAAATCATCTGTTTATAGATGCAAAAAAGTGATATTAAGTCATGCATTTCAAAGTTTCATAACTCGGTCAATTTTAATGTTAGATGATTGAGACATTTTTTGTGTTACTTGTTAGCGCAACAGTAAATTTTTACTAACTATCACTTATATTACCAGGGGTTCCGTATAAAAATTTAAATTTCGTAATTTTTAATAAAAGTTTTTCTTGACCCAAGTAGCTTTAAAAATGATTCTTTACCTTATTTAAACCATTTTTGTAACTGGAGATATGCACCTAGTAACAATGGTTGCGAAAATAGTGGTCGGTTAGGTTATACGTGGACACACTGTGTATGTTATTTTGAAATTGAAATCAAGCATAAAAAATGCCGACTATTTCTGAAAATAATGGCTTGAAGGAAAAATGTTTAATTTTGTTTTTATTTCTGGAGGCTTTTAGTAATTCTTCATTTCAGTTCTTCATTCAGTTTTTCTTTATTTCCTTTATTAAAAGTTCATTACATTAGATAATGATTATGAACGCCATAAAAGTTTCTGCATCATAGACTGGGACGTAAAACGAAATTAATTATGTTCTTCCTACCATATGAGACACAATAGAGAGAAAACAAGAAAGAGAAATCATGCGTTAAGCATAGATTATGAAACACTGTCCAACACATCCTGAATGCTTTAACAAAACTTCGTTACTTAGGGAAATAATGTATATAAGATAACTAAGTAAACATTTTAGAAAAAGTATAAAGCATTTTAAAAACCGATTTCAGCAGTTACCGTCCATAGCCAACTATGTATTCCAATTCTTTTTAGCAACCGTGTATTTGATCTGTAGGTTGATATATATACTATATAATGGAAAATTTTAGTTTAGCAAGAAAACGCATAACAGGTTGAAATTTCTCTTTCAGCACTTTATACTAATAGATGGAAACATACTTGAATACTTTTGTACAACCCTTTAGTTAACCTAGTACCTTTGTTAAACGCCTCTATTTAGCTAAAATTTAATTCAAACTAAAATACTCTTAAAACTACTGAAATCACATTTCTAGAAATCATCATTTATAGGCGGTCATTTATCCAATACTTTGCACGACCCTGTATATCATTTTATCTATATTCTACAAACATTTCTTAGTAAACTAAATGCAGATCAGCGTAAAAATGCATAACTCATTTAAAAACCACCTTTAAGGGGGGGGGGGGGGGGGGGTCACTCAGCTTCCGATTTCCCCTCACTAATGTAAAGTCTATGGACATTTGATGCATTCGTATATTTAAAATAGCTCCTCAGAAAATTAATATTTTTAACTTCTATTTTTTTTTAATACACTTCCTAAAAGATGTCTCTTTTTTTATTAGTTCTCAAAATATTTCTAAAGTATTGACTTAACTTCATATAAAGTGTTAAACTCTTACTCACAGTTTGCCCGCTTTTAACACATAAAATATTAAATTCAGCATAGATTTTAGAAATATTTTGAAAACTAAGAAAAAAAGAGACATTCTTTAAGAAAAGTATTCAGAAAAAAAGATGTTAAAAGTAAGAATTTCTCGAGAAGATATTTTAAATATACGAATGCATCAAAAGTCCGTAGACTTAACATTACGGAGGAGAATTCCGAAGCTGAGTGACCAGTCTCCTTAAGCAATTTGCAAACAATCCCAGCAACCATTACGAATTCTTTTGTGTAGCCCTGTATATGAATTATAGCATTTATATACACCATATAGTATGTATAAATATAGTGAAACATAAAAGCGCATAACAAAGTTAAAAATGCATTTACAACAATCATCGCTAATGTACAGTACTTCGGATACAATATAGTATCTGAAATCTTTTGTATGTACCTGTAAATACTATGCACTTCGTATTATACATGAAATAAGTTATACTAAACCTCGGCGACGGTTAACAATTTCATTATCCACGAAATAATTTAACATAATTAAAATACGCCGCAATTCCCTCCACCCCTATATCTTTATGTAACGGAATTCTATTGTATGGCTCTGTAAATGACTAATAACTATTCTTTGCACCGCATATTCTGCAGAATGCATATATTAGTGCACTTCATTAATGCATGTCATTTTTATTATTTTTGAAAGCGTGTAACACCATTAAAAATCATTTTAAACGGTTTTTTCCCATAGGCCGTAATGTAACAGAAAATTTTGACTGTCTCTGTAAATGAACTAAACATGCTACAAACTTTATTTGAAATAGGGAACGTGATATGGTAAATTTCCATAACATCCAAAAATTTCAGGGCAACCCGAGTATGTTTAAATGAGTTAGCGTGCGGGCAGACGGACAGATAAACCGAAATCATAAACACTTTTCAACTTTGTTAGAAAGTGTAAAAAAAACTTCCATTTTATTCTTTTCTTGAATATTGTACCATCCCCTTTTAGGTCCGGATATATATGTTATTTTCAAATTGTATCCATACATAAAAAATACCGACTATTTCTGAAAATAATGGTTTGATGAAAAAAGGCACAATTTGAGTTGTTTTAGAAATGGTTTGGATATAGTGAAAGCTTTATAATGTTCTGATAAAAATAAGTAAATGGAAGTTAATGGATGTTTATACCAAGTAAAGAGGATCTATGAGAATTCCTTTTTCTCATTGAAACCTTCAACTGCATAACATCAGTTTACAGAGAAAACGGCTAAATGCATCATTAAAGGTGAGTTTCGATGGAAATCGAGAATTTAATTTTATAGGAATCTCATCACTTTAACAGAAGTACCTATTTAAGTAAAATGCATCTGTAATGACAAATCTTCCATATCTCACATAATATTTTATGCAAAAGCAAAAAGGTCTGTTTTTAGATTTTACTCTTAAAAAATAAACCTGATTTCATGCATTTTTTTATGATTCAAAATAGTTTTTTTTTTGCAATTATGGGAACCTTCAAAGAGTTTTCCTTCATTTTTTTCTGCAGCTTCTCATTATATTGTATAATATTTACGAACTTCATAAATATTTATGTGTAATAGACTTCGTATTTAATTATAAGGAAATAAGGAAATTATATGTATTCTTTTGCCTTTATTACTGGCATGAAGTATAAAAAAAAAGAACGCAAAAACGTGCCTTTCAATTTTGTTTTTTAATATTGAACTTTATTCTAAACTTTTAATTTTGCTTAATTTTTAAATTGAAATTCTTCCTTAAATTACATAAAATATTACACAAAATCAGATTGACATTCTTTTAATTTACAAAATGAATCGAATGTTCTGCATGGATATAATTCATTGCACATATTATTCTTGAAAAATTCTTTCTTGCGTTGCCGATTTATATTTATAGTATTTTAAAATTTATTTTCATGTTTAGTGTATTTTAGTAATATATTGTTTTTCTTCATTTCCTTTTTCAGAAGTTCATTACATTACAGCATGATTTTCAACGTCATAAAAATTTTTGCATCATAGACCGGATCGTTAAACCAAATTAATTACCTTCTTCGTACCATAATTAAAAATATGGGACACAATAAGAGGAAAAATAAAAAGAACTTGCATTTTATTGTTTGTTTGAATATTGTACAATCCACTTATAAATGTGGATATTTAGGATATTTTTTAATTGAAATCATACATAAAAAATACCGACTACTTCTGAAAATAATGGTTTGAAGTAAAAAAAATTATTCTTATTTTTATGTCTGGAGGACTTTTAGTAATATATTGTTTTTCTTCCTTTCCGTTTTCAGAAGTTCATTACATTAGATAATGATTATGAACGCTATAAAAGTTTCTGCGTCATAGACTGGGTCGTTAAATGAAATTAATTATCTTCTTCCTACCATTATTAAAATATGGGACACGATGAAAATAAAAATATACAAAAAACTTGCCTTTTATTCATGTCTTGAATATTGAACCACCCACTTATAAATGCGGCTGTACAGGGTGTCCACGTATAACCTGACCGACCTTTATTTCCACAACCGTTGGTCCTAGATACATACTTCCAGTTACAAAAGTGGTCAAAATTAGGTGCAGAGTTAAGATTAAAAAAAAGTTCAAAGCGAATAAACAATTTAGTTAAGAATTACAGAATCTATATTTTTATGCGGTCACCCGCTCCTAAGTTATATTTAGTAAAATTTTCCTGTTACACTGACAAGTAAGACAAAAAAAAAAGTCCCGTTATTCAACGATTAAAATTGACCGAGTAATAGCTGTTTAAAGTTGGAACATATTTTTTGCTGCAAATTAGGGGTCATTCACAAATTTAGTCGAAATATAATTTCGCCATATATATTAAAGGAATGGTTGAGAATAAAATTAAAATTGCAATATAAATTTGAAATCTTTAATCATTCTGACATATTACTACAAAATATACAATTTGTAATGAACATGTAAGAAGATAAAAATAACAATTTTTTTTTAATAAAAGGATGAAATACAAAAACCTTAATCCTTTACAAAATGATACACATTTTAAAATGCTGTTAGATTCTTTCTAGAGACACTGTCTTTCAAATTTTGGGTTGTGCCATGTTCTGTAGCTTTTTAAAATTTATTCTTGTGTATTTTTTACCGCTGAATCCGAAAATGACCTTCATTTTAAACCATCACGTCAGGATCATTGTGACTCAAATCGCAAATTTTAAAGTTAAAAAGCTCAAAGTTAAAATTTATCCCACTCCCCCTCTCAACCTCATCGGACGCCTCAGTTGTTTAACTGCATGAAACCCAGTATAAACCAAGAAATTGAATAAGTTATTGAATTAAATTAAACTGAATAAAAAGTCTTACATCTTTTTTATAGTACCAGATTTTTCGCTATTTTTAACCTTGAAATTTACGATTTGCGAAAAATCCTGACAAGATGGTTAAAAGTGAAGGTAATGTTTTTATTCAGCGTTAAAAAATACATAAAACGTAATTATAAAAGTTAAAAATACAACCATCGCAGGTTTATGTTATCTAATCTAAAACACTTACTTAAATTTGTTGACGGTAATCTATCCGAATTTTTTGTGTTATCCTCTAATATAAGTCTGTATAAGATGATAAGCGTCAAGAATCATAATAATATTACATTGTCATTGGATTTAAGTCAGTAAGTAAAGTTTAACTTTGATCGAACATTTGAAAGTGAGTGAAAGTTCGAGTACAAATTTTAAACTGGAAAGACTATCGTGCCAAGTTAAATAAAACCTTATGAAAATAACATAATTTTTGTTAAAAGAAATCATAGCCTCAAATCCTTGCAAAATAATACATATGTTCTAATACAATTATTTTAACTAATATGAAACTTAACTAATAAAAGTGAACTCAATCGTAATAGTTGTACGATTTTTTTCAAATCGCAGATACCTTGATATATGTTTAAGTACTTTGTACACGACACCTGAAAACTGGTCGAAATCATCTGTTTATAGATGCAAAAAAGTGATATTAAGTCATGCATTTCAAAGTTTCATAACTCGGTCAATTTTAATGTTAGATGATTGAGACATTTTTTGTGTTACTTGTTAGCGCAACAGTAAATTTTTACTAACTATCACTTATATTACCAGGGGTTCCGTATAAAAATTTAAATTTCGTAATTTTTAATAAAAGTTTTTCTTGACCCAAGTAGCTTTAAAAATGATTCTTTACCTTATTTAAACCATTTTTGTAACTGGAGATATGCACCTAGTAACAATGGTTGCGAAAATAGTGGTCGGTTAGGTTATACGTGGACACACTGTGTATGTTATTTTGAAATTGAAATCAAGCATAAAAAATGCCGACTATTTCTGAAAATAATGGCTTGAAGGAAAAATGTTTAATTTTGTTTTTATTTCTGGAGGCTTTTAGTAATTCTTCATTTCAGTTCTTCATTCAGTTTTTCTTTATTTCCTTTATTAAAAGTTCATTACATTAGATAATGATTATGAACGCCATAAAAGTTTCTGCATCATAGACTGGGACGTAAAACGAAATTAATTATGTTCTTCCTACCATATGAGACACAATAGAGAGAAAACAAGAAAGAGAAATCATGCGTTAAGCATAGATTATGAAACACTGTCCAACACATCCTGAATGCTTTAACAAAACTTCGTTACTTAGGGAAATAATGTATATAAGATAACTAAGTAAACATTTTAGAAAAAGTATAAAGCATTTTAAAAACCGATTTCAGCAGTTACCGTCCATAGCCAACTATGTATTCCAATTCTTTTTAGCAACCGTGTATTTGATCTGTAGGTTGATATATATACTATATAATGGAAAATTTTAGTTTAGCAAGAAAACGCATAACAGGTTGAAATTTCTCTTTCAGCACTTTATACTAATAGATGGAAACATACTTGAATACTTTTGTACAACCCTTTAGTTAACCTAGTACCTTTGTTAAACGCCTCTATTTAGCTAAAATTTAATTCAAACTAAAATACTCTTAAAACTACTGAAATCACATTTCTAGAAATCATCATTTATAGGCGGTCATTTATCCAATACTTTGCACGACCCTGTATATCATTTTATCTATATTCTACAAACATTTCTTAGTAAACTAAATGCAGATCAGCGTAAAAATGCATAACTCATTTAAAAACCACCTTTAAGGGGGGGGGGGGTCACTCAGCTTCCGATTTCCCCTCACTAATGTAAAGTCTATGGACATTTGATGCATTCGTATATTTAAAATAGCTCCTCAGAAAATTAATATTTTTAACTTCTATTTTTTTTTAATACACTTCCTAAAAGATGTCTCTTTTTTTATTAGTTCTCAAAATATTTCTAAAGTATTGACTTAACTTCATATAAAGTGTTAAACTCTTACTCACAGTTTGCCCGCTTTTAACACATAAAATATTAAATTCAGCATAGATTTTAGAAATATTTTGAAAACTAAGAAAAAAAGAGACATTCTTTAAGAAAAGTATTCAGAAAAAAAGATGTTAAAAGTAAGAATTTCTCGAGAAGATATTTTAAATATACGAATGCATCAAAAGTCCGTAGACTTAACATTACGGAGGAGAATTCCGAAGCTGAGTGACCAGTCTCCTTAAGCAATTTGCAAACAATCCCAGCAACCATTACGAATTCTTTTGTGTAGCCCTGTATATGAATTATAGCATTTATATACACCATATAGTATGTATAAATATAGTGAAACATAAAAGCGCATAACAAAGTTAAAAATGCATTTACAACAATCATCGCTAATGTACAGTACTTCGGATACAATATAGTATCTGAAATCTTTTGTATGTACCTGTAAATACTATGCACTTCGTATTATACATGAAATAAGTTATACTAAACCTCGGCGACGGTTAACAATTTCATTATCCACGAAATAATTTAACATAATTAAAATACGCCGCAATTCCCTCCACCCCTATATCTTTATGTAACGGAATTCTATTGTATGGCTCTGTAAATGACTAATAACTATTCTTTGCACCGCATATTCTGCAGAATGCATATATTAGTGCACTTCATTAATGCATGTCATTTTTATTATTTTTGAAAGCGTGTAACACCATTAAAAATCATTTTAAACGGTTTTTTCCCATAGGCCGTAATGTAACAGAAAATTTTGACTGTCTCTGTAAATGAACTAAACATGCTACAAACTTTATTTGAAATAGGGAACGTGATATGGTAAATTTCCATAACATCCAAAAATTTCAGGGCAACCCGAGTATGTTTAAATGAGTTAGCGTGCGGGCAGACGGACAGATAAACCGAAATCATAAACACTTTTCAACTTTGTTGGAAAGTGTAAAAAAAACTTCCATTTTATTCTTTTCTTGAATATTGTACCATCCCCTTTTAGGTCCGGATATATATGTTATTTTCAAATTGTATCCATACATAAAAAATACCGACTATTTCTGAAAATAATGGTTTGATGAAAAAAGGCACAATTTGAGTTGTTTTAGAAATGGTTTGGATATAGTGAAAGCTTTATAATGTTCTGATAAAAATAAGTAAATGGAAGTTAATGGATGTTTATACCAAGTAAAGAGGATCTATGAGAATTCCTTTTTCTCATTGAAACCTTCAACTGCATAACATCAGTTTACAGAGAAAACGGCTAAATGCATCATTAAAGGTGAGTTTCGATGGAAATCGAGAATTTAATTTTATAGGAATCTCATCACTTTAACAGAAGTACCTATTTAAGTAAAATGCATCTGTAATGACAAATCTTCCATATCTCACATAATATTTTATGCAAAAGCAAAAAGGTCTGTTTTTAGATTTTACTCTTAAAAAATAAACCTGATTTCATGCATTTTTTTATGATTCAAAATAGTTTTTTTTTTGCAATTATGGGAACCTTCAAAGAGTTTTCCTTCATTTTTTTCTGCAGCTTCTCATTATATTGTATAATATTTACGAACTTCATAAATATTTATGTGTAATAGACTTCGTATTTAATTATAAGGAAATAAGGAAATTATATGTATTCTTTTGCCTTTATTACTGGCATGAAGTATAAAAAAAAAGAACGCAAAAACGTGCCTTTCAATTTTGTTTTTTAATATTGAACTTTATTCTAAACTTTTAATTTTGCTTAATTTTTAAATTGAAATTCTTCCTTAAATTACATAAAATATTACACAAAATCAGATTGACATTCTTTTAATTTACAAAATGAATCGAATGTTCTGCATGGATATAATTCATTGCACATATTATTCTTGAAAAATTCTTTCTTGCGTTGCCGATTTATATTTATAGTATTTTAAAATTTATTTTCATGTTTAGTGTATTTTAGTAATATATTGTTTTTCTTCATTTCCTTTTTCAGAAGTTCATTACATTAGAGCATGATTTTCAACGTCATAAAAATTTTTGCATCATAGACCGGATCGTTAAACCAAATTAATTACCTTCTTCGTACCATAATTAAAAATATGGGACACAATAAGAGGAAAAATAAAAAGAACTTGCATTTTATTGTTTGTTTGAATATTGTACAATCCACTTATAAATGTGGATATTTAGGATATTTTTTAATTGAAATCATACATAAAAAATACCGACTACTTCTGAAAATAATGGTTTGAAGTAAAAAAAATTATTCTTATTTTTATGTCTGGAGGACTTTTAGTAATATATTGTTTTTCTTCCTTTCCGTTTTCAGAAGTTCATTACATTAGATAATGATTATGAACGTCTTAAAAGTTTCGTCATCATAGATTGGGTCGTTAAACGAAATTATCTTATTTGTACCATTATTACAATATTGGACATAATAAAAATAAAAATAAAAATAAACTTGCATTTTATTCATGTCATGAATATTGAACTAGCCACCTTTAAATTCAGATATATATGTCATTTTTAAATTGAAATCATAGATAAAAAATACAGACTATCTCTGAAAATAATTGTTTGAAAGAAAAAGAAACATTTTAAGTATAGTTTTACAAATGGTTTGGAAATAGTGAAAGCTGTATAATGTTGTCATAAAAATAAGTAAAGGGTAGTTAATGGAAGCTTAGGCCAAGTAAAGTGGATCCCAAGAAATTCCTTTTTCTCATTTAAACGTTCAACTGCATGAGATCAGTTTTCGGAGTAAACAACTAAATGCATTATTAAAGCTGAGTTTCGATGGAAATCGAGAATTTATTTTTATAGGAATCTCTTCACTTTATCCTAAGTAACTATTTAGTTAAAATGCATTTGAAATGATAAATCTTCCATAATCTTCCATATCTCACGTAATATTTTATGCAAAAACAAAAAGGTATCTTTTTAGATTGTACTCTTTAAAAGTAAATCTGATTTCATATATATTTTTTATGATTCAATATATATATATATATATATGTGTGTGTGTGTGTGTGTGTGTATTTAATTTTGGGAATCGCCAAACATTTTTCTTCGTTTTTGTTATGCAAATTTTTATTATACAGTGTGTTTCAAATGTCTTTTGACATTTTCCTCAAAAGTGCTTTTCATAAAAAAAAAACTTGTTAGTACAAAGAAGAATTACAAGGCATAATCAATGCATTTCAATGGGGTTGCCCTGTAAGTCATAGATTCCACATTTCTTGGATGGCACAAAAGACATCTGCAAGCATATGTGGCGTTATTTGTGCTGCTGTACCAATTATTCTTTGTTTTACTTGTGCATTTGTGTAGATCTTCACTGCGTACACGGTTGTTTTTCAGCAAGACGGTACACCACCCCATTCGCATAATTTGTTCCAGTTTACGTCGATGAATTCTTCCCCGATAAGTGAATAGGTCGCCGTTCATGCAGATTGTGGGCGCCCGGTTTGCGCGGACTGTGGTCGCCGTGCTCTCCTGACTTAACGCCTTGGGAACGAGCGATAGGTATACGCGTCGCGTAAGGTGCTCAGAATCCGTGATTATTCTCATCAGTAAATTTTTATTGTAAATTTTGCCTTATTTAATCCAAGCATTTTCCCGATTCAATTAGGCCAAAGTTTCTGCTTTGAAAAACCGGTGGTAAAAGATTAAAAATTCTGTAAAAGACGCTTGTCCCGAAGGGGTTAAGGCTGCGTATAAACGCTTGTTTTGCCATCCTTCTACGTTCTTCATGGAAATCTTTCGTTCTGGACTTTTCTGCGGTTTATTCACAAAAGGATGAGGGGAATCAACAATGGGTCAGGAAAAAAGGATCTCAAATCCGTCTGTACCTGACGGAAAGGTTCCTTGCAGGACATAAGTCCTTTTCCTTTAAAAGTCATTAAAGATCAAAAACACCGCGTGGTCACAAGTAAAGACGCCGATACTGATAACAGTTAGAAAGATAGTCTATTTGCACCTTAACACTTCTAGACTTTTTTGTGTGGGTGTTCATGAATTCGAAGGTGTATCTAGTGAAGAATCCATGCAATTGACAACTACAACAAGGAATAACTGATGGAGAAGTATAAATAACCCATGATATGCTTTCAGATGTCTTTCGTGCCACCCAAGAAAAGTGAAGACTGTGTTTGGACTTACAGGCAACCACATAGAAATGCATTGGTAATACCTTGTACTTATTTGTACTAACAAGTTCTTTATTAAAAGCACTTTTCAGGAAAATGTCAAGAGATCTTTGAAACGCCCTGTAATGTATAATATTTATCTATAAAATAGACTTTGTATTTAAAAGAAATTATATGGGTTCTTCTAACCTTTATTACTGATATGGAATAAAATTAAAAGAAAAAATTACGAAAATTTTCCTTTTTGGTTTTGTTTTTACTTTCTTCTATCTTCAATAGAATAAAGTATTGTAATCGAAATTTTTTTCGACTTCCGGTTTTCGACGGATTTACACGTTTTAGGGGTCAGAGATCCCCAAAAACATGATCCTTTGTCCGTCTAATAGTAAAATAGTCTGTCCGTGTGTCTGTCGAAATTGTACCATCAAAAAGTGTATGAAGGTATGCATAGAATTGAACCAAATTTTTATTTTAAGTTTTTGGCTATGGCAAGCAGATCGTCCCTGAATTTGGAAAAAATTCGCCTGTAGGGGGCGCTGTAACAGCGATTTTTGTGCGATTTTGAATATTGTACCATCCAAAAGTGTATGAAGTTATGCATAGAATTGAACCAAATTTTTATTTTAAGTTTTTGGATATAGCAAGTAGGTCCTCCCTGAAATTGGAAAAAATTCGCCGGTAGGGGGCGCTGTAACAGTGATTTTTGTGCGATTTTGAATATTGTACCATCCAAAAGTGTATGAAGTTATGCATGGAATTGAACCAAATTTTTATTTTAAGTTTTTGGCTATGGCAAGCAGATCCTCCCTGAATTTGGAAAAAAATCGCCGGTAGGGGGCGCTGTAATAGCGATTTTTGTGCGATTTTGAATATTGTACCATTTAAAAGTTTATGAAGTTATGCATAGAATTAAACCAAATTTTTATTTTAAGTTTTTGGATATGGCAAGTAGGTCGTCCCTGAATATGGAAAAAATTCGCAGCTAGGGGGCGCTGTAACAGCGATTTTTGCGCGATTTTGAATATTGTACCATCCAAAAGTGTATGAAGTTATGCATGGAATTGAACCAAATTTTTATTTTAAGTTTTGGACATGACAAGTAGGTCCTACTTGAATTTGGAAAGAATTCGTTGGTAGGGGGCGCTGTAACAGCGATTTTTGTGCGATTTTGAATATTGTACCATCCAAAAGTGTATGAAGTTATGCATAGAATTGAATCAAATTTTTATTTTAAGTTTTTGGATATGGCAAGTAGGTCCTTCCTGAATTTAGAAAAAAATCGCAGTTAGGGGGCGCTGTAACAGCGATTTTTGTGCGATTTTGAATATTGTACCATCCAAAAGTGTATGAAGTTATGCATAGAATTGAATCAAATTTTTATTTTAAGTTTTTGACTATGGCAAGCAGGTCCTCCCTTATTTTGGAAAAAAATCGCCGCTAGGGGGCGCTGTTATAGCAATTTTTGTGCGATTTTGAATATTGTACCATCGAAAAATGTATGAAGTTATACGTAGAATTAAGCCAAATATTTTGTGTTTTTTTTGGTCATGGCACGAAGGTTCTCCCTGAATTTGGAAAAATTCCGCCGGAAGGGGGCGCTATATTTGCGATGTCTCTACCATTTTCATTATTGTACCATCAAAAATCGTATGAAGTTATGCATAGAATTGAACCAAATATTTTGTGTAAGTTTCTGGCTATGGCAAACAAGTCCTTCCTAAATTAAAAAAACAATCTGCCGGAAGGGGGCCTTGTAATAGCGATGGTTGTGCCATTTTCTTTATTGTACCATCGAAAAGTGTATAAAATTATGCATACAATTGAACCAAATTTTTTCGTACATGTTTTTGGCTTTGGCCAACAGGAATTTGGAACTATTGCGCGGTAAATGGGCTCTGTGATAGCGATTTTTGTATGCTTTTCTTGATTTTTTGTAGTTCTGTTGTCCATCGGCGGCTCGTGCAGAGGCAGGAACTCGCTTTTCGCTAAGCCGGCTATTCGCAAACATCTGATAACAAAAGAATAAGGAAAAACTATTAATTTTAACAAATATCATGATATTGATTAACTCGTTTTTAGTCCGTTTAATTGACTGAAGCAGAAATTTAAGATGAAAATTAAAGTTGGTATAGTATTGAACTAAAAATATTGAAGTAAAAAATACACGCGTAACTAGTTTTTGAAATATTATGTATAAGATAGAAGAAAGTATTAGGATTGGCACATCCAACTAGTTTAATATTGTACTTCATAGTCTAAACTTTCAATTTTGTTTAATTTTTTAAATTGAAAATAGTCTTATGAAATAGCGACTATTTCTGAAAATAATGTTTTCTGGAAAACCAAACATTAAAAAAGATCTTATAAACAATACTTGACACTGCTGCACATTATAGACTAAGTATTTAATTTTGTTTAATTTTTTAATTAAAATTAACCTATGAAACAGCGACTATTACTAAAAATAATATTTTCGTGTAAACCAAACATTAGAAAAGATTCATAAACTATACCTAATACTATTGCACTTTATAAGCTAAACTTTTAATTTTGTTTAATTTTTAAATTGAAATAAGACTAATGAAATAAAGCCTATTCCTGAAAATAATGTTTTTCTGGTAAATCAAACATTAAAATAGATTTATAAACTATACTTATATTAACACTATTGCACATTATAGGCTAAACTTTTAATTTTGTTTTAATTTTTAAATTGAAATTATGAAATTACGACTATTTCTGAAAATAGTGTTTTAAGGAAAACCGAACATTAAAAAAGATCTTATAAACTGTACTTAACACTATTGAACTTCATTGGCTAAGCTTTTAATTTTGTTTAATTTTTATATTGAAAATAACTTATGAAATAACTAATTCTGAAAATAATGTTTTCGCGATAACCAAACATTAAAAAAGATTTTATAAACTATATTTAACTTTATTGCACTTTAATGGCTAAACTTTTAATTTTGTTTACTTTTTAAATTGAAATTAACTTATGAAATTACGACTATTTCTGAAAATAATGTTTTCAAGAGAACTAAACTTTAAAAATGATCTTATAAACGATACTTAATACTTTTCCTGGCGCGCAGTATCTTACAAACACAAAGCGCAAAATTCCCTTATTTTTAAATAGAAAGAGGATTCTTATGACCCTCACCTTGAAAACATTTACCCTTCCATTTGTGTTCCTTCTAGTAATGTTGTCCCATCAGATTTATAGTGATAACTATTTTCTGTTTTGTACTAAATTTGAAGGTTTACATATGTGCAATAGAACGCGCGCGATAACTTTTGCTTTAATGCCAGGTGTATTTTCCTCCGAATTTTATATATACATATACATATATATATATATATATATATATATATATATATATATATATGGGATATATAAAAGATAAAGTGTGGAACAATAAAAGATAATAGACTCAATGGCTCAACAAATGTGATATCTCAAGCGAGACTCGTAAAAAAGTGAAGTGAAAAGAGGAGAGCGATATGTGGTTGTTCTATCGATTTCAGCCATAGAGATGGTTAGTGATTTTCAACGCAAGGCTCAGGGAAGCTTTATCGGCAATTATTGCTCAGTTGTACAATGTTATTTGAATGTTAAGTTGTATGTTTGATGATATATTGAACCTTTTTGATACATATTCCTATTTTGAAGAATATCACTTTTGATTAAGCAATACGTTGTTCACCTAAATCTAACATATATATGTATATATATATTCTTTCAAGAATGAATGAAAAAATTTTTTTGATTTAATTAACCAGAACGATCTTTAAACTATCCATATATATTTTTTTAGGGATGAAAATGAAAGTTTAGTAAATTTCCATGAAAGTGACGAGGACGAAGTTTAGGTAAAATCTCTTTCTGCAGTAAAGGATTATTTCCCTCACACGAAAATACTCGCTTGCTAATGTTTATCCTATGGGATAGTTATTTTTAAATATCTCGTTTCAATTTCAATATTTTTAAACGACTTTTTATTTCACATTGGTTAACCTAAATCGATCTCTAAAATCGCCATTTTATACTTTTTTTATTTTGTTTACACATTTTCTATCAGGATATTTTCACTTTCAAAACCGGTTCTGAAAGTAAAAGTATCCTAATAAAAAAATACCTTGGAAGCAAAAAGTTAAAAAAGGGCAAAAAAAATGGTAAAAAGTAAAAAATATTGTTTACACTTTTTTTATGAGGATACTTCCGCTTACGAATCCGGTTCTGAAAGTAAAAGTATCCTAATAAATAAAAACCTGGAAACAAAATTAAAAAAGTAAAAAATGGCAATTATAGAGATCGACCTCAGCTATCCAATGAAAAAAAATTCCTTTAAAATTTTTGAAATGTAGACGAGATATTAAAAAAAAAAAAAACTGTGTCATAGGATTAACATTAATGAGCGGGTGTTTTCGCGTGAATGAAGTAACTCTTCAAAAGGACGGAAGTAACGCTGACGATACTATAACTATATACTTAAATGTCAATAAAGTTTGTTTACGTCTACGGCTTGCATTATTGTTCAAAATACAGAGATAATTTTGTTTAGAACATGAAGGAAGGTTTTGTAGAAATTTTTCAATTGGAGCACCAAATGCGGTAAAAAAACTCTGACTGATTTTTCGTTCATTTTGTCTTAATTTTTTTAATTGTTCATTTTCTTAACCACTTCACCGGCTGCCCCGAGATAACTCGGGGGTAAAAGCACTGTTTTCCCATACCCTTCGCCGGTGAAGTGGTTAATCAATACTATTGTATTATAAAACCCTCCATGTATTTATAATTCTAGAAAAAGGACAAAGAGAGGCATTTGCAGGTGTAGTGAAGCGTTACTCACGACATGTGAGTGAGTAACGCTGATGCCATACAGACGGTGGCATTACCTGACCAATAAATTTCACTTAAATAGCAATTTTATAAGCATCTAAGCACCGCACAATTACAATATTTTTACACTTTAGTACACGCCATCAATTTTCTTTCAAATGCAATTTGTTTGAAAACTGTATCTAAATTTACCGACTTTTTAAAGTTTTAAAAAATCAGTGATTTCAGTCAATTAATTACACTTTTTAATTAATTCATTTAATTAATAAAAAATCAGTCAATTAATTTTCAAGCATTATTTTTCATCTCTCTCGCATGCAGTCCGATTACGCAAGGTTTCCCGATTTGCATTTAAAATAACGTAAATAGTTCAACATTTTTTTTCGGCTAATATTCCCTGACGAAATTAAAATTTGTTCAATGAATAAATAAAATAATTAGGATGGGAGAAGCGAATCGTCTACTAGGCTACACAAGTTACATTTTGTCGTACACTTTACAAAAAAAACTGTGCAGTATTTTGACTGGAAATTAAACATAAAAATAAATTATGATCTGTAGATTTGCACAATATTATTTTTTTACGGAATAACCTTAAAAAAATTATTATTTTAGTTAATTTATTTTACATGTTTTTCCATTACGGACGCATTTTTGCAAAGAAAATGAAACACGTTTATTTTTAGCAGAAAAAATAAATCATGGAGTTGGTCATCATAGACAGAGTCATGATTAATTATATAGTTTCACGATTTCATTTATGGAATTCTTAAAATACCTTTTCTTAGGAAAATTATAGGATATTTTTAATGAATTAAAATTTGTGAAAATTCAATTATTTACATTCAATTATAAAAGTATTTTTCAGTGTTAAGAATTCCAATACACAATTTATTCTTATTACAGTAAACTCCCGACTATCCGGCCGTCCGTACTATCCGGCCTAGAAAAAAAAATGAGGAATGTTGCAAGCGGCCAAAAAGCATGGGAAGAAATTCCAAACATAGTAATTGCAAGGTTTTGGAACATTCTTTTGGACTAAAAAAGGTGGACATAAACCCGTGTGGGAAACCTCAATGCGAGATGAGAACGATAAGCTTCTATCGTTGCTGAATAATATACCGGGCTCTGACGATGTCAATGCAGAAAACATTACAGAATGGTTGGCAAACGACGAAATGAATTAATTGATAACGATACTCTAGAAGGAGAAATATCAGATATAAAAGATTAAAAGGATTGTAGGAAAAATATCATCCCTCATTCTTAAAGTTTCAAGACGATTGAGACAGCACTGCAGCACATTAGTCAGCAGGAATCGGCTCCACCTGATATCATTTACTTGCATAAATGGAGGGACATTACGTCACGGAAGAGGGCTAACAGGGAGAAGCAATCATCTATTAAGGACTTTTTCAAAAACTAAAAACTGTAAGTTTGACTATTATCTTATGCATAACTTTTCATATTTGTGCAATCCTTTATTAATAAACAGTAAAATAAGATTTACTCATTTTTTTTAGGAATTAGGATTACGTTTTATGTTAACGTTTTGCTTATTTTGAAACTGTATGTACTGTATATAGAAAATTTATCTTAATATGTGTAACATGTGTTTTTAATATCATGGCGGGGGGAAGGCATGAAGTCAGTAAATATTTGTAGAACTCCGGCCTATCCGGTTTTTTTGTTATCCGGCCTACCCTTCCGCCACATTAAGCCGGATAGTCGGGAGTTTACTGTATATGTGAAATCATACGCAGACGATACTTATGCATTTTAGAAGAATTATATTATGATTCTTTTTATTTTTTGTAAAGTGGCAACAAAAGAGTTGTAAACAAATAAAATTAATCGTTAAATTCGTTATGTCATAAATAAAAAATTTCGAGGAAATTCTTAGTTATTTGTCTGAATTTATATTTCTAAAATTAAAATGCGTCAAAACATAAAATAACGTTTTTCCTTCATAAAGATGCAAAAATAATATAAAAAATATTATTACTTTCAAATATTTGTCTTATTGAATAATGCTTCGCGAATCCAAACAAAGCATAACTTTTGCTAGTATAAATAAAAGACAAATTTGACAGGCATGTAATCGAATTACGCGCTGTAAACTAATATCAAAATCAAAAAGGCTGCTGTAAGTAATTATATGTTATGCTTTTTTTCGGCTATTAGCTCCTAACATGCTTCGAATAAAAAAAAATATTTGTTTTAATGAACTTCAAAACTTTATTTAAATGCACAATTGATATTTTTCTCACAAAAATGCTTATTGGGGTTGTTAGTGGGGAATGTAAAAAATATATATAATTAATATTTAAAAAATTCATATAAAGTTTTCAATAAGAAAACCGATTTTCATCTATGTTCTGTAACACTGGAAAATGTTTTGATTTTTAAGAACTTTAATGTATTTTAAAGGCTTTTATATTGTGTTGTACGCACCTTTAAGCAATGATGATATATTTATTTGTATTTTTCTATATATTTTGATTAGTAATCAAGGTGAATTTAGCACTAACATCTTAACTTTTTACCATCGCATGCTTTAAAATTATGTAATGTATCTGTCAAATATAGAGCGCTCAATGACGCATCTTTCGAAGTGCGCCTAACTGCGTGTTAAAGGGAAAAGAACTCTATAATTGTGAAAAAGAAAAAAATTAATGCAATTGGAATCTGGATTTTGTGGAGCCTTAAGAAAATCCCTTTTTTCTCATTCAAAACTTCAAACAATAACCATTTGATTACACAGAAAACGGCTAAATGTTTTACTAAAGGGTGAGCTGTGATGGAAATTTGGGGGAATTTTATAGGAATTGTTACTCTGTATAGAAGTATCTTTTTATGTAAAAAGAATTTGTGATGGGAAACTTTTATAAGTTACACCAAAGAAAAAAAAAGTTACTTCGCAATGTCTGAGATATAGTTTTAATTTTTGTATTTAGAAAGTATATATGTTTTCATAAGTAATTTTAACTTTAATTGCTTATAATTTTATTGGAAATTTATTTCTTACGGAGACAAGTATAGTTTTACTCTTCAAGCTAGAAGACGTTCAGTATTATATTTTTTTTTTTCTGCTTTTCGGACTTCCATATTTCAATATGAAAGAATCTTCGTTGTTAATTCTATTAAAATTATACAATATTATTAACATTTATAAACTTCTGTATAATATATTTGCTGTGTAAAAGATATTAAAGAATTTTTTCTCTCACTCCAAATAATTTTGGGGAATAACGGAAAAATATGAATAATCCTTTTTTTAATAAATACAACAGAAAGAAAAAAAAATTGTGAATTCTCTCCTAAAAAAATAGTTATAAATGTATTTTTATCAAGTAAATTTCAAACAATTAAAGGTGTAATATGCGATACCACTTTATATTTTAATTACAAAACATGACTAAGATGCTCTGTTTGTTTAGTATTTTTTCTATATTTTTATATATTAAAATGAGTTCTCTTCACCCTTTTAGACTCCAAAGATTCATTAAATCATATATTTTATTCGAAAAATATTCTTTTACTTACAGTTAACTATTTCTGTTAAGTGTATTAGACAAAACCAATCCAGAAATTGCCTTTTTAGAAGCCCTGTGAAAAAATAAATATGACCGAGTTTTCTAATTGATAGAGTAATTGAAAACTAATTCTGTTAATAACACATACTGGACAATTTCACCATAAAATATAATAAATAAAGATACAATCTTGCTTAATAGTACACAAAACACGAACTTTAATAAGTTAAAAGTTAATTTCTACGTTTCGAGCTGTTTCTACAGCCGACTTCAGGAAAATATGATGGTAAAAAGGCTCAAAGTTCAGAGACGAAAGCTTCTTGTGCTAGAGATAATTAGTCGAAACTTGACCAATGATTTGAATACAAAAATGTAGTGTTGCCATCTAGTGAAAATAAATAATTATTAATGAACTGAGATTAAATGAATCAAAAAGGTCGATTTAAGAAACCACGAGTGCCGACATCTACACATGAGGGACAAAACCACGTTCAACTGAGTTTTCATTCAAGTTTTGGCAACATAATACAAGTTTAAGCTGAAATATTGTAATCAGATGTAGAATTATGACTTTAAAATATTATGCCAGATTTTTGGGATATTATAGGATAAATTATCGTTACAAGGTTTATCTTCACGTGCAATGATTTCAACTGATTCTCTAATTTTACTTTCAAAGTGGTTATTGCACGGAACTATAATTTTTGCTTCAGCAAAGTTCCGTATAGTTCCGTATAGTTTTTAGCTTATTATAGTTCGTGTTTTGTGTACCATTAAGCAAGATTGTGTCTTTATTTATAATTCTGTTAAGTCTATTAGACACAAACAATTTAGAAATTAGATTTCTAATAGTCCTAGGAAAACAATGACAGATTTTTCTTATTAATAGAGTAATTGAAGGTAGAATAGAATAATTTGTGATGTTTAAATAATAATAACTACGTCCTGTTTTCTAAACTTCAATATTAAGTATGGTTAATATTTTTTGAAACGACACATGGTTTTTATCATGATAAGCCCTGTGTGTTTCTTTAAGCATTATTTTTGAGAAAACTAATAATACGATATTAAGAATGTTTTCCCATCATTAGATTATTTTCTCATTTATATTAGTTTATATTTTTATCTAAAAATTTATCGTACTTTTTTTTCAGCATAATTTTTTAATAACATCTGACATTAATGCTCACATAAATTCTGTTGAGGATGCAGATGCACCTACACACAAATTTTACGTAATGTTTTCAGCAGATCATAAAACCTTTTTAGTAAAGATAAATCTGCATAACATTCTTTGAAGTCATTTAAATAAAAAGTAACATTAAAAAAAGTAAACATTTAAAAATTTACTTTAAAAAAATCAATTAAATTATGTGACTCAGCTTTTGCCCGTAGATGCAACAACTTAACAGGTTAAATGCGACACTAATTTTACTTTAATTTCCATCTAACTGACAGCATTCACAGAGATTGTGAAAATACGTAAATTGTTTTTTTTTTCAGGTACATTGAAAAAAAAAACAGTAAAGCCGTTATTTTTTCAAATGTTTTTCAAATTTTTTTAATGTTTCAGGAGATTTACCGAGAATTATAGAAATATGTTTTGTAAAACAGAACTTTTGTATACAGAAATATAATTTTGTAATTCTTGCGAAGGAAAACCCTTTTTATGTTTGAAATGTTTTAATAAAATACATTAAAAAAGTGAAAAATGTTTTTTAAAGTTACATAATATATTATTTATATAATTTTATACCGTCGGTCCCTAGGGACCGGCGTCGCCTAAAAATGGAAAGATCAATGCCGGTCCCGTCGCGTTTAACGTGTTAATAAACATGAGGAAATGTCACAATAATAATGTTTCACTTAAAAAATAATAACAAATGTAGGTTAACTAAAAATAGTATTTTTCGTCCATGACTAATGTTTATTTCATTTGGCTATTCAAGGAGAATAGAAACAATGTGATGAAACTAATTCCTTATGAAAACAGCTGCATTTGGGAACATTAGAAACATTCCTTTTGAGATTTTAAACATTTTTTACACAAGAGACTGCCTATTTCATATTCGCAAGAAAGCTTGCTTCGCAAAAACTAAGTCTTCTGAATCTCGAATCTTCTATCTTTTATAAAATAAGACTGATAAATCAAAGAATTGAATAAATTGAACAATAGTTTCACCCCAATAAGGAACTTTGTTATTTCTTTTATAAACTTTAAACTTTCAGTAAGTTCAATTTAGCAAGACATTTTATAGTCAAAAAATACCGATAGAGATATTATCAACTGTTTATCATGAACATTTTTCGGAAGCATCCACAATTTATAATATAAAATAACAGATAATAATATTCGAATTCTTTATGCAGCTTTAATAAAGCAACATATCAAAATGTATTATGATACATCGATAACATCCTAAAATTCTGCGGCAATTAGACGTTTATAAGAAATATTAAAACATAGATGAATTGATGCGTAGCTTGATGATTCTTCTATTTACATTATATTACTCTTTCCTAATTAAACATCCAAAATACTTTTAATTATGATGGAAAACATCATAAGTATAAATAATTTGATTGAAGAAAAAATTTCAAAAATACTTTAAATAATATCAACTCATGAATCAAGGCATATTCAAGTTCATTGATACTAACAAGTAACTGTTTTTGATCTTAGGTTTGTAGTAAAGGTACTTTGGACATATCTATTACGTTTGATGCGGTAGTTATACAAATAATTTCTATCTACAAGTTTCTTTAAATCTTGAAAAAAAATCTTAATGCCTCCTAAGTACTATGCACTTAAGTTCTGTCTATGTACTTAGAACAACTTTATCAGCTTCACTTATATTTTAATTCTCTTGCTTTTCAAAATCTCATCTAAATTTAGCCCTTACTCAGTAGGCCGACTTTATTTTAAAAAAATGTTACATTGTAGCTGCCAGAAACAAAAAACGAAACAGCAGCATTTGGTGAAGATTAGAAAAATTCCTTTAGAGATTTTAAACATTTTTTACACAAGAGACTGCCTATTTCACATTCGCAAGAAAGCTTGTTTCGCAAAAACTAAAACTTCTGAATATCGACAGAATTTAGTGATAATTTATAACTTATAAAATATATTTGAAGTAAAACCTACAACTTAAATGCTGTCGAAATAATATAAAAGTAAAATGCCCAAGAACACATTTTGTGACGTCGTAGCTGCCAGGTGATTTTCCAAACAACAACATTTTGGAACATTAGAAAAATGCTTTCAGATATTTAAAAAACTTTATACAGGGTGGTTCAGAACTATATGTAAAAAATGTAAAGGCAGGTAAAGGGGACCTAAATAAGCAGATTTTGTATATGAATGTGGGTGCAGAAACGCAGCGTCGAGGCAGTAGATAGTGCTGTTAAGTTCGGTGGATGAAAGCGCTTCGCTAGCTTGAATCGTCATTCCCTCACGGATTTCGCACAACATGCATCGTTGCATGCCAACATGCATTTTCTGTATGGGGCTATGCAAGGAAAGCACCCAACACACGTCCAAAAGCTTTTGAGATTCTCGAAGGTCTACTCTCTACTGTCAGTAATACTGCTTCTTCCACTGCAGGAATTCTGCGATATCTTACAGAGCCCTTATCACGCCTGGAAGCATAAAACGATCTACTCGCGCACATCTCCCAGTGAAGACGCTCAAATGTTCGGGTATTCAGCAGAATCCCACCCGGGAATCGTTCAATCTAAATCCTTTGAGTAGCCAATTCATTTCCTTGAGCAATGGCATATATGAAATGCATGTCGGCAAGCTCCGCATTGGTGTAATAATCCATGTTGCTCGAAATCCGTGCGAGAAACGACGATTCTAGCCAATGAAAAGCATTCATCTGCTGCATTCAACAGTGCTCTCTAGTGCATCAACACTGCATTTCCGCACCCACATTCCTATACGAAATCTGCTTATTTAGGTCCCGTCTACCTGCCTTTACATTTTTGATATATAGTTCTGAACCAACCTGTATGTAAGAGACTGTCGACTTCACATTTGAATGAAAGTTTGCCACTAACAAAACTAAATCTTTTTAATCGACCTAATTTAGTTGTCCTTTATAAGTCACAACATATATTGGAAGTAAATCGCAAAATTAAATATTTTTTCAAGTAATATAAAATTAAAATGCGCAGGCACACAACTTGTAATGTTCCTCCGCGTAACTTACATAGTTTAAACTGCGATTTTTAATAATTATTAGCTGTAACATCAGCTGTAAGACATGTTTAAATTTTAGCACGATTTTAAAAGAAAATAGCGAATGCATAAGAGAAGTAAAGTACCTTAAACATAAGAAGAGTCGAATGCTTCTTCGGATGAACTTGATGTTGTATAGGGGAAAAGCAGATTTATCTTATATAAAACAAAGTATTTTTCTGTAATTACTTAAATGGTTGTAGTTATTACGATTTTTAATTCCTTTTTTTTTTTCTCTGACTAACATTTCAAGGTTAAAAGATTATTTATAATGTGTTAGAAAATTAAAAAATAAACTAACAGTAACTATCCTAATCTTAGAAAGTGACTTAGTGTAAAATTAAACTTATTTAATAAAACATATTTGAAAATGACGTCAAAATGTTTTCTCGGTGAGCAAATCATGTGAAAAATAAAAAATGTATTTCTAGAGTTTCCAGTAAATTAAATAAAACGAAGTGGTCTTTTAGCAGTTTATGCCTCACATAACTTTCCACCTTTCAGACAGTGGTACTTATAAACCTTTCAGTTCTTTTTTTCTTAAAAAGTTAATTTTATCAGACCTGCTTCGTTATGAAGCGTAAAATTGAAGAAATGTTTCTTGACACAAAATGTAGTGAGCTTTCTTTAAAAAAAAAAAAAAGTTTCAGTTTTAAAGTTTTTATGCTACGTTTTTGAGAGGCATCGACATTTCCTAAACACCGTCTTAATAAGTTGATAATACTTCGTTATTGATAATTTGATTTAACTAACGAAATTAAATTTAATTATTTCGTGAAATGAAATAGATTATTCAATTTAGAAATAGTTTTTAAATTTTAATTTGTAAGGCATTTTATATGAATAAACTTCTTAATTAATTTTTTTTCTAGTCTCTATAACTACAAATATGCTTTTTTATCTTTTATAGAATTATTTCTAGTCTTTTTTCCATCTTTGCATCGTCAAGCTTAAATACGATGCAAAAAGTATGATCTCAGTACCAATATCATTTACATTTTTAATCAAAATTTATATTTTAAATTTCCATTTTAAGTTTCATTTTTTCTAAAAAAAATTTCTCTTTGTGATACAGTGTTTTTGCTGAAATTGGCATTATACAGTACTGCTTTCATGAATCGTATTGTACTTTTATTTGAAACACAGAATATTTTCCATATAAATCTATATTATAAAGCGAAAACATATGCCTCTCTAACCCTGCCATAATATTGATGGTGGCAACAGCTGACCAATAAATTTGGCTTTAACTGCAACTTTATTTTTCTTTCTAGACATCGGACAGTTTAAATTTTTATACCGTCGAATACGAAAAAAATGTTCTTTCAGATGCAGTTGGTTCAAAAACTGTATTTTAATTTAATGTTTAATTTATGGTTTTTAAAATACTTTTCAATCATAATTTTGCACCCTAATCTTTCTCTCGCCAGCGCAGATGGATTACAAAAGAAACCCGGAACAACGCCTGCGTCCGCATCAAGAACATCCTCTTTAAACTATATTTAGTTTTCTCAGGTATTTTTCAAGTTTCGTTTAAGATATATACTTTGTATATGCTAAACATGTACTTTATCCATATATCACATACACAGAGCACTTTTTTTGCTCTGTACGAGGTCGAGACTGGAATTTGCTCTCCTACATATCGCCTATGGTTATATCATCTAGACTATATATACAAGGTGTCGCTATTAAATTACTGCACGGACGTTATTAAACATTTTATTCGTCCTTAGTTACATCAGAAACTTTATATCCTTCAATATACCCTTCCTTGGCTATCAATGCACCACCCATTCGAATTTTACACTCGAGAAAGTAGTGCTGGAGGTCCTCTTTTGTCACCCTGTTGAGATTTTCCTAGGCTTTTACTTTGACCAATTGCACGCTGTCAAATCTTATCCCCTTTAGCTCTGATTTCACCTTTTCAAATAAATTGAAGTCACAGAGCAATCTACATAAGCCAAGTACTGTGGATGATCCAAGACGGGTATTCTGTGTTTTGCCAAAACTGCCTTCACAGACACAAAGGTTGCCAGTTTGGTCGCTTTTTTTTTAATTCAAATATTTTAAATTCATACCGGAAATTTTGAAACAAAAATTTTTACTGTAGGCAATCGTGAAACATCTGTCATTAAATAAAGAAAATAGTATTATTAAAATGTCCTGGTATGAATGCGAAATTTAGGAATTTAAAAAAGGCCAAATTAAAAACCCTGTAGACTCGGAGGAATGGGTTGGCTCATTGTCTTAGCGAAGGATCCAGAAATTCAGTTTTCGTTTACTTGACCGTTCAAGAAGGGCAGTTAGAACCGCAGTTAGTCATACTGATTGGAGATCCAATGAACTTAACATTTATTTTGAATTTTTGAGTCCGTTTTTGACTTCCGGGGTCTTTTAGTGCGCAAATCTTCTTCGGTCTGTTCCCGCTTTGAAACTTTTATACCACCCAAATACTTGGCAGCGCGATAAGCATTCATGTCCGTATATATATATTTTTAATATAGCTTAAGTTTCTGTGGCGAATTTTCCTGAATTTCACAAGAAACTCATGTTAATCCGTTGTTCCATCTGAACGCTTATCAATTTTCAGGCGAATCACTGGTGCACGATTTACGCTGAGCATCTTACGCGGCACGTATACCGGTCGCCCGTCCCCAAGGGATTAAAGAAGGTTCCGTAAGAACACACACACTTGCACCACAGCTCCTACCTTGCTAGAAACAACGATGAAAGTCATTTGTTGGTATATTCCCAAGTTCAGATGTCGCGATGATTTGGATATAGCATCGAAACGGTTACCTTTGAGGCCCATTTTGATTTTGGCGAAAAGACAGAACTCGTCATGCTTAGTGTATTCATTTGACATTCATTTTTAAGGCTAGCAAAGTCTCTGAAGCAGATTCATCAATCTGCACATGAACTTTATGTTCGTCTTTTGCTCGAAATCCGACATCGCGCCTATGTGATCACCACATAACTCCTACCTTCAGCTACACTGCCGTCACACTCCCTGTTACGAATTCCGGTAGTAAAAAAAGATATACTGGTAACCTATGAAAGTAACAGTTTTGACACAGTAGAAGACATCAAAACCAACGCGATGGTTGAACATTGGAAGATACCAAAAACAATACTTTCATCGTTGTTTCCAGCAGGAGTCGTGGAGCAAGTGTATGTGCTCTTATGGAACTTACTTTGAAGGCAATTAAGTAAATGTGTAACTATATTGTGGTAATAAAGAGTTAGAACGAAATTCCGGGCTTTTTTGACTGCCTGTTGAATATCTAGCTTTTAAAGTTGGACCGAATTGAGAAAGTCCATCAATCTGCTTGCTGTAGAGATCGATTTTTGCTTTAAATAAGCGGTCAAGTGCGAGTATTACTCGCATACAGAGGGTTCCGTACAATAAATATATTAATTAGTAACTGTATTACACTGGTTATCAAAAATTAAGGAAAAGTCACAAAATGCTAATTTTCAAATACGCGAACACTCAAAAGGAAATAATATAATTCGAGTAATTACTATCTCTACATCACAGCTAGCCCATATAACATCTCATTCAGGTCACACATGGTCATAAGTGTCACAGTCACTACGGTGAAGCAAAAAAATAGAAAATTCCATACATCTCATTATGAGTCTCAAATTATCACTATATGTGACTCCACTGAGAAGTCAATGTGACTGCTGCTTTGTGACGAGTCACATGTGACTTTACAATGTAGTTACATTGTGACTCTCATGTGAATGTCATTTGTAGACTCAATTTCAAAGTCATCGTGAACGCTGCATTGTGATAAGTCACCAAATAACGTCACATTAAAGTCACATGATGACTTTTCCCAAAAGAGCACAATGGTGACTTCACAGTAGTCTCTCTGTCACATGAAAGTCATCATGTGACTTTAATGTGACATTATTTGGTAACTTATCACAATGCAAGCGTCACGATGACTTTGAAATTGAGTCTACAAATGACAGTCACATGAGAGTCACAATGTAACTACACTGTAAAGTCACATAGTGACTCGTCACATAGCAGCAGTCACACTGACTTCTCAGTGGAGTCACATATAGTGACCATTTGAGACTCATAATGAGATGTATGGAATTTCCTATTTTTTTGCTTCACCGTAGTGACTGTGACACTTGTGACTATGTGTGACCTGAATGAGATGTTATATGGGCTAGCTGTGTTGTAGAGATAGTAATTACTCGAATTATATTATTTCCTTTTGAGTGTTCGCGTATTTGAAAATTAGCATTTTGTGACTTTTCCTTAATTTTTGATAACCAGTGTATTACCAAAAACTCTTTCCCACACGATATACAAAGAAAATATTTTTTTTCAATTAACTTAATTAAACACTTTACATTTTTCCTAAATATAATTCGGAATGGTTCACAATCTATAAATATGTGGGTTAATAGCCTTTATTACTTCAGCCAATTTGAAAATTCCACGTTCCATAGTTTACGAATATAATGGCTGTGACAAACAGACAGACACAGGAGTGATCTTATAATGTTTCCGTTTTTACTTTTTTAAGTACGGAACCCTAAAACTTAATAAGTCACAAGTCATATGCTTCTCGAAAATTAATTTCGAATATATGCATGTTTCGCAATTGGTTTTCGAAATAAACATATATTTTAACAAATGAAGTGTTTAACAAAATCAATTTCCAGAAGCTTGCAAAACATGCGAATCCAAAAAGTCGGCTAAATAGCCTTTGAATTATGCTTTAAAAACTACCCGCTTTGCAATCTGCTTTACAATGATTATCAAGGAATTTAATATTAGGAATTACAAACTTAAAAATGGCATAATTCCTAAACTATTTAACAAAATCACTCCCCGTTAATTATCCGAAAGTAAAGTATGCCGAAGAAACAAAATATACTGTCAAAATCAGACATTCCTTTTCAAAATTTTAGACTCTCGTACGGTTTTTGTATAAAGATGACACCACATGTTTGTTTGTTTAACAGTTTATGAGTTTAAAAGCAAAAAATGTTTACCAGTTCCAATCCTTTGAATCTTTAGGGTAAAAAATGACATTTTTATAATGCTTTTTTTTTAAGGCGTAATTTTTTTTTAAGCTCGCTAGGAATGTTTGTTAAATATTCTAGATTTAAAAGTAGGAAAATATTGTAAAATGCTTTGAAATAATGATTAAACTGAAACTATTTGCGCTAGAAAGTTTTAATTTTGCAATCAGGTTTCCAATATGATGTGATTCCCCCAAAGAAATATTTTTGGGGGAAAAAAACTCGAGTTTCAAATAAGTGAAATTGCAGGGGAAAATTCTAAACTGATATTTTCTCTATGATTTTTCTGAAACTTGCAGCTTAGAAATTTTAAATTTTTCATAGGGATTCTTCATCTAAGACGGATATGTGTCTATGAAACTTCTAAGACCCATATGTGCACGAAAAATGTTTTTGGTTTTAATTTTTTTTTTCGTGAAAAGTCAATTATTTGTCATGTCAGTGTTAGACATAATTTTTCGGAGCAATGTGATAAAGCGCATGTACGAATCAGAAACTGTTATAATTATGGTACTAAGATTATAATAATGAATAAACATAATTGCCAACTAGGTAAGGAAGTACCTCATATTTAGCTTTTCGCCGTATAAAAATGATGCTTAAGTATATTAAACCGCTGTTACTCCATAAATTACTATATGGTATTTTTATTTTTCTGGTGAATCAATGTATATTACTGTAACACTAATATATTATTGTAAAAAACAAAAAAAATGTTTCTTTGTAGGAAACAGCCTTAATAACTATTGAACTGATTTAAAAAATTGTTTTCATCTGCGATAGTTGATAAATCGAGTTCCCAAATAGACTGCATTGTAAGTATTTTTGGAAAGTGTCTGCAAAGGAATGCAATTGAGATTTCCGCTTTAATTCACCTAATATGGTTCAAGAATGAAGTTTCCTCAAAATGTGACTTAATTAAGAATATTTAAATTATCTGCAGCAGAACATTCCCCCGCCCTCAATGTTAGCTAGCGCACAAATACCACTTGGCATATTTCAACAACCTCCGGTGCAAACCCAATGTTTTTGCTAGTATAAAATAATTGGATTCTCTTGTTGTTTTTCGTAATGAAAAAATATTCAAAAACATACACCAGAAAAAATTACTAAAGAATGTTAAATATAAAAATTAAAAGCTTTACCTGTATTGAAGTAGTTTTGGATATAACAATAAATCAAGGTGCCTAACTGCGCCTTTTGGCGCAAGTTAGAGTTCCAGAAATACTAAAGAGAATGTTCAGTTATTCAACAGATAGCTGCATGGTTTCAAATTGATGTCAAAGTTATCTCATTGCCACTTATTCAATTATATGCAATTTTGCAGTTTATTAAATTTTAAATCTTTATTTTTTTTTTCTTTTTAAGAGAGTACGATACCTTTGAACACGTCGAAAAAGTAGAAAATATCACTATGTTCCAAGCTTCAAAACTTATGTAATAAGTCAAAAATAAAAATCAAACTTCATTTAAATATAAAGCTCATATTAAAATTTATTTTTAAAATATATATATACTTGTGAATTCATAAATAAATATTGAAATGATAAGTTTAAAAATATAAGAGAAAAAAATCTTGCGCGCATGATAAAATCTGAAAATATGCATATAAAGAGGAAATTTTGGTGAAAATAAATACATAATAGACTAAAACCAGACTATTTGAAAAAAATATTGACTAAATTAAAAAATTAACAGACAATTAAAAATTTTCACTTTTTAAAAAATATTTTCATAGTAAAAAAAATGAAAAAAAAAAATAAAATATTACATTTTTCTGGTTTTAAATTGTAGATAATACAGAAATGAATATGTTTTGGAAATTTCTTTTGATTGCCAGGCATAGTTTTTAGTAACACTGCACGCAGTATCAAAATTCGTCATTTTGAATACACGCAACGCAAAATTTAATTATTCTATGTAGTCTTCATATATAGTCTTAATAATATTTCCATAATTAGTAAACTAATGGGAATTTTTTATTGCGTTTTTTTCGCATATTGTTCAGAAACGATTACGGAATCAAAATATGTATTAAAAAAAATTCGAAAATTTTGTAGGTTTAAAGGTATCCTACCCCCTTAACCGATTTCCAACGAAGGTGGATATACAGTACTAGCGTCTACACCGTGCCCCTCAGAACGGCTCTTATCACAAATACACCCGCAAAATTCCCTATACTAATGAGAAAGTCCCCATTTAAAGAGAAAATATGGTTTTCCTTTTTTATCTGCGAAAATGAATTAAACAGACTTTTCTTTTTTTTGCATGTGTGTGTGTGTGTGTGTGTGTGTGTTGTTATTGGCGATGAGAGCAAAATGAATTTACATAGATTTGATAGGAGTGGGATTAAATTTTTATTTATTGATTTTAAATAAAATAAATAGATGAGTGTAGAGGAATATTGATAGATGAAAATGTTTTCCTTTAGATGTTATGAATACGATTTTTGTTAATTTTGTTCTTTCTTTACTTATCAGATCTCTGATTCCTCCAGTATTTAAAGGAAAGAATAAATAGTATGTGAAAATTAGTTTTTAAAATGTTTTTCTTTGGTAAAGGCAAGAAATCAGATCTCTAATTTTTGGCATTAGAGACCAGAGAATAAGCGACTAGCGAGTTGCGGATAAAATATTTAAAAGGTTTAACAACTTTAAGTGTAGATCGACAGAATATTCGTTACGTTTTTGGCCCAAAATCTGAGTTTCGTCAAGCATTCGTTTTCGGCGAAAATGCTGCTGAAAACGCGGCTGAAACTAACTGTATTACAAAAAATTATTTTGTTTCTTCGGAAATTTTCTACATTACATATTGATTTGAACTATATCGGCTCAAATGAGACACTTTTCATTTATTGCTATGACCTTCACAGCTCTCAATTATCAGTCATCACGGACTCAAAATGTGAGTGCAGAGTATAAATCAAGAAATTCATGTATGTCTAAACTTCGAAAACGCTTTTCACGTGCTCATTAAATTACTGTGTCACAAATGTTTAATCCGCAGAGGGATTTTGTACTGATTTTAATTACTAATAAAAATTGTAAATGAAAGATCCATCGGTTTCAGCAACAACTCTCTCAAGAAATAATGTGCGGAATTTAATAAAACTTTAGATTCAGTTAGACCTTGATACAAACTAGTTTGTTTAGTTTTTGGTGTATATCGCCCAACAGGTGGTGCTGTTGTGCCGCTTTCTGTACGATTTCTGTAATTAATAGCTCTATGTCAAGATCCAATGCACGCACTTTCATCAATCTTCAGATTCAGTTAGGCGTTGATGTAAGATGTTACTGATTAGGTTTTGGTGTAAATCGCACAACAGGTGGCGTTGTTATGCTGAATTTTTCCCAATTTTCGCGACAGCTATATCTCAAAAACTAATGTGCGTAATTTAATTAAACTTAATATTCTGTTACATTTTCAGGTAAATAGATCCTTATTAATTTTCACTGTGTATTGAACAGCAGGCGTTGGTTTTATGTACCTTGTGTTGGAATTTTGGTAGCGGACATCTAAGAGGTCGGGTTCCGTAATTCAGTGATTTGTTTGAAACAATGCGATACTTATATCTCCTTATTAAATACATCCAACTCAACGAACCAATTTACCTTTACAATCCTGATGATGGACATATATTGTCATTTAATTTTAGCACTGTGATAGCAAATTTTGAATTATTAATATATATGAGATAGAAGAAAGTTTTGGAATTGGCGCATCAGACTACTTATGTTCTTAACAAAATAAAGTGATCATTTAACTGGAAAATGAAGCAGTTTTTAAAAAAGAATATTTATCCATACTTTTATTTTTAGGATATTTTATCTCGCATCAATAATTAAAAGGCAGATTTTTTTTAATGTATTCAAGTATTTACATTCATAAAATAATAGCGACGTTTCTTTTCTTTTCTAAAAGACGGAAATTTTATAAATGTTACCTCATTTCATTATGTTTAAGTTAGCTGTGAAATTGTTTTAATTTCTCTTTATTGAACGTGAATAAATAAAAAATCCCGTAACCAGTAAAGATTTATCCAAAAGAAAAAATAAACTGATTTTATTCAGATTAAAAAATCATAATAAATAAATAAATAAATAATAAAAATAATAAATGATGATATCAAGCAATTTAAATCCGGTTTCGAATAAAGCTCATTTAATTTGTACATGAATGATACTTGCAAACCGCTCATTTTTTTAGTTCTAAAAATTACGAAGACAAGATATGCAACACTCCTTCTGTAAAGCTGAAAGTAAACAATAATAGAATAGTATGAGCCAGCGCGCAGTGCTAAGGAATTTCTCGGGTGCATTTGGGATAAGAGCCGTTGTGAGGGGGCGCGGTTTAGACGCTAGTATATACAGTTCGTTGCTATGTATTTTTGTTCTATGTATGTCCAAGCATATCTTTTGAGTGGATGGTTCTCTTTTTGTTGTCTCTCTGCAGATGCCTGCAATATAATTAGTATCTGAATAAAATTGCCTTGAACCTAATATTTGTTAGATCAGGCATGTCAAACACGCGGCTAGCAGGCAACATTTGGCTCGCCAATAATTTATCTGTGGCCCGACAAGCATTCATTATTTTCCGTTTGTTTGGTTAATATCATGTTTGACGCAGAAAATTCACTTTGCACAGACAATGGATCAGTGTTGCCAAATTGCAGATTTTTTTAAATTCAATATACCTAGCACTATTTCAGAATGCTAATCTTCTCTAAATTTAATACCAGACATTCCGTTATTAATTTGAGAAAATGTTACTAGTAAAAAAGGGGTTAGCTATATTGATTAAACACTATTCCACTGTCTGGATACATAGCAGTGGTGTTAAGATGACAGTCAGCAGAAAATGGAATATATTTATATCGTCAGATCTGACTCATCTTAAAAGTTCAGCTTCAAGAAATTGTCAATAAAAAATAACTAATCGGAAAGTTTCAAATAGCAGACCTTGAATTAGAAATTTTAAAGATTTATACAAATTTTGTGGTGTTTAAGGGTACCGAGTAAGCGAAATTCAACCAAAAAATCCATTTTTATTTTTTTATATCATTAAATACTTTAAACTTTTATCTTTTGAACGATGTATTACACATGTTTCTATATAAAAAAAGTGTTGGATTTTTTCATTCTTTCTAAGAGTACTTCACAGCAGTGGGCTACATTTTCTTAAATTCAAATTTCTTGATTGGCACCACTTTTCTGAAGTGGCAAAATTCCCATTATTTTCGCTTTAATTAATATATTATTAAACAAAGCGAATTTTGCTATTTCAAAAAAGTGGTGCCAATCAAGAAATCAGAATTTTAAAAAAGTAATCCAGTGGCAACATTGTTTCATAGCTTTAATTGACTTTTTCCCAAAACTTCGATTTTTCAGGTTTGTGTTCCTTTTTTTTTTCAATATCTATAAAACTTAACAACTCGAATTTGTCTAAATACATATATTATGTTATAGTGCATACTTTAACACAGGGATTTAATGATTTGTTGAGAATTATTTGTTTTATGCAGTGAAATCTTACCAAAAATGGTAATTTAAAAATGTCTTTCAATAAATAATTAATAATTAATTTTAAGTTTCGATTAGAAAGAAAATGGTCTGTTAAAATACGTAAAGCATGTTATGCAAATCTACACTAAAAAATCTAGACCTCTATCTTTCATCATTTCTTAGAAAAAGGTACATAAAGTTGGTGTATTCTAACATGGCCGAGATAGAGCTTACCTGGTCCCCTTGATATAATATTGTTATGTGTTTTATGTAGAACTTATGTTAAAACTTATGTTGAAATCTGTATGTCTGAAGTAGTGTTGACAAGCGTCCGGCGTAATTCGGGGCTCCAAATGATCTGGACATTAGTATTTTAAAGTAATATTCTTCGCCTTATTTAACCCTTTCGAGACGGCATCCCTTACAAAAGTTTTATTTGGTTGGCACCGCTTTTTTTAAACAATTCCCTTTACTGGTAAAATACCAAAAAATGCTTAAATTAAAAAAGTCAAATATTACATTTATTTATTAATGATGCCGAAAACAAATTCCACATGCACCTTCTGATGATGCATATGGGGCATTCTCACAATCTTTTGACTTTCGGGAATAAAAATCTGGTGAAATTAAACTTGCTAAAATAACATTTTAATCTGATAGACGAATACCTTAGTGATTCAAAATAAAGAAAAAACGATCAGCAGCGAAAATTTTTTTATTTAACTGAAGTTTAAGTTAAACTTGCGAGTTTAATTTTCCTTACCATTTTACAACTATAACTTTCTATTTTCTTCTAAATTTTTACTTATAATGAATTTGCATAGTACCCACAGAACATTCAAATAAGAAATAATAACAATGTAGTATTTTCAGTACAAAATTTTGGTATAACATTGTCTTAAAGGGGTTTTAAAGAATGGGCGGAAGGAATAAAAGGGGGATGGTATAGGAAAAAGGGATGGTAATGGAAAAGAAAGGGGGATGGTAAGGATGCTACGGTAAGGAAAATTACCACTATTTTTAGGCAAATCACGTTAAGACTAAGTGATAGCCACAATGTTCATTAATTTTTAGAAACAGTTATTTACATTGGATTAAATTTTACAAAAAAATTTAATTTACCTCGAAAAGTGCAGAAATAAACCTTGGGGACGGTAAGACTGCCAATAAAGCCACGATGCTTGAAATTGATATTTAAATGCTGATTTCAATTCTGCAGTAAATTTCCTGTCAAAGAATTTTAGGCATTCTTTCTCTAGCATACTTCTGCATGAGAAAAAACGAAAAAAAATTCTTTCGCTGCATCTGAAGAGATTTTCTGTGTAAGTTTAGCAAGAGGGATGGTAAGGAATCTAAAACCCTGGGACAGAGTTCAAAAAATAATATCAACCGTAAAAATATGTGCAAGTTAATTTTTTGCTACATATTTATATAAAGCAATTGTTCCAGTTTCGAAAAAAAATACATCGAATTACTTTTATTGAAACAATTTTATACAGACAGCTTCAAACTTAAAAATCAGCATCAGGGACACGGGACGATGTAAGAGTTTTCCTGGTATTTGGACCCCCAACATCGTCCAAAACTTATTTATCTCCTTAATATCGTTGTGCAATTAGGCAATGGGATGTTCCCCAGTATATGATTAAAAAATAAACACAATAATATATACTAAAATAAAAATTATGTTGAGTGACATAAAAGTCAAAAGATTGTAAGAATGCCTCATACATGCATCACCCGTCCCGAAAGGGTTAATAGCTGAATTATATGCGATTAAAGTTGGTATCATAGTGAAGCATTTCTCCGGATTATTGTTGTAGCTACTACAACACAAAAATTAAGTTCTACTTATGCGAAATTTTTAACAGTGTAATAATAAAAATTCTGAAACGGATTTATAATAAACTACTTCCAGTGACTGTATACATTTCTTAATGTTCCAATAAATATGAAAGTAATAACTTTATTGAATAATGTCTCAAGTATTAGCCTAATAAAAATATATAATATGCATTGTTGAATCATATAATATAGGATATTATTATAACATTTATATTGTATAATACGTGATTTATCACATTGCTAACTAAGCGTAGAACCAACAGAGCGAAAAACGCCTAAGCCTGGAATCGAACCCGGAACCCTTGGAATAGTGATCCAAGTGCTCTACCATTTAAGCTACCAGGACGATACCCAGTGTAGCATCTCTCACTTACACATGTTGGTAAGGCTGCAACTGCAGCACAAGATGGAACAGACTTCCTGAGCACACAATCCTGCGGCGAAACATGAGACAAACAAACCCAACATTGGTGAACACATATATAGTTTTAATTAACTTTTCAATTAATTTTCAGCAGTGAATTACGTTCGAAGCTATTGAATATTTAGTACGTGATTTATCACATTGCTAACTAAGCGTAGAACCAACAGAGCGAAGAATGTCCAAGCCGGGAATCGAACCCGGAACCCTTGGAATAGCGCTCCAAGTACTCTACCATTGTGTGCTCATGAAGACTGTTCCATCGTGAGCTGTAGTTGCAGACTTACCAACATGTGTGAGTGAGAGATGCTAAGCTGGGTATTGTCCTTGTAGCTTAAATGGTAGAGCACTTGGAGCGCTTTTCCAAGGGTTCCGGGTTCGATTCCTGCTTGGACTTTTTTCGTTTTGGTTCTCGCTTAGTTAGCAATGTGATAAATCACGTACTAAATATTCAATAATTCTGAGCGTTACTCACTGCTGAAATTAATTAAAATTATACAGGGTGTCCAGCGAATAAGACCCTGATTTCAAAATTAAATATCTCAAAAACAAAGATCAATAGAATTATGCGGACAACGGTTTGTTTATTAGCTAAGCTGTAAAAATGTTGTACAGAAGTTTCAAAAATTAATTGCATAAACCGCTAACAGATGGCACTGTAATCGCAATGCCTATAAATTGTGTTTTGAAGTCGAGAGCCCTAGCGTCTCAATCCTGAATGGCTTCCTATGGAAGAACGAAAATTGGGAAAGACCGCTTTTTCGTTGGGGTGATGGGCAGAAGTGGAGGCATCTGGTCACAGAATTATTGCCTCAGCTTCAATTTTAGAGAATTTCAGTTAATAGAATTTTCAATAAAAAGTTTAGCAATCATTATATAAGAACTTAAAAAATATTTTATTTGGGTAGTGTGCAGAAGCGAAGCCATGTGTTGACAGAATAGAGATTTGTTTCAAATTTGTTATAAGCTACTTCGGTCCGGTTACCAATATCTCTGTGGTATGTCTTTTCTCTCCTAATTGGTAAATCGTGGAATCGAATCCAAGTAGAAGAGGATTTGAAAAAAAAAATGGAAATCTTTACTTTTTAATATTTATTTAATCTGTGAAAAAAGTTTGAATAAAAAAATCTAAAGTTTCTGGTTTTAAAATTTAATTAAGTTAAAAGAAACCCCTTTTTTAAAAATCATTGAGCATTTATAATAATGATTCATAAATCATTTTTTTTTTAATTGTAGAGAATAGTTTGAATGAAAAAATACAAAGTTTCTATTTTTTTAAATTTAATTAAGTTAAAAAATAATTTTAATTTTAAAAACTCGTTTTCATTTTTTTTTATCATTGAGCACAGAAATGTGGTGCAGCTTCTAGCGATAGGATCCGAAATGTTCGAAAGGAATTCAGCATCCTAATACTTTTGCTTTGACGTTGATGATATGACTTATCATCAATTCCTTTTAAAAAAGAAATAATTTAATGCATAATTTCTGTCTCTAAAACTTTGTTTACAAAGAAAAGAAATATATGTGTTGTGCTAAAACCAAAGTATTATGCCGTGATTTAAAAATAAATTAAAAGTGAAAAATTACTTTTTTATTTATAATAATTCAAGTATAAACAATAATACCAAAATATTATGCCGTGATTTAAAAATATAAAAAATAAATAAAAAGTACAAAATTATTTATATATATATATGCATTTTGATTAAAATAATTATACGGCATTAAAGATTGAATTTAATAAAATAGTAAAAAAATTCTTATAATGATTTCCAAACTTTTTATTGAAAATTCTACTAATTGAAATTTTCTAAAATTAAAGCTGATGCAATAATTCTGTGATCAGATATCTCCACTTCTGCACATCACCCCAATGAAAAAATGGACTTTCCCAATATTCGTTTTTACGTAGGGAGCCATCTAGGAATGAGGCGCCATTGCTCTGGACTTTGAAGCAGTTTACAAGTATTGCGATTACAGCGCCATTTGTTAACGGTTTTTGCAACTAACTTTTGAAACTTCTGCATAACATTTTTACAGCTTAGCTAATAAACAAACCGTTTAGCGCATAATTCTATTGATGTTTATTTTTGAGATATTTAATTTTGAAATCAGGATCTTATTTGCTTAACACCCTGTATATTTATATTTTATTTTATATAATGAAGTAATCTAAATGTAGCACCTACTACATATTATTTCACATTTTCTAAAATTTTACTCCATGGGTTTATTTTGAATAACTGTATCTTTTTTTAAACTTTTTTCTGCGAGAACCCTTTTAAAGAAAGTTCCACAAAACTAACTATTTTTATATTGAATAAGGTATATATGTGATGACTTGTGTCTTCAAACTGAATGCTTCCGGATAAATGAATATAATGTAACTCTAAAAGTGATTTTTTTTTTTTACTTTTGAACAAGAAAAAAATATTTTTGAACCTAAGTTTAGAAATTTACTTCATGAAAACGAAAAGTCACTTTAAAAGAAAGTTTTCTGCCTTTGATGTTATTGAACGTATTGACGCACCTTTCTCCCTTAAGTTATATGCATAAAGAAAAGTTGAAAAATATTTTTTCATTGATAAAATAAATATATTAGCAGCATACAAATTCAGTACTACTACAGTACTTACAAGGAAGGTCTCCATACAGAGCATACTCTGAATGATTTGAAAAAAAAAATACTTATTAAACTACTTATGTATGTAATAAAGGATCAGTCAAATTTAGCGGCGGAATTACGGTAGAATAGATCCTTTCAAATATTTGGCGCGAAAAGAGGAACGCGTCGAGCGATTTGGCGAGCAGCATTTTTCCTCGCCAAAAGCAAATGATTTTAATGCATCTGAAAATTGCTTGCTAATTGATTTTTAGAATGCGTGTAAATATAGTATTTAATGAATTAAAACTTAAACAATGAGAGGGTTTAAAAAATACATTTTTGTAAGACATATTTATTTTGCTTGTTGCTGTAGTTTAATTTTATCACTGTAAAAATAATTTCATATATAAAGAATAGTTTCATATTCAAAACTATATTTTCATATATTTAAGCATATTCCAAAATAAAAGCCATATGAAGAATGCTGCAGTTATACCAGTTATACATTTCTATATCCGAGAAGATTTTGTTTCTGTAGCAACAAAATTGAATGGACAATGCTCAATGCGACTTAATTTTGAGATTGAAACAATTTTAATTAATTTAAATTTCGTATTAATTTATAAAATTTCATAGTTAACATTCGTTTTAAAATATAGATGTGACAAAACTATAGTTAAAACAAATTAAAACTGACAAAACTCTAAAGTTATTTAAATTAAATTTATTTTAACAAGTTCAACATGAAACATTTTTACCTAAAGAGTATTTGACATAAAAAAGTATTTTTTGAAATTTTCTTCCATCGCCAAATAACGAAATTTTCAATATTTTTTTACTGATACCCTATCGAGTTTCCGCCGAAATTTTTTTAAATAAAAATATCTATCCTCATGAGAAGATCATTCTATAATTTTTTTCAGATTTTTCGGAGTATGCCCGTATGGAGACCTTCCTTGTTAGATTAAAGCAAGGTAATAAGATAGTTTTAAAGTTTCAATTATAAGCACATGTATGAATTCAAATGAGAATTTTATAAATTTAAATATATATTTATATTAATACTTGTATACCATGATACACTGTAAAATAATCTCAATATAATCAAATTTTGTTTTCACTGTAAGCTTGTCTTGCACACTGTAAAAAAGACAAATGTTTTTTATTTTTAATTTAGGAAAATGTAATACAGCCATGGAAGAAAAAAATACAATAACCTATTCAGAGCTACCCACAATTCCCAAAAGAGTTCTTTATCTTTAGAGACCCCGGAAACCAATACCATTTCGAGATTAAAAGAAGCATTTACTAAACCAATGTTTCTTTTGTTGCCATTGATTTTCGGAAACATTTCCAAGTAGTTTTTATGGAGGATTAAGGGGACCTTCTACATTAGGAGACAAAAAAACGCACTTTTTTAATGATTTTTTTTTAAGGAAACTGCATGATGGATCTTTTTGAAATTTTGCCAGTTTATTGTACTTATCTTAAGGTATACTACACAAGATTTTTTTTTAATTAGATTTTGTTGCTTCTACTCTAAATTATAAACAAATATGTTCAACCACATTTTTTGACACGGTGGGCAATTTTTTTTTTTTTTTTTTTTTTTTTTTTATCAGCCATTACATAAAATTTTTTAAATAAATTTATGGGTTCCTTTTAACTAGAAGCTATATTCACGAAGTTTACGAAAAAAATTTATTTTTGTGTTTCAGATAATTCTACAAGGCGCTATCATGCCCACCGTCCAGACGAAAATTTCCAAATCAGTTGAACATATTTGTTTATAACTTAGTGTAGAAGCAACAAAATCTAATAAAAAAATTCTTGTGTATACCTTAAGATAAGTACAATAAACTGTTAAAATTTCAAAAAGTTCCATCATGCAGTTTTCTTACAAAAAAATCGTAAAAAAAGTGCTTTTTCTTGGTCTCCTAATGTAGAAGGTGCCCTTAATCAGTTTTTCCAAACCGAAAAATAGGTTTTTAAAAAGCTATTAATTCTCAATTAAACATTTTTGGCTGAGCGGATGATGTTATGCATACAAGAGTAATAAAATAATATTAATCAATGTGAACGTTAATGCGATTAATATATCATGTTTGTCTGTAAAACATGTTTGTTGAACATGAAAGTGATCACTTGAGAATTGATAGGATCTAAAAAATCTATATTCCGGTTTGAGAAAACTGATTAATACGCCATTAAAAACTACTCGAAGACGTTTCCAAAAATCAGTGGTGGCAAATGTAACTTTAATGCACACATAAATTAATGTCTGAATTAATTTTTATTAAAGGTACATATATTAAGACAGACTTGAACACAATTAACACAATAACCCAACTTGAGTCTAATATCAGCCGGGCCAGCACTCGAACCTGGGTCCACAGCGTTATTAGTGAGAAATTGCCAAGCTTAGATATCGATTAGGGTAGCTTAGTAGTAAAGCAAGTCTTGGCCCCGGCTGATTGTTCACTCCTGTTGGGTTATTGTGTTAATTGTGTTCAAGTCTGTCTTAATATATGTATCTTTAATAAAAGTAAATCCAGACGTTAATTCATGTGTGTCTTAATATATATTATCGATCGATGGAATAATAATTTATTCATCGTATTTTCCGTCATCGCGTGCTGTGCGATTGTCAGCCGACGACGTTCCCCAACATGGTTTATTAGTGAGAAATTGCCGAGCTAGGATATCGGTCAGGGTAGCTTAGTAGGAAAGTAATGGCATGGTACGCTGTGGACCAGGTTCGAGTCCTGGCGACGTCTAAATTTTCCCTCCTGTTGGGTTATTATATTAATTGTGTTCAATTCTGCCTTAATATATGCAACTTTGTTTTTATAAATGTTTCTTTAAATCTCGAAATTTTTTTGGTTTCGGGGTTTTTTTTTTTTTAAGATAAAACGTGATTTTTGGAGTCGCGAGTAACCCGAAAGAGGTTATTGTATTTTTTCGTTTGTGGTTACATTATATTTTCTTAAATTAAATATTTTTTGTCTTTTTTACAGTGCGCCTACATTTCAGTGTTCAAAGTTTGTAAAATAACAGAATTACAGCTTGTGCTCGTCCTATTTCGTATTTTCTTTTAATAATGTGAATGATTATATTATAAGTCTGTACATCGATACATTATACATATTATTACATATAGCGTACATTTACTGATTTTAGAAGTATTAAATAGCTTTTCAATTTTTAAGGGTTTTTTTAGAATAATTTTAAAATATCAAAAATACATTTGTATGAAATTTTGATCATTTTATCCCTTATGATTAGAGATAATTTATGGGTGAACATAATTTAACATCATAGGAGTCAAACCACCTTCCTGTTATAACGGCTAATTGTTTCAAATCAGTATAAATAATATTTAATCTTTTTGTTTTTTTCATCATCTAAATGTCTCAGTTGCTAACACCAGCTAGTAAATTCTTATTTTCATTAAATTTATTTTCTAGAAGTTTCCCGAGCATTCATTAATTATTCTACTAACAGTTTATGTAATATTCGACTGCAGTGTAAAAACGTATTCTTCTTCTCTCTAACAAGGAGAGGGCCAACCTTGGTAATCACAGATTTTGATTATTTCAATATATGTTGTAGAGTAGAGACCCGTTAGTCTCAGATTCAACCGATTTTATACAACGCTCCTTAGTTCTTGAGAAACAGGGAAGGGGGGGGGGGGGTGTTTAATATTATAACACAACTTAAATGCTTGCTTTGTAACGAAAGTACTATGTTGATCGTCGCTCAGCTGGTAAGGCACTTACTTATTATTCCGCGGGTTTGGGTTCGATACCCGAACGCGGTATATTTGTTTTTTTTTTCATTTTTTGTTTGATCCCTGCTTCTCAAGAACTAAGGAGCGTTGCATAAAATCCATTGAACCTGAAACTAAAGGGTCTCTATCTTAGAACATATATTAAAGTAATCAAAATCTGTGATTACCAAGGTTGGCCCTCTCTTCCTAAGGATGTTCTGTTGAGTAATACTCTTAAAACAGCACTTCGATTAAATAAATCGACTTGTCTCATCAGTACTTCTGTTTATTTCATCTGGACAATGAATATTATTTTAACAAAGTTGATGGATACACAAAGAAAATGTGTCTTTTGTCTGCTGATTAATACACAGGGTGTCACCGAAATCATGGGCCAAACTATAAGGAAAGTTAAAGTACACATAAAGGAGCAATTTTTGTTATGCAATGTGGTGTCGAAAGGTAACGTTTTGGCGAAAAACAAATAAAATGCAAGGGAAATGAAACAAGCATTTTATTGGCATAAAAATTACAGTAAGTGCTCAAATGTGCCACTGGCAGTGTCCAAGTGATTGGTGTATCATTTCCTGATTCCAAGTGTTTCACGAACATTTGCAGCAACGACTGAAAGTCTTGCAATGAAGTCTTCATCAGAGTCAACTGGTGTCTCATAGATGAGACATCTTGAACCTTCGTAAAGGTACGTCAATCACTTGCTAGGCACTGCCAGGTAGGTATTGATGTTCGAGGTGGCACATTTGAGTACTTATTGTAATTGTTATGTCAATAAAATGATTGTTTTCACTTCTTCCGTATTTCTTATTTTTCGCCAAAAATTTTCATTTCCGAACCCACATTGCTATACCAATATTGCTTCTTTATGTGTAGTTAACCTTCCCTTACAGTTTGGCCTATGAAGTCGGGGACAGCCGACTTCATGGGCATATGTATGCATAATGCAACTAATAAGGTTTGTTGGTTGATTGTATGAGGTTTTATGGGGAAAAATCCCTTAAGGGACATGCTGCAAAAAAGTAAAGGTTAAAAACACCAAAAGTGAGACCATAACAATATAAGTAAAATTAAAAGAGCAATCTGGATACGGTGTCCCATCCAGATGTAGTCAGAGAAGTGTAGAAGAGTAGAAATTTTTAAAACCTAAAAACTATAGAGTAAAAAGTTAAAAGTATTTCAAAAAAAGGTGCAGTTTGGATGGAGTTTCCCATCCAGATGTCACAAAAGTGTAAGAGAAAATTTTGGGGCGTTGACCCGATGAAAGCAATAAAAATTATATTTCAAAATAAAATCCAGCATGTTTTTAAAAAGTAAAGAGTTCCCATGAGGTGTTTCGCCAATGAGGTTTGTCAAGATTGGTGATGATGAATTAAAATAAATTCTATATAAATGCCGGAGGCCCGGACAGTCAGTTAAAACATGATGAATGGTCAGGTAATCAAAATTACAAAGTGGACACTTGGGTGCATCCTCCCGAAGTAAAAGATGTTGTTTATGATTGACCCTTGAATACCCCATTCTAATAATGTCCTAAGCAACTAATAAGGAATACAAAAAAAATTTCAAAGTTGAGTTCTAAAACATCTATCTACTTCTCCTGTTTATTTTTTTATATCTTGAAGTCGTACCCAAGAACTCAATTCTATTTAGTGTAAGAAAAATATTAAACAGAATAACACATTTTTTTTTATTTTTTTTAACATTAATATAAAACTTAAATATTTGCGTATATATTTTTAACATCAGAGTAAATATTATTTAAATTTGTTGAAAAATATTCTATCAAAAATGACAGGACAGTTTGATGATGTTAAATTAAACGAATTATTTTAGTGTATATTTTAGAACAGACAAAATTTTTATATGCATCAATAATGAATAATTTTTTTTTTAATTTGTTTTCATTAAAAAAATTAACTTGTAAGTCCGTTGTTGTGAATCGTTGAAATTTTAATCAGTAATGGTATATTTTTCATACCACTACATAGGATGGAAATGAAACATTATCATTAAAAAGAACAACCAAGAAAGTGTACGAAAAAATGCCAACAAAAATTATGAAGGGCGTATCACTTGAAAACATTAAAAATATGTTTTATTTGCAGATTTCCTTGACGTATTAGCTGTGAAGGGCAAAATATACCTTTCAAAACTAGTATGAAGATTCCATAACGAAAGACATTCTCCAATCAAACGAAAACAGACCAGCGATTGTATGTAATCGAGGCTTTTTTGGCACCAAGATAAATTAGACATAAGTATTCGGTTGTGCTTCCTGAATTTTATAAAACTCCAATTTGCATATTTTTTTTTAATTTAGTTATTTGAAACGCCTTCTATATACAAGAACTTGAACAGCATATATTTTTTTTTCCTTCTTAAAGGATTCCTGTTCCTTGGTATTCATAAGTTTCCCGCAAATGAGATATTACACTGTTTCTTTCCTTTCGTATGGATTTTTTAAATGTTAGCAGATGTATGGAACATCCGGCGTTTTCTTGGTATATACAATGTCTCAATTATGTTGTTATTTTTATAGAAAGAAAACTTGGCAATATACAAAAAAGGTTAGTACGATTAGTAATAATTATATTCGGTATAATCCTTACTCAAAACTGAGAAAATGGGACCTGAATTCTGAGTCTTTATTTTTCCTGCATTCACACAAAACAAAATTCAAAAAGTAATTAAATTATGATCGAGTTGAATAATTAGAAACATTCAAATTCTCGGCAGTTTTTTTCTTTTTGTGACTAGAATCCGAGTTCTATTAACCCTTTATACAATCTCAAAAATACTTTCTTCAATTCACGGAAATATTCTGGCAGCGATGCTGCCAGTATTTTTCCGCTAATTCACAAATATCCGTTTATTTTTTCTCCGTTACAGGAGGTAAAATATATGTGAATTGAAGAAATTGGGGGAAAAGTAAAAGTCGCTGACCTGGAATGACCTATCTTAACACGTTAAGCGCCACGTCAGCCACCGGTGGCTGACAGCGAACTTTCCGTTTAAAACGCGTCATTCACCGATGGCTGTCGTCTAAAATATGATACAAAACTGAAAAAATATACAGTGTTTTAAATAATTACTGAACAAATATTTAAAATTTACCCACCTTTTATTTATTACAGGATTATTAAAAAAATTAAACTCTGTGGCTATACAATCCAAGAAGGATCAGGGCCGACAGTGCCCATCTCAGTTTTCTTGACCCTGGGCCCCGAGGTGCTATACAGCATGCGTCTCGGCCAGGTGGTCAGCGTAACGCGAGACCCTCGGTGTTTAGTTCCCAAGCAAGCTTGATACTCATTTTATCGACCCCAAAGGGATGAAGGGGTGAGTGAACCGTGTCCAGTCGGAAGTCGAACTCTCGACCTGCGGTGCGGCAGTCAGATGCCCTGACCACTATACCACTGGGCTTCTATTACAGGATTATACTTTCTTAGAAATTGCATTAAACATTGTAAATTTTCATCGCTTCAGTGTCAGCGTGTTAATATTACGAGACAAGTACGCTAACCATTGGGATACAGATACACAGTAGTGAAATACTTTGAAGTAAATATGCTGGCTTCAGATGGGTATAACTTGATTAATTTCTTTAAAAAGCTTTTAATTTGAAGTTAATTTCGGGAAGATTTCATCTTTATTGAGATTGTGTCTGGGTTTTTAATACTTTAGTATTAGTATATTGCTAAAATATGAATTATAAATATTTTTAAGGGAACAGTACACTTTTAACTGTATAAAACATGCGAAATTTGTCATGAGTTTAGCAATTTTTTTATTAAAAAAAATGTCCAGTCTAGAAGCACAAAATTTTGAGAGTATATTTAGGTGATATTGAAGTACGTTTAAAAAAAATTATTTGGACATATTATAATTTTAAAATATTCACGGGGTCAAATTCAAAGTCCTATTTAAAATTTTTACAGTGGATAACATTTCACTACACGCACGATATTTCATGCTAATTTCATTGTATTTGGATAAACTTTATCTTAAATTAAAGATAACACTCTGGTCTATAATTTGAACTAGGATATTTGTAATCGGTTAAATAGATAAAGAGTAATTAACATTTAATTACAAAAATTAGAAAAACTATGAATTTTTACATGCATTCAATTGAATAATTTTTTTCATACTAAACACAGCTTTATAATCCTAGTTCGTTTTCATGATAATATAAATATTTATGTAGGGCAAAAATTTTAAAGCTCTACTTAGAATAGTTTTGGAGATATCATGCGCACAAAAGTAAAAATGCCATTTTGAGAAAAAGTCGTTTAAAGATTAAATTGTATTTTTTTAATTCTAAAAAATATAATAAAGGAAACTAAACTACTAATTATATATCGTATTCTGTATTAAAAATAAAATTAGATGCTAGTTTAAAATGATAAATATAAAATTATTTGTAAAATGCTGCAGAATATAGGAACATGCTTAAAAATTAAATAGATGTAATATGTAAAAATGTAGCATTTACTATTCCAAAAAAAATTTATTTTAAACATATAACTTAAAAATTTTTTTAGTTTTGATTGTAAAGTGAATTAAATGTGCACGTTTTATAAAACAAAATTATTTAATGTAAAATATAGGCCATTTTATAGGGATTCTCGTATTTCGATATCTGATTCACATACTTTGCTGCACAAAAGTCCGAATAGTTTATTAAAAAATATATGTTAATGTCAATAAACATTATCCTAAACTGTCAATTGAAACAAAAATCACTATCAAATTGACTACTTTTTAGTTTTCTATAAGATGAGTTAGCACCTTAGAATATATTTATATCATAGTATTTTGTATAGCGATTACCATTAAACTGACTCCTTCTTCGATGCTGTTCTTAAGAACATTTTGAATATTTTTTCATTAAAAAGCTAATAAATACTAAGAAGTGGAATACTGTTACAAAATCAGGAAATTATTGCTCTAGGGAAAAAAACTGTTTTGTTTGAAATTTAAGCACTTAATAGCAAATAAAGCTGTGAAAAACCATGAAAGTAAACAAATTTGGTGAAAGTGAAAGTTGAAGTTAATATTTTAAAGCTTTCTTATTATTGTTTAAGGTGTTTAACTAATAACAATTTCCTCATTTTAGGATATTTTCAAAGTTACGATAATGTGAAAAAGCGAAAACAAAATGTAAACAAGCCGCCATGACAGTTGTCGTAGAGCTGTTAATTCGGAAATGAAGGGGTAATGTCTACATTTTCCTTAATATCTCAGTAAATAATTATCACACAGTTAAAAGATTGGCATCAACTTATTCAGAATACAATAACCTTTCTAACGATGTAAAAATAAGAAAATCGATTTTTGAAAAATTTAAAAGTGTACCGTCCCCTTAAACGGATTGCTAGATGTAAAATTTGAATATTATATTTTTATTCGATAAGATTTTTTTTTCTTTTTTGAGTACAATCGATTTTTTTTTCATTTAATATTTAAATTAAAATATCTTTTAAATGCGAGTGAACATTTTTTTATAACAGCATTTTAAATTCAACTTTATTTAAAATTATTCAACTTATTCAACTTCAAAAAAAATAAATTGTGAGTATTTGTGAATGACTGAGAAAAGTAATTGTTATTCATTTTTAAATTCAAAACTTTATTTTTCTTTTTCAATTAAATTAGAAATCGTACTGTATAGAATTTTTGGTTTTTCCTTTTTTAAATAAATTCGTAATTTAGTTTTAATAAAGCGTATGCGTGCTAGAAATGAACGGGTTTAATTCCTCTTTTTCAAACTTTTGGAAAGAATTCACGGATAAAATACGTTTTCTAGGAGTATGGAAATTATTTGTTAAAAAATGAGGAATAATTTAGTGTAAATTGGCGATCTTTTCTGAGAGTGTACTTTTGCATGATGATAATAAAGCATCTGTTTTACAAAAATATTTCCTGTTTTAACTCTTTACACTGTCAGTGAAACATTAAATTAAAAATGTCAAATCATACTACTTTTTTTCTCAAATACGAAATATTAAGAAATAAATTTAAATGTTTCAAGCAAGAAAAGAAAACGAATCTTATAAAAAGCTCTCAAATTTATTAATCACTTCCACAGAAAAGTTGCTCTAAAATAACTAAACTTCATATTGCTTAAAAAAATATTTTCTAAGTTGCGGGGTAAAAAAGGTAAAATAATTTCATCGGCTTTTTAAAAAAATTCTGCCGTACCAGAAAATGAAACATTCGAATTTCAATTGAAAATAATATGAATTCAACAATAACATATATGAATTTTCGTTGTAACATTTTCAATAAACGTATAAGATTTTTTAACATGTAAAAAAGTTTTTGAAAAAAATTCGCCTCTAAGAAGATCTTGGAATAGCAATGTTGTAAAAAGCTGCCAATACTTACAAAGAAACATGAATTAAACTTTTAAACTTTTTGAGAATTCAGAAATTGTTAGATGAAAAAATGGTTTATAAACAACCTTGTTTTGTTTTTATTCTCCTAATTTTATTTCGTATAGAGAAAACTTAGTTTATTTTCTTAAGAAGGAATTCTGGATTTGTGAAAATTTTTCCATTCCCAGTATTTAATGGATTTACACGTTTTGGGATATCTTGGATACAATTTGATTATATTTAGACCGATGCCTATACCGGCAGTTATAAAATGGACTGGCTGATTTTAAAATTCAATAACTTGCAAATGGTGACAGATATTTAAAAAATTCATGCTGGAGGATTATGTAAGATGCCAAGATATCTTTACTGCGATTCTCAATTATAGTTTAAAATAGCAGTGATAGATGGCGCTTCAAGCAATAAGTGGTAAATAGGGCCCCGATTTTTGGCCTCTCTCTTCTGTTAGTATTGATGCCGAAGAAGGAGGTTTAATGTATGGAGTGTACCGCTAAGAATAAATATACATTGGAGAGTGAGACCCTCTCCATATATTTAACCCTCTTCCGTCCCATCAAGGAGGTTTAATGTATGGAGTGTACCGGTAAGAATAAATATGCATTGGAGAGTGAGACCCACTTCATATATTTAACCCTCTTCCGTCCCACCAATACTGAGTGAAGAGAGAGGCAAAAAATAGGGCCCTGATTTAGCACTTATTGTTTGCAGAGACCTCTGTCGCTGCTATTTTAAACTAAAATCGAGAATCACAGAAAAAAATCTCCTGACATCTTACATAAGCCTCCTGCAAGAAGTTTTTCAACAGCTGTCACCATTTGCAAATTATTGAATTTTAAAATCAGTCAATCCATTTTAGAGTACCCAGAATATTCATGTCGCCAGGATATTATAAAAAAAATTGTGGCTGATATCGGTGAAATATTTATGTCCTGAATTCTATAAAGTTTCATATAACCTTGACATAAATTTGTCCTGATTAGGATTTGGTTCTTAACTTTCAACAAGTGGTATATGACTTCTTTTATCCCGATTAGATTGATAGTTATAAATTGATATATATGAGATGCAACTAAATAAATTTATTTTGTAAGACGCTTATTATGAAGTATCTATGGTTTTTAAAATTTTGTGATTTACCTATGAACTTTATCTCCTCTTTTGATAGAAACACACCAAATATTATATTCGAAATTATGTATATGTTTATTTACTACGATTTTGGCTTTGAATATCCAACAGAGAAAGCTGTTGTACTATGCTTTCTTTTCTAAACTTAAATCTGTAAATCCATATTGAATATAAAGAAATGGTTTGTTCTTCATATTCATAAGTCTTATGCATGACTACGCTATTTAAATTAATACTCTAAAATGACAGAGATAAAAGTTTTCGATACTTACATATTATTTGTGCCAGGAAGGTTGATCGCCAAAACTGGTTGCCAATCGCCAATCACGTTTACGTGCGACGGCTTCTATTTCTGCTTCAAAATCACTTTAACGCTGCTCCAAAGTTATTAAGGCAGTTAAATCATATAACAAAATTTATATGACAGTTTATTGCGTTTTATAAATCTGAACAAAAATAAACAAATATCGTTGAACATAGTATTTTCTTACGTTAAGTTTTAGTAAGTATTTAACTTGATGGCTACAGATTATTTTTTAATCACATTTTAAGCAAGGAGGAATATTAAATATTATCTATATATATATTACGCTAACGTACGTGGCACAGAAATCGCGATTATTTGTTATTGTTTAATGGCAACGCCCGAGAAACGCATCTAATTGGTTATTGAGTAAAAATCCTTTGGCAGGATTTAGGGCGATCGGGTTTATTTACGTTTCGCCCTTTCGCTGCGATCTCTTTCGCTACAATTATGGAGCTTCAAAATATCATTTGAAATGCCCGTAAATGATCTTGACGAATGCTTGAAAGTGAATAAGAAGCCGAATTAAGAAGAGAAAATCGAAATAGATTGGATCGAGAACGCCGCCACAGACCATAAGCTATCGTTAAAATAGGCTTAATAACCGCAGCATGCACGCGTTGCTTCTGAAATCCAAATTACTGATTTAAACGTTTCGGGGCATAACTGTGGGACTTTGATTGAAACGTGCAATTTCTGCAAAGCATTGTATTGGAAATGCGAATTAAACAGCAGCAAGAAGTTTACGAAACGTTGTCATGACGTTAAAGTAATTTTGTTTAACTCCCTCTGTACAGACCTGCGATAAAAATTTCAGGTTCGTTTAAGAATATTATTACGGACCCGGGCAACGGTCCAAACACAGGCTTTACTCTATTAGAAAATAAATTTGCTGGATGATAGTTTAAAAAAAAATCTATATAGTAATATTTGCTTACAATTTTATAATTTCTTTTTCAGTATTACAGTTTATGTTGTATTTGTAATTGCTTTTTCATCTATAGATTTTAAATAAAAAATTTAATTATTGAAAATATAATTAAATTTTAATTGAATTCATCAATTAATTTAGAATAAAAAGAGTATGAAACATATAAAAATTTAACATGTGACTTTACGCAACTTTGGAACCGAAGAAGAGTCGGGCCCTGGTCATTTGCACCGTCTCTACCCACCCCCATTTCTGTACGGACATGCGATAAAAATTTCAGATTCATTTAAGAATATTATTACGGACCCGGGCAACGCCGGGCGGGACAGCTAGTAAAATTAAAATGTGACAAAAGAAAAACCATCTAAACAACAAATATCACTTTTTAAAATATTGGTTTAATAAGTCAGTGAGATCTGTGGCAAAGTATACGAAATTTTGACTTACTGTGACTGTTACCTTAGACTAGCCACGGTGGAAATAAAAATGTATCGGGTTGGGTTGATTTTTGACTGCCGATTATCTACTCAAGGGATATAGACCCTATGGAGAGAACCCACCGTGGGGGTCTTTCTAAGGGAACCTAATCCGTATTTACGCAAGCTTTCCCAAGGTTCGAAGTAAACCACGAAAACTCCGAACGGTTATTCCGACGGGCGCGAGTGGGTTCGAATCTAACACCTCCTGTCTACCAGCTTCGACAGCAGAACCTCTTGGCCTCTGATGGGGCCCAAAAAAAAAATATTGGGAGTCAGTTCTTTGCTTTCGAAGTATATAAGCTGTAATGCATTTGTGAATGCGATTATACTTCCCTCATACGAATTGTCCTTTCTTATTCGAAAACGCTGTCTGCATTTATCTAAATTGCATCCTCACATAATATAATTATTACTCTGCGATTTCATTTCATGAGAATCGGAACACCCACGAATTTTTGGTACTATAATAGCATCACATTACTGGAAATAAAGAATAGCTTATGTTTAACTTCTTTGGAAATCCTTCAAATACATTACTCAATACACCAAAGAGCCATTACATTATGATCACCTGACAATACGGCGTAGGACCATCTTTCACCTTCAAAAATGCCAACACACGACGTGATATCAAATCGACAAAGTTCTTATAGGTAGTTTGATGTATCTGGTACCAAGAGATCACCAACTTGTGCTGCAATTCTCGCACACTGCAAGGTGTTAACGTTGCAGCGCGAAATGGGATTTCCAGGTCGAACCACAAATATTCTATTGGATTCATATCAGGTGAATTTGGAGGTCAGGACATGATTTAAAACTCCCTAGAATGCTCCTCGAACTAATCCCTGATGCTTTTAACCGTATGACATGGTGCATTATCCCATTGGTAAATGCAATATTCCGCCGGAAACACTGTTGTCATGAATGGGTGCACCTGGGCTGCAACGATGTTCATGTACTGCAAAGGTGTCAGGGATTGTTCTACGGGGACTAAGAGTCCTAATGTGTTCCATAAAAACATCGGCCACATGATAATATAGCTGCCACACGCTTGTCATCGATCAACTGTTCTTCCGGGAGCCAAGGTTTCCTTTAGAAATCGGCGTATTCGCATGCTCCTGTCGATGTGATGAACCAGAAAACGTGATTTGTTGGACCATGCAGCTTTCTTTCATTCTTCTATGGTCCAATTCCGATGTTCATGGGTCCGTTTCAGGCGTTGCTAGCGATGATGTGCTATCAGCGCAAGAACGTGCTTTGGCCGCCGGCTGCGTAGTCCCATACACAATAGTGCGAGTGGCACTGTGTGTTGAGAAACACTGTCTGGGACGCCACTGTCATAGGTGTTGGCGATTTTGGTTGTTGCAGCTCATCGGTCACGACGAATAATGCGTAACAATCTCCGCTCACCTCTGGAATCAATGCGCCGCGGGCGACACACCGCCGGCCGGAGACTTGTCATTTCCATGCATACACCACTTTCGATCTGTGTTTACATAGACTGCACGTAAACAGCCCACCAAACGCGCCTTTTCCGATATCGACATTTCCAGTCGCCGAGCCGTAACGATTTGACCCTTATCAAAGTCTGATAAATCTGCTGTTTTTCCCACTATGTCGCTAATCACGCGATGTTTTGAAATACAATGCATGGGCGCTTTATATACTCCAACATAAGCCGCTCACGCGCCGTGGTTTTGCTTCTGGGCAAACTCATTGTTATAGATGGAGGGTGGTCAAAATGTAATGGCTCTTCGGTGTATAATGTATAAAGAAATTGCTTAAAACATACGTCTCAATTAAAAATTCAAAATAAACTAGTATGTTGTGGCCATCACAAAACTTTTTTTATATATAAATCACGTCAATTAAATCATTTAAATAGTACAAGAAATAACAAAGATTTAGCACCAATTCATATCAAAGTATATCTGAATTTGAAGTTGGATGAAAATTCGTGCATTAGTTGTTGAGATAGAGCTATAGCGGAAATTCTGAAAAAATGTAGCATACCAGCGCCACCTGTTGAGCGATTTACACCAAAAGTAAACAGCACTAAGCGATATCAAGGTATACCTGAATCTGAAGTTTGTTGAAAATCCAAGCATTAGTTCTTGGGATAAAGCTATTGCGGAAATCGCAAAAATACAGCATAGCAGCGCCACCTGTTGAGCGATTTACACCAAAAACCAAACAGCACTAACTTATATGTCAATTCATGTCAAGGACTAACTAAATCTGAAGTTGGATGAAAATCCGTGCAGTAGTTCTTGATATATAGCTATTGCAGGAATCGTGAAAAATGCCACATAGCAGCGCCACCTGTTGGGCGATTTACACCAAAAACTAATCAGGTCCAGTTTATATCAAGTTCTAACTAAATATGAAGTTTTGTGAAATTCCGTGCATTAGTTCTTGAGATAGAGCGCCCACAAAATTTGTGTCACATACAGACTCACAGACAGAGTGACAGGGGGACAGATAACAGAGTGACAGACAGACTCACAGACAGACATTTGCTAAAAACCATCAAATCGTGTTCTGGGCATTCTAAAACGTATAAATCCGTCGAAAACCGGAAGTCGAAAATTTTCACGAATCCAATACTTTCTTCTTGTAAAGATAGAAGAAAGTAAAAAAATGAAGACACAATATAAAAAGAAAACCATAAGGGTTACTGCGTTTAATACAAGGTGTCTACAAATTACTCGGGCAGTTTCGTAAGCTAAGAACTTCAGAAATATTAAATGAAATTAACTAGTTGAAAGTCATACTAGTAGTAATATTACCGAAGTTTATTCTTAGATGGGGTTAGGTGTCATAACTTACGCCAATGCTTAGGAAGCGGAGGTGTTATTCAATGGCCACCACGATCACAAGACCTTTCACCGCTTGATTTCGGTGTATGGGGTTTGTAAAGGATCAAGTGTACAAGCCCTATTCCTGAACTAAAATGAAAAATCTTCACTGCAATTAATTTCATCGACGGAAACATACTGACAAATCTGTGGCAAGAAATGATTTACCGATGGGACATTCGCAGAGTCACGAAAGAAAGTCACATCGAACATTTGTGATAATGGTAAACTTGAACTATTTTTCTTGCTACTTGAACTTATTTCTATATATCTTGCAACAATATATATACTTTAATTTTTTTCCTGTCAACTCCATTCAATAAATCATTTTTTTTACCCAACTAATTTGTAGACACTCTGTATATTCTACGCGTTTGTTGGAGCGGTCTATCTGACCGGGCACGGATAATAGTAAGTGCCAAGTTTTGTAATGGCCACAACATGCTAGTTTAAAAGGAAAGAAAATGGTAGTGAAATCTTTCCAATGAAGTAATATTGTTGTAATGACCAAATATCTGACGCAATATCATTCGTAAGTTCAACATACAAAGAGAATAAATGTAAGGTTCTTCGAAAGAACTAATCTTATATATTCATGTGGTAATATTGGCGTGAGCAAAAACAAGACTAATATAAATAAAAATGAAACAAAGAAGTTAGTGGGATTATTCTAGCCGAAAGTTCATTTGCAGTGCTGAAATTTCTGAAAAAAAATTCAAGTTCAGGTATAAAAAATGTTTTTATATTGCTTTGGTCTTATCTAATATCGTGTAAGCAAGTGAGAAATATGTTATTTTAAATTGTATTTTTAGTTTACTTAGGTACTGTTTTTACAACCATGATGTCCACAAAAGTGCCTTTATTTCATAAATTATTTTGTAATGCATTCCATATTAGACTGAATCGAATTAACCCTTTATCTACTGGCGGTACTTATAAGTACCATTAAAATAACTTGTTTTCAAATTCATTTAATACATCGATTAATTGTAATACAGTTTAGAAGGATTTATAGATACATTACTTTATCTTGTTCCAAAAACATTATTGGTTGAGCAAAACAAAAATATTTTTAAAAAGATGATTTATTTTGCCTTTGCATCTTTTCAGCTTTCTTGTCGTTAGGGAAGGGGGGGGGGATTTTTTGAATTCGGAAATATTTCTATATTTCTATTGTAAGAACATTATATTTGCATATTTCCTAATTCTACAAAATATTAAGAAAAATATTTAAAATAAAAGATTTGAGCGGGTTTATAAATATTGCACAAAATCCCTATAATTCAAATTAAATTAATCCTTCTAAATCCTTCAATTCTTTTAAAATCCTTCTAAAATTTATTAAATGATTATGTAAATATTCTAATGTAGTTTAAACAATTCGCGAAAACTGCTTTAGAAGATAATACTTTCATGAATTCATAATTCAGTACATAAAGGGTTAAGCTGTTGAATTAAATTTTGTATAATTAATGCTACCTTTTATTTTATTTAATTATACTTTTCCCTAATCATTACCAGTTTTTATCTACCCGACAGAACTGATACTGTAATCTTTACGTTTAGGCTTTTTCGCGTTTATTTAAATAAATAAATAAATATTTTACACAAATGACACATGCAATGAATTGCAACGTTTACTAACAGGCTTTTTTTCACTTTAAAGCTATTTTGTTGCCATGTTGAGTCATTTAAAAACTTTTAAATTCCTGTTAAGTAACATGACTCAATTTTTTGTGACGGTAGATATTCATCAAATAAAACTTTAAATAATTAAAAATGTTCTTTGAAATTGTAGAGTAATTCCGGGATTTATGCCGCATATTTTTTTACTGGTTAAAATAATTTTACTGCGACCTATACTGCGCGTTTGACGACCATCTATCGATAATTACAAGAAATACAAGGGGTGCAGCATCTATCCCGAATGCGACGACTCTCCCGGAGTTACCCTACCTTAGATTAGCTTTACAAAGCACCGAATTAAAAACAAACATGTATCAAGAAAAATAAATTTTAAACTAAATTTAAACTCAGTAAATGGTACAAACAAGCGCTATGACAGCCCATGGACATGGTTTGTATACACTTTATTCGCATGTAAAATTTATGCTTTTTATTAGCTAATTATTTACATATATCTTTGGGTTATACCACATTATAAAATCATTTTCCATTACAACATATTTTTTCAGTCGCAATTTCTTTTAAAATAAATATTCTGTGGCATCGGTTTCTGCATTTCTAGGAGAATGACCCACGTACAAGAGAATAACCAATAGGATAGCAGGATATAAAGACAAACAATCTTATCATTAAAGTACTCATCACAGCAACTCCGGTGATTGCAAAAAAAGAAAAGATTTAAATGATAAAAAAAAAGTTCAAAAAGAGGATGGATAAATTGAAAATAAATGTAGAAAAGGAAAAGAGAACTATTTTCGATTAAAATGGAAAAAATGAAAAAAAAAATAAGAATCTATAACAAATTAAAAGTAAATATTGTTGCTGATTTCGTTGTGACATTGAAACATTTAACCATATTTAGACACGCATCTTCAGTATCATAAAAAAAAATCCTTTTTAAGCTCATTGCATTTTTGGTAGAACAACAGCTACAAAGTAAACTGTGCACATGTAATGCAACATTAAGCGAAAAATATATTTACAAAATTATCAAAAAAATTATTTCAAATAAACAAACTTCGTTTTCCTAGAATCGAAATAACTTCTTATGTACAACGAAAAAAAAGATACCAATTTCATTTGCTTTTTAATAAAAATCTGCTGCTCGAAGAAATGAAATATGCATTTGAATTTGAATTCTAAGTAATATAAATTTCGCAGCAAAAAAAAAAATGAACTTTCTTTATAACAGTTTTATTAAAGGTACAAATTTGTAAAATATATGAAAAAGTTCTTTCGAGAGATATACTCATTTCTTGGATTTGAAGATACGAACTTTGAAATTGGAGCATAGCAGTAAAGTGAATACAGTTTAGAAGGATCCTGAATTAAACTTTTAAACTTTACGAGATCTGAGAAAAAAAATAAACTTCATAAACTGCCTTGTATTACGTTTTATTATTCCGCATTTTGATTATAAAATTTTTGTCATTATATAAAGAAGACATTTCTTGAAAACGGGAAGAAAACAAGAAAGAAAAATCATATGTACGGAATAGATTATGAAACACTTTCCAACACATTCTGAATGCTATAACTTATTTTCACAGTTTACTAAGGTGAAACATGATGCCTAAATGAACAATTTGGAAACCACATAATGAAATTGAAAGCACAATTTCTGCTATTACCATGTATAGCAGGAAAATAAACAGTTTTTTGTACAGCCCTGTATATGATCTATAGATATGTATGTATACTACATAGTATTCTAAAAATTAGTTCAGTTAAAGGCATAGCACAGTTGAAATTTTCAATTGAGCAATTTCCGCCAATAAACAGATGTTGCTGAAAACTTTTGTTCAACCCTGTTTATGATATAAAAATTTATGCAGAGCAAGTAATATTTAAAATATAATTAAATTTAAAAACGCATACCACAACTGAAAAGGCACTTCCATCAATCATTGTTAGGTTTCGATAGTTCAATCATTGTTCATTTTCTTCTGTAGCCAAATTATTTTATGTGTCGCTATAAATGAACGATAAATTCTATACTCAACACGTTCTATAGTAAGAACCTTGTAGTACACTTCAGTTAATATGTTTAAAATAGTTTAGTATCAACAAAATAAACCGCAAATGATTTTTCCCCTATAGACCGTAATGTAACGGAATTATTTTGAGCGTCCCTGTAAATGAACCGTAAATGCTACACACTTCTTTTTCAATACCGATCATGCCATAGTAAACCCCAATGACATATATCAATTTCATGGTAATCGGAGTATATTTGAGGGAGTTTGAGTACGGACAGACAAACCCAATTCATAAGCACTTTTCAACTACATTGGTTATCAAAAATTAAGGAAAAATCACAAAATGCTAATTTTCAAATACGCGAACACCAAAGAGGAAATAATATAATTCGAGTAATTACTATCTCTACCACACAGCTAGCTTATATAACATCTCATTCATGTCATACATGGTCACAAGTATCAAAGTCACTACGGTGAAGCAAAAAAAATAAGAAATTCCATACATCTCATTATGAGTCTCAAATGATCACTATATGTGATTCCACTGAGACGTTACTGTGACTGCTGCTTTGTGACGAGTCACCAGGTGACTTTAAAATGTAGTTAAATTGCGACTCTCGTGTGACTGTCATTTTGAAGCTCAATTTCATAGTCATCATGAACGTTGCATGATAAGTCAACAAATAATATCATATTATAGTCACATGGAGACTTTTCCCAAAAGAGAATAATGGTGACTTCACAGTAGTCTCTATGTCACCTGAAAGTCATCATGTGACTTTAATGTGACATTATTTGGTAACTTATCACAATGCAGCGTTCACGATAACTTTGAAATTGAGTCTACAAATGACAGCCACATGAGAGTCACAATGTAACTACATTGTAAAGTCACATGGTGACTCGTTACAAAGCTGCAGTCACAGTAACGTCTCAGTGGAATCACATATAGTGTTCATTTGAAACTCATAATGAGATGTATGGAATTTCCTATTTTTTTTTGCTTCACCGTAGTGACTGTGACACTTGTGACCATGTGTAACATGAATGAGATGTTATATGGACTAGCTGTGTTGTAGAGATAATAATTACTCGAATTATATTATTTCCTTTTGAGTGTTCGCGTATTTGAAAATTAGCATTTTGTGACTTTTCCTTAATGTTTGATAACCAGTGTATGTTGGAAAATGTTAAAAAGATAATAAGATACTACCGTAAAACAAACGGTATAACATATTTCAAAATAACATATACTGGACAACTGCACCATAAAATATGATAAAGAAAGAAACAGAACCTTGCTTAATGGTACACAAAATACGAACTTTAATAAGCTAAAAGATAAATTCTACGTTTCGAGCTGTTTCTACATCCGTCTTCAGGAAAAATATGATGGTTAAATGGCTAAAAGCTCAGAGATGAAGGCTTCCTGAGCGAGAGACAATTTGTGGAACATTGACTAAAGATATGAAAACAAAAATGTAGTGGTGCCATCCAGTGAAAATAAATACTTATTAATAAAATGAGTCCAAATAAATCAAAAGTTCGACTGAAGAAACCACGAGTGTCGCCATCAGGTGTTTCGCTCCCGAGTGTCGCGTGAGGGTCAGAACCACATTCAACTAAGTTTTCATTCATGTTTTTGGCAGCATGATTCAAGTTTAAATTGAAATATTTCAATTATATACTAAGTTTTTGGCAACATGATTCAAGTTTAAATTCAAGTTAAAGTTATAATTCTGTTTCTAATTGCAATATTTCAATTTAAACTTGAATCGTGTTGCCACAAACTTGAATGAAAACTTAGATGAATGTGGTTCTGGCCCTCATGCGTAGATGGCGATGTTAGAAAAAACTAATCTCTTTCAGAATTGGATAAACGTTATCAATCATGTTAGACAAACTAATCTCTTTCAAAATTATATAAACTCATCATTAATCAAGATAAACTGTTTTTTCCTGTCATTCAAAAACACTTTAGCTATCATAAATAAAGACTTGTTTATTACTTTACAAGATTACTTCCTGTTTGTGAGATATGTGGATAAAAAACAAATAAACATTCAAATTATATGACTGCTATTATGACTTATATAAGAACTATTTACATAATTTATGACTTTAAGTATTTTATTCATATTAATAATCAAGATTTTTTTATTTGTTATTTTAATCATTTATCAATAACCTTTTTTTTGTAAGTTATATTTTTTATCAGTGTGCTTTTAGATATGTAATCAGAAGGGAGCAAAGATGTATGCTTCAATTTTGTATTTTAAAATGATATAAAATATTATAGTTTAACCAGGATTATCTGAATGTTCCTGAAAAATCCATCGGATACATTAGGAATTAAAATTACACTTATTAATTACAAAAAAATAAAGTTTTTTATTACAGGATAAATCAGAAAGATATTTCATCACAAATTGGATACGTCTATTAAATGTATATAAAGAAGAAACTTACCTGCTTCGAAGTGGACGATCTACAATTAAAAGGTAAGGAGCTTTACCTTATCTTTATTTTGTGATTGAATGAGAATATTGTTATTTACCTTCAGTCTCACTTTTTATCTAACAGGCGGCACTCGTGGTTTCTTCAATAGAAATTTTGATTTATTTGGACGCATTTCATTAATAAGTATTTATTTTCACTGGATGGCACCACTAAATTTTTGTTTTCATATCTTTAGTCAAGGTTCCACAAATTGTCTCTCGTACAGGAAGCCTTCAACTCTGAGCTTTTAGCCATTTAACCATCATATTTTGGCTGAAGACGGCTGTCGAGACAGCTCGAAACGTAGAATTTATCTTTTAGCTTATTAAAGTTCATGTTTTGTGTACCATTAAGCAAGGTTGTGTTTCTTTATTTATAATTTTTAATGTTAAGGAAAATACAAAGTCTTCTAAAATTATCTAAATGAATTTAAGTCATTAGGGTGAAACACTCAGTTATTGACACCGAACCAGTAACTGACACTTCAGCAAAAATATAACTGAAATAAGCATTTTCTTGTAAAATTCTGCAAAGTAATGTCATCTTGTGGTAACTCAGACACTTATTTTTATTTTGGAGCCAATTTATTCACCACTAGAAGATCAAGAATATATTCAATGAGGAAAAATCATTTGAGAACATAAAAAGTGCCATTTTGTACCAACCATCTTATTTCTAAAATTAAGGTAGTGTTTTTTTTTCCTCCCTGTATGCTATTTCTTTCTCCCACCAATTAATGTGTCGTCTCCAAAAAATAACATTACGTTGTATAAACCAGCCGTAAAACAAAGCCGATGTATCATTGTACGGAATAATCTCTACTGCAATTTTTTAAACTTCTAAGCATGGCACATTTTCCATTTTTATACCGTCGTATTGGGGAAAAAATGTACTTTTAAATGCAATTTGTTAGAAAACCGCATCTCCATTTATTTTTTGAGATATTAACTTTTTTGTAGTTTTTAGCACCATTTGTTTAATTTTGGCAACTCAAGTGCTCCATTTCTGTAGAAAGTAAAAGGTAAATAGTAGAAAAATAGCAATTATATCTTTTTGTTGCCATTTCATTATAAAAACTGAGAAAAGGTAATTAAAATACGTGCTAATTTGAAAAAAATATATAAATGAATGATTTTTTTTTAAACATGGGGCTGTTATAAATTAAATTTTAATTTTAAGTATCTATATTAGTATTACAAACAAATGAAGGCATATGAATCATGAGATAACCGAATTTTTTTTGGTGTTGTTGTTGTCCAGATTCTTAAATGACGAAATCTCTTTTTTTTTTTTTTTTTTTTTTTTTTTTTTTTGGATTTGTGTATTATTTAGCGATAGTCACGTCCTATGCATATCTTACTTTAGATGTTGTTTAAGACTGGATCGTAAATGAGGAATTCTTTAGCGGATGCGGATGACGTCATTTTATATAAAATAAAAGAGCGTGTTTGTAGTTTTAAAACTGAACTATCTATATTTATGTACATATATATTTTTTATTTCATCGGGGGCGACACTAAATTCTGAAAAAGCAGAATTCCTGTTTATTAGTTAATCGATTTGTAACGCAGCCATCGTAAACTTTCTTTAAGTTAGACTTGTAGAAATTCATTAAAAGATGTCTATGATATATACATTAGGACCGTGATTTTTAGTTTGTATAGTTATTTAATTTAGCTTACTGAGAAGAAACCAGTTATTGGTTCTTTGAATTTCAATTTACCAGTTTCCGACAGAGGTGTTAATTTTTGGTAATATTAAACATAATTAAAATCTATTACTTGAACTGCTTAAAAAAACACAACAATAAATTAAATTTATCTTGTAGTCAACACCATTAAAATTTAATTTGTTCTACCAGCGCCTCACACCATTTGTCAGTTACTGGTTCATAAATGTCAGTTATTCGATATCTGCATTACAGATAATTTAAAATATTAAAAAAGGGACACATAGATCTGTAGTATGACATCATATATAAATAAGGTTTAACTATTCTGTTATTATAATAAATATTAAAGTATTTTTTAGAGCATAAATTCCTTGAAATATAGAACAACTATTTTTACTTTCTCAAATCTTTAATGGAAGAAAGTATTGTAATCGAAATTTTTTTCGATTTCCGGTTTTCGACGGATTTACACGTTTTAGGGGTCAGAGATTACAAAAAAAAAAAAAAAAAAAAAAAAAAAAAAAAAAAAAAAAACATGTTTATGAAAGGTCCTTCCGGCCAGTGCCGGGAAGATGAGGTAGCTTTCATATTCCATATTTTTTAAAAGCCAGCTTATATTATTCTAACACACGAAGCACAATTTAGTGGAAACCGATTATAGAAGATTCAGTACTAATTTCCATCTATACTAAATCATTATGAATGAGAATTTCGCAAAATTAGTCAGCTTTATCCAAGCTGCTTATATTTAAATTAACTAATATTTGGTTTCCAAATTTGGCGATATCTTGAAGTGCCGGCCATTTTAAGCCAACATGGTGGATGAGGCTAACCAGTGAACATGATCGAGACCTTAGTAATTCCTGAGCACATGCTCACCCACATCGTAATCGGTTCATATATACGAGTGCTGTCGCAGGCAAATAATCAGATTTTTCAAAATCTCATCCACATTAGAAATTCAAGGTGCTATATCTGAGCCACTTTTTAAAATAAAGATAAAACAAAAAATGCTCCGGAATCCTTATATCAAGGTCAAATACTTAAGAAAGAAACCTTTTCAATTTCTAATTTTTTGTACCTCACTTTAAATATAATTTTTTTTATTTAATGGCCGCCATTTTGAAACAAGATGGCGTATGAAGCTGGCCAACGAACTTGGTCCAGACATTGCATATACTATCCACATGCCTCTTACATGAAAATAGGTTAATAAATACGCGTGTTATCGCGTGACAAATATCAGATCGTTTCAAAATGTCAGCCATGCTAGAAATTCAAAGTGCTATAACTCAACCATTTTTTAAGATATAGACGAAACAAATGCTGTTCCGGAATCTTTGTATTAAGACAAATACATAAAAAAACTTTTTCATTTTCCAACTTTTTGATACCTCATTTTGATTTTTAATTTTTTAATGGCAGTCCTTTTGAAAGAAGATGGCGAATGAAGCTGGCCAACGAACTCAGTAGAGACATTGGTATGTACTATGTACACACCAAGCTACATTCAAATCGGTTTATAAATACGCCTGTTATCACGTGACAAATATCTGGTCGTTTCAAAATGTCAGCCACAATAGAAATTCAAAATGCTATAACTCAGCCATTTTTTAGATATAAACAAAACAAAAATTACTCCGCAATCTTTGTATTAAGGTCAAACACATAAGAAAAAGATATTTTTCATTTTTCTATTTTTTGGTACCTGATTTTAAATTTAAAATTTTTTTAATTTCTTAAGTGGCCGCCATTTTTATACAAAAGGGCGGATGAATCTGGCCAACGAACTTGGTCGAGACATTGGTATGTACTATGTGCACACCAAGGTACATCCAAATCGGTTCACAAATACGCCTGTTATCGCGTGACAAAAATCAGGTCGTTTCAAAAGTTCACAGCCACGATAGAAATTCAAAATGCTATAATTCAGCCATTTTTTTAGATACAAAGACACAAAAACTGTTCCGGAATCTTTGTATTAAGGTCAAACACACAAGAAAAAAATATTTTTCAATTTTCAATTTTTTGGTACCACATTTCAAATTTTACTTTTTTTTTAATTTAAATGGCCGCCATTATGAAACAAGATGTCGGATGAAGCTGGCCAACGAACTCGGTCGAGACATCGGTATGTACTATGTACACACGAAGTTACAGCCAAATCGGTTCATAAATACCAGAGTTACAGTGTGACAAATATCAGATATATATATATATATAACCATTAATTAAGCAATATATATATATATATATGGATATATATCAACATTTGAACAGAGGGTGATTTCGGGGTCTGGGCGTCATGATCGGTGAAAATATACCAAAATTTTTTGAAATCGCTTTCCTCCGAACGTCTGCAATAGGTAGCTTTTTGTAATGAAAGCTACCTAAAAATGTCTGTCTGACCGTGTGTCCATATGTCCGTTTGTCGCCGTTGACCGTCGAAAAGTGTATGAAGTTATGGATAGAACTGAACCAATTTTAGTTTTTCGCTTTGGCAAGCAAGTCCTCCGTTAAAGTGGAAAATATCCGTTGGAAGGGGGAGCTGTAAAAGCTATTTTTATGCGATTTTTTATGCGATTTTGAATATGTGTCATCGGAAAGTGTATGAAGTTATGCATAAAATTGAACCAAATTTGTATTTTAAATTTTTGGCTATGGCGAGCAGGTCCTTTTTGGCCATGGTAAGAAGGACCTTCCTGAATTTGGAAATATTCCGCCGAAAGGGGGCACTATAATAGTGATTTTTGTGTAATTTTCTTGATTTTTCATTGTTATATTGTACACCGGTGGTTCGTGCATGGACGGGAATTTCTCATCCTGATAACCCGAAGATTTTCGAACAGCTGATATACAACAGAATAACAAAAAACACTTGATTTTAATAATTGCCATGATCGGGGTTAGCTCGTTTTTACCCGACTGCCAAGAAGGGTTATGTGTTTCACGCGTATGTGGATTTCTTTACACCCTCGAAACATCCCAACGGCTGGATGGATTTTAATGAATGAGGTCTCTTTCGATTCTTCTTAACCGTCCGATGGTTATAGGCTAAGTTTTGTTTTTATAAATTCAACATGGCATCCGTAAAATATAAAATGGTGGTAGAGATGAAAAAAAATATTTACGCACCCTATTGAGGGTATATTATTGGATAGGTCTTTCAAAATGAAAACGATGTTTCATTGACTATTTTACAGGCAGAAGCTCCGTTTAAATATTACACAACTTGGAAGTTGTCTAGGTAGGATCTTTAGCTTTACTGCAACTCTAATCTTCACAGACATCTATAGGCCTCATCAAGAAAGTGTTTATAGGTAGGAAACTAACATTAAACACAAATTAAAAGTCATCGTACAAGTAAATGAAAAGAAAATAGGTAAGTAATATAAAAATTAGTTTCACATTGATGAGAAATAATTAATTAGTTCGCTTTTTGCGCAGTCGGGTTTTTTGATTTTTTAAATTTAATTTACTCATAGTTATCATGGAGTAATAATATATTACTCCGATTAATTGACTGAAGCAGAAACTTAAGATGAAAGTCAAAGTTGACATAGTATTGAACTAATAAAAATGAAATATTGATATTTATAATAACATTTTGAAACATTAAAATATATGAGGTAGAAGAAAGTTTTGGGATTGGCACATCTAACTAGTTTATTTTTGAAATAAAGCGTTAGACACTGGTTCACTTTGTGTCAGTTATAGAGTTTTCAAAATAGTGTTGGTGTCAGTTACTGGTGTTAGTCACCATATTTATGGAAAAAATAACTTTCAATAACACAATCTATAATTTTTGAGAAATTTGTCAACAGTAATTTCTTAATGTATCTCTGCTATCCTTGCAAAAAGAAAAATAAGCATAAAATAGATTTAAAATTTTATAATAGGTATTTGAGCAAGGAAATACCCTTAAGGTGTCTGTAACTGAGCGTTTCACCCTATATTTTATCCATGGTATTGTAAAATACAGGGTGATCCAAAAGTCTTGCCCTAAATATAATAATTCATTACAAATTAACCGTTTGTATAATAATGTAACTTGTTGTATCATTGGATGGGTCAATTTTAGTAGTTTTTGTTGTGCAGTAGAAAGAAACATTTCCTGGTCTAGGGATTGGAAGGGATGGACCAACACACTGGCCTCCGCGCTCTCCAGATATTAACCCTCTGCATTTCTTTTTTGGGGGCTATATCAAGAACAGAGTCTTTGCCACAGCAATTGCTGACATCGAAGAACTGAAGACTAGGATACAAGCTTCTGTGTGTACTGTAACAGAAGACATGCTAAAGAACTCTTGCCAGGAACTAGAATACCGCTTAGACAATCCCCAAGCTACCAAGGGGGCACGCGGTGAAATTTACTGAGGTACGTGGTCTTATAAAAAAAATGTATAACAATGTATTACAATGTATCCTAACAAACATAAGTCTAATTATAATACTTTGAGCCCAATAAATATTTATAATCAGGGTAAGACTTTAAATTCACTATATATTATATGATTTAGCCCATATGTTGCATAACATGTGAAATTTAAGGGGCGATAATTTAATCTTGCAGTTGATGCACATGTCGCAGAAAAGACTATTTGTAAGCAATTCCTTTACGCATTACAACAGAACAAAAAATTGCACAGTTATGAGGGCCGGAGACATCACACCATGAAAAAACAATGAAACACTTATTAATGAAGAAAAATTTAGGAAGCTCGTTATTAATAAAAAATACACACTGAATTCCTCGCATAACACACTAACTCTCAACCCACCAAAATTGACACTAAAGAAATTCTTGTAAAAATAAGGTTGGTTCTTATACATTTCACGCTACTAAATCAAAATATAGCAAGGGAATTTCTACAGAGTGAGGCAAATAAAAGTGGCCTGGACGAAAAAAGTGGAAATTTCCAACATGTTAAATCCATTTGTGGCAGCATTAACTGCGGAGGAAAAGACCTAAAGTTACTTCCAACAGGAGGAGCAACTGCCCATACAGCCCGACGAACCATGGATAAAATTTACACGACATTCACTCCTGACAGAGTTGTTAGCAGAGGTCAGTCTGGTCTCGGCCCTAGCTGGCTATTGAGGTCAACTGATCTGTTAGTGTGCGATTACTTTTTGTGGGGAACCCGCATGTCTAAGGTATATCGCAACAACCCTCATAGTCTTCAAGAACTGCAGCAGAACATTTCTCATGAGATTGCAGCAATTCCACAAGTCTACCTTCGATCTGAATTCCACAACTTGCTGACAAGGGCCCAAAAGTTCCAAGGATGAATGGTGCTCATTTTCAACATCTGCTAAAGGCAGGTTAGCGAATTAGTATTTCCTTTCCTTTGCTGTGTTTCTTTGTAACCCGGCCACTTTTATTTGCCCCACCCTGTATACGACGTAATGCTTTTTTTACATTGAAAAGTTTGCTTTTGAAATTAAAGGTATTTTATGACTTAATAAAACATATCTGGAAAAGGTCTAAATATTAAAATGTATATAACAGTATGCAAACAGCCAAAATAAATGTAAATAAAACGTTAGCAAGCATACAGTGAGAAAAAGAATGAAAATATATTAGCGGATACAACTGGATGTGACAAGGTGGGAGGTACCAAAATAATAATGCACGAAAAAATTGGTAACAAAAGAGCTTTTCGTGATACATTTTTGATAGGATTTTGAATCCCATTAAATAGGAGTAAGAAATGTAAATTGGGACTTACCCTTTTCAGGACACTTAACCATTAATGATAAATCCACTTTTTACATGTTATCCAAATTGTATCAGTTGAAGACGTTATTCCCTTTTTCACCATATATTTTGAGATGTAATTAAATTCTCCAATGTATGACTTTTTATGCCTCCCTTAAGTACAGAAATACTGGATTATTTGCATTATCAAATGAAGATGCAGTGACATTTTAAGTTATTTAATTAACACTGTTTAAGCTGTAATAAGAGAGCTTTTTTATATGCTCTTTCTCGGTTAGTTACGTTTTTCAGAATGAAGAAAATGTTTGCATTAAAAGATACATAATAATAACAATAAAATATTTTGCTGTAGTTTATGAGTCTAATTTAGCCACTCAAAAGTCATTATCTTCATCACAGGATTTTCAAGATTAAATACATTATTATTTAAAGAGATTTATGGCTAAGCTGAAAAGTTATATTGTTTATATAACTGAAGAAATTAGTTTATTTTTAGCACATTTATTCATCTTGATGATTTATGACCATCAATTTTATTATTTTGTAATAGACCGGAAGGCGACTGCACAGACCGTCAACCCATGGAGTTGACGGCTGAAATTCCAAGATTACACAGAATTCTATTAGCATATTAAAATGCAACTGGTCTGCCAAGTCATATCTTGGTGGAAAACACTTGCAAACCCGATTTTAGTTGTTCATCGGTAGTTTTATCATTGTGTTTTCCTGCATCCAAAGGTATGAAAACATGGAGGACTGAGATGAGGAAAACAATGGTAAACCTACCAGTCAACCACCAAAATCGGGTTTACAGGTGTTTTCCACCAAGCTATGACTTAACAGACCAGTTCCATTTCAATATGCTAATCCAGTTTTAACTATTAGGTAGCTTTCTTTACAAAAAGCTACCTATTGCAGCCGTTCGGAGGAAAGCGATTTCAAAAAATTTTGGTATATTTTCATCGATCATGACGCCCAGACCCCGAAACCACCCTCCGTTCAAAATTGATATATATATATATATATATATATATATATATATATATCAATATATATATATATATATATATATATATATATCAATATATATATATATATATATATATATATATCTGACCTATGTCACACTGCAACTCTCGTATTTATGAACCGATTTGGATGTAATTCGGTCTGTACATAGTACATACCAATGTCTCGACCGAGTTCGTTGGCCAGCTTCATCCGCCATTTTGTTTCAAAATGGCGGCCATTTAAAATTTTTAAATTTTTTTTTAATTTGAAATGTGGTATCAAAAAATTGAAAATGGAGAAATATTTTTTGCTTATGTATTTGACCTTTATACAAAGACTCCGTAGAAGTTTTTGTTTTGTCTATATCTTAAAAAATGGCTGAGTTATAGCATTTTGAATTTCTAGCGAAGCTGACATTTTGAAACGTCCTGAATTTTGTCATGCGATAAAAGGCGTATTTATGAACCGATTTGGATGTAACTTCGTTTATACATAGTACAGACCAATGTCTCGAACGAGTTTGTTGACCAGCTTCATCCGCCATCTTGTTTAAAAATGGCGGCCATTTAAAATTTTAAGAAAAATTTAAATTTGAAATGTGGCAGCAAAAAATTGAAAATTGAAAAAATAATTTTTTCTTATGTGTTTGACCATGATAAAAAGATTCGGGAGCAGTTTTTGTTTCGTCTATATCTTAAAAAATGGCTGAGTTATAGCATTTTGAATTTCTAGCGTGGCTGACATTTTGAAACGTCCTGATTTTTGCCACGTGATAACAGACGTATTTATGAACCGATTTGGATGTACCTTGGTGTGTACATAGTACATACAAATAACTCAACCGAGTTCGTTGACCAGCTTCATTCGCCATCTTGTTTCAAAATGGTGGCCATTTAAAAAAAAATTTTTTTAATTAAATTTAAAATGAGATACCAAAAAATTTGAAAATGAAAAAGATTTTTTTTGTATGTGTTTGACTTTAATACAAAGATTCCGGAACAGGTTTTGTTTCGTCTACATCTAAAAAAATAGCTGAGTTATAACGTTTTGAATTTCTATTGTGGCTGACATTTTAAAACGACCTGATTTTGTCACGCGATAACAGGCGTATTTATGAACCGATTTGAATGTAACTTGGTCTGTACGTAGTACATACCAATGTCTCGATCGAGTTCGTTGGCCAGCTTCATTCGCCATCTTGTTCCAAAAGGGTTGCCATTTTTAAAAAAAATGTAATTTAAAATTTAAAATGAGGTATTAAAAAATTGGAAAATGAAAAAGATTTTTTTTATGTGTTTGGCCTTGATACAAAGATTCTGGAGCAGTTTTTGTTTCTGAAAATTTGTTCTTTTGTTTATATCTTAAAAAGGGGTTGAATTATAGCACTTTGAATTTCTATCATGTCTAACACTTTGAAACGATCTTGTATTTGTTTCGGGATACCACACGTATTCGCCTATTTCGATGGAAGAAGGCATGTGGATAGTATACATAAATATCTCGACCAAGTTCGCTGGCCAGCTTCATCAGCCATCTTGTTTCAAAATGGCGGCCATTAAATTAAAAAAAAATTATATTTAAAGTGAGGTGCAAAAAAATTAGAAATTGAAAAACATTTCTTTCTTAAGTATTTGACCTTGATATAAGGATTCAGGAGCATTTTTTGTTTGTCTTTATCTTAAAAAATGGCTCAGATATAGCAGTTTCAATTTCTAAAGTGGGTGACATTTTGAAAAATCTGATTTTTTGCCTGCGACAGCACTCGTACATATCAACCGATTCCGATATGAGTGAGCATGTGCACAGCAATTACTAAGGTCTCGACCAAGTTCACTGGTTAGCCTCATCTACCATGTTGTCTTAAAATGGCAGGCACTTTAAGAAATCGCCGAATTTGGCAGCCAAATATAAGTGAATTTAAATAAAAGCAGCTTGGATAAAGCTGACTAATTTCGTGAAATTCTCATTCATAATGATTTAATATTGATAAAAATTAGTATTGAATCTCCTACATTCGGTTTCCACTTAATTGAGCTTCGTGTGTTTGAATAATATAAGTTGGTTTTTTAAAAATAAGGAATATGAAAGCTACCTCTTCCTCCCGGCACTGGCCGGAAGGACTTTTCCTGGAATTGCAGCCGTCAACTCGATAAAATGATGGTTTGTGTAGTCGCCTCCCGTTCTATAATCTAAGACAATGAAAATACTATTTCACGTTTGCAGTCCTGCCTAGCATTGTAAATTATTATAACAATCTCTTACCATTTGTCATTACAGTCGAACCTCGTTATCCCGATACTCTAATGACCAGGAAAAAGTGTCGTCATAATGCGAAGTGTCGCGGTAACCTTACTTGGAGAAAAATATGTTTATAAAAAGCTGCATTTTTAATTAATTTAAGAGAATTTGAAATTCATAACTGTTCCTGCAGTTTTAAGCAATAAAACATTATTACTATTATTAAACAAAATAAACACAAAACAAAACTGAAAAGAATAAAAATTAGATTTATGATGACTTGTTTTTTTTTTTTTTATTGTTACATGAAATATTGATAAATTAAGGTTTGCTTTTCTCTAGATGTGCTTAGTATAATTATTTTTTCAATAATATAGAATTAATTGTAATCAATATTCGTTGTTTCAGAAATGGATATCAGATAATTTCTCATCGTTTTAATGCAATGCAATGCTTCGGTTTTAGTCGGATGAAAAACGCCGTGTAACCACAAGAAAGCGCCGCCTGACCAGAACAAAAAGACCGCGAGTATGGATTTATTTATTCGGATAAATGATTAAAGTAAAATTTCTCATTTCTCTCAATGGGTATTTTAGACACTTTTGTGAAAAGTTTGGCAAGACGTTTTTTACCGCTTAATTTCCGTGCTTATAAGATGGATTATGAAAAATGGGCAATTTTCCTGAACAGTCGGGTTATCTGGAGTTGAAAATTATTCAACGACGTAAAATCCGAAGTTTATTTATATTAAAATCATATGCAGAATATAGGGACTTTGAAAAACTTACGTGATAAGCGGAGTGACGTGAAAACCGGGTGTCGGGATAACGAGGTCCGACTGTATTATAAAACTGTTTCTAGTAGAAATGGGCATGGTGGCGCAATTTGGATGTTATATTTAGATTTAGGAATTTCTAATTTATATAATTCACATATTTGTCTTACAGGTAGGCAAATTTTGTATTTATTTATTTATTTTTGCAACAGTATAATTTGAGAAATAATGTATATTTTTTTTTAAGTTTTAAAAATTAAATGATAAACTTACATAATTCATAAAAATACGCAATATAACTGTCATGCAGAAAGTTTGTGTTATTTACCAATACATATTCCCCTACATATATATTATTTATTCTAATTAACATCTCCTAAAAGTGTAGTCCTGTTACAGAGGTTTTTTTAGAGTTAAAGCGAGAATTTGTTCCTGATATCGTTTTTTACTTTCATTTTTAATTACTTTTCTTTCTTACATTCTCTAATCCTTATTCTTTTAAGAATGCAAATACATTTTGAAGATGTACTAAATTCTGATATAAAAGTCAATTATCACATTTAGAAAAATTTATGAATTGGTGTAATGAATAAAAAAAAAATTCCACAATAAAAATTGCGTTCGACAAACAAAAAAGTTGTTTTATATCCATAAAATAGAAATGTATGAAGATTATCATAAACGTGATCACAAAAAAAGAAAAAAAAGAAAATTTATTGTTATTACTGTTATTATTTTGCTGCACTTTATAGTTTTCTTACATTTTCAAATCCCCTTAATCATAAATTTTAACTGTAAATTTATATTTTAATTAAATATAGCTCTTTCAAAAGCTATAAAATTCCAAGTAATTGATTCTTCAAGAAAAAGATTACGAGCTTCGCTGCAAGCTATGGCAATGTACTGGAAAATATCTCTTAGAATTAATTGGAATTCCCATATAAAATGCAGTAAAGGAGATTGCTATAAAATCTATGGTTACACTTTTTTTAATGGGTTTATTAAATTTATTGATAAAAAAGAATGTAACCAGTTCCAAAATCTTCTAGAAAAAAAAATATATATATTAGAGTGGGTCGAAAAAACCGAAATATTTACAATCGAAATGTAATAGAGTTGAAAATTTGCCTGTTGTAATAAAGAATAAATTCGTAAAATATTATATCGATCGGATAATATCTTTTACCGCCGCAAGGGGGCCAAAATTTCAAAAAATCACAAAAAAACTTGTTTTTTTCAATATTCTTTTTTAATTATCCAAACGTACGAATACAATTTCTAATAGGACGCTATGGCTATATGAAGATAAAAGAAATGTCCCGGCAAATGTTCATTATGATAAAATAATATCTTTTACTGCCGCAAAGGGACCATATTTAAAAAACGAATTGTAAAAATTTTCAAATTTTCATTTTTTCTATATTTTTATAATTTCAATAATATGCCTAGAAGTAAATAAATTTACTTTATATCTATTAATATGTTATAAATTTTGTAAACTATTTGTCATAGACTGGAAAATAAAAAAGGTAATCATTCATTGTTCTTTACGATCGCTTCATCTACAGCTGTTTTACTGCATATCAGCAGTTCATATACCACAAATCACAAATATGATATAAAATGAACAAAATATTTTAGTATTTTATTAATTAAAATACAGAAATGTTTAACCGAAACGGATTAAATAAACTTAAAATGAAGAAGTATTTAAAGTAAATGAATTTAATATGACTTGCTTTCAAATAAAGCCATTGTTCCTCGATAGGCAGAAATTGATCATATGTGATCCTCACTCTGTTCTGGTCCACAAACTTTACCAGCACTTCAGCGACTAATTTCACGCATCTTTCTACTGATTGAGTGGTACAAGGAAAGTTATAATAGCTGGCATCTTTAATCGAACATTCTAAACTCACCAGCATTGTTAGATCGTCAATCGATAGACAAACCGTAACAGGTGGTTTCGTTAGTTTACAGTTTTGCCTTTCGACTAAAGCCATACAATTTTAATCTTTAAGTTCAAGTCTGGAATGACGAAATGACGGATGGCGCTGTTCGTGTCCACAGAACTTCGTGCTTTGGCAATTTTTAATTTTGGCAATCAGCTGATCAGGATGTACTCAATGCGTACATCCTGAAAGTGTACTGCATCAGTTGGTTCACAATTAAAATGAATCCATCATGTTTTTGAGATTTTGTGGACTATAATTAGTAACCCTCGTTACTTGCCATATCATCTACAAAATATTATAGTTCCTGTAATTTCACGAAATGCCTGTTTCACAAATCATGAAAATAGCCTCATTGGAATGATAGCATATCAAGGAGAGGACATCAGAACCCCAGCCATAAAGAAAATTGCCGAAGCACGAAGTTCTGTGGGCACGAATAGTGCCTTTCGTCACTTCGTCATTCCAGAATTGAGCTGTGAAGCTTAAAATTGCATGGATTTAGTCGAGTGACAAAACTGTAAACTAACGAAACCACCTGTTACGGTTTGTCTATGGACTGACGATCTAACGACGCTGGTGAATTTAGAATGTTCGATTAAACATACCAGCTATTATAATTTTCCTTTCCCACTCAATCAATAGAAAGATGCGTGAAATTAGTCTCTGAAGTGCTGGTAAAGTTTGTGGACCAGAACAGACGGAGGATCACATATGATAAATTTTGGCTTCTCGGGGAACAATGGCTTTATATGAAAGAAAGTCATATTATAAAATTCAATTACTTTAAATACTTCTTCATTTTATGTTTATTTAATCCGTTTCGGTTAAACATTTCTGTATTTTAATTAATAAAATACTAAAATATTTTGTTCATTTTATATCATTTTTGTGATTTGTGGTATATGAACTGCTGATATGCAGTAAAACAGTAGTACATAAAGCGATCGTCAAAAATAATGAATGATTACCGTTTTTTTTTTTTCCAGTTTATAACAAATAGTTAACAAAATTTACGACAATATTAATAGATATGAAGTAAATTTATTTACTTCTAGATATTATAGTAATTATAAAAATTAAAAAAATAATAAAAATTTGAAATTTTTACAATTTTTTTTTTTAAAATATGGTCCTTTTGCGGCAGTAAAAGATATTACTTTATCATAATCAACATTTACCAGGACATTTCTTATATCTTCATGTAGCTATCGCGTCCTATTAGAAATTGTATTAGTACGTTTGTATAATTTTAAAAAAAATACTGAAAAAAACATGTTTTTTGCGATTTTCGGAAATTTCGGCTCCGTTGCGGCGGTAAAAGATATTAACCGATAGGTGTAATATTTTACGAATTTATTCTTTATTACAAAAGGCAACTTTTCCGCTCTATTACATTTCGATTATAAATATTTCGGTTTTTTCGACTCACCCTAATATATATATTTAGTTTGTTTAATAAATATTCTGAAATTTTTTAATATTTTAAAACATTCGTCTATATTAGTGCATGTACATTGTACAGAGTGCCTCAAACAGGTTTTCTAAAATTCAAAAGTAGATAACCCATTAATTATATAATAAAGACTAAAAAAGTGATATGTTTGTATAGTAGCTTGAAAATTTTGAATGCAACAGTTTATTAAAATCAGATTAGTCTGCAGATGGAGCCGAACATTTTTAATCGGCTAGAATTCTCAAACTGTCTTTAAAACATCAAAGGAAAAAATCAATTTTACTTTTATACAGCCAAACAGAATTAAGAGAGAAAACGGGGATTTTGATCATGAGTTTTCAATGATGATTTAGTAGTTTTAGCCTCAGACACAATATATGAAACTGGCTCAAAAAGATTCTGGTCTCGAAACGGGCTTGCACTCGATTTTAATATCATTCTTTGGGCTCGGGTTCAAAGAATAAATTTCATTTATTCACAAATTGTAACAAAAAGGGTCGAAAACCTTGCTAGTTGATAAACAATAATGTAGTCTCTGTTTTTAGCTCACACGCTATCAAAGCCTGAGTCCTAATGTGCCTGCTGGGTCTGAATGTATGCACTTGCACATATGTATGTAACGCGATAAATCTTGATAGAAATATCCGATTTGCTCCAAAAAAATTTCTAGATTCATTCTGATATGGTACTTCCCTGATTAGTTTTGATTGTTCATTGGTTAAGTATAAAGAAAGAACGGGGGCTAATCCCCCCTTAATTTAAAAAAATTGGTTTTTCATGTAGAATTATCATATTTTCTTCTACTTTGGTATACCGGTTAATTCTTATAAGGTGCTTCCCTGATTAGATTTGAAGGTTCATTTTTTTTATCTGAAGGGGGGAACGGGGGGCTAATACCCCTTAATCTAGATAAATGGGTTTTTCTATTCGATTTGTTTCAAATTTGGTATACCGGTTTATATCGATAAGGCGCTTCCCTGATGACATTTGGAGGTTCGTTGGTTAAGTATAAAGAGGAGAAACGGGCGGGCTAATCCCTCTTAATTTATTTTTCGAGTACCGTTATTCTTTGAAATAAGAGTATATAATATACAATTAGTGTGAATAGCCTGTGATACCATCAGTTACACCGGCCACTTTCCTTTTTTTAAGTGTTTCACTGTCCTTTAAAAATCAGTTTGAAAGAGAATTGAATTGTTCTTCATGGGATATAAGGACAAATATTTTATCTGATTCTGAAGCTTTTTACACAGCCTGTTATTAACATTGAGAAACCTTAGGATATTCCTTGTGTAATCTCGTTTTCTGTTTGAAGTCCCTTGTACGAAACACTGGAAAACCAAACTTATGTCTTTCTGGCAGAATGATATTTTAAAATAATAAGAATTGTTATTTTTGTAGATTTCTGGCAGCAACTGGGTATAAATAGCAAATTTGATATTTCAAACGGATTTTCAGCGGTATGAAAATCACGAAACATTGTAATGAGAAAGTACGTAGTATCAATACCTATTTATATGTAAGAAAAGTTTTTAAATGCGATAAATAACTTAACTTGGAAATTATTTTAAAATGTTATTAAAATTTTCTACTGCGTACTTTCGGGATCGGACTCTGGTGACTCAAACGTTTTTGGATTTGGGCGGATTTGGATTATCAGGATTCTATCAGGTACAAGCTAGTTTATTACTAGTACTTGGTCTTCACTGCCGAGCTAAAAGTTTGGTGATAGTGGCTAATAATTTCGATGGCATATACTCCACAATAAGCAAGTTTAATACTGCGCACAACGGAATTGAAAAATACAGTTGCAGGAAAAAAAAAAATCATATAAAAATTCATGTAACATGAATGATTTTGCAGCTACAAACATTTAATTTTCTCAGCATCTTTATTTTGCCCTGCCTGACAAATTTTTAAAATGCGAAATATATAAAATGCTGTGATAATAAAGAATATTCCCGATGACTAGCGCCTTGAAGATCCTGACGAATGCTGAGTGTAAGTTGTAGTTATGCAAAACAGGCCTTAATGCGTGTTCTATAGGATTTAAATGAAGATAATATGTGGGATACTCAAACTGCTGGATACTGTCACTAAATATAATCAGTCACTACTACAACACGGTGGGGTGAACATTATCACACTGTAAAAAAACCATTGTAGATTTGCGAGCACAAGCTCGATCACAGTTGAATGTGCTGTATGTCTTTGGTTTCTTGACTATATAAGCATGAAAAATACAGTAGTTGTGTAAATTAACAGCACAGTGTGTTGTTGATCGAGTTTGTGCGCGAGATGAACAGTACTTTGTACTCTAAAAATGGCGTTTTTTTTTCAGTGCACCCAATAGGAAAACTTTTTTCGTTGCACTCCTAAACAACTTGGCAAAAGTATAAAAAACATCACCTCTGTAATATTCCAGCGTTCTTAGATGCATTCATAGGAATATGTAGGCAGGTGTGCTAATTTAAAATGACATCTGCCCATATCATGATTCATAGCACTTTGTATCAATGCCTTTTGCGATCTTCTTGGGGTTATTGCGGGTGTTTGCTTCTTACAAATTATATACTGTCTGGAATCACTTTCCAAACAAAAGTGGGCCTCACCCGCGATATGCAGAGAACGTACAGTCGTGGAAAAAAAATGTTAACACCCCCTACTAACTCTTCAACAAATTATTGTAAAAGAAGGTTACTGGTACCGAATGATTGGAAATAAAGTCTGCTTTTAAATGATATATATAAAATTTTCTTAGGGGCCGTCTACATATTAAAACGAACCCAAACTTAATTTTTTTCAACAGCAATACCCAATTTTAAGAAGAAATTTCAAATCTTCGGTTCAAACTATGCTAGGAACTAAATTTCACGTCATTTGAATGGTAAGTTTTTGAATTATAAACATTCAAAATTTAGTGCATCTAATGTTAAATTACATTTTCATATTTTCCTTAATATCTCCTGAAATTATACACTTAATGTGCTAATTTTTTGTGTAGCAATAATACTAAAATACTCAAACATAAATACGTTGAATTTGCAATTTTTATAATTTTATGATATGAATTATGAATTATGAAATTAATATTCCAAAAAATTATGAATTGCAACCTACAATTTTTTGGATGGATTTAGATTTATTAAGTCCTGCTTTATGGAAATCCAAAATTTCATATTTTCTTCCAAGTAGTTTTCAAATTATGCTTAAAAAACAGCAAAGGGATGATTTAAGGGGCCGTCTATGATAGAAGTGACTGGATATTTTGAAATTTCTTATGCTACCCTGTAATCTAGCAGTTTTCAATGACTGTTCGGGTGACGCTTAAGATGCCTTGAGCCACACCAGTGGCCGAGAGGTTCTGCTCTCGAAGCTGGTAGACGGGAAGTGCTGGGTTCGATCCCAATCGCGCCCGTCGGCCTAATCGTTCGGAGTTTTCGTGGTTTTCTTCGAACCTTGGTTCTCCAAGCGTTAATACGGGTTAGGTTCCCTTAGAAAGACCTCCACGGAAGGCACTCCCCCCCTTAGGGCCTATATCCCACGTGCTGATAATTGGCCGACATAAATACAACCAACCAACCTTAAGATGCCTTGATCAAGAAGGTGGCTATCTCGGTCAACAATCGAGTAGCGAACTTCAATTTGGATTTAGCCCCTAAAATATGCTAGTTTTAAAATAATTAATTTCTCGGAAACTTATAGTACGAATTGCATAAAAATTTGTTTTTAGGCTAATTGAAGGGTTTAGAGTTCATTTATGCTGTCAGAATTGTGTACTGCTATTGAAAAAAAAACAAAGTTATGGTTCGTTTTAATACGTAGATGGCCCCTTAAGCAAATTTTATATACATAATTTAAAAGTAGGCTTTATTTCCAATCATGTAGTACCAGTAACTTTCTTCTACGATAATTTGTTGAAGAGTTAGTAGGGGGTGTTTACTTTTTTTCCCCCGACTGTACCTCCACTCCGTGAATCACCAATCAGGATTACCTCAATCCCCATTGCAACTCGGCGCAATAGTTGGACACAACTCTTGAATCTTCTTGCATACAACCCTCTTTTATGCGGCCTTTCACTAATGGTGTACATCTTGATAGTCGAGTTTCGGTGCCTGCAGCAAACTCCCTTTAGATATGGGCTGACGTCAGTTCTATTCATTTTAGCAATCTGTTAGTCAAACATAGATCCTGGGAGTTTATTGTGGTACATTTTCGACCTTGATCTGGTTGTCTGTGTGCACGACAAGTTTTTATAACCGTTTCTAGATTCGGGAAATGGCTCTTTGGGCTTCTTTTATGGCTTTAAATACCTGTGTCTGTGTCTGTCAAATTTAATAAACATTACAGTAAGTATAGAAAAAAACTACAGCTAATTTAAATACAGTAATACCCTTACTTACGTCTCCTCTACTTACGTTACCCGCATTTACGTCGTCTGACCTGGAAAAAAAATTCCTTATATAACACGCGTTTTGAATTTTTTTAAAGACTTTTAGTTCTACACTGCAAATAGAGGCGTCTTAAATTCAGACACATATGTGACTGAAAAAGAAATTCAGACACTTAAGTGTCTGAATATGAAATTTCAGACATCATAAGTGTCTGAATTTAAGACCCTTAAGTGTCTTACTGTGATCATGGTATAAATGAACTGAGAAAAATGTCTGAATAATGATCATGTGTCTGAAATTAAGACATGTAGAAATTCAGACACTTATATATCTGAATGTAATACAATTGTATCATATGTATGATGAAACGACGATTGTATATGAGGACCCCTGCGGCCAAAGGATATAAGTGAAAAAATTTAGATTTGGAATAAATTGAATTTAACGATTAACATCAATAGTAAGTGGCTGACTTAAAATATGAAGCTTTTGCTAATTTCATAGCGGTCTTTCAATTCTTATTTCAATAACTGTGGAAGGAAAGTGAAGTACAATATATTTTTTAAATTTTAAGTACAGATTAAAGAGGTTAAGTAGTATGTAGAGCTTAAGTAGTTGATCTCCAGAATGCAACACATAATTAGGAAATCTCTTATATTTTGCGTTTTAGTTTAGCAAACAAGGCAGAGGACTTCAGGCACATCTGTCCAACGTTTCCCCTCCCTATATTTTTCTTCTGAGAGCAATCATAAAAGAAATAGCCTTATTTCCAGATAGCCTGTATACTGATCTCAGTTTTTTCAATTTTGTCACTTATAGCCTTTCGCTTCTGGTGTCCTCATATGCAATTGTATCGCAATATATCTGGCAGCACCGTCATAAAACGTTTTCGAATGGATGAAATGCTTTGCCATCCACTAAATTTGGTATTAGTGTATAAAATAAGCAACTTAATTTGACCATGGGGACGTCTGCCAAAATTGTAAATGCCCGTTTACTAACTTTCGAACTAAATTATTTTTAGTGCAAAAGTACAAGCTAAAGAAACTTTTCCCAAAATATAAATTTCTCAAAAACTACTTCCACTCATAGGTATGCTCATGGCTCACTCATAGGCCGTTCCCTAAATACAAAGAGATATCATTGCTCTTAGAAAAAAATTTAGAAAGGGGAGAGGATGAACAGATGTGTCTGGAGTCCCCTACCTAGTTCGCCTAACTAAAACGCAAAATATAAATATGAAATAAGCTAAACCAAGAATCTTTTGTGAGAACACCTTGTACAAGATAATTTTTATATAAAAGGAATATAAAAAAATTAACAAGTAAGAAGTATTAAATATTAAATAGATATATAAAAATAAATTTCTAACAATATTTTTCAAAATGCAGAACATTTCTTTCCCTCTAGTGGAAGGTTTTGCCCTTCTGAACACCCCTTATCTAAGATAAATTTTAAATATACGAACGTCAAAAGGAAATATTTAAAAATTGATTTCTATTAGTGGTTTAGGAAGAGAGGGGTTGGGGGCGGTGCTCCTCTTACGAAAATTTCTTGGTTCTTTTTTCTCTTAGTGTTCAATTATGTAATCATTTCGAAGAATAAATGTTATTTTTTTAACTAGCGTTACGACGATTTTTTTAATTTATGATATGTTTTTTACCCTCTTACTGAAAGAATAAAAACTGTAATAATTATATTCATATAATTTATAAGTGTAAACATTACGAAAAACGCCAAAAAAAGAAAATAAAATGCTTCTGATTTCTTCTTATACAACGTTCCACTTTTCCCGCTGATAAAAAAAAAAGTTTTAACAACTTATCATACTGTAACCCGTAGACTGACGTAATGAATAAAGCCATCTGTTTCCAATGGAAATGCTGACTCGCAGCTTTTTTTTCTTTGAGAAGCGAATCTGTGTTGTGAGTCCGGAGTCCGTAGTCGTATTCAAATTTAAACGTTCTTCAACAGTTCACATCTTTGACCGGTCCGGATTTTTTACTGTGAAAAATGTTGTCATCGTCATTATGTTATTACTGCGGCTGCGTTATTAGTGGAAGCGTTATATTTAGAAGTTTCTTGCATTCTGGATGGCTGGAGGGATCTTATATGCTTCATATATGGATATAACGACTGAAATTACATCCGGATTACTCTACAAATAGTTCCCAACAGAGACAGTATTACTTTTCATTGCTTTTCGTCAAGAATATAGTTATTCATCTCATTAAACAAGAAAACTAACCCCAGACCTACAAACTAGTCCCGCGGGCTCTGTTTTCAGAATGGAAAATTTCCATTATTTAAACAGGGCTAGCAGGATATAGGAAGGGGTTTTCTTCAAAAAAGAAGCAAGTTTTTGTCTCGCATTCACTATGACAATTATTTTAAATCAAGTCATATCGATATCAGTAAGTGTTTTTGATATTTTGTTTATAGTACCACATAAAATGTTGCATGAAATATAACTTAGGTTTGAATTTGTTTGCGAAAAAAAACAGCTAATTCTAGAAATATATATTTTTACATACTTGTAATTCCAGAACTGCAGCTCCAGAATTATATATTATATTTTTTGCGTGAGTGTAGGCTAATTTGATTATGTAAAAACATCAGTAATATTATGTAAAAAATTGGTTAACTTAGAATGTCTATAAAAATAAAGCAAAAACGTAAAATTGTCGAAACTTTTGTTGAAGAAGAAATACTTTGTTTGGATTTAAAAGAAGTAAAAAAAAAAAAAAGGTTGTTTTTTAAAAGGTTAATTTAGCGTTTTGATGAACATGTTGAATTCCTTGTAACGTTTTCTATCGCAGTTATAACCACATTTTATTTTAAACTTACTTTTAAATTAATTGTTTGTTCGCTATGAAGGATATGCAATTCACTCGAAGTTTAATATTGGATAAAAATTGGAAAATTAACAAACATCTATCGTGATTTATTTTTTATATTTTATAATTAGAGATGTATAATTTTCGAAAAAAACCTTTTTAGCCAAAAATCAGTTTTTGGCAAAATTGATTTGTGTTTTGAAATCCGATTTGTCAAAACTTTTTTGTGTCACCTTAAATATATATATAGATATATATTCTGCATGATATTATTTGGTTTCAAAGCAATTTTTAATTATATGGCACACCCGTATATTCTCTAAACTATACAGTTGAAAGGAAAAAAAATTCTGCAATTTTGTGATTATTATATGTAAAATCAGTTTTCGAAATTTTCATTTTTTAATAGCACATTGTATAGAATATAAATTATTTACAGCTATAATTCCATTTCCTCAAAAAAAAAAAAAAAAAAAAAAAAAAAAAAAAAAAAAAATCATTATTTACTTTGATTTTTTTGTTCAAAATTTTAAATTTTGGATTTGCAAAACATGAGAAATTGAAAACTAAGCTTATTTTATTTTAAGGCTGTTCTCAAATCCAAAAGGGCAATTTTATGACGCAAGTTTTAATTTATTTTTGTTGGGAAATGAATGAAACTGGCTGTTGTTGTTGTTCAGAAACTATGTTATCGAACTGTTTTCTCCGTTTTTTTTTTCAAACGCAACAGGTCTTTCAGAAAATAGTGTCCAAGTGGGCGTTTTGAACCGAATTTCTACGTGAAAGAAGAATAACCACTCAAGAAAGGGCAAAAAACGTGTTTTTCATGTGATCAAAATCGCTTATAACTCAATAGGTAATTTATGGATCAAAAAATGGAAAACACAGTTCGATTCCATGCTCAGGCTTTCCAATTTTATACCTTTCCGTTAAAAAATGAATTTGTAAATGTGTCAAAACGTTTTGTGCTTGTTGAGCAGAGCAGTTGAGAACAGCTTTAAGTTAAAAGGTTATTACAAGTTTAAAATGGAAATTAGAAAACAGCTAGAGTTTTGTATATTTCCATGCATAACTACATTTCGCACAAAAAATTGCGGTTTTCCTCAAAGTTCATTTATACAAACAAGGCCAAAAAAAAAAAAATGTATATTTAGGCAAAATAGGTTTTGAAACTAGAAGTGACTTTTCCTGTGTGTTATTATATATATGTGTGTGTGTGAACATGAAAACAAATCATAGAAGCATTAGAATGAAGCTATCGTGAAATTCTGAATATTTTATAATTAAATTCTCAATTTTTCTTATGGTAAATAAACCCCTCTTAAAAAAAAAAAAAAAAAAAAAAATTGAATTTATTCTTTAAATGAAGAGTTTCATACTCATTTTTTTTTAAATATTGGGTTCTTATATACTGCAAATTTTGGGGAATCTAGTATTAGATTTTATTTAACACGGAAATAAAAATGCAAAAAATGCTTAAACTGGGAATTGCACTGGGAATATGTTATTTAAATAGGAAAAAATTGAACTACAAAGCAGGGATGGAATTCTTTCTGAAGGAGTGAATTCTTTTTTATAAATGGAAATAATTTGTTACCATAAAGCGGAGCTGATTACAGCATGGGCAAACTGGGCTATTTCTATGGGCCTTTAGCTTTACGGGCCCCTAAATTCTGTATGAAATTTCCATAAAGCTGATATTTTAAGTTTGTTTTGATCTTATACTTATTTTAATAAATATTTTGTACTTTTAGAACATGATTAGGTTAAAGAAAATGATATATTTATCCAAATATGTATTTGACGGCATCGAATAGGCTTAATTTTTTTTTTTTTTTTTTTTTTTTTTTTTTGTAACAGTATACGAAGGCAGTGGGGGAAGGGGGCGAATGAATACTAGGTCTTCGGACTAGAATTAATCTGAAGTTCATTAAAAGTAATAAACATTTTTGATGCCGTAGGGCATATATATCACATAAATACATATTTATATATATATACATATAATTATCCTGTTCTAAAACTACAAAATACTGATTACAATCCTCATAAGGTCAAAACTGATTTAAAATATCAGCTTTATGAAAATTTCATATCCAATTTGGGGTACCCTAAAATCAGGAGGTAGAGCAGCACCCCATTTTCCCCACGCTGCAATCAGCTCTGCTTTATGGTAACAAAGTATTCCCATTTATAAAAAATGATTCAATGTGGTCAAACATGGTTGCGTATATGGCTTAGAAAGAAAAGTGGTCAAAGATGGCTTCATATTGGCCAAAAAAAAAAAGGGGGGGAGGGTTTAAAGATGGCCGCAATTAAGACATTTGAAATGTCTGAAATTCAGACGTAAGAAGTGTCTGAAAAATTTAAGACATTTTAAAACGTCTTAAAATTGAACACTCTTGTTTCAGACACTTAAGTGTCTGAAATTCAGACACAAGAAGTGTCTGAAAATTTTAAGACATTTTAAAACGTCTGAAAATTGAACACTGCGTTTCAGACACTTAAATGTCTGAATTTCAGACATTTCAATTTAGAGTGTATGAAGGGAAAATTTTCTGCGGCAATCACGTGATAGGGACAAACAAATAAAAAAAGTACTAGAAAAATCTTAGAAAACTCACTCTACTGTTGCAAAGTGCTTGTAAGAGATTTAAAAAAAAAAAAAAAAATTGGTTCAAACTTCATTGTACGATCTTTTCACACACTCAACTACTTGATGAGGCAGTTAGAAGAACAATAAACTGTACGTTAACAACTTATTGATTTATTCAAAATTCTTGTATTACGAATGCATTTTTTGCTAATGTTAAATTAGATTTTGGCAAATTTTTGTTACTTATCCATTTCTGCTTATCTAAATGTACCTCGACTTACGTCGCTAGTCTTGGAACGAATTTCTGACGTAAGTCGATGTATTACTGTACTCATCTAACAAGTGTGGCTGGGAGATTCACAAGCTCTTTTTAAACATAAGGCATTTATCACATGTTTCTTCAGCAACAGACAAAATTCTGACAGTGAGTTCATTTTCCGATTTAAGAGGTGCTTCACGGAAGAAGCCCTTGAAATATGGAGACAAATTAAGACGTGGCGGATTGGATGATAGCGAGACCAAATCTATGAAACCATTCTTCCAAATCATCGTCCAGAAATTTGACATTAATTTCCTTATCATTTTGGCCAATTTGGCAAAGAAAATATTCAGGGCTTTTTCGCGTCACTTGTTCCAGCAACAGAGACGGCCACATTAAGCAGTCATAGATTACTTACGATTATAGGTGCAGATTTACTGTCGCTAGTCGCCACGTGGGGACTAAATTTTCTGCTGTGGCGACTAACTTTGAGTGTCTTAATCGCCAGAGATCCATTTCCAGTGTTCCCAATCCCCGTCGCGGAATTTTGATTTTTTTTTCTTTTGCAAATAGAAAAGCACCTGCTCTTTTCACTGGCCGAGATCAAGTGTGACTTTGATAAAAAGGCAGAGAGTTTTTGTGATCTTAGTTACCGTCGTGACCGCTGCCCCTGTGATGTACTGCTTTCTTACCGAACATTATGTTCGAATGTAACTCTGCGCATGTCCGCTCCGCTACAAAGCTTAGCAGCTGCGAAGCTCGGCACATGAGCGCGCTAATGGCAAAGCTTCTCCTTTGGACACCAGCGAAAACAGGCATTTCCTCGAAGGTTTCGTCCGAAATCCAGAGATGAAATAAATACTCCTTTACTGCAGATCGGCTCACGAGACAGTCCAAAGTTTCCGATGTGACGGAAATTATTTAAGAGCTTTGTATCATGGTATTGCGAGGATAGAGGATTCCAAACTCTGAAGAAAAAAGAACAAAAAGAAAACGAAACTCGCACGAAAAAATTCTTAACGCGAGGTATATTTTTGCTGTGTAAATGTTTTCTGCAACTGCGAGATTTTCATAGAAGGAATTTTTATCACGAGTTTTGTGAATTTAACCGCTCTGTGTATTTCCCTTATCACTATCTTATTTCATCTACAGCTAGTCCTGCATCGGGTCGGGTTCGTGCTGCATTTTTTACGTTTTATATTATACATTTTTAATATCAAAGTTAATATCACAGAATTTTAGGATTAAATATACACATTTGTTGTATCTTGTCTGCGTTTTGTTGTACATGTGTATTTATTAATTAAACTATTTGTCATTATGAATACCTGAGGTTTTTTTTTAAGTTTTTTCCATATAAACACTATTGTTTTATGAGTTTGTTTCACAATATGGCCACTAGATTTTGGGTAGAAGCCAAAGTGACGACTGGATTTTGGGGGTTTAGGCGCCACTAGCTCCTTAAACATTTTGAGAATCTGCTCCTATACATAAAATCAGCACTAAATCTTCGCTGGATGAACATATTTCTATCCTAAATGTATGTTTGCACTCGAAATTAAATGCACCTTAATGAGTCTCAGTGGCTTGTTTGTGAAATAAACGCCATTAAATCTGGACCTTTGCTCCATCTTATGGTATTATACACGTAAAAATTGCAAGCGACTAAAATCGCCTGCGACTTGTCAGATTTCCTGACACTTATGGTGTTATTACACGAGGAGTCAAAGTCGCTTGAGATTCCAGGCGTCTCCATGTTATTCCTATGGCTCCATAGGAGTCGCTTCGAATGCAAGCAACTTTTTTTCTGTTGGCGCGTCTTTGACGTCTGAAACGGAGCGAGTCGCCAGTAACAGCCAATCAAATGCTTGGAAATTTGACGATGGAAAAGCCTTTTCCCAAACAGCCAATGAAATGCTTGGATAATACGTAAGTTTCAGGTGGATAATACGTAAGTTTCAGGAAATCTGATGAGTCGCAGGTGATTTTTGTCGCTTGCAATTTTTATGTGTAATAGCACTATTACGTATTTAGTGAAGTTGCTAGCTTTTGAAGCGACTACAATGGAGCCATAGGATAACATGGAGACGCCTGAAATTTGAAGCGACTTTGACCCCTCGTGTAATAGCACTTTTATACGGAATGAATTACGAGGTTAATCCATAAAAGTCCTTTCATGGATTCATTGAAGATTATATTGATGTATTTTTTTCAGGCAGCATCAGCAATATTGTTTATTGTGGTATAGGGAAGTTATGATGTATACTGTTGTTCTTCAATTAAACAAAACTTCCACTATATCAAGAATATTTCGTTCATCAGATTATGTATTAGTGCTCTTTAAACGATGTGTTATCTGAGTAGACAACACAAAATGCTCCGGGTAGATACGTTTCCGATGCAAGAACACAAATGTTTCAGGAAGCAGCATCTGCTTTTTCTCTGTAATTTGCTGTGCTACTATTTATTGCCTTCTCCAGCTTCTTAGCAGAGACGCTGTAAGTCTGAAGCCTCGGCATAAGGCACTAAGTTGAATTGGTGCATAATCTATGACGTGTATTACTGCTGAGCAATTCATTATTGCTAACAATGCGCAGGCCAATAGTAGATAAATGAAAAAAATTGCAGTTACCACCATATACATCTGCTGTGGCGTTGCTTTCTAAATTTTATAAATGTTGCTTTATTTCGCTGTCTTGAAATTCTTCTGTTACCTCGAAATTTGGGGCGTAAATGACTAACTGAAGGACGCTCATCAAGTCCTTCATAGGGTATTACAAAAAAATTTTACAAATTCGTTTTTTTTTCGGATTAAATATGCATAGTTTGATTTTAAATATTAGCTAAAATGTAGTAACAAGAATTACTCTTGTGCGTTAGGAAAACGGATATTTGTGCTTACTGTGCGAACAATGTCTAACATTATGTGTGTATTAATTTATGTGTGTATGTGTGTTTTAATATATATTGTAATATGTGTGTTTATTATTAATGTCTAACATTTTAAATTTTCATTTCCCACCTTGCAAGTTACCAAGAAATATTTTAATTTTAACATGCCTTTTAATAAAAAAAAAATCGCAAACGATTTTCATGAGCCGATGTTGGCGCATTCATATAATCTAGACATGTTTCCACCAAAATCCTATTATATCATCATCTTCAAATCTATTGGTATATAAAATGCATTTTCGTGCTAGTATATCGGCTCCTGAGAATCATGTATAATTTATCAGTGTCCTGTATAAATCTTGCCCATGATTTAAAAAAATCACCCTTTCTATATACTATCGCCTCTAGAAGTTTGTGCCGTTCGTTTTTAATGCCCTCCGTATATCTACACAGAATAATGTTTATCTATGTAGTTTTAATAGGTATTGCTTGAACTTTTAAAATCTTATTGTTAAAAACCTCTAATACTTCATTTCCATTCCTTCGTGGAGATATAATTATCATTAATCATTAATTTAACATTATTTTTTTTAACATATTCTGCAAAAAACGTTTTTGTCTGTATCATCAATTTAAGCTCTTTTAAAAACATTTTGAGAGTCCCATTTTGAAGAAAATTTTAGAAGACTATTTCTGAATTAAATGAAATCTACATATTTTATTACCTTTTTCGTTTGAGATGTTTCTGAAAATGCTTTCGGGTACAAGAACTTTACCTACATTTTTGAGAGCATTTTTATTTTTTGTAACTAAAATCCTAAATGTATTTGATATTATGTTTTAAAGTTTCATTTTAACTGAAATATAACAGCCGCTTGGAAAGTTTTACAGCTTTTTGCTTGTGACATAAGCGATTTCTTAAACTTTCCTTCAGTCAAGTATATGCAAAAAGTACGTCTTTATTAAAAGGTCTTAACCTGAACAAAATAAATTTTCGATAGTATAGAATTGTGGGCTCCGTATTTTTAAGATTATCTTGTGTTTGACAAACAAATAGCTTAAAACTAGGATCAAATAACATATAGCAGATATAAAATACAATAAGAAAACTACAGCTTTTGCCAGAGTATATATCAAAGAGTCTTTACAGATTAATTTTAAAACTAGTAGAATAATTTATCCATTAAGATTTTATTTGCCATCCATTTTCCGAGAATCAATAGAAATCTTTTTTACGCGTTGAGAATATATGGCAAAAGAATCAGTCTCTATAGAGCTTCTTAAAATTTGGAAACAGATGTTCTTCAGAATAATGAAACAATAGTATAAAATAATTCACGTTCACAAATATCCATGTTTAATATTGCAGTTAATTTCATTATGCTTGAGATCGCGTGTTTTTCGTGTATCAGTTTTTATATTTAAAATTTTTTTCGAAAATATTTGTCTGAGCATAAATCTTGAGATGTCGTGATCTTGAGATGATCTTGAGATGAGCGGTGAAACATGTCCATTTGAATAAATAAAGGTATTTATTTGCCTTGAACAGTAAAACCTCCCTAAAGCGACCACGTTCCGTTCCAATAAAAATTGGTCGCTCTGAGAGGTGGTCTCTTGATGGAGGTCATGTTTAAATCTAGATTTTAACTGTTGAAAACAGATATCAATATTACTAAAATTTATTTTTCACATTAGGAAAAAAAATATGAAAATTTAAGTATCAAAACAAAAGTTAATTGCATAAGTAAATTACTATAGAGTTTTAAAAATGAATACATTGATCTTTGCTTTGATTTTACAGTTTTATCTTTTATAACTTTTATTTTCAAGCCCTTTCAAAATTCAGTAAATAAATGCATGTTTTTTTTTTTTTTTTTTTCTTTTTTTTTTTTTTGGGGGGGGGGGGGGGGGGACGGGAACAAATAATGACGATTTCATTAATTTATCCATTTCTTTCAGAGTTTCCTGACAGAATAGGGCAGAGGAGTTTATTGACCGACCGTCATTCTTAATTTGTCATAAGAGTTAAATTCAATGCCTAAAAAGGCACAAAGGTGTTTAAATAATTAAAAGTTACCGGAACAAAAAAAAAAAAATCTAAACGTAGTTTAGAAGTTTGATGAATAATGCGCTCTCCGGATTAATTTTTCTAATAAAACCTTCTTCAAGCGACCAGGAAAAAACGGAATTTGTTTCATTTTCTTCAAAGAAATTGGTCACTCATGGAGAGAGTTCACCTGAGATGGTCTCTAAATGGAGGTAAAATTAGTATTGAGCCTATGGGAATAAATTTCGTTCGATGAAAAAATGGCTGTTCACGGAGGTGGTCGCACGGGGAGGTTTCACTGTAGATGTATTTTTATTACTTTTAACAAATGTTAAGTTAGTTTTTATGCTTCATGTGATTTTCATATATAGTTTTATGTTTTAAACGGTTAATTAATCTCTGATTCTTAATCCATATTTATTGAACAGCTTTTATACTTACTTTATAAATGCATTTTCTTTCTCATTCGATTTGTATTTATTGTTTCTTCAGAGAAAAACTAAGTTTGGTTTACCACGCCTAAGTCTTTTAACGAAGGGTTAAAAAATAATGCACAAATTGTTTTTTTTTTTGTTTGTTTGTTTTTTTTTTTTTTAGAAAACAAAATTATGTAGAAGGAAAATTTAAAACATTTAAGGTTGTACCAAAAAACATAAAATTAAATGAAAACAAGTCGAAACCAGTACGTCAAACGTGGCAAATCAGGTGCGTTCGTATTATAACTAGTTTCATAAATATTCACATCTTGGTGCAATAGCTGTTCCACTCTTATGCAAAAATGCATGAATACAAAATTTATTACTATTATATATATATTAATTTCAGTAATACGGAAATAATACAATTGCATCTGAAATAGGACGTAATCACTACGGCATTCTATAGTCATTACCTATCATGGGATATCAGAATGGGATAATAGGATTTAATAGAAGGAAGAAAACTTTCATTAATATCTTTTTAAGTTTAGATTCGATGTTCATAAAATTTGAAATGATTCACAAAATTCTGCGACGATTATATATGTTAAATTTCAAACCATTTGGTTAGGTAGTTTTTGCGCTGTTATATGCGGACAGACGGACAGGCAGACAGGCGGACGGACCAGATGACGACGTGCTATATATTTATGTAATTACGAATGTACCTAAAAAGATGAAAATGATGAAAGAAAGTATAAAAAATCATTTACGAATTCAGAAAATTTGTATTATCAAGTAGATAAATTCTCTAATATTTTTACATGTGATTTTTTTTGTTTACTAGGGGGCTCTGGCCCCTACGAGCTACGCTCGTCAACCCCCGTTCAGACACCGCAGACTCTAACAGCACGCTAATTTGACCGCCTTTAAAAAGATTTCGGAAGACTGAATTATAATTTGAATCTGACAATTATAATCTGACGTAATTTTCACCAAACTTTTCTTTCTCTTTTTAATATTCACGTCAAAATACTTTTGTTAGAAATGAAATATTATGATCATCTTAAAATGTGAAGTAAATGTCTCGCGCAATTTTTAAATTAAAACTGTTTTGCAATATTATTTTTTGTTCATTTTACGTAATAAGTGTAATATGACGTAAATTCTCCTATTTAGGACTTCTAACGCATGTTACTGAATTTATTATTTTACAATATTCTTTCTCATTTAAAATTCACGTGTAACTATAGTTTTTATGACGTAATTTTCAATGAGTTCCTGCTTTTTATATTTTTTGTTTATAATAGTTACGTGTAAAATAAATTTTTAATTTCAAGCAAACATTACTGTTTGCGCTTTTTATACAGTTGGCAACAGTTTAAATTAATACAGTTTTCTAAAATTTGTAAAAAAATATCTCTCGAAATGCTGAAAATTTGAATTTAAAATAGAAATAAAACCTCGAAAAATTATTCAAATTAAAAAACTAACTGCAATCTGCACACCGGGAAATTCTGACGCATAAAATGATCTAAAAATGATTAAATTCCTATGTACAGTTTTTGCTCCTATAAAACATTTTTAATGGAACGATTTTGTCCAACTTTGGCATTAAATATCTCTTAAAATAATTCTTCGATTTGAAAACTGTCTGCATCAGCGTGTTTATCAAACATTTTTCTATAATACTACCGATTTTCATATTTTTGTCTGCAACAGTTTTTTTAATATTAACGAAAAAAGACCTCCGGTCACAAAAAATTCAAAACCGGCGGCGGCGGCGGCGGCGTTGACAGCGGTAGTTACTTTTTTTTAGAATTTTGTTTAAAAATTCAAAAGACAACTCCCATAGTTTTTAATTAACGTTTTTCAATTGGGATAGAAAATATTCATTCGAATTTTAATCCAAAGTGATAAGATGACACGTCTGTAACAAAAATAAGCTTCCCTCGTAACATTTTTAAACCTCGTACACCTCATAAAGGTGAACTGATAAAATATCGAAAGTTTTACTGAAAGAAATATGCCCATTTCTTAAAATTGAAAAAATTAAAGTTTCTATATAAAAATAAATTAGATACAGTTCAAAAAGAACTTCGAACTTTACGGGATTTCTTAAACCTGATACGGTAAAGAAGTATATCATGAACTATCTCATTTCTCATTTTAATTTTCCGGACATTTAGAACCACATTATCTCTGATATGGAGCATCTGGTTTCTAAAACGTATGAAATTGTAGAAAACATATTTTCAACGAAATGCACAATTTTTTTTGCGAAAACTTTTGCAAAGTATTTTTATTTTTATGCACTGTTTTTAAAGGGTTTTCGAAAAATACCTGTATACATTTGACTACAAAAAAAAAATTCATTGAAAATAACGCCCCAAACTAACTCCATATGTATGTAATATAAGTGTCTCGTTTTCATTTCAATTTTTTATAATACTAGAAGACGCTGCCTCCTACGAGGCATGTTCAGAACCGTTCACATGTCGAAGACTTTAAAAATACGCTAGTTTGTTCTGTTTTATACAGATTAACCGATTGATGAAAATTGAATGATATTATCATGACCAGAGACGCTTTTCTGCGATTGTGTTGCTATTAGTTTCCTTTTGAACGAGAGATTTTTCGGTACTATGACCTCATCCACAGCTCTCATGACGTTTGGCGGTTGTTTTCATGACAGATCACATATTTTCGAATATAAAATGTTTAAATAAAAAATTTCGCTGCCTCTCGGACTTTTGTAGGGGTCTACAAATTAGTTGGACAATTTCGTAAGTTAAGAACTTCCGAAATATTAAATGAATTTAACGAGTTGTAGATCAGACTAGTAGTAATATTGCCGAAGTTTATTCATATATGGCGTTATGCGTCATAACTGACGCTATCTCTTAGCGAGCGGAGGTTTTATTCAATGACCACCACTATCACAAGATCTTTCACCACTTGATTTCGGTGCATGGGGTTTTGAAATTGACCAAGTGTACAAGCCGCCACTTCCAGCATCCATTCCTGAACTAAAATCGAGAATCTGCACTGCAATTAATTTGATCGACGGAATCATGCTGACAAATCTGTGGCAAGAAATGATTTACCGATGGGACATTCACAGAGTCACGAAAGGAAGTCGCATCGAACATTTGTGATAATGCTAAACTGGAACTATTTTTCTATCTTAAAGCAATACAGTGATACTTCGGTTTTCGTCAATAATCCGTTCGAAAACAATCGGCGAAATTCAAAAAAGACGAAAACCGAGGCAATTATTTCCATATGAATCTATGTAAATCCAATTAATTCGTTCTAAACTCTCCAGAATATGTACCAAAAGCACATTTTATAAAGAAAAAGTACAGTGTTTAACATTAAAAACAATAAGAAATTAATATAGTTTTCTTGGCGTATGGTATTAAGGAACTATTTCTGGGGTCACTTCCCCTTTTTGGGGTTTTGGCAGTAGGACTAGCTTCAGAATCATAGAACCGCTCAAAAAAGTGGTCTGTTTCTGTCGCTTCTTTAAGATTTTCCTAAAATAGGGCGAGACATTATCATTAAACAAGATGCAGACACGTTTCTCAATAGATTTGTCTGGATGATTTTTTTCCACAAAGCTCTGTACCTTGCGCCATATAGAGAAGGTGTCCTTAATCTCTGAAGAAGACACATTCATCCCTGTCTCTTCCATTTCTAGGTGAAGGTCTTGCAGTTCTTCAGTGGTGAGTTCTTCACTGTGTTTATCCACCGAATCTTCCATATCCTCACCACCAAACACCTCCAAATCCATAGACTTCCCAAAATCAATAATCGACTGCACTACATCTGAAGGGTGTGCTGGATGTGGAAACTTTCTTTGGACCCATGATGAACACTCGCAATCAATAAAAAATGCTCCAAAATACCTTGTGAAAAAAAGAAATTGTTTACCTAGGCAGACGGGGTGATGCACACATGACGAGAGACAACGTCATACTGAACAGGAGAACGGATAGTCGCTCTCTTTGTTTACAGAAAATGCAGCAATGTCACTAGGGTACACCGACGAAATCCGAGGCAACCAACGAAAACCGAGGCAAATTTGTCACGGAAAAAATCAACGAAAACCGAAACCAATGATAACCAAAGTCAACGAAAACCGAAACCAATGATAACCAAAGTCAACGAAAACCGAGGTATTACTGTATGTACTTTAATTTTTTTTTTTTTTTTTCTGTCAATTCCATTCAATAAATCATTCTTTTTGCCTAACTAATTTGTAGACACCTTGTATGTATATATTCAAATATAAATACATTTTTTAATTAAAAGTGTTCGGAAATATTATTATTTGGGTTAATTAAATTCTGGCAACTGCTAATAAAAACGGCTTTTTCAAAAATCTATAAAATAACCATCTATTCAGATAAAGAAATTTTGAAGAAAAAGTTGGAAAAAAATAAAAAATTAGACAAATTATAAAATAATTGAGCACTGTACTCTTCAATCTATTCCGTGTATGCCCGCCCAACTGGTTAAATTACTACATGCAATTTTTGATCCTATAATCCTGAATTATCGTAACCGAATTAAACATTAAATAGTATTTTAAATAATTCTTCTATTTAAAACCCGTCTTCTTCAGTGTGTTTATCAGACGTTTGTTTGTTAAACTGCAGTTTTCATGCTTTTATATGCAATAGATTTTGCAGGATAAGTCCAGAAAGTGAAAAGTCACAATCCAGATACAGTAGCAACAACTTCAGTTATTTTTTTTTAGGATAGAGAGATACTAAAATAAGTGCCCCCGTGTTTTTTTAAGAAAGTCGGGCGGAGGGACTCTCCTTTCGTAAGGTATCACAGATGCAATTCGCTTTCCGAAGGCTTTACATCTACGACAAATTTTATATGCACCATCTGGTGCATATAAATTAATATGTTAATAGTTTAAAGGGCGAGATGTATCGAGTCCGGAATTCGCAATCATCCGATCATGAGTCCGAATCTCTTCAAGCCGAACTATTACACGCTTTTATTGTTCTGCGATAATTTCACGAATCAGTAACATTGGTTCAGCTTAAAAAATAAAAAAATACTGATTTTGTTTATAGAAAATGGCAGAAAAAGGGACTTAAAAATACGTAAATGTAAGCATAAATATATAATACACGCCTGTTTGTTAGTATAAAAATTAGTTTTCATCTATGTAATAATACAAAATAATAAATGCAAATATACATATAGTTTATAAGTTTAATTTTAAAAAAGCTATATGATTGTTGATATAAAATCTCATAACGTAGTTGGCATAGAATAGGGAAACAGAGAGGCAAATTACTTGACTGAAACTAGATGTAGGTCGGATATTAATTATTTTAAATATATTTTAATAACTGTTTCCTGTATTCTCGTTTCCTTTCAAAGTTTTTAATTTGGTGTTTTACTTTATAAAATTTTAATATTAAACTCCTAAGATCTATAATTTGCTTTAGTTTAATTGTTAGTATAAAGATGAGTTTTCATCTATGTAATAATACAAAATAATAATTGCAAATATACATATGGTTTATAAATTTAATTTTAAAAAAGCTACATGATTGCTGAATAAAACCTAATAACGTATTTGGCATAGAATAGGGAAATAGAGAGGCAAATTATGTGACTAAAACTAGATTTAGGCCGGATATTAATTATTTTAAACATATTTTAAACTATTTCTTGTATTATTTTTTCCTTTCAAAGTTTTTAATTTGAAGTTTCACTATATAAAATTTTAATATTAAACTCCTAAGATCTAGAATTTACTTTAATATAAATATGCATCTACTTTTACTTCAAATATTCACAAACATTCATTATATTTGTATCAATTCAAAAAATAAACCATACTTTTGTATTTATTTCAATATTTCTATAAGATATTCTATAATATAGCTTTTAACCTTCGAATGTACACACTGCCGAAAATTTTACGACAAGATGATTTTCTGGAAAGTTTATCCTCACAAATGGCATCGAATTTTAAATTCAATTTTCAATATTGGTATGTATAATTGTTGTAATATATAATGCGCCAGCTCATGCAAAAAAAAATTAAGTAATCCCGCCAGTTCGAATAGGATGTACAGCTTTGAGGAAAAATAAAAGTAAACACACCTCCAAAATCTTCAATTAATTGTAATACAAGAATGTTACTGGTACCAAACGATTGAAAATAACGTCTACTTTTAAATGATGTATGTAAAGGTTAAAAAAAAAAAAATAATAATTTTGAAATTTTTTCGAAAAAATTTTGAAATTTTGAATTTTTTTTTTCCTTTAAATTCAAATATATAAAATTCGATGCTCTATCTTATTTATATATATAAACCAAACTTTTATAAAAAATATTGAGGATTTTCATTGATATGGAAGATGCATGGGGCGTTTCGAAGATTTCTAAGACGACGCGTAAAATTCCATTTTTTTTCTCAAAAATAATTTTTTTTGTGATAAATGCATGCCATAATGCATATAATGTACCCTTGATTAATATTTAAGGTGAAATTTACAAAAATAAAAAAGTATCTTTTTAAGGATTTTAAACTCCACTGTCCCCTTAAAAGTTCTCAGGAGTGCATTTATGCAGCGGTTCTAACATTGCCGAGAAGTGTAAGGCAATCATTCCGAGCATATTTTGAGTTAAGTTTAATTAAATTCAAAAAATATTTCTTTTTCGTTAACTTAAAGGGGCTGGTCACTCAGCTTCCGATTTCCCCTCACTAATGTAAAGGCTAGGGGTATTTGTTGCATTCGTATATTTAAAATATCTCCCTGGGAAATTAATATTTGTAACTTCTATTTTTTGTGTACACTTCCTAAAAGATGTCTCTTTTTTTTCTTTTTTTTCTCGAAATATTTCTAAAGTATATACTTAATTTTATATGAAGTGTCTTAATCACATTTCGCCCGCTTTTAACTCATAAAATATTAAATTCAGCATAGATTTTAGAAATATTTTGAAAACAAAGAAAAAAAGAGACTTCTTTTAAGAAGAGTGCACAGAAAAAAGATGTTAAAAATATGAATTTCCCGAGAAGATATTTTAAATATACGAATGCATCAAAAGTCCATAGGCTTAACATTACGGAGGAGAATTCCGAAGCTGAGTGACCAGCCCTTTTACCAGTTAAGTCATTCATTAATTATAACTTCCTTAAAAGAAGTCTTAGGTAAAAAGAAAATATTAAATTACTTATTTTGAAGAGGCTTTTCCAGTGATTTGCGTTAAAGTTCCTCCTTCCCACAACACTTTTCTATTTGAAAATACAAATTTGAACATCCAGCGGCCGCCCAACACCAAAATGTTTTGACCACATGAGATCCCCATCGAATTCAATAAACACGTATTTCGTCGTTTTCAGAAGTTACAACGCATTTTGAAAATAAGGAAACTAAAGTGTGGTTTTTGGAAGACCCCGTATAATCATTAGTAAAAGAAAATTCCAATTAAAGACACGGTTATTTCCTACTCACTTTATACATTAGTGAGTAAATGCGTTATCGTGACGCTGGATGACATCATATATCCGAATTGTCCATTACGCACTCGTAAAAATTGAATTTTATCATGTCAGGAATAATTAATATCTATTTTTAAAAAAGAAATCGCTGTATTTTCAGTCACATGACTTCACATGACTTCATTAGTAAGAAAACAACTTGAGAAAATATTTTTACCCGATTTATCTATGTTATTCATTAAACTTCTCAAATTTATTGGTTACATTGAATTTTGATATTTATAAAGCCAGAATTATTTCACATAAAACATTGTAAAAAAATATATATACTTTTTAAATATTTTCCATTTATATACTTACTTGAAAAAAATTATTTTAATCAGAAAATCAAAAATATAAGCAATCCTTAAAATCTTATTAGATTTTGCATAATGCGAACTGCATTAGCTCTGACATACTTTCTATAAAATTATATATTAGTACTAATTAAATTATAAATTAATGAAAAAGTTTGTTTATTGAGCATATTTCTTTTTATGTTTATAGCGTACGTGATTGAAATGAAGTTTTAACATTAATGGAATATTTTTTTTATCAAACTACGAATATGTGCTAAATTAAGTTCTACCATATTTGTACAGAAAAAAAGCATATGATTTTGTGCATTTTCTTTATTTTTATTAAGGTTTATTTCAAGTATTCTATTTCAGTGAATGTCATCGAGTGTATAACAAATAAAATTTTACAGACTTATGTTTATTCCACCAGCACTTTTATTTACCTTATTTTCAAAAGATAATTAATTTAAAATATGTCAGCATTTTTTATACTCACGAAAACCTTTTCTACAAGTGAAATTCTATTTTTATTTTATTTTATTAACGAAATAAAGTACTTTTTCTGAAACACAGTGTTCTTTTATTTTTAAAAAGCAATTCAAAATTTTGGAAACAAAGATTAAGCAATCTGATCCAGTAAAATAAATTGCTGTCATATATTCATATTTTAGTTTTAATTCCCGAAATTCATAAATTTATTAGTTTTAAAAATATATCTTTTAGCAATGACTGAAATTTAATTAAATATATTGAATTCCGCAGGAGTTTTAAAAAGTTGGGATCAATTCACTTTGTTACATCGCTGTTAATATTAATTAGAAACTTTACAATTTAAATAATTTAAGTCTTAAGACTTACTTTGATCAAAAAATAAAATACTGTTCTTAGTGATTTACTGATCCTAGTTTCTTTTTGACAATATTCGGTTTGTCACTATAAAAATTCTTTCTACTCATTCTTACATCAATGTTTCAAATTTATAATCGCTTATGTGGGAATTGAATAAATGTATTTCTTAATTGTTTTTTATTTCAGAAATTAGAATATTTTCCTTATTATTAGTGTCAGATTTGTAAATATTTCTTTCAGACACCTGTAAAATGCTGCTATAAAAAATATAGATTCCACTCTTTGTTACATCATCATTTAATTATTTTTCTTAGCCAGGCAGTTCCAGAAATAATGCCTATCAAATTGGCAGTTATTCCTTTTTAGCTTGGTATTTATTTTATTTTTTAATTCATCGCGTGTAATTTCGGTACTATGAAGGATGCGCCGAACAAAGCTGAAATTTATTGAAGCGTAGAACATGCTACAATATACAAATAATCAGCAGTTCGACCTATATTATGTACTATACCGTGAAAAAAAAAGCAAACACCCCTTAGTAACTCTGCAACTAATTATAATGGAAGAAAGTTAATGGTAGCAAACGATTGGAAATAAAGTCTACTTTTAGATGATGTATGTAAAATTTGCTTAGGCGGCCATGTACAAATAAAAACCAGACCAAACTTTGTTTTTTTCAATGGCAACACCCAATTTTGACAATATATTTTAAATCTTCGGTTCAAACTATGCCTAGATGGGAAATTTCAAGTCATTTGGATGATAAGTTTTTGAATTCTTAATATTCAAAATTTAGAGCTTCTAATGCTAATTTACATTTTCATATTTTTATTAATATCTCCTGAATTTATAATCCTAAAGTGATAATTTTTGTTGTTATAGTACTAAAAACACAAACACGCATTGAATTCGTAATTTTAAAATTTTTATAATATGAATTAGGAATTATGAAATTAATATTCAAAGAAATATGAATTGCCACCTATAATTTTTTTTTTTGATAGATTGCTATTTATATCCTGCTTTATGCGAATTCTCAATTTTAAATTTTTCTTCTAAGTAGCTTTCGAATTATCATTAAAAACGTCAAAATGATGATTTAGGGGGCCATGTATGATGTTCAAAAAAGCATAATTTGAAAAAAAAAAAACTTTACTCACTTTATTGAAACATTTGGTCAGTCGAACTGTCAAAACACATTAAGCGAGTGAAATGGCCAAATTGGCAAAAAAATACATTAATATAAGGGACATAGTCATTCTGTATCAATTAAATAATGGAGTACCGATCTTCTATTTGGATACAGCCCCTAAAAGAGGCTCATTTTAAAATAATTAATTTCTCTGAAACTAATCGTACGGATTTCATGAAAATTTTAATTTAGGCAAATTGAAGAGAGTAGAATTTATTTATGATGTCAAACTTGGGTATTGCTATTGATAAAAACAAAGTTTAGGTTCGTTTTTATATGTATATGGCCCCCTAAGCAAATTTTACATACATCATTTAAAAGTAGACTTTATTTCCAATCGTTTGATTAACTTTCTTCTACAATAATTTGTTGCAGAGTTAGTAGGGGATATTTACTTTTTTTTTCACTACTGTTCGTAAGAGGAATAGCATTGCTTAGAAGGAATACAAAAGGAGATTCTTTAAAGTTGATTTTTATTAGTAAATCAAAGAAACTCATAGCATCACGTCTGATAATTCAATCGCAGGAAATTCGTGACACTAGATTATTCGAGTACCGAAAAACTACTGCTCAAAATATAAAATTTAAGTAATGCTTCCTATGCAAATTTTACATTTTTATATAAAAACCAATTGAAAAGGTATTATAAAATTATCATCTTAAAATATATATATGAAAGGATAAAATCCCTTTTTAAATTCAAAATTTTTAATTAAATTTCAAAAATTTAAATTAAAATCCGAAGCCTCTTTCTTCTAACTTTAAATCTCTCTCTAAAACCAGTTTTACCCCTTGAAACATTGTTTCCCAGAAATACATCTTATTACTTTCAGATATCATTTTCGGACGATCCTTAAGAGTAAAAATAGCTGAGTTGCAAATTTTGTAGCCATGTGTGGTTAGCTCATCCCCGGGCGAGCCAAGCCCAATTCTGGCATCTGATCCCGGGCAATCAATCAAAAGCTAATCAACCAATTAAAGAAATGTTCCTCCCAAATTTAAAACTATGCCCTCTGCTGGAAAATATGATAAACCTCAAGATATTAGCTAAAACCCGCGCCAAAATCGGGGGAATTTGCACTTTTGAGATGCCTGCAAAACCTATGACGATGTAGCTCCTAAAATCATCACTTAACGGGCTCGAGGACCTCTGACCGACTCGCGAAACGGACTGTAAGATGGAGCACCAAATAAATGAGTTCGGTCCAACAAGAGGTTTCTGAGTCAAATTATTATCTGCCAGTTGTGTCAACCCCAAGATGTACTTGCATCTTAAAGCCGGCTGTACGGACACATGCCGGGAAGTGAACGGCCCGCGACTCCCTATACAAGTCCGGAACGCTCGCGATATTTTATATATATATATATATATATACACTGAAGAGTCAAAACATTATGACTACCTAACTAATAATGCGTTAGTCCATCTTTGGCCCGCATTACAGCTATAGCCTACCTTGGAATGGATGCCACAAGTCCTTCGTAGATGGCCGGAGACAGATAGTACTAGATTTTCAAGCAGCGGTCACGCAAATCGGGGATATTGAACTGAACTGACTGTTTTTTAGCTCTGGACTGCCGTTCCATGACACCACAAATGCGCTTCATAAGATTAAGATCCGTTGAGTTAAACGTCCAGGATCTTAACTGGAATTCAGTATTATGTCCCTGCACCCCAGCACAATTCGAGCCCTGTATCATGGAGCGTTGTCTTGTTCCAAGACTCCATTTCAGTTGGGAAGACAGATATCATGTAAGGGTACAACAGGTCCGAAATGATGTTCAGATAGTCTGCGGCCTTCATGGTCTGTTCTACCACAATCACAGGTCCAAGAGATGCCTATCAGGAAGTTTCCCAAAGCTTAATATGTCCTCCACCGGCCTGTGTATGGCCTGCTGTATAAGAGGGAACAGTTCTCCTGGAAGGCGGCGTACCCTTACATAGTCATCAACGTGTTGAAAGATCAATCATGATTCTTACGACCAGGCAACTCTTTTCCACTGATTCATGGTTCAGATACGATGTTCCCAAGCCTAGTGTAGGAGTAGTTATTTGGCAATGATGCCTGGTCAATACAGGCACATGAGTAAGGCATTTACGGCGTTGTCAGATATACAACAGTATCCGCTGAACTGTGTGCTCCGAAACAATTTTACTTAGATAAGTATAGTATTGGGTTGTGAGATGATCAGCTTCTGGCGCCAATTTTGCTTTAACAAGCGGGACAGTACCGATATCCTTTTTCCTTAATAACTCGTGGATGTCCGCCGCCAAGACGCCTACTGATGATTTCACCGTCATTCATCCACGTTACATAAGTACTAACAACGATATGTTGCGAACAACCCATGAGTCGTACAGTTTCGGAGATACTCGTTCTGAGCCGTCGGACTATTGAATTCTGCCCACGTTCAAAATCGCTTAGATCAGCAACCTTTCCCATCACAGGCAGAGGTAAAGGCAAAAAAAAAAAAATTCCTGACACCCTAGCAGCAGTTAAATACCATTTCCACCTGATTGCGTATCCCCCCCCCCCATGTCATCCAGGCTAGTTGTTTGCAAAATATGAGGAAGGTCATAATGTTTTGGCTCTGCGATGTATGTTGATTATATGTCATTACCTTAATAAAGAAAGAACTTCAAGCCAGCCTTTTGATGGGTCTTTTGAGCTAAAATTTTTTGTACAGGTCTTAAGCGGTTTGTATGTTCCTAATTAGCTATAAATATTTGCAATAAAAATCAGTAAATATATCTATCATATTAAAATATGTCTGTGTGTTTGTATTTAACATCTACTTTTCCTAGAATATTTCGAATTATGATGCAAAGAATAAACTTTTCCAGGATACAACGATATCAAAATAACATTTGAAATTTTGAAATTAAAAAACAATTACGAGATTAAAATAAAATTATTTTTCATGCGATTTCTGTAATGGTGGAAACTCGGTTACTCCATTCTTGTTGAAAGAATTAAGAAAAAGGGAAATATTATTGATTACTATATTTTCATGGATACCAATATCTCAGTAAAAATGCAAGTAAAACTTATAAGAAAGGAAATTTATCAAAAAATTATTAAGAAATAATAAAAACATAACTTCAACTATCCAAGCTTCATGGATTCGTTTATTCTAGTAAAGAGAAAATTGTCTGTCGAGAAATAGACATCTAAAAATCATTCTATCCCATCTCTTTTGAATTTTATATTAAACTAACGACTATAAACAAAAAAAAAATGTTTCTGCTCCTACCTATAAGGAATTAATTTAACCCTTTATCTAATGACGGTTCCTATAAGTATCATAAAAATAACTTGTTACAAAATTCATTTAATACATCGATTATTAGTAATACCGTTTAGAATGAGTTATAAATGCATTACTTTATCTTGTTCCAAATGCATTATTGGTTACACAAAACAAAAATATTTTTAAAAGAATGATTTCTTTTGCCTTTCCATCTTTTCTGCTTTCTTGGTGTTCGAGGGGGGGGGGGGGTATTTTTCAATTCGGAAATATTTCTATTGTAAGGACATTATATTTGTACATTTCCTAATTCTACAAATTACTAAGAAAAATATTTAAAATAAAAGGTTTGAGTGGGCTATAAATATTGCACAAAATCTCCATAAGTTCATTTTTTTTCTTTTTTAGTGTACTTCTTTAATTGTCAAAATGTATCAATTTCAGTGAGGAAGAATGCTTTTTCGACCAAATATGAAAATCAATTAGGCTCTCCTATCCCTTATAACTCATGAATTATAATATATATATATATCTTCGGCGCCATCGTAGCTAAATGACAAGTAAAATCTGCTGTGTATACGACTAGTAGTGGTATTTGAAACGCTGTGACATCTTTTTGCAATGGCTATTTTATCATTCACATGCAATTTTTAGCTTGAGAAAAGACGGCATAGAAGTATAAATTCAAGTTCTTCTTTCTAAATCACCCAGTATGAGTTAAGCCTTTTTTTCGGGGGGGGGGGGGGGGGGGATGCGATTTTTTTAGTGTACCTCTTTATTTTTTTAAATTCTCATTTTTAATGATGAAGAATGTTTTACAGCCAAATATGCAAATCAATTAGGCTTCGTATAGCATAACTCATGAATACGAAAAAAATAAATCTTGGGCGCTATCGTAGTCAGATAAATGACAATTAAAATCTGCTGTGTACACGAGGACTATTATAGAAGTAGTATTTGAAACATTGGTACATATTTTTACAATGACCTTTAGATCTTTTACATACAATTTTTGTTTTGAAAAAGGGAGTGTAGTTCTGCAAATTGAAATCCATCTTTTTGAATCGTCCCGTATATGTGTTAGGACTTTTTGGGTAGATGAATTTTTCTTTGGTGTGCTTCTTTACTTTTTAAAATGTATCATATGTAATGAAGAAGAATGCTTTTCAGCCAAATATGCATATCAGTTAGGCTCTTCTAGTAACTTTTCTAACTCATGAATACAAAACAAAATATCTTCGGCGATATCATAGCCATCTAAATGATACATAATGCCTGCTGTGTACATGGGTATTATTCTAGAAGTAGTATTTGTGCATTTTAGAAGTAGTAGTACATTTTTTTCAATGTTTTTCTGTTCTTCATATCATTCACATACAAATTTTTGTTTTGGAAAAGACGGCTTAGTTGTTTGAATTCAATTCAGGCCTCTCTTTTTGAATCCCTCCGTATATGAGTTAGGCTTTTTTGAGAGCTGAATTTTATTTTAGTGTGCTTCTTTATATTTTAGAATATATTATGTTCAATGAGAAAGAATACTTTTTTCAGCCAAATATGCAAATCCTTTCGGCTCTTATTAAATATTTATTTATTTTTCTCTCGATAGCGTTGTTTTGAATAATGTTCTTGACACAGATACAAAATCATATTTAATCTTACATTTATGCAGATTTCAAATCTTCCTTTTAAGATTCAAATAAGTCGATTTTTTTTTTTTTTCATGAAAAGGGATACATCTGTCATTACAAATAGTTGATAATTGATGGCCTCCTTTTAGTTATCTTCGTGTCAACAAATTTGGTTTCAAGCATCTACTTTGACGGGATTTGCTAAAAGAATGTTTTGTCTATTGTGAAAGAGGAAAACTTTTAACTCTTTGGTATCTGAATTCGAATGTCAGGAAGTATTATGCAAACAAGGATGAAAATACTTTCGCCCTTATACGAGGAAGCAGCATGTTTAAAACAATACTACTAAATACTACTAAAACTAGGACTTCCCTCAGAGGGATTAGTCTGAGCGATATTACTGAGAACATAGATTTAATAATAACATGTGGAAGCAAAGAAAATGAGATGTTACCTTTAATTGTCCATATACTGCGAAAAATTGAAATGATGAAAATAATGGAATTGTAGAATTACAAAATCTTATATATAAATTCGTATACACTGTTTAAAAAAATGGGAAATCAAACCATTCAAGACAGCCATGCATGGATATAAAATTGAAATTACGCAATATATTAAAAGTAAAATAGAAAATGAAACACAAATTTACTTATATCGGAATTTTAACTGTATAAAATGATGTCAAGAGCATAATCAGACGCTCCGCACCAATTTGAGTAACTTTAAATGACAAATATATGATGTTTAAAAACAATGGACTATACTTTATATGGTGTGTGCTCCCCCGGAATAGTTAATATTCTACAATATCTGTTTTCCACGGACGCAATGAGGTTGTCGATAACATTTAAGGAATTCTCTTCTCAAAATCTAATATAGTATCAAAGTACCGAATACATCAAAAGTGGCATGCTATGCTTCGTTAGAGTGTGTTTTAGATATGCTCGATCGGATTTAAATGATGAGTGTATGCTGGCCAATACATACGCTGTATTGTTTTGTTTTCAAACATATTCTGCACAAGTTGAGCTGTATTTAGCATGTATTAAATAAAATAAATCAGCAATGATTACAACATAAAGTATGACACAAGATCTGAATATATCGTCTGCATAACTTTTGAGCTGTCAAAGTGTCATTTGAAGTAATTTACAAATCCATACATATTTATTCAGCAAATCATGCAAGCTAACATATGCCAATATGAACCCGATTACAAAATTTCACCAGAATAAGTTAACCCGTTAATAGTCGCGCGTTGGTCTTTACCCCGCCCGAAATTCGTTAACTTCCTGTAACTCATTTTCTGTTAAAGTTACGATAGCCAAATTCCGTGTAGCTGACCTTGAGTGTTCACACTCTTGTGTAGTAAAATTGCAAGTCATTCCTGCTATTTCTTAGCATTTTATCGCATTCTTAAGTTTCAATCGGTCTAAATGACCGCGTTGCGACCACTTGTGTTAGTTGAATTTTTCCCCTTCGTGTTCATCCTTTCCCATTTCCGCGAAATCTGCTGGGGAAAGTTTCTTCGAAGTACGGACTCTCTGTCTGTTGTTATTTCGTCTTTCTTCTGTCTGCTATTTTACCCGTTCATAGACAACTTTTTTTTACTTTTAGAATGTTACTTAAAATTATTTTATTATATTAGTTGTGAAGTCAGTTCGCACAAAAAACTGATTGATGGTCACTTACATTTTTTTTTTTTCATTGTCAAACATTGCGGGAATAAATTCTCAAATTGATAATCGTTTAAATATGGAAAAAAAGGGAAATTCAAAATCAATATTTGTAAGAAGTTGCTTTCCATTTATTACCGGAACATATAAATGAAAAAAAAAACAGACAATAACACAGTCAAACCATTAAAAAAAAAATAGAAGAGAATTTTGTGGGAATCAGTAAAAAAATTGCCGTATCTCCAAAATCTGAAAAGTATCGTTTTTGTACAATAAAACAAACTCGAAAGATAAAACAGTTTTCTCACAAATGTAGTATGTATATCTGCGAAAAACATACATATAATTTATTTGCACAATAATGAGAATTTTATAATGTAGGTTAGAAATTACGCAAATAAAAATCTCTTTTGGATAATTCAGTGAATATTTATGCTATGATTTAAAAAAATATTTTAAGTATTTTTCTAAAATTTATCTATTTTTAAATTGTCATACTGTAAGTAAAAACACATTTTTTTTTAAACAATGCCGCAGAAAATGTTTTTTTTATTATTATTGAAATCCAATAGAGGCTTGGGAACGGTATCTAACAAATTTAAATGTGTTGTCCTTCATTAATTGTTCAAACTGTTTTTCAGAATAATGTTTTTCAGAATACGAGAGAAAATTCATTTAAATAAAATTATTGCTGCATATTTATAATTTCGGAGAAAAATTTCTTATTGTTTTTATTATTTTAATGAATGTTATTATAAAACAATAAATTATAGCAATAATACATTTTTTATGAAATGTACAATTGAATATTTATTTTAATTAAATAGTTGCTGTAAAATACATCCCTATTAAGATGAACCTTTCAGTGATTCTATTAATTAAAATAATTTATCCATCTTAGGATTTAAATCTACAATTGCAAATGTATTTAAATTAAATATATAATTTCAATAACTTATTATTTACTTTATATAAGCGAAGTTCGTATCCAGAGTTTTTATTCAGGGGCGCTGCTCCCACCCTGAAATAAGTAGAAAAACTACAAATCGTGCATTTTCATTTGAAAAATGGATTTAATCATAAAATCTCGAGAGCCCCCCCCCCCCCCCATCCTCTTTCCCCTAATACACACATAGACACCCCACAAAATAAATAAATAAAACGTAGTTACAACATTTACATTTATAATTTCGAAATTAAGTATTTTTTAGCTTTTTCTTTATTATATATATATATATATATAATATGCTGGTGAATTAGTGGTATTGTATTTGATTTGCTGTTGCATGTCATAGGTTCCATTTTTATTTTCAGTTTAATTGTTCAATTTAATGTCAGTGTAATATATTGATGCTAAATTTATTAATTTTATTTTATTAAATGGATATAGAGTGACGGAGTATCATAAAAATCTACCTAACTCTGATTCTGTCCTTCCAAAAAAAAAAAAAAAAACCTATCACGAATTTAGATTCATATTCGTAAATGTTTTCTTACTAATTATTGATTCATAGTAACATCAGAAATTCAATCAAATCATTTACTATTTACTTTTAAGTATTTAAGCAAAAAGAAGAAAGAGTTATTAAAAAAATTTATCTAGATGCCAACTGAATATATACTTAAGCGAAATAAATAATTTGTTGTAAAAGGTTGTAAAATGAATAATTGCTTTAATCTTTTAAAGTTCAGTCAATATTTTCACCCTACGTTATCCGTTTTCGATCATCTGATAACAGGGGCAAGTTTCCCCTTCGTTTTCGGCCTGCTGGTAACGGCGGCAAATGGACCGAACGCGACTACTAACGTTCTAAAAAATGTCGCGACTACTCTCGGGTTAATATATAAAAAATCTACTAATGATAATTGAGAATATGACCTTATGATAAAATGTCTAGAAAAATGAATCGGATAAAAAATTCATACCACATTTAAAACGGCACTTCCCTCTGTTAGTGGCCTTGGCGAGAGAGAGAAAAGCCTAGAGAAGGAACACTTTAACAAGTACTTTCGGGCAACCTACTCACTGTTTCATACAGGTCTTTATTCAATATTTACACAATTTATTTAATGCTAGGTGAGTATCTATCAGTTTTGTTGCATTTAAATCGCATGTTTTGCGGAGGAGATGCAGCATTATGAAATATTTAAAGTTGCTGTACCTAATAATTCCAAATTAATGGTAATTGAGATCGCTTTCCGTTAATTTCATCTTTTTAAATTTTAAATTTTTTAGAAACCATTCATAGAGACAACTGTAAATTTTAAAACTAACTCAAAGCAAAATTTCAAGATTTTGGGCTCAGCAGTAACAGTGAAATAGAAAATTTTTGAAAGTTTTTTGTTTCTGCACTGTTTTATATAGCGACATTTTTAGAAATTGTTCTATTGCGAGAATTTACGTCATGATAAATACAGCCATGTCAATTTTCATGTTTATATTCCTAACAGTTCCATGTTCTTCGTTACTTAGATCATCTTTAGATCTTTTTCCGCTTTGTATAGTCTTTCTATTTTTTAGAATTCGTTCTACAACGAGCATTTACATCTTATTAATTACTACCATGCCAAAGTTCTAGTTTCCAACCCCAACAGTATCCCAAAAATTTCAGTATTCCAAATAAATCATAGTTTAGAACCTTTCTAGAAATTTTTACGTTTATCCGTCAAATTGAACATTTTAGAGAGCGTTCATTACGAGTATTTACATCTTAAAAGTAACTACCGCACCAAATTTAAAGTTTCTAACCCAATCAATATCGCAGAAATCACAATTTTAGAACTTTTTTGCTCCTGCAGCGATGTAGGTTCTTGCACTGACATAGAATAGTCTTTTTTTCGGAGCAGAGACGGCCACCAACATTTTTTTAAGTTGGCTATGTAGTTTCAGAGATAACACCTCACAAACGTACAAGCATTAATAATATTATATACTTTATAATATTATAACGCTTTATAATATTAGCATTAGATGTACAGATACAAAAGCCATTTATCTGTTACAAACTTAAGTGCCGGCGTTGCCCAGAATTTGAAGGATGTTTGTTCTGAAAAATCAATTTCAAAATTTAACATACAACACAAAACAAACATTAAAAAAGCAGTCGAAATGATGTTGAATGAATCATATGAAAACGCTATATAAAAATGTATAAATGTATATAACAGACGCAAAAGAATACAGCTATAAATGAACTTATTTCAATTTATAATTGGAGCAATAATGTTAAAATCCGCCAATATTTCCCTAATCGGGTTTTTATGATGCTTCAATACATTTTTCACACTCATATGACGTTATACTATATCCACCATGCCCTTTATATTTCCAATATGACGTAATATTTTCCTCTTTCACGTGGAAACCTTGAAATAGAAAAGTTATGAAGTTATATTCACTTTCATTTAAATTCGTCAAACCATTTATTTCATTTTCATATTTCACGTGAATATCTTGCAATAGAAAAGTTATGACATAATATTCACCTTTTTTTTTTTTTTAATTCGGCAAACTATTTATTTCATTTTCATTTTTCACGTGGGAATCTTGCAGTAGAAAATTAATTGCTGTAGTAATAATTTTATTGTGTTTTTTAATTGTTGGCAACTGCTATAACGAAAAATGTTTAAATTTGATAAGAAATTGCTGTTAAATTGGTGGTTTTTTTTAATTAAAAATTAACTATAAGTTATTTCGATTCCAGAATTACTTTGGTTGTCTCGGCCATGTTTTAATACACATGTACATATCTCTTCACAATTTTGGCTTCTAAATTGTGGATTTTTTATAGAATTACAAACAGACAGATAGACAAGTTTTCATTTTTATATATCTCTCTATTCTATAAAAGTAACTAACGCCGTCACCGCCGCCGCCGGTTTTGAATTTTTTGTGGCCGGAGGTCTTTCTTCGTTAATATTAAGAAAACTATTGCATACAAATATATGAAAATCGGTGGTATTATAGCGAAATGTTTGATTAACACATGTATACAGTTTTCAAATCGAAGAAATATTTTAAGAGATATTTAATGCTAAAGTTGGACAAAATCGTTCCATTAAAAAAAGTTTATAAGAGCAAAAGCTATACATGGGAATTTAATCATTTTTAGATCATTTTATTCAATACAAGATCCCGGTCTGCAGATTTCATTATTTTTTTTTAATTTGACTCATTTTTTGAGGATTTATTTCTATTTTAAATTCAAATATTCAGCATTTTGACAGATATTTTTTACATATTTTAGAAAATGGTATTAATTTAAACTGTTTCCAACTGTATAAACAGCGCAAACAATAATGTTTGCTTCAAATAAAAAAAATATTTACACGTTACTATTATAAACAGAAAAAAACCTTCAAATTAGAATTAAATAATTCGGTATAAAAAGCAGGCACTTATTGGAAATTACGCCATAAAAACTATATTTACATGTGAATTTTAAAAGAGAAAGGATATTGTAAAATAAATTCATTAACATGCGTTAGAAATCTGAAATAGAACAAATTACGTCACATTACACTTATTATGCAAAATGAACAAAAAATAGTATTGCAAAACAGTTTAAATTTAAAAATTGCCCGAGTCAAAATATTAGAGGTTAAATATTAGATTTTTTCAAAATTTTATTATTTGTCGTTTGATGTGAGGTGTCCAGCTGTAAGTATGCAATTTTTTATGTTTCCAACATAATTAGGGGCTGAGTTAGAAAAATTGCTTTAAATACACAAGTTAGAGCCCAGAGGGCTAAATATTAGACTTTTTCAAAATTTTATTATTTGCTGTTTGATGTGAGGTGTTCAGCTATATGTATGCAAAATTTCATGTCTCCAACTTAATTAGGGGATGAGTTAGAAAAATTGCTTAAAATACACAAGTTAGAGCCCAGAGGGTTAAATAATAGACTTCTTCAAAATTTTATTATTTGTCGTTTGATGTGAGGTGTTCAGCTGTAAGTATGCAAAATGTCATGTCTCCAACTTAATTAGGGGGCGAGTTAGAAAAATTGCTTAAAATACACAAGTTAGAGCCCAGAGGGTTAAATAATAGACTTTTTCAAAATTTTATTATTTGTCGTTTGATGTGAGGTGTTCAGCTATAAGTATGCAAAATGTCATGTCTCCAACTTAATTAGGGGCTGAGTTAGAAAAATTGCTTAAAATACAGAAGTTAGAGACCGGAGGGTTAAATATGACTTTTTCAAAATTTTATGATTTATCGTGTTATCGCAAGTGTTCAGCTATAAGTATGCAAACTTTCAGTCTCCAACTTAATTAGGGGCTGAGTTAGAAAAATTGCTTTAAATACACAATTAGAGCCCAAAGGGTTAAATATAAAGCCTTTTTCAAAATTTTATTATTTGTCGTTTGATGTGAGATGTTCAGCTATAAGTATGCAAAATTTCATGTCTCCAACTTAATTAAATTAGGGGCTGAGTTAGAAAAATTGCTTAAAATACACAAGTTAGAGCCCAGAGGGTTAAATATTAGACCTTTTTCAAAATTTTATTATTTGTCGTTTTGATGTGAGGTGTTCAGCTATAAGTATGCAAAATTTCATGTCTCCTACTTAATTAGGGGCTGAGTTAGAAAAATTGCTTAAAATACAGAAGTTAGAGACTGGAGGGTTAAATATGACTTTTTCAAAATTTTATGATTTATCGTGGTATCGCAAGTGTTCAGCTCTAAATATGCAAACTTTCAAGTCTCCAACTTAATTAGGGGATGAGTTAGAAAAATTGCTTAAAATACGTAAGTTAGAGCCCAGAGGGTTAAATATCAGACATTTTTCAAAATTTTATTATTTGTCGTTTGATGTGAGGATTTCAGCTATAAGTATGCAAAAATTCATGTCTCCAACTTAATTAGGGGATGAGTTAGAAAAATTGTTTAAAATACACAAGTTAGAGCCCACGGGGTTAAATATTAGACTTTTTAAAAATTTTATTATTTGTCGTTTGATGTGAGGTGTTCAGCTATAAGTATGCAAAATGTCATGCCTCCAACTTAATTAGGGGCTGAGTTAGAAAAATTGCTTAAAATACAGAAGTTAGAGACCGGAGGGTTAAATATGACTTTTTCAAAATTTTATGATTTATCGTGTTATCGCAAATGTTCAGCTATAAGTATGCAAACTTTCATGTCTCCAACTTAATTAGGGGCTGAGTTAGAAAAATTGCTTTAAATACACAAGTTAGAGCCCAAAGGGTTAAATATTAAGCCTTTTTCAAAATTTTATTATTTGTCGTTTCATGTGAGATGTTCAGCTATAAGTATGCAAAATTTCATGTCTCCAACTTAATTAAATTAGGGGCTGAGTTAGAAAAATTGCTTAAAATACACAAGTTAGAGCCCAGAGGGTTAAATATAAGACTTTTTCAAAATTTTATTATTTGCCGTTTGATGTGTGGTGTTCAGCTATAAGTATGCAAATTTTCAAGTCTCCGACATATATAGTTTCTGAGAACGGGCTCTGTGACAGACGGACAAACAGACAGACAAAGGAGTGAGACAGGTAGGGTTTCGTTAGATGAACGAAACTCTAAAAACATGCTGTGGATGACTGTAACAACATCCTAAAATTACATTACCATCAGCGATCTACCAATCCCGAATTTAGTTTATATTCGTTTCATATATTCTTATTCTTTTGTGCGGCCCTGTAAAATAATTATCAATATTATATACAGTAAAACCTCTGAATAGCGGACAACCCGAGAATGCAGAATTTGTCCTCTATTTAGAGGTGACCGCTACTGAGAGTAAAACATGTACAGTTATTTAAGAGTTAGTAATCGAAAAAATGTCTGCTAAATAGAGGTATCCGCTAATCGGGTGTGTCCGCTATGGAGGGTTTACCAGTAAAACTTCTGAATAGCGAACACCTCGGGAGGGCAGAATTTGTCCTCTATTTGGAGGTATCCGCTACTGAGAGTAAAAAATGCACAGTTATTTAAGGGTTGGTAATCGAAAAAATGCCCGCTAAATAGAGGTGTCCACTAATCGGGTGTGTCCGTTATGGAGGTTTTACTGCATAATAATATCATCCTTTACAAGAAAATTGCATGCTGTATGATAGTCAGACAGACATCCAGAGAAAGATAACCTCCCGGATAATAAACACTCATGTCTTTTGTTTTAATCATCCATAATTGTATGTCATACAACATGCCAGATTTTATACAACAGGCTAAAAACGGTCACCGTAGTACGGAGTACTGTATTATTATTTGTTTGCCCACCAAAACTGGTTGCTACGGGTTGTTGCAAGGTTTGTGATCACGTGGTTGAAACTGATCTATTCAATATTACTGCGTGCGTATTTTTTCTTATTTGCTCCATGTGTTCAAACCAGTTGTCTACGAAAACATCAACCGGTGAAAGTGACGCACACCAAATTTCTGTGACGTATGCAGATAAATTGTGCTTTTTAAAGAGTTTTTTCTATATAATTTTTAAACGGTTTGGAATTTATTTTTCATAGTAGGTGCATTCTGTAGGCGACCCTCATAGGTACCTTCTGGTGCAATCAGAAACGAAATCCGACAAATATTTTTTGAGTTATGCTTGACGAAAGGTTTTTATTAGGCTTTTTTTTTAGTAGGACATGGCGTTAATATCCTTCGTAGTAGTAAAGTGTCGGGACAGTAATATTTCGCTGAGTATTAGCCTTCGCTTCGCTCAGACAACAAACCAAAATCCCACTGTTTTTATTTCAGATCCAGTTATAATGTAGTATTATGTACAATTTAAAATTAAAAAATAGTCATAGAAACTCCGCCTTTGATTGATAAAGATTTTTTCATAATTTCATTATTTTTTATAAAATATTTTTGATTTCAAAGATTATACAATTTTTTAGACATATTAAAAAAAAATTTAACATTACAAAAATATATTTTCCATAATCTACATACTTTATTTACCTTGCCTAAATTATTTGAAGAATATTTCTGCATTAGATATTGAAATGTGATTTTATAAATAAAATGATGCCTTTGAAAATTCAACAATCAATAATGCCAACTCATGGAAATTTTCCAAAATTTTGATAATTTTTTTTTCTCGGAAACTAGTTTACCAAGAAGCAATAAAAAAATTATTGGTGATCATATCTTAATAGTAAGAACACACACACTCAGTTTCATTAAAATCTGTGATGGTGGGTTACATATTGATATTTTACTGCCTTATTTGATGTGGAATGTCCCCTATCAAATAACACAGCATGTTATCTTTAAATTTGTTGAAAACATCACGTTTAATCACACATTAAAAGACTGAAAACACACAATTTTACACAATAATTAAAATAATAAAACAAACGTTTCAGGCTAAGATTGAGCCCTTGTCAGTGCAATGCTATACTATAATCAGGCCATTTCCAAACATGTTCACAGTTAAAGTTAAGTTTTTCCAGCTAAATTCATAAAATATTACGAAACTTATTTTAAAGTAAGGGTAACATTCAGGTGGAATCGGACAAAACAGATTAATCGAAAAATTCTGTAAACGTGTCGGTCAGCCTTCAAGAAAATCTCAACTCCTAATAACGTCAACTCCTCGGTGCTCTATGTGTGTTGCAATAACACTTTCGTGACATTGTTATCTTCTATCACTTTCCTTTATGGTCATCTAAACACACCCCAATTGGTTTCTGCTTTTTGAGTATTTTAAATTCGAGGTATACGCATAGAATAGGCCAAGAGCGCTTGACATGAAAAACCCCAATGAACACAGTATTGTCTTCATTCCATGATTAACACTTTATCTACTGACGTCACTTATAAGCAAAATTAAAATAACTTGTTATAAAATTCATTTAATACATCGATTAGTTCTAATACAGTTTAGAATGATTTATACATGCATTACTTTATTTTATTCTAAAAGCATTATTGGTTACACAAAACAAAAATATTTTTAAAAGGATGATTTCTTTTGCCTTTGCATCTTTTCTGTTTTCTTGGCGTTGGGGGAGGGGGGGGGGATTTTTCAATTCGGAAGTATTTCTACATTTCCATTTTAAGAACATTATATTTGTACATTCTTATTCTACAAAATACTAAGAAAAATATTTAAAATAAAAGATTTGAGTGGGGTTATAAATATTGCACAAAATCACTATAAATTCAAATTTAATTAATCCTTCTAAATCCTCCAGTCCTTCTAAAATCCTTCTAAAATTTATTAAATAATTATGTAAATCTTCTAATGTCGTTAAACAAATCAGGAAAAATACTTTAGAAGATAAAATTTTCATGAATTCATAATTCAGTACATAAACAGTTAAGCTTGCTCCACATCTCTCTCATGTAATGTTCGATCGTCTGTGATGAAGAAACATGAAAATGTTTTAATCCATTTATTTGTGTGTGTGCCGCTTGCGTGGGCTTATTTATTCTAGCTGCTTTTAATTGTATTTATTTTAAACTGCTATTTCTAGTACTGACAATCAGTTTCAATGCCATTAATAGTTCTGAGTGAAGATTATTTTGAGATGGAAAAGTGGGTCTTATCATTTGGCATTTTCTAAGTTGAACTGTAATTTTCTAAGTTTTGCCACTATAGCCATATCTATAAGAGTTCCATTTTCATCCTTCATATTATTTTTAAGCCCATGAGCTTAGATACCTGAAGTCCAAATTGCAACCCAATTTTTTATTCCTCTCGCTGCGCATCCCGCGATTTCGACGGGCAACGCAAAAGTAGCAAAATTTGCGCAACCCGCGATTTCCTTGGGGATGTATTTAACCGGGAATAATTTTCAGATTTTCGCTTTTATATGGTTATTCTTTAAATTCAGTTTTCTGGCAATCTTTTTTTTTTAATGATCTAATTCTATATTTAAAAAAAAAAAAAAAAAAAAAAAAAAAAAAAAAAAAAAAAATGCATATTTTAAGGCGGTCTGGGACACATTTTCAAATAATTTTTATTTATTGAGTTAAAATTCTAAATTTTTTGTGATGGTTAACCATATCAATTGTAAACAAAATCACATGATAAAACTTCTCATACTCTCTTTTAAAAAACTAGGGGGCTCGGCCCCCTACGAGCTAAGCTCGCCAACCCCCCCGTCCAGACACCGCAGACTCTAAATGCACGCTAATTTGATCGGCTTTAAAAGAATTTCGAAAGATTGAATTATAATTTAAAAAACAGTGGCGATCTCCCTATAAACGAATTTCTATTCATTTCTCTTAGATTGGGGAATTTTAACGCCAAATCCGCTGCGGTACTACTTGATTATCCTGTCGACCAATTTCGCCAAATTATATAAATCGCCAAACCACTCGCCAAATTATACAAATTGATATAATTTTTATTTTAAATAACGAAAGAACAAATAAATTCGTACAACATTCATAAAAACACAAATAAAACGTCGAAATAAAAATAACTTGATGACGTATACACGTGTAACAACATTTCAAAATAAGCTAATATAAAAGGAATTAAGTAAAGAGAGTCTTTGTCTCCTGGTATTTTTTAACAAAGCGAAAAGAAAGTTCTTTTAAATGAGACATTTTAAATTAATTCTCAAAATATCAAATAAATGTCTAGCGCAATTTCTAAATTTAAACTTTTTTGTAATATTATTTTGTGTTCATTTTATGTAATAACTATAATGTGACGCAAATATGACTTTCTCTTTTAAAATTCACGTGTATAATCACGTGTATAAAATTCACGTGTAATTTCTCCTAAGACTTCTAACGCATGTTAATGAATTTATTATTTTACAATATCCTTTCTCTTTTAAAATTCACGTGTATACTTTTTATGACGTAATTTTTAATAAGTTCCTGCTTTTTATACGTAATTATTTAATTCTAATTTGAAAGTTTTTTTCCTGTTTATAATAGTCACGTGTAAATAAATTTTTAATTTGAAGCAAACATTATTGCTTGCGCTTTTTATACAGTTGGCAACAGTTTAAATTAGTATAATTTTCTGAAATCTGTAAAAAAATATCTCTAGAAATGCTGAAAATTTGAATTTAAAATAGAAATAAAACCTCGAAAAATGAGTCAAAATAAAAAAATTAATGCAATCTGCACTCCGGCAAATTCTAACGCATAAAATGATCTAAAAATGATTACACTGCCATGTATAGTTTTTGCTGCTATAAAACTTTTTTAGTGGAACGATTTTGTCCAACTTTAGATTAAATATCTCTTAAAATAATTCTTCGATTTGAAAACTGTCTGCATCAGCGTGTTTATCGAACATTTCTGTATAAAACCACCGATTGCCATATTTTTGTATGCATTATTTTTGTTAATATTAACGAAGAAAGGCCTCCGGTCACAAAAAAATCAAAACCGGCGGCGGCGGCGGCGGCCGTGACAGCGGTAGTTGCTTTTTTTTAGAATAGAGAGATTTAAAATTTGAAATTCATTAAAAAACGTGGGGTAATTTAAAATCGTTATAACTCGAAATATTATTAATGGAATTTCATTTTCTTTTCATTTAAATGTACAGAAATATGTAAGCTTTAATTTGGGCTCAGCATTTTAAAAAATATTAATCTCTCTATTCTAAAAAAGTCCTTCCGGCCAGTGCCGGGAGGAAGAGGTAGCTTTCATAATCCTTATTTAAAAAAAGCCAAATTATATCATTCAAACACACGAAGCTCAATTTAATGGAAACCGAATATAGGAGATTCAATACTAATTTCTATCAATATAATGAATGAGAATTTCGCGAAATTAGTCAGCTTTATCCAAGCTGCTTTTCTTTAAAGTAACATATATTTGGCTGCCAAATCCGGAAATTTCTTAAAGTGCCTGTCATTTTAAGACAACATGGTGGATGAGGCTAAGCAGTGAACTTGGTCGAGACCTTGGTAATTGCTGTGCACATGCTCACTCACATCGGAATCGGTTAATATATAGGAGTGCTGTCGCATGCAAAATATCAGATTTTTCAAAATGTCACCCACAATAGAAATTGAAACTGCTATATCTGAGCCATTTTTTAAGGTAAAGACAAACAAAAAATGCTCCTGAATCCTTATATCAAGGTCAAATACTTAAGAAAGAAACCTTTTTCAATTTCTAATTTTTTTGCACCTCACTTTAAATATATATATATTTTTTAATTTAATGGTCGCCATTTTGAAACAAGATGGCTGATGAATCTGGCCAGCGAACTTGGTCGAGGTGTTGATGTATACTATCCACATGCCTTCTTACATCGAAATAGGCGAATACGTGTGTTATCGCGTGAAAAATACAAGATCGTTTCAAAATGTTAGCCATGCTAGAAATTCAAAGTGCTATAAATCAACCATTTTTTAAGATATAAACAAAAGAACAAATTTTCAGAAACAAAAACTGCTCCGGAATCTTTGTATCAAGGCCAAACACATAAAAAATCTTTTTCATTTTCCAATTGTTTAATACCTCATTTTGAATTTTAAATTAAATTTTTTTAATTGGCAACCCTTTTGAAACAAGATGGCGAATGAAGCTGGCCAACGAACTCGGTCGAGACATTGGTATGTACTATGTACAGACCAAGTTACATCCAAATAGGTTCATAATTGCGCCTGTTATCGCGTGACAAAAATCAGGTCCTTTTAAAATGTCAGCCACAAGAGAAATTCAAAATGCTATTACTCAGCTATTTTTTTTAGATATAGACGAAAGAAAAACTGTTCCGGAATCTTTGTATTAAGGTCAAACACATACAAAAAAAATCTTTTTCACTTTCCAATTTTTTGGTATCTCATTTAAATTTTTTTATTTTTTAATTTTTTTAAATGGCCGCCATTTTGAAACAAGATGGCGGATGAAGCCGGCCAACGAACTCGGTCGAGATATTTGTATGTACTATGTACACACCAAGGTACATCCAAGTCGGTTCCTAAATACGCCTGTTATTACGGGAGAAAAATCAGGACGTTTCAAAATGTCAGCCACGCTAGAAATTCAAAATGCTATAACACAGCCATTTCTTAAGATATAGACGAAACAAAAACTGCTCCCGAATCTTTTTATCAAGGTCAAACACACAAGAAGAAAATATTTTTTCAATTTTTAATTTTTTGGTACCACATTTCAAATTTAAATTTTTCTTAAAAATTTAAATGGCCACCATTTTTAAACAAGATGGTGGATGAAGCTGACCAACGAACCCGGTCGAGACATTGGTATGTACTATGTATAAACGAAGTTACATCCAAATCGGTTCATAAATACGCCTTTTATCGCGTGACAAAATTCAGGACGTTTCAAAATGTCAGCCACGCTAGAAATTCAAAATGCTATAACTCAGCCATTCTTTTAAGATATAGACGAAACAAAAACTGCTCCGAAATCTTTGTATAAAGGTCAAATACATAAGAAAAAATATTTTTCCATTTTCAATTTTTTGGTACCACATTTCAAATTTTAAATTAAAAAAAAAAATTTAAATGGCCACCATTTTTAAACAAGATGGTGGATGAAGCTGGCCAACGAACTCGGTCTATCGATTGGTATGTACTATGTACACACTGAATTACATCCAAATCGGTTCATAAATACGCATTTTATCGCGTGACAAAATTCAGGACGTTTCAAAATGTCAGCCACGCTAGAAATTCAAAATTCTATAACTCAGCCATTTTTTAAAATATAGACGAAAAAAAAACTGCTCCGGAATCTTTGTATAAAGGTCAAATACATAAGAAAAAAATATTTTTCCATTTTTAATTTTTTGGTACCACATTTCAAGTTTTAAATTTTTTTAAAAATTTTAAATGGCCGCCATTTTTAAACAAGATGGTGGATGAAGCTGGCCAACGAACTCGGTCTATCGATTGGTATGTACTATGTACACACTGAATTACATCCAAATCGGTTCATAAATACGCATTTTATCGCGTGACAAAATTCAGGACGTTTCAAAATGTCAGCCACGCTAGAAATTCAAAATTCTATAACTCAGCCATTTTTTAAAATATAGACGAAACAAAAACTGCTCCGGAATCTTTGTATAAAGGTCAAATACATAAGAAAAAAATATTTTTCCATTTTTAATTTTTTGGTACCACATTTCAAGTTTTAAAATTTTTTAAAAATTTTAAATGGCCGCCATTTTGAAACAAAACGGCGGATGAAGCTGGCCAACGAACTCGGTCGAGACATTGGTATGTACTATGTACACACCGAATTACATCGAAATCGGTTCATAATTACGGGAGTTACAGTGTGACATAGGTCAGATATATATATATATATATATGTATATATATATATATATATATATATATATATATATATATATATCAATTTTGAACGGAGGGTGGTTTCGGGGTCTGGGGGTCATGATCGATGAAAATATACCAAAATTTTTTGAAATCGCTTTCCTCCGAACGGCTGCAATAGGTAGCTTTTTTGTAAAGAAAGCTACCTAAAAAAGTAACTACCGCTGTCACCGCCGCCGCCGGTTTTGAATTTTTTGTGACCGGAGGTCTTTCTTCGTTAATATTAAGAAAAATAATGCATACAAAAATATGAAAATCGGTTGTGTTATACATAAATGTTTGATAAACACGCTGATGCAGACAGTTTTCAAATCGAAGAATTATTTTAAGAGATATTTAATGCTAAAGTTGGACAAAATCGTTCCACCAAAAAAGTTTTATAGTAGCAAAAACTATACATCGGAATTTAAGAATTTTTAGTTCATTTTATATGTTATAATTTCCCGGTGTGCAGATTGTATTAATTTTTTCATTTTGACTAATTTTTTGAGGTTTTATTTCTATTTTAAATTCAGATTTTCAGCATTTCTAGAGATATTTTTAACAGATTTTAGAAAGTGATATTAATTTAAACTGTTGCCAACTGTATAAACAGCGGAAACAATAATGTTTGCTTCAAAAAAAAAAAAATATTTATACGTGTAAATAAATTAAAAATTTATTTACACGTGACTATTATAAACAGAAAAAAACATTTGGAATTAGAATTAAATAATTATGTACAAAAAGCAGGAACTTATTAAAAAGTACGTCATAAAAACTATAATTACACGTCAATTTTAAGAGAGAAAGGAATTTGTAAAATAATAAATTTATTAACATGCGTTAGAAGTCTTAAATAGGAGAAATTACGTCCTATTTACGTCACATTACAGTTATTACATAAAATGAACACAAAATAATATTGCAAAACTGTTTAAATTCAGAAATTGCGCTAGACATTTATTTGATATTTTGAGCGGATACTTTTCAACTATTTTTCTTAGGAAAGCGCAAATAATATTTTATTTCTAACACAAGTATTTTCATGTAAATATTAAAAAGAGAAAGAATAGTTTAGTCAAAATTACGTCAGATTAAAAACGATTAATTTAAAATGTCTCATTTAAAAGAACTTTCTTTTCGCTTTGTTAAAAAATACCGGGAGACAAAGATTCTGTTTACTTAATTCCTTTTATATTAGCTTATTTTGAAATGTTGTTACACGTGTCTACGTCATCAAGTTATTTTTATTTCGACGTTTTATTTGTATTTTTATTAATGTTGTACTAATTTATTTGTTCTTTCGTTATTTAAAATAAAAATGATATCGATTTGTATAATTTGGCGAGTGGTTTGGCGATTTATATAATTTGGCGAAATTAGTCGACGGGATAATCAAGTAGTACCGCAGCGGATTTGGCGTAAAAGTTTCCCCAATCAAAGAGAAATGAATAGAAATCCGTTTATAGGGAGATCGCCACTGTTTTTTAAATTATAATTCAATCTTTCGAAATCTTTTGAAAGCCGATCACATTAGCGTGCATTTAGAGTCTGCGGTGTCTGGACGGGGGTTGGCGAGCGTAGCTCGTAGGGGGCCGATCCCCCTATTTAAAAAAATAAAAATAGTTAGCGAAATTTTTCCAAAACAAATGGTGCAACTTAAAAAAAAAAAAAAAAATCATATTTTTAAAAGTAAATATTTTTTTCATATAGGCTGAATCAAAATTAAAGTAAAACAATTGTAAAGAACATGTTCCAAGTTTGAACCATTTATCTTTAACGATTCTTGATTTATAAGAATTTAAATTTGAGAAATGTTCAAAACGCCCATCATGAAGAAAAACGCATTTTTACAAGAAGGCGTTTCCATGACAGCCATTGCTTGAAAGCTAGATTTTGAAAACTAACCAAAACGAAAAAATTAATAATTCTTCTTCTAATTAAGATAGATACATGATTAAAAGTCATTTTAAGCAGGGAACAGAGAAATTTTTAATGAAATAAAATGTTTTTAAAAATTTGAAGATTTCTGTTTCCCGGACCCCCTTAACTCTAAAATATATGTAGATTTGAAATAAGTAATAAACTAAATGCACAATTTTTGAACCTATTTTTAATTTTAAATATATATATATATATATGCAGAGAGAGGGTTAAACGGTACGATCACTGGGGGCACATATATCGATAAAGTTATTTTATAATCACCCTGTATATACTTGAAAAATAAGCACAAATCGAGATTTAAATACTCGAAGCTATCATCTTCCGAAAAACATTTCAGAATCTCATTTTTACTTTTTTTTTTTTTTACAATGCAGGTAATAAAAAGGTATAATTTTGCACAGCATTATTTATTTAATTCAGTACAGTAAAATAAAGTACATCGAAAATATCCGTACAAGTTCAAAATTTTATTTAAAAAAATAATAATAAATAATAATAAAAAAATGCAATTTAACAAATTACAACGACCATTTGGAAAATAATTTTTTCAAAGACTAAAATTTAAGACATAAAAAATCGCACGGAGCTGGTCATACATTACGTACGCCATGAATTAAACATTAATAGTGTTATTACACGTAAAAATTGCAAGCGACAAAAATCGCCTGCGACTCTACGTGTTATGCACCTGAAACTTGCGTATTATCCAAGCATTTCATTGGCTGTTCGGGAAAAGGTTTTTCCATCGTCAGATTTCCAAGAAATCTGACGACCCATTTTAAATGAAATTTCATTCTTAAACTTCTAAACATCCCACAATATTACTTTTTACACCGACGTATAGAGAAATAAATGTACTTTTAAATGCAATTTGTTTGAAAGCTGTATCTCAATTTGTTTCTGAGTTAATGAGGTTTTTTTTTTTTTTTTTTTTTTTTTTTTTGTAGTTTTTATTACTTTTTTGTCATAGTGGCAACAGAAGTATCCATCTCTGTTGAAAGTAAAGAGAAATACAGATTACTGTATAGACCAATCAGAAAACGATTAAAATGGTGATTCAACCAATAAAAAGCTTCAGATATGCTTTTGATTTCCTACCCTGACAGAGGACAGTAACCATTTTTTCAAATGGTTAAACAAAAAAAAAAAAAAGAAGAACAGGCCTACAGCAAAACTAGTTACAACAATAGATAGAATAACTCAAAAAGTTTTTCGACTTCCTCAGTAAACTTCAACATGAGATTCTTTTGTAGTACGAAAAATATCAAGATGATATTGCAATTCGATCCATGAACGTTTTACCATGGTTAGTTCTTCACGAGATCCACAATTCTGAATAACTGAATTCTTTAATAATAGTTGCGTGTTGTGAAGAGCCATCTAGGACCAGTGCTGTAGGCATATTCTTTTTTAACCCGACTGAAAAGAAGGGTTATGTGTTTCACGCGTATCTCTGTAAGTGGATTTCTTTATATCCTCGAAACATCCAAATGGCTGGATGGATTTTAATGAATGATTTCTCTATCAATTTGTCTTAACGGCCCGATGGTTATAGGTTAGGTTTTGTTTTTATAAATTCAAAATGACGGCGTAAAATACAAAATGGCAGTAGAGACGAAAAAACTTACGCACCCTATCGAGTGGCATATCATTGGATAGGTCTTTCAAAATGAAGACGATGTTTTATTGACTATTTTACAGTCAGAAGCTCCGTTAAAATATTACACAACCTGGAAGTTGTTTAGGTAAGATCTCTAGCTTTACTGCAACTCTAACCATCCTAGACATCTATAGACCTCATCAAAACAGTGTTTATAGATAGGAACTAACAATTAAACACAATTTAAAAGTCATGAATACCAGTAAATAAAAAGAATAGGTAAGTAATATAAAACAAGTAATAAATAAAAAAAAAATTTAAGTCAATTCCTACTTAGGTCAATAAGAGAATTTTTTTTCTCCCATTCTTAGGGCTCTCTCGGTCGTAAAATACCTTGATCAAGAAGAGGGCTCTCTCAAGTATTGAAAATTAATTAATTTAATTAAATTAATTAATTAATATTTGCAAAAAAACTGGATTAACATCAAGTGTCATCCACTAAAAGTTTAAAAAAATTATTTGAGCTTGATTGGATGAATAATAAATATTTTATTAACGACTGAAATTTTTAACAAGATATATATAGCTAGAGTGTGAGCTAAGAGTAGGAATTGAAAAAAATAGTTTCACATTGATGAGAAATAATTAATGAGTTCGCTTTTTACGCAGTCTGGTTTTTTTTTTTTAATTTAATTGTTTATTTAAAATAAAATTTTGAATTTGTACGGATCTTTTTGGGGACACCCTGTAGTATACACATCAGCTTTTTTTTTCCTTGTAAAGCTTTATATACGAAAAAATGTTTTTAGAGTAATACACTCATGAATTAAAAAAAACAGCTCAAAAAAGAAAAACCGTTTTTCCTAATAATGAGTGCTAGATTTCTTATCTACTCTAAACCTTTCTAAACCACTCGGCACATTGAGTTTTCTTCACAGGGTCCGCCATTTTGAATAATTGAATTCTTTAATAATAGTTACGTGTTGTGCAGAACCATCTATGACTGGAAACATACTGTATAAAAAAAAACTTTTTTAGTTACTCTATCTATTGTTGCAGCTAGTTTTGTTGTAGGACTATTCTCTTCTTTTAAATAAATTTTCGAATTTGTGTGGATCTTTTGCGGACACCCTGTAGTTTACACATCATCTTTTTTTCTTGTAAAACTTTATATATGAACATTTTTTTTTTAGAGTAATAGACTCATAAACTTAAAAGAAGTTGGAAATTACACGTCAAACAGTGCAAATGAGGTGCGTTCGTACTAGTATATATCTATTTATATAACTAGTTTCATAAATATTTTTCACACCTCATATTGTACTGAATGTATATTTTAGTGCACTTCATAAGTGCATATCCATTTTATTCTGTTTGAAAGGCTGTAACATCATTAAAATGCACTTGAAATAATCTTTTCTCATTGGCCGTAATGTAGCGGAAAACTTTTGACTGGCCCTGTAATTAAACTATACATCAGATTTTCATATAATTTGAAATGACTCGACAAAATTTTATAATAATTATGTATTTAAAATTTCAGACCATACGGTTGGGTAGTTTTTGTTCTGTTATATGCGGACGGACAGACAGAAAGACGAATGGATTGACGACTATAGGTGCTATGTTTTTATAAAAATACGAACGCACCTAAAAAACAGCTAGAAGAAGAAAAACCATTTTTTTTTTAAATAATGAGTGCTAGATCTCTTATCTAATTTATTTCCAATGCTATTCATCATCTGAAAATACATATTTTTTTGTGAATTTCAAACCTTTCGTGTAGCAGAAAAGTAATCATCTCATTTTCAGAAGACGTAACCTACTTTACCTAAAATACACGAAAATAAATTTGATACTTTTTTGTAACAAAAGAGATAATGATAGAGATCCGATAAAAAATACATTTTGGCCGATTGAAAATTTAGAAAACGTAGAAAGAATTATAACCTACTTCTTGCGTATAAATGAAAAAGAGAGTTGAAAAATGTTTTCCCATTAAAGTTAAAGACTGTACTTAAAAAGTAGATTTCACCATGATGAGTGCATTATTTTCTTAGATTGAACAACTTAATTCAAATTATGTATTTACTGACGATGAAATCACGTGATTGAAAATTCAAAATATAAAATAAACCTCATTTCTAAAATTAAGCCATAAAATTTTTAAAAAATGAAAAAAAACTAGAAAACAGGAAATCTGCTTTTTCAGAATTTAGTGTGCCGCCCCCGATGAATAAAAAACGTATACATAAATATAAATAGCACAAAACGTATTTCAGCTTTAACCCTCTCGCTGCGTAATTGTTTTATCAAAATAGCTTTAAAAGTTGCCTACTTAATTCCTTCGCCAAGATCGTCTTTTAAGAATTTTTATTCTTTTGCCACCGGTTTCAAAACAAAAATTTTCGTCTGATTTAATCGGGAAAATGCTCCGATTAGATAAGGCAAAATGTACAATAAAAAGTAACTGGTGAGAATGATCAAGGGGGATTAATTAGACAGAGAAAATGCATCCCCGATGAAATCTCGGGTTGCGCAAATTTTGCTAGTTTTATGTTGCCCGAGAAACTCTCGGGTTGCGCAGGGTTAACACATAAAATACATGCTTTTATTTTATGCAAAATGATGTCATTCGAATCTGCTGAAGAATTCCACATTTACAAAACAGATTTAAACAACATCTATAGAAAAGTATGCATATGACGTCACTATCGCGGGATAATACACAAACCCATCAAAAAGCGTTGATGTCATTCAAGAAACTCGACAACAAAAATCAGGTATCAGAAATGGTGTTAAAAACTAATGTCTGAAAAATAAATTCAGATGCAGTTTTCAAACAAATTGCAATTAAAAGTACTTTTTATTAAACGGCGGTGTAAAAATTGAAAATGTGCTATGCAGAGAAATTTTCCTTTCACCTATGTACTACAAGGTAACAATATTTTAACTGTGTTCATGAGGCATATTAAATGCAATTAATTTAAGCTCAAAAATAAAATATTTGAAAAAATGTTTAAAAGATATAAGGAAAATTTTGAAAAATAAGAATTTTTGGATTTTAAGGTTTTTGAAATCACTTATTCACGCCCTTTAATTTGATACAAATTTTACCTCCCTACTCGGTTTAGAAATTTGAATGAAAATTTAATTTGTCCTTCTGGGAAAGAATCATGATGCGGATTCAAACGTACTAAAGCTTATGCAAAAGATTACAATCATAAAAACTGTCTTCCTCAGGCTGTGATAGAAACAATGCAGCCTATGTACAAAGATTTGTCACATCAGGAACTGCGGAAAAAATGTGAGCATGGAAATGCACAAAATCCTAATAAGAATGTAAACTGTAATAGGGTCCCGTAATCTCAAACACACACTTGTACAAATATTTTTATGAATACGGGGTATGAAAAACATTCCTTTCATTTACGTACTACCGGGCAACAATATTTTGACTTAAACTTACACTATGTGCAAATATTACTTAAAATATGACACAGTATTTAAAAATGTTAAATTATTTTAATACCTTAGAACTCTCAACTATAAAAACATAGTCTTCTTCAGAGGAATATAAGAAATACAACAGTTATTGACGCCTAATTTTCAAAATCCACGTAGATGGTAACGAAAGGAGTGAAAGTGGAAGCTCTTATATTCCTCTGAAGAAGACTATGTTTTTTATAGTTGAAAGTTCTAAGGTATTAAAATAATTTAACATTTTTAAATACTGTGTCATCTTTTAAGTAATATTTGCACATAGTGTAAGTTTAACTTTTAAAGATGAATTAAGCACTTCTATTTATTTATTTACTAATATTTTGACTGTTACATGAGGCATATTAAATGCAAATTAATTTAAGCTAAAAAAAATACATATATATTTGAAAAAATGTTTAAGGAGGTAAATAAAATTTTGAAAAATATCATTTTGATTTTAATGTTTTTAAAATCACTGATTCATGCCTTTTAATTTGATACAAATTTTACCTCCATACTCGGTTCAGAAATTTAACAAAAAAATTAATTTTGCCCATTTTGGAAACAATCATGGTGTGGATTCAATCGTGCTAAAGCATATGCAAAAGATTATAATCACAAAAACTGTCTTCCTCAGACTGTGATAGGAACAATGCGGTCTATATCGAAAGATCTGTCACATCCGGAACTGCTGAAAAAATGTGAGCATGAAAATGCACAAAATCCTAATGAGAATGTAAACTCGTATGTAATAGGGTCCCGTAGTCTCAAAAACACATTTGTACAAATATTTTTACAAATACGGGGAAAGAAAAACTTTCCCTTCATCTATGTACTACCGCGCAAGAATATTTTGACTGTTTCATGAGGTATGTTAAATGCAATTAATTTAAGCTTTAAAAAAAAAAAAAAAAAAAAAAAAAAATTGAAAAAAAATTGAAAAAATGTTTAGGGAGTGTAAAGAAAATTTCGAAATTTTTTGAAAAATATCAGATTTTGGATTTTAATGTTTTTAAAATCAGTGATTCACGCCTTTTAATTTGATACAAAATTTACCTCCATATTCGGTTTAAAATTTTGAGAAAAAAAAATAATTTTGCCCATTTTGGAAAGAATCAGGGTACGGATTCAATCGTGCTAAAGCATATGCACAACATTACAATCACAAAATCTGTCTTCCTCAGGCTGTGATAGAAGCAATGCACCCTAAATCCGAAGATTTGTCACATCCAGAACTGCAGAAAAAATGTGTGCATGGGAATGCACAAAATCTTAATGAGAATATAAACAATGTAATCGGGTTCTGTACTCCCAAAACCACATTTGTACAGATAGGAACATTATCATTTTGTACTTATGGTGCTGTAGCATCTTTTAACAGACCTAGATAACAAAACTAGTAAAATAGTGCACAGATCCAGGGGAACACACAACAGCTAATATGAAAGGTCTTGACAAAGCAAAGGTAATAAAAGCAAATTATGCATATTCCCTGTAAACAAAAGCTAAAAAGTATACAAATATTTAGTAGAAAGAAAGGAGAAAATAAGCCTAAAAATAATCCAGAAAAATTAGCATACGATGCTGGTGAAGTTTTAAAAAAGTGTCAATTTTGGTAAAATAATCTTTTTTCTCAAAATACTATTTTTTTTCTGTTCCATATATTTTTTCACAAAAATTACTACTTATTGGCAAAAGACATTTTTGTGATGCGTTCCTGTTTAACTTCAATGTATAATAAAAAGAGAATTTTACACTTTTTAGGTGCGTTCGTAATTATATAAATACGTAGCACCTATAGTCGTCGTTCAGTCCGTCCGTCTGTCCGTCCGTCTGTCCGTCCGTCTGTCCGTCTGTCCGCATGTAACAGAGCAAAAACTACCCAACCGAATAGTCTGAAATTTCAAATATATGATTGTTTCAAAATTTTGTCGAGCCATTTCAAATTTTATGAAAATCGGATGTATAGTTTAATTACAGGGACAGTCAAAAGTTTTTCTTTACAATACGGTCAATGGGAAAAATTATTGCAAGTGCATTTTAATGATATTAGAGCCTTCCGAATGATCTGAAATTTTAAAGATATAATTGTTGCAAAATTTTGTCGAGCCATTTCAAATTTTAGGAAAATCGGATGTATAGTTTAATTACAGGGACAGTCAAAAGTTTTTCTTTACATTACGGCCAATGGGAAAAATTATTGCAAGTGCATTTTAATGATATTAGAGCCTTCCGAATGATCTGAAATTTTAAAGATATAATTGTTGCAAAATTTTGTCGAACCATTTCAAATTTTAGGAAAATCGGATGTATAGTTTAATTACAGGGACAGTCAAAACTTTTTCTTTACATTACGGCCAATGGGAAAAATTATTGCAAGTGCATTTTAATGATATTAGAGCCTTCCGAATGATCTGAAATTTTAAAGATATAATTGTTGCAAAATTTTGTCGAGCCATTTCAAATTTTAGGAAAATCGGATGTATAGTTTAATTACAGGGACAGTCAAAACTTTTTCTTTACATTACGGCCAATGGGAAAAATTATTGCAAGTGCATTTTAATGATATTAGAGCCTTCCGAATGATCTGAAATTTTAAAGATATAATTGTTGCAAAATTTTGTCGAGCCATTTCAAATTTTAGGAAAATCGGATGTATAGTTTAATTACAGGGACAGTCAAAAGTTTTTCTTTACATTACGGCCAATGGGAAAAATTATTGCAAGTGCATTTTAATGATATTACAGCCTTCCGAATGGTCTGAAATTTTAAAGATATAGTTGTTGCAAAATTTTGTTGAGCTATTTCAAATTTTAGGAAAATCGGATGTATAGTTTAATTACAGGGACAGTCAAAAGTGTTCCGTTACATTACGGGAATGGGAAAAAATTATTGGAAGTGCATTTTAATGATGTATCAGACTATGCACTTTATGAAGTGCAAAAAATTATACATTCAGTACAATATGGGGGGCAAAAAATTATACATTCAGTACAATATGGGGTGCAAAAAATAATTATAAAACTAGTTATAGTACGAACGCACCTCATTTGCCACGTTTGACGAGCAATTTCCAACTTGTTAATAAATAGTTAGGTTTCTACTTTTGTTTCGTTCTTTTTTTTTTTTTTGAAAATTATTATTATTATTATTATTTTGTATTTTAAAAAGGATTTCCATTGTACATTTTTTAAACAACGTAAATAAGTGATTGTAAATAGCTCGTTTCCGTACAATGTTCAATGTTGGTTTATCACTTATAAAAAAATAATAATATGTACATTTTAATGAATAAACTATGACTACGGCCAATCAGTGTATGTGACATAGTTTAAATTCTCAAATAAAATCCCATAATACATATATAATAGGAATATAATATAATTATATTCCTACAGTTTCGGACGATCAAAACTTGTCCGTCTTCAGGGATAACATTAAGGAGAAACCCACACTGTACAATATCTACATTACCAATTTCAAAGCAAATACTGGCATGTTCTAGGAGGAGTTTCCCAAGATCAATTTCTAAAAACGGTAGTGGTGTTATCTATCGTATTAAATTCGATTTATTGTTTATTGGAACGTAATCACAGTTTTGAGAAATTCTATCCAAGAGCTTGGCATAACATAAGACACACGATCGTTACAGACATGGTTATTTCTTGTTATTATTTCCAGCGATTCACTAATCTTGTCTTTATGGGTTCGTCTGTAACGATGGTATATTTGATATTATGCCAAGCGCTTGAAAGAATTCCTTAAAACTACAATTACATTCTAATAAATATTAAAACGAATTTAATGCAATAGATAGCACACTACCGTTTTTAGAAATTGACCTTGGGAAACTGCATGGAGCTATGAAGATTAATCTTCATAGCTCCATGGGAAACTATCCCTAGAAAATGTCAGTATTTCTTTTGAAATTGGTAATATAGATATTGCACCGTTATGGTTTCTCCTTAACCCTTTGTTGCATACTCTAAAACTGGCGAATCCCTAATGTTAAATTTAGTATTTCCCTACTAAAGGGATCATACTGAATGAGAAAAAAATTATTTTATGTGTAATATTTTTTTATTATTCGAGTTACAGCTTGTCCACTACAGTGGGCACTATGAACACAGGATTGAAATGTAGTGCTGTTAGGAAAATAAGATTTACGATAGTTTTCTTCTAGAATATTATAATATTTTTAAAATAATTGTGGTTAAAATTGAGAAAACATTCATTGATAGAGAAATTTGTAAAATTAACCAGTTTTTGCATCGATGTAAAGGTAAATGTTACATTTTACACATGACTATGTTGACTTCCTTTTACATAGTTCCATCTTGCATCGCTGTGCACTATGGGATGTTTGAGGGAAAGTGTTCCATCTTGTCATATTTGGTGCCCTTGTGTACAGAATTTCCTCTTACTGTCAATTGTCTTAGTTGTTTGTCTTCCACCACATCACATTTTTCAGAGCCTGGAATCAAATGCGGTTCACCAGATCGTCGCGTCACTGACTGAATGAGTCCACTTACTAGAGCCAGTTTAAAATTTCCAAATTGTATGTCACAATTTGCAAACAAGCTTCTGTATGCAACGAAATTTCTTTAATTCAAATAAGTTTTCATTTAACATTTTTAAAAATATTTAAAAAATGTTCCATATATATTATTTTTAAAATTTTTATTGTTATTTTATTGTTTTTCAATATTGTTATACAGATCCATTTCAAAGAGAACACATATGCATTTTTTTTAAACTAATAAATTGCATAAATAAATAGCGTCAGGCAATTATAACTTTTAAAAATGTGAAAAAGATGAAAATATATATAAAATATGCCTGCATAATATTAAAATCACATAAACACGTCAAAATTATATTTTAAAATTCTCACTGTTCACACTCATGACGTCCACTTCAGTTGACAGATTAAAATGTCATAAAGTTGATGCTGTGCATGGTGTCCACTATAGTGGACATTATGTAAAACCTTCCATAAAATAAACAAAAAAGTATTTTTATACTTGTTTTTCAATGTTTTATTAGGCTAAGATATCTAAAAACGATAATAAAAGAACAAAGTATCATTTAAATAATATTATTATAGGTTTAGAAACATTTTAGTTCATGTTGAACAACGTACAGGCATTCTGATGAGACATCCATATTAATTCTATCTCAAGAAGTAAATTAACCGTCGTGTTTCGCCATCTCGATTTTTTCCCTGCAAGCATGAATGTCAAAAAATAGCATAAGCTTTAAATAGCAACTGCGAATGAAATAGGTTGGATAAGAAAAAATTGGCAATTTTGTCCACCGTAGTGGACACTATGCAACAAAGGGTTAATGTTATCCCTGAACACTCTCAGAAATGGATACTCAGATTTCACGAAATTTTCTTCATTTTTGACGAAACCATTTCCTGGGATATGCTCCGAGCGAATATTTCGTCATATTGAGAAAATTACTTTCTTCGCTTGTTTGAGGATAACAATTTCGTCAAAAGTGCTTATTTGAAAAGTGCAATCAGAGGGCTGGTGGTGCCACCTATTGAACAGTTTGGAAGCTCTTGTATCGACAGGAGAAAAAAATAATAGCTTCGGTCTTCGGGTTGATTCGAACTCACGACCTCCGGTGTGGGAGACGGTCACTCTAGCTATTACGCTATTGAGTCCTCGAACAGATACGATTTTACATGCATGTAATGAATTCTACTGTATATTTATATTTTTATAAGGTTGGTTGTGATTTTATCGATGGTGTTATACTTATAATTCTTGCAAGTTTTAATTAGTAAGACTAATTTATTATTATTTCCTATGGTTAATATGAATAATTATAATATGAATAATTATAATATGGCTTGATTAATATAATTTATTAGGAAAATTTTCTTTGCTCGATGAATGATTAAAATATGGTCTGGTTAATTTGTTGCTCAGAATTAACGAATTTTAAAGTACATATGGGGGAGATTTTATCAATTTGAGTAGTTGGTTAAGATTTTAACACTTTACTGTTTACAGAAAAGAAGGGAGAGGGATCAATTATGCATATTTAATTTGATAGTTATATGAATATTTTTTTTTAAATGAAAAAGAGATCTTGGAATTTTGAAACTTTATTGACCAAATTTTCTTTTTGAACAATTTTGTAAAACACAGGAAATTTATTCTTTTCGAATTAAACCATAGCGAGCAAAGTAAAATAATAATAATAATAATAATAATAATAATAATATAAATAATAATAAACATTCTTAAAAACTTTAACAGCTAAAAAAATAACTACTGCAGAAACAATAACTACCTGTGTTTCAGCATTTTCTGAAAAGCGCTAAAAAGTGCAATTTTTTAAATAAATTATGACAGGAATAACATAAACAAGCAAATATTTGCTTGCTAAAGTCGCAGGATTTGAGGAGGTACGGTTTCCTTAAAATGCATTGAGTCTGGCCGTGAGTGAAGAAACACCTTCGTCAAATATTTGAGAGTTTACGTGTCGTTAAAAGTCACGTGATTTTGATACGAAATGATTGTCAAAAACAACGAAATATAGCTCGAGGATTGCTGAATCGTCAAAATTGAGAGTTTTATTTCTGAGAGTGAAGATGGACAAGTTTTGATTGTCCGAAACTGTAGGAATATCATTGTATTTTATTATTGTAAGTAGTTTATGTGATTTTAATCATGAACTTTAAACTATGTTACATACACTGATTGGCCGTAGTCATGTTTTATTCGTTTAAATACAGTGTAATAAGTTCTTTTATGAGTATATTTTAATTACATGAATTTCTGCATTGCTAACTAGGCGTAAAACCAACAGAGTTAAAAAGTGTCCAAGCCAGAACTCGAGCCGGAGTCACTGACATACCTGTCAATGCTCTACCTACTGAACTGCTCGGACGATACCCAGTCTGGCACCCTTCACTTTTATATGTTTGCAAGACTGTAGCACGAAATTTAATATATCGTGCGTATTTCATAGTTACAAAATTATATCTATATATTCATGCGTACATTTTAAATATGTTCTGAGTAAAGTTACATTAAAATTTCATTAGTTAACAGCGATGGTATTAGCCCTACTGGCACTCGTAAAGCATTTGACAGTACGGTGCATTTTCAAAGACTACACTGAAAGAACAAATATACTGCCTTTATGTAGAATGAAAAGGTATAGGTAGTCATTTTCTAAATCCCTAAACTAGGAATGTAGATTTTCGAGATGTCCGAATAAAGTAAACAAATAAAATGAATAGTCGAAATGATCTAGAATTTCTAGTCTATACTTTTCTGGATGATGAAACGATACATTATATTATGAATCGTTTGACTTGCGAAAAATTATCATTTGATTTCTAGAATTAATTCATAAACTAGAATTATAGTTACTAAAACTCACTTCTTGTGTTCGAATTAATTTGCAGAAATTTTTAAATAAGTTTGACCACGATAATATGGAAAAATGCCCTTGAATTTTAATAGGGATAACTAGAACTATCTAGCAAAGGGAACTAAAATTTAAAAGGATGACATGGAATTGTTTTTGTTAGAGCGTCAATTTATTTTCTAGATGCCAGGTGGCAGAATTTTTTTTCAGTGAAGTATAAATTATACAAATTGTCGTTTTCCCATCTGAGTCTAAAAGTATCCCAGGCGGAGATTCGAGACCCAGAACCTGTGGCGTAAACTACCATTTCTCTTTCAAGTGAGCCATCTGGACCAACCACCAGGCGGGATAGTTCACTCAGGTAACATATTGCAACAGCATCTGGTCTATTACCTGAAACATCTCAAAAGGAACACTCCAAATCCTCTGGACACCACTAATTTCTTGCAGTTTATTTAGACATATTCAGTTGGAGATAATTCTGAAATAGATAAGGCGAAGAAAATTTCTTTAAACTACTGGTATCCAGAGCATTTGGAACCCTGATTTACGCGGCCACCCGGCCACATTACTTGTCATTGACATGATAAAAAAACCTAAATTGAGACATTTTATATCATATTTAACTGTAAGAATAATGATTCCATTCGCTGCCCGTTGTCATCGAGCAAAAAAAAAAAAATAAACCTCCAAATTTGTAACAATATTTGAATAGTTCAGCATATGAATGCAGAAGTATATCGCCACAGTCAAAGAAAGTTCTAGTGCTACTTAGATAGTTAAAACTGTATATCAAATATATCCCTAGCATTTGATTCAAAGATTATTTCAACTTATGTTATACTTTGGGTATTTGTCATTTTTCAAAATATTAATAGTCACCGTCTGTCTTCCGGGTAGTTTTGCAGCATAATAGAATATGCTTTTAGAAAAAATAATTAGGATATGGATGCAATTATTTTTCCTTCTTATATTAATTAAATACAAAAGTTTTATCCATAGCTGCCGGCCTTCCAGTTTTTTACAAGTTCAATGAACATATATCTGCCAAATATTTTGTTTAATGAATAAAAATATAAATTTACTACATAGCCTTAAAATAAAAAATCATTGTTTAACGTCTGATATACGATTTAAAAATAAAAATTATATTACAATTCATCAGACATATAAGTAAAAATTACATAAATACATTTATTACAATTGATATAAATGACAGAAAACTATATATCATGTTTACAGTTAAAACTTATTAGCAGTTAAAATTAAATAATGTATAAAAATATCAAAACAATGCTGTGTGTAATAATGTAACTTCCACCTGAATACACAGCATTGTGTTGATATTTTTATACTTTCTTTAATTTTAACTGCTAATAAGTTTTAACTGTAAACATGTAATATGAATGACAATTTCGCGAAATAAGTCAACTTTATCCAAGTTGCTTTTCTTTAAAGTAACTTATATTTGGCTGCCAAATTCGGCGATTTCTTAAAGTGCCTGCCATTTTAAGACAACGTGGTAGATGTGGCTAACCAGTGAACTTTGTCGAGACCTTAGTAGTTCCTGTGCACATGCTCACTCACATCCGAATAGGTTGATATATACGAGTGCTGTCGCAGGCAAAAAATCAGATTTTTCAAAATGTCACCCACATTAGAAATTGAAACTGCTATATCTGAGCCATTTTTTAAGATAAAGACAAACAAAAAATGCTCCTGAATCCTTATATCAAGGTCAAATACTTAAGAAAGAAACCTTTCAATTTCTAATTTTTTTGCACCTCACTTTAAATATAATTTTTTTTTTAATTTAATGGCCGCCATTTTGAAACAAGATGGCTGATGAAGATGGCCAGCGAACTTGGTCGAGATATTGATGTATACTATCCACATGCCTTCTTCCATCGAAATAGGCGAATAAGTGTGGTATCGCGTGACAAATACAAGATCGTTTCAAAGTGTTAGCCATGATAGAAATTCAAAGTGCTATAATTCAACCACTTTTTAAGGTATAAACAAAAGAACAAATTTTCAGAAACAAAAACTGCTCCAGAATCTTTGTATCAAGGCCAAACACATAAAAAAATCTTTTTCATTTTCCAATTTTTTAATACCTCATTTTAAATTTAAAATTTATTTTTTTTAATTGCAACCCATTTGAAACAAGATGGCGAATGAAGCTGGCCAACGAACTCGGTCGAGACATTGGTATGTACTATGTATAGACCAAGTTACATCCAAATCGGTTCATAAATACGCCTGTTATTGCGTGACAAAAATCAGGTCGTTTTAAAATGTCAGCCACAATAGAAATTCAAAATGCTATAACTCAGCTATTTTTTTTAGATATAGAGGAAACAAAAACTGTTCCGGAATCTTTGTATTAAGGTCAAACACATACGAAAAAAATCTTTTTCATTTTTAAATTTTTTGGTATCTCATTTTAAATTTAAAACTTTTAAATTTTTTTTTAAATGGCCGCCATTTTGAAACAGGATGGTGGATGAAGCTGGCCAACGAACTCGGTCGAGATATTTGTATGTACTATGTACACACCAAGGTACATCCAAATCGGTTCATAAATACGCCTGTTATCACGTGACAAAAATCAGGACGTTTTAAAATGTCAGCCATGCTAGAAATTGAAAATGCTATAACTCAGCCATTTTTTAAGATATAGACGAAACAAAAACTGCTCCCGAATCTTTTTATCAAGATCAAACACATAAGAAAAAAATATTTTTTCAATTTTCAATTTTTTGGTACCACATTTCAAATTTAAGTTTTTCTTAAAAATTTAAATGGCCGCCATTTTTAAACAAGATAGCGGATGAAGCTGGCCAACAAACTCGGTCGATACATTGGTATGTACTATGTATAAACGAAGTTACAACCAAATCGGTTCATAAATACGTCTTTTATCGCGTGACAAAATTCAGGACGTTTCAAAATGCCAGCCACGCTAGAAATTCAAAAAAGTCCTTCCGGCCAGTGCCGGGAGGAAGAGGTAGCTTTCATATTCCTTATTTTAAAAAAGCCAACTTATATTATTCAAACACACGAAGCTCAATTTAGTGGAAACCGAATATAGGAGATTCAATACTATTTTTTATCAATACTAAATCATTATGAATGAGAATTTCGCGATATTAATCAGGTTTATCCAAGCTGCTTTTATTTAAAGTAACTTATATTTGGCTGAGATGTTGATGTATACTATCCACATGCCTTCTTACATGGAAATAGGCGAATACGTGTGTTATCGCGTGACATATACAAGATCGTTTCAAAATGTTAGCCATACTAGAAATTCAAAGTGCTATAATTCAACCATTTTTTAAGATATAAACAAAAGAACAAATTTTCAGAAACAAAATCTGCTCCGGAATCTTTGTATCAAGACCAAACACATAAAATTTTTTTTTTCATTTTCCAATTTTTTAATACCTCATTTTAAATTTTAAATTTAATTTTTTTAAATGGCAACCCTTTTGAAACAAGATGGCGAATGATCTGGCCAACGAACTCGCTCGAGACATTGGTATGTACTAAGTACAGACTAAGTAACATCCAAATCGGTTCATAAATACGCTTGTTATCGCGTGATAAAAATCAGGTCATTTTAAAATGTCAGCCACAACAGAAATTCAAAATGCTATAACTCAGCCATTTTTTTAGATATAGACGAAACAAAAACTGTTCCGGAATCTTTGTATCAAGGTCAACATATACGAAAAAAATCTTTTTCATTTTCCAATTTTTTGGTATCTCATTTTAAATTTTAAATTTTTAAATTTTTTTTAAATGGCCGTCATTTTGAAACAAGATGGCGGATGAAGCTGGCCAACGAACTCGGTCCAGATATTTGTATGTACTATATACACAACAAGGTACATCCAAATCGGTTCATAAACACGCCTGTTATCACGTGACAAATATCAGGACGTTTCAAAATGTCAGCCACGCTAGAAATTCAAAATGCTATAACTCAGCCATTTTTTAAGATATTGACGAAAGAAAAACTGCTCCCGAATCTTTGTATCAAGGTCAAATACATAAGAAAAAAATATTTTTTCAATTTTCAATTTTTTGGTACCACATTTCAAATTTAAATTTTTCTTAAAAATTTAAATGGCTGCCATTTTTAAACAATATGGCGGATGATGCTGGCCAACGAACTCGGTCGAGACATTGGTATGTACTATCTACAAACGAAGTTACATCCAAATCGGTTCATAAATACACCTTTTATCGCGTGACAAAATTCAGGACGTTTCAAAATGTCAGCCACGCTAGAAATTCAAAATGCTATAACTCAGCCATTTTTTAAGATATAGACGAAATAAAAACTGCTCCGGAATCTTTGTATAAAGATCAAATACATAAGAAAAAAATATTTTTCCATTTTCAATTCTTTGGTACCACATTTCAAATTTAAAAATTTTTTAAAAAATTTAAATGGCCGCCATTTTGAAACAAAATGGCGGATGAAGCTGGCCAACGAACTCGGTCGAGACATTGGTCTGTACTATGTATAAACGAAGTTACATCCAAATCGGTTCATAAATACGCCTTTTATCGCGTGACAAAATTCAGGACGTTTCAAAATGTCAGCCACGCTAGAAATTCAAAATGCTATAACTCAACCATTTTTTAAGATATAGACGAAACAAAAACTGCTACGGAGTCTTTGTATAAAGGTCAAATACATAAGAAAAAAATATTTTTCCATTTTCAATTTTTTGGTACCACATTTTAAATTTTAAATTTTTTTAAATTTTTAAATGGCCGCCATTTTGAAATAAAATGGCGGATGAAGCTGGCCAACGAACTCGGTCGAGACATTGGTATGTACTATGTACACACCGAATTACATCCAAATCGGTTCATAAATACGAGAGTTACAGTGTGACATATGTCAGATATATATATATATATATATATATATATATATTGATATATATATATATATATATATATATATATATATCAATTTTGAACGGAGGGTGGTTTCGGGGTCTGGGGGTCATGATCGATGAAAATATACCAAAATTTTTTGAAATCGCTTTCCTCCGAACGGCTGCAATAGGTAGCTTTTTGTAAAGAAAGCTACCTAATGCTATAACTCAGCCATTTTTTAAGATATAGACGAAACAAAACTGCTCCGGAACCTTTGTATAAAGTTCAAATACATAAGAAAAAAATATTTTTCCATTTTCAATTTTTTGGTACCGCATTTCAAATTTTAATTTTTTTTAAATTTTAAATGGCCGCCATTTTGAAACAAAATGGCGGATAAAGCTGGCCAATGAACTCGGTCGAGACATTGGTATGTACTATGTACACACCGAATTACATCGAAATCGGTTCATAAATACGAGAGTTACAGTGTGAGAAAGGTCAGATATATATATATATATGGATATATATATATATATATATATATATATGGTATTTTTAGTTAAATCTTGACGATAATGTTAAACAGTTATTAATTAATTTAATAGTGCATTTTAAATAATGCAATTACTATCTATTTATTTTATTTTATATTAAATGTATTTAACACGGTATTTCAAAATGTATTAACTGCATCCTTTGGTATCAATTACTGTGATTTCTTAACTGTTTTATTCACCTTAATCTTTATGATATTCTTGTAGCCATGTGCGTGGATATTTGTAAAATACTGAAATATTAATCGGTATGGTGTTTATTATTTATATTTTATATCCTATAAATATTTAAATAGGTTTTATTGATTCTTCCATTTCATATTATTTGTTGCTATTCTGTTTTAATTTTTAATCAATTCACTTGATTTTAATGGTTGTTTGGGCACAGGGGAAAATAATTTTAGCTTTAGCTTATTTTTCTCACAGAAAACAACCATTTTGCTTATATCATTGAATTCTGTGCCCTTGACAACGTAATTCAATGTATAAGCTTTTCCATTTTTTGTCGGTGTCCATTTTTTTTCTTTTTCTTCCATAATAAATCTTATAATAAATTAATTTTTTTTTCTTTTTATACTTACAGCTTTTATTCATAATATTTGATGGTGGTAGGTTATGTTTAATTAATGGTTATATATATATATATATATATATAACTATATATATCAATTTTGAACGAAGGGTGGTTTCGGGGTCTGGGTGTCATGATCGATGAAAATATACCAAAATTTTTTGAAATCGCTTTCCTCCGAACGGCTGCAATAGGTAGCTTTTTGTAATGAAAGCTACCTAATATACAGGGTGTCCATAATTAAACGACCCTACTTTAAAGTTGTCGACAGACAAAACTATTGTCCATAAAGTTGTGAAATTTTGTAAAACATATAATAAATGGATGGGAATTTGTTTAAGCTAAAAAATATATAAATAAAAATAGTTCCAAATTTCGCCACCAGAGGGCGAATTTTAATAAATTACACATTTAGCATTACGATAGTTTTGAAATTTTATTTACAGGATGTTCATAACTAATCGATCCTATTTTAAAGTCGTCTGCAGACGAAACTATTGTCTCGAATGTTGTGAAAATCTTTGGAGGACATAATAAAAGTATGGGAATTTGATTGAGCGAAAAGAAAAAATAGGAGGTCGTTTTCTAACGAAATACACATTTAGTAAATATTTACTGTCTGTTTAACAAATTTTGTCGTAACCAAACATGTTCTGCATGATTTTCATCATTTTCAGATACCATCTGGAATCGTAAAACAGCATGTTCCACAATTGACCGCAGTGTGTTCTGGGAAATGCTAGGAACATGTCGTGAAATGCTGTCTTTAGAATAAGGTTAAGTTAAAAAATAAAATCTCAAAAGTATCGTAATGCTAAATGTGTAATTTATAATGAAAAAACGCCCACTGGTGTCGAAATTTTGAACTACTTTTATTCATATTTTTTTAGCTTAAACAAATTCCCATCCCTTTATTATGTCTTTCACAAAATTTCACAACTTAATGAACAATAGTTTTGTCTTTAGACAACTTTAAAGTAGGGTCGTTTAAGGGGGTAGGATACTTTTGAACACGTCGAAAATGGAAAAAATACCACTATGTTCTAAGCTTCAAAACTTGTGTAATAACTCAAAATTAAAAATCAAGCTTCATTTAAATATAAAGCTCATATTTATATTTATATTTAAAATATATAAATATACTTTTAAATTCATAAATAAATATTGAAATGATAAGTTTAAAAATATATGATAATAAGAGAAAAAAAATCTTCCGCGCACGATAAAATCTGAAAATATGCATACAAAGAGGAAATATTTGTGAAAATAAATACATAATACTCTTACCTTTATACTAAAACAAGAATATTTGTAAAAAGTATTGGCTAAATTAAAAAATTAAAAAAAAAATTTCACTTTTTTATAAACATTTTCAAAGTAAAAAACAGAAAATAAAATAAATTCTTACATTTTTCTGGTTTTAAGTTGTCGATAATACAGTGAAAAGATGGTGAAAAGATTTTTTGATTGCCATGCATAGTTTTATAGTAATACTGCGCGCGGTATCAAAATTCATCGTTTTGAATAAACGCAATGCAAAGTTTTATTATCCTATGTAGTCTTAATAAAACTGTCTAAATTAGTCAACTAATGGGAATTTTTTAATGCGGTTTTTTTAATATTGTTCAGAAATGATTACGGAAACACAATATGTATTAAAAAGATTTCGAAAATATTGCAGGTTTAAAGATATCCTACCCCCTTAATTATGGACACCCTGTATATAGTATAAAATGTGTGTTCCTGATTTTGTTTGAGATCGTTTCATATGAATAGCGTTTACTCTTTAAATAATAAGAAATAAGTGTTACAGAGTGTAGGGTATTGTAGGGCACCGTGATTTTAAAGATACTTCGGTAGGCAATGACCAATAGAAAGTTGGAAACCACTGCGCTAGACTTATATTCTTAATTTCTTAGTTACAGACAACTGTTTTTAGAATTTTGAAATTTGAAATTATTCGTATTCTTTAGACTATTATATAGAATATATACTATAAACTAATTATAAATTAAACTGTATTTTGTGTTTTATAATTACTGATTTTTTTTCAGTTAATTACTATGTTTCTTACATTCTAGATAAGTAAAAAATTTATATTGACACGAGACCTTCGCATGAAGCCGTTTCTAGAACATGTAAAATTGTTGTACTCAACTTTGGATAAATAAATGTATGAAGGATTCTAGTTAGTGTATATACCGGGTGTCCTAAAAAGGACTGACTGATTTTAAAATTCAATAACTTGCAAACGGTGACAGATATTTAAAAAGTTATTACAGGAGTGTTATGCATAAAGTCAAAAGTTTTTTTACAGTGATTTTCGATTTTAGTTCAAATTACAAACAATAGATGACGCTGCGATCAATAGACGCTAAATTCAGGCTCAATTTTTGTTTACTTTGGGACCCACTCAATACACTTTAACCTCCTTCTTTTTCATGGAAGAAGAGAAAGGCCAAAGAATCGAGCCTGTATTTAGCTCCCCTGTATATAACCCTCCTGCAAGAATTTTTTAAATATCTGTCATCGTTTGCAAGTTATTGAATTTTAAAATCAGTTAGTCCTTTTTAGGACACCCGGTATGTAACAAGAGTCTTTAAAGTAATAAATGATTTAATTTCAAAATTTTACAGTTAATGTAAATAATGATACAGACTGTTGGCAGCGGTCTACAAAATCATTGAAAAATAAATTTTTAGCAATATACTTAGTAATATTACTACTGCAATAGATGGCAAAATGTTTTATACTTTAGCATGTCATCCATATTAAATGGAATACTTAGATTTTTAAGTCGAAATAATATTTTTTAACAGGTAAAAGAAATTGTGTTTAGTTTTTGGTTTGTATTGAATATTTCTGCTTCTTATATTGCTTATTTTAACCTATGAACATAATCTGATAGTGAATAAATTAGAGATATTAAAGTAATGTGTGTGATTCTCTAAGCTGATTGCCTTAAGTTAAAATCATTTAACGGAGGTATTTCATGATGTTGTATTTTTAAATATTTCTTTTAACAATATTTAAAAACATAAAATTAGATTTAATAACATTTAAGACAAAGCAATTTATTAATTGAAACTAATAGTAAATGAATAGTTAAAATATTGATAATACATTACACACATTTCTTAACTAATACTATAATAATTGAATGAAATTTATATTAAAAGCGAATCTATGTGAATATTAAACTACTTTGTTGAACAATAGTTGGAGTGTCAGCTTTCCCTTTTAATTAAAACCAGTCTTCATATTATATTCTTGAATGATATTAAATCAAGTCTCTGCGAGAACATTTAATTCATTTCATTCATTATTTACATATTTCTCGAGCGTGTATGTTTCTAAGTCAAGTCTATTAAACATTAACTTTTCAAAGTTAAACTTTAATTAAAATGCACATGTGTTCTTTTAATAAAAGGTAATTGATGTCTGGCATCCTGACTTTCAACTGGTACAGTAATATATTTAACATTTCAGACAAGTTCGAATTACCAACATTAACAGCACGTGCTACAAATTTTCTTTATATTAATATTAATTAAGTTTTAAGTACGGTTTCCCTAGCATAGGTATAAAATTGTGATTTAAGAATTTCACGTAAAGATTTTAAATTTCCATCATGTAGAAAAGAACACTTTTCTTCATTTAAATTACTAAATTGATATTTAATTAAAGACATATATGTGTGATAAAGCATGTGTGAAAAGAAAATTGTCCATTTCGTGAAATGCGAAGATAATGGAGAATTATTTGTAAGAAAAGTCGAATATAATCAATCATAAAGTTATAAGAGTAATTTTTTTTAAACCTATAAGGAGATCACGGACTTTTATAAAATAACATTGTTACTATTGTTATGGGTAGTATGTTACGATGAAAATAATCCTTGAAATTTTAAATATTAAAATGTAAAATTTAATAAAATATGATGCAATATAAAAGAAAGGATAAAGAAAGGAACATCTTTAACTGAGGTCAGGGTTCTTACGTTTTAGAGAATTTTCCAGGTGAAATATCAGCATTTTTTATAGAAGAATAAATCCAGGTTAAAGGCGAGAAATTTCATATTATTTAAGTAAAGATTTTCTATAGAAATTACTGGTACCGAAGAATTTCCTGGTCTGAAAATTCCCTGACACGTAAAACTAAAGAAGGTTAAAAAATAAAAAAATAATAAAAGTATTGTACAATACAAAAGAAAGGAAAGCAAAAACCAGAATGCTTAAGTGGGTTGTATTTTTCGAATTGTTAATGTTGTTATGGGCAATACCATACTACGAAAATGCACCTTGAAATTTAAGATTTAATTGTAAAAATGAATGAAAGTATGGCGCAATACAAAAGAAAAGGAAGAAAAGACGAGAATCCTTAAGTGGGGATGTATTTTTCAAAATTTTAATTTTGTTATGGGTAGCACGATAATACAAAAATAGTCCTTGAAATTTGAAAGGTTAAAATTTATAAATGAATAAAAATATGGTGCAATCAGAAAGATAGGCGTGATATAGTGAGTTGCTTTCTAAAGGTAGTTTTATTAAAAGAGATTTTCCACAATTTTTCAATCAGCGCACTGTAGCTTTCTCCGTTTTCAGAATATTTGACTGGACTTTTATAGAAGGTTGCCAAAATCTCTGACTGCCATATTATCAAATAAGAATTTTGGAATCTTTCACGCATGCGCAGTTAAAAATTATTTCATACAAATTCCAATATCTCATCAGATATTCAATATATCCATATTTTAATTGCAGCTTACTGTTTTTACTGTTCATTGTCAGGTTTTCAGATAGTTGTGTTAAATTTGGGGGAAAACTCTGTATGCTATAAGCAAAAAACTTTTGAATTTTTCAAAGAAACGTTAACATTTTCATGGAACATGAGTGCTATGCTTAGACAAAGGCACACAAATGTTGAAGATGACCCAAATAGTCATTTAACTCAGTGGCAAACAATTTTCAGCATTTTCTGTTACCTAAGTGATCGCAAATATTATTTTATTTTTTAATTTATTTTTAGCCCCCTAAATGTCCTTCCGACTAAATCTTCACTGAGAAATATGAGGTCAAACATGTTCTGTACATCCTGGAAGTTCAAGAATAATTTGTCAAGAATTTAAGTAGTATTCAACAAAACGTGTAAAATCGAAAGCGTCCGGTAGCTTCCCTTAAGGATGTATTCGAAAAAATATTTTTCCACCCTCAACAGCTCGAAATTTTCTGAGACATTTTCAGACTCATTTTTAAAAGTAAAAACATGAAACTTGCTGGGGTGATTTCTGAAGACATGTTTAACATGCCGTGTGATTTCATTTTCAGCTCAATTAATTAGAATTTGATTTTTAAACAATTATTTTCTCAGTATGACCATTTTTTCCATTCCCAGATCGCCCGCTTCGGAAAATTCGGTTCAAAACGCCAACTTTGACAGCGTTTTTTACAGTATTTTCTGCATTTATCAGAAAATTAAGAAGCACGGCACATTATATAGTTTCCAAATAAGAGAATTTCCCAGTTTGATGTGTTTGAGAGCAAAAATGAATTTTAAAATGAATCAGAAAATAAGCAGTTTGGATCGGAATACACCCTTAAGTTTTGGACATGAGTGTATATTATATATCCAGATTAAATATTGTTTTTTTTTTTTTTTTTTTTTTACTACAATAAATTTAGTATTACATATGAAACATCACCGCAGAGTTTATAAAAATTCAAAAAGCGAAATATTTTATTTCAAATGTCAGAAAAGTATTTTTCTTTTAAATCTAGGTTTAACAAAATTCAAATGCTTGTTTCCTTTAAATGAAAAATTATACGAAAATAAGTAATGTAAAAGAGGATAAGCAATCAAACATTATTTTTAATGCTTGTAATTAATTTCAAAATCTCTGTGCTTAATTTATAGTAAAGTACTTTTTGGTATAATTGTTTTCAAACTGTAATTAAAGTTGGTATTTTTCAAATGTTTGTTCTTCATAAGTTAACCTTATTAAGACGTCTGGACTACGTATACGTATGCTTAAAAATTAGAAAAAAATAACTAAATGATTTTTTACGCATACTTAAACGAGAATGTCTTAAATCATAGGTTAGCCTATTTATTATGAGGAAACAAGCGTCTGTATTTTTTTTAAATAAAATTGCTTGTGTTAATTACATTTTTTTTTTTTGTTGTTGTTCCTTCAGACACATTTATAACTTCCATTTATTAAAAAATGAATGCTTTAGCTAAATATTTCAAAAAGTGCAATGAATTTCATTAATTACATTTCTAAAAGAATCCTTTTCATTCTCTTTTTGACATTTATTTAACACGCTCTGATTTGCAGATGAAGATTTTTTAAATAATTTCTTTGAACTAAAATATCTTTATATTTTGCCGTTATAAATGCATATTTCTTTGTCAAACATGAAGGTTTGCGAAAAATAATTTACCACTTCAAAATGCTCGACCACTGGTGACTATTTTTATATTCTTTACAAAAAAAAATCTTTATGGTTTATTTCACTTTGTCACTTCTATCTTTACAAGAAAAAAATGGATTCATGAAAAATTTCGACTCCCGGTTTGCGGTGGATTCATACATTTCAGAAGGTCCTGAACGCTATTTGACTGTTTTTAGGAAATGTGAGTCTGTGAGTCAGTCTATGTGTATGTGACACAAATTTTGTTGGCATTCTATCTCAAGAACTAATGCACGGAATTTAATAAAATTTTAGATTCCGTTAGTCCTGATATAATCTGATGCTGATTAGTTTTTTGTATAAGTCACCCAGCAGGTGGCGCTATATATATAATTATCCAAGAGTAATGGAGTTTCCATACATGAGTTTTTTGTCATTTGTAAAAAGCTGCGGGATCACAGAAATGATGTTTGTGTTTATGACGACCAATTATCAGCACGAGGGATATGGGACCTAAGGTGGGGAGTGCCCTCCGTGGGGGTCTTTCTAAGGGAACCTAACCCGCATTTACACTTGGAAAACCACGAAAACTCCGAACGATTAGGCCGACAGGCGCGATTGGGAACGAACCCAGCACCTCCCGTCTACCAGCTTCGAGAGCAGAAACTCTTGGCCACTGGTGGAGGCACAGAACTGATGATACCAACATATAGATGAATTGTGCCAGGATAGTTTCAGGGCTACTAGTTTCTAGGACTAGATAGTTCAGGGCCCTAGTCCTGGGATAGTTTAGGGTAGGAATCACCTGGTTAGCTCAGTTTGCAGAGTATTGACGCGTTAAGGCAAGGTCTCAGCTTCGAGACCTGGCCTATATACTTTTCACTTTGTTGGGAACGATTCGTTTATTTTTACCTACCTTCAATTTCAAATAACGTATTATTATCACAAAACCATAATTCTCTCTCACTTACTGCAGTGAGTCTGTCCAAATATTCAAAACATGATGATGAATGCTTGCTTTCATTCCTAACTGGTCCAGATACGTTTATTGCGGAATTTTTATTTAACGTGTAGCTATCTCCAAATTTGATTTTTTAATTTAAATTTCATCAAATTCGGGTCAGTAAAACGAATCAAAGAGCCCCTGAATTGAACAAATGAACCAATGCAGAGATCTCTGGAATGCCTATGATAGTCGTAATGCTCTCGTTTGCTCCCCATCAACGATGATCAGTCGAATCGGCCTATATACGTTTCAGAGTATTTTCGATAGTCTTTATACGTAGATGTTGAGCCTATGGTGGAATTTGTATGCAAACTCCATAGCATTGGGTTGGTGAAGCAAACATAGGGTAAAGGAAGAATAAGAAAGTGCCCCAGACCCATACATTATACATATATATATATATGTTACATTATTAGATTTTCCTTCGCGATTTCCCTGTTCTGTTCAAAATTACTACTCTATATTTAATAATTCCTTATTCTTAAATAATCTCTATCGTTAACTCTGTTAAATTCCCTTTAATTTAATATCTAGTTTGCCCGATTTACTTAAATATTAATCCGAGAATTTTCTTTCCCGCGCTTATTTCCTTTTTACTATCAAATCCATCCGCTCATCTGTCAGTCCTCTTTCCTATAATGGTGTGTCATCCTTAATTCTTAATTGGTTCAGAGCGTGTGCTACGTCATATTTGTATGACTTTACTCGGGGATTAAAAAGTGGCTACGCGCGATGCTCCGGCAAGTTTTGTAGAATTTACTCGATTTTCTAAGTGTAAACTGTCTCCTGGCTGAGTGTCTGACGCTAAGAAGTTCTAAGCGATTTACCTAAAAGATTTACCTAAAGATTTACTTCCAATGATTTGATGGATGGTGAGAATATAAAGGGATAACATCGAGTTCATCTATGACATTCCCAATATGCTATTGAGAACTGCTTATGATGTCGTTTAATAGAAATCTGTGATCATAAAATGCTTCGTTCCTTGTCTCTCGGAGAAATTACTGGTGAAAACCTCCATTGCACTGACCATCTGCTACTGGACTGCAATATCTTAAGTGTGGAACGTATGATGATGATCGCTAAAATTCGTTTACTTACTTGCATCAACCTATATTAAATAATCAAATGCCACTGTTCATCGATTGTCAAGGTGTTATTGTTGCTCTTACTTTTATCGGCATAACGATCATCTATTACGACCAGTGTGAGAAGTCTAGGATTAATTGATATATTACCTACTACACTACTCGTTTTCACCCATATAACGTTTACCGCTATATATATATAAATTAAATAAATAATAATAATTTAGAAAAGATAAAACTATAAAAACATCAAAAATCGATATTTACTGAGAAAAAACAGAATTTGAGAGAAAGTAGATGAATTCCGGTGCCAAATGCTTAGGCAGGAATGATCTTGAAAAAATACATTAAAAATAAGAGAATAGAGATTAAAATGAAGGGAAAAAATAGACAAAATTAGAATTTAGAATAATCGGAACGATACGTTTAAGGCTGTTCTGGCCGCATCCGTTTAGAAGGTGGGGCAAAACCGTCATCTCGGCTAAAGATCGCAAACGGTCTTTTTTTACCAAATGAGTTCTTATTATTATGTGGTTTTACTGACCGCAACGCATCGCTGGGTATAAGAATCTCTATGTAAATTTCAAAGAAATTTTTTAATAACTTGTGACATTGGCCGAATTTTGATATCTTTATGAATAACATCATCGTTTCGGACAAACGTAGTTGCATTGGCAATCTGCCTTAAAATGATATTCTGGGCGTTGGTGTTATTTATGACGACCGATTACCTGCACAAGGGATATAAGCCCGAGGGAAAGTTCCCTCCATGGGGGCCTTTCTAAAGGAACCTAACCCGTATTTACGGATGGAAATCCAAGGTTCGAAGGAAAACTGCGGAAAACTCCAAACGATTAGGCCGACGTGCGCGATTGAGTTCGAACCCAGCAGTTCCCGTCTACCAGCTTCGAGAGCAGAACCTCTCGGCCACTGGGAAGATTTAAGGGAATATTTGGCAGCGGAAGTTGTAGAACGTGCGTCACAAATCTGCCGTACCTAGTTTAATTTGGAATGTAGTTATTCCCAGGTATCTATAATAGTTGATCCAGGGTATGTCTTCATTATTAAGAGTAAGATTTATGTCTGGGTGATAGATTTTTTGAAGAAAATCATAGCGGCACTATTTGAAGCATTTACTTTGCTGTAAATTGGGAAACTTATTTTTCACTAACTCCGCAGTTTGAAGATTTTTTAATTAAATAATAACTCTACATTAAAAATACAGGGTACACACTTAAATTCGACCAACCCAGATTAACTTCGAAACACAGACAGCTATAGTCTACGGTGATGTATAAATAATTGTTTATGCGCTTCGTGATGAGATGGCTTATAGCTCCACATAGTGGCAAGCAGAGAAGTTAGTATTTTTAACTCGAAAGAGGTGCAAGATCCGTTAAAAACATCAATTACAATATTGTAGATTCTGCTTACTGCATGTATGTTTCTGTCTGTATATTCTATACAACTCTGTCTCTTTCTATATGACTATTAGTTTGTTTGTTTTATGAGGGTTAGGAAAATCTATCACACATAGAGATCTGCAAATTGTATAAGTATAAACAAAGACAGGTCCAATACACTTGAGGGTCAGAAATTGGATTTTTTGTTATTTTATGTTTTGTTATATCACAGACTTTACAAGTTCGCCGTATATTTTAAAGCACCCATAAAAATAATTCAAATTGAATAATTTTACTCGATATAATTATTTTTTTTATAGTTTCAGAAAAGTTTATTAGGAATTCGTACAACATATTTTGCATTTTTCACGATTTTTATGTCTCTATTTCGCCAAAAAATGAGAGCTTTGTTGTTTATCGGTCAATATCTATTTTATACATGAACCATCTAAATTTATATTTTATATCCCAGTATGAGGAGACTTTCAGAACTATAAATATGCGTGATAATCCATGAGATTAATAGCAATAGCAAAGAATGACCAGAAATTTTAATACGTCTTCTGAAATCATATTCTGTATTTACCAATTAGTGTACTGTTAGGTTCAGCCTAAAATAGCACTTTACACTGGATTCTACTTTTTATGTACGTTTTGTGTCTTCAAGCTTCTGTTTTCGATTGCTTTCCTGCGAAAAAAAAAAAAAAAAAAGGTTCATATTGATTTTCTCCACCTGCCCTCAAATTTTGTATAGGAAGTTTTGAAATATACAGTATAGTAACGGGTTTTTTTCCTTTATCTCAATGTCATAATTCAAGACACGTCAGGAAAATATCAAACTATATATCCCCAAAGATCTATTATTATTATTATTTATTATTATTATTATTATTATTTATTATTAGTATTAGTATTATTATTTATTATTAGTATTAGTATTATTATTTATTATTATTATTATTATTTATTATTAGTGTTAGTATTATTTATTATTATTATTATTATTATTATTATTTATTAGTAGTATTAGTATTATTATTTATTATTATTTTTATTATTATTATCGGAAACTAATTGTAATTAAAGAATATAATATAGCGTATTTTAATATGAAATTACTCCAATTATATGTCTTTATATTATTTTATACTTTAAATTTAAAAAAATCAGAACTTTACTGGTTAGGAAAATGAAATAAAATCCAGATAAAATTTATTCAAAATCCTCTAATGCATCAATCTAAAACCTTACTTTACTTTGCCAAACAAAATGAGATCAAATGTAATACCATCCATTATCACTTGGGTAAGTTTTTTTCAAAAGAAAAGTTTGAAAAATGTTTTATCTTCAGATCATTCTTTTCAGACGCTGTGCAGATTTTTATATATCGTGGAATTGTAGTCAAACAAAGAGACATAAAAATGAGCAAAAATCGAAGTGGGAGATATTCAGAGATTAAGAATTTTTTTATTTCTTTTGAATTATTGATGGAAAAGGATAATCCCGTTGATAAATGATTATCTTTAATCTCCTGGGATAAATTTATTTGTATTTATTATGAACAAAAGATAAAGTATGTTATCTTTAAGATCTTTTTTTACTTAAAATAGAAACTATTTTTATGGGTTAATAAGATGTTTCTACTGTTTGTAACTTCCTTAAAAATATTATATATTCTCGCACTTCGTACAATTCTAGTGTTTGTTTTGATGAAATTGTTTAGAAACAAGTAATATAAAAGTTTTGTTTTTAAAGTCAATTCCTACTTAGGTCATCAAAGAAAAATTTAGTATAATCCCTTAAGCTAATATTAGTTTTTGTTGCATTAAAATATCTCAATTTGTTGATTTTCTATAAGCAAGTAGGTTTACAATGCAAGTCTATGGGAATTTGGCGAAATATTAGAGATATCGCCAAGTTGGCGTCACTTTTGGCGACTCATTTTGGTCGCCAAATTTGATGATATATCGCCAAGTTGACAAACTTGACGGTATTTGCCGACAGAACAGGGTCCCCCCTATGGTAACTCCCCCTTATAGAAAAAAGATGTGTTAAATGCTTCAATAACCAATGGCCGCCATTTTGTCTCCCATGTAAAACTAAAATTAATTAATTAAAATTTAATTAATGAATTAAAATTTGAAAAAACTGTATTAACATCAATTGTCATCCAGTACAAGTTTAAAAAATTTTATTTCAACTTGATAGGACGAATAATAAGTATTTTATTAACGATTGAAAATTTGAACAAGATATATAAATAAATAAATAAATATAGGGAGAGTGTGAACTAATAGTAGGAATTGAAAAAGACGTTTACTTGTAAGGTGAATTTCATTATAATTAAACTAAAATATTATCTATACATGTACTAACAAGTCCAATTTTTGCTGATATTTTCAATTCATATTTTCTTGTAAATGTAAAGTTGTATTTAGAATAACTCTGTTTGGATGAATTAAATCAAAGGTTATAATCCGAAGAACGCACTGTCAGTATTTGAGTGGGTGCGCTTGGTGGTGACTTATTGCCAGGGTTCTCGCTGTCGCTCGCCATTGTGCCAAATCGCGACAAAATGTTTCAACTGGCGAATAAACGTTCGATTAGACTCGCCAAATTGCGAGTGCTCTGCTTTTGCTAATCTTTTTTCTGTGTATGCCAGTAAAGGCAACACTCGTATTTGAATTATTTTGAAAGATTAATGTCGCTTATCATGTTCAAACGTACCGCACCATTTACATTATTTTTAGTGATAGTAGCCCAACGATTTAGCATTAGCCAAAGTCACAGTAAGGGTTATGCGGATGGTGTCAAATTACCATGTGCCAATCTAATTGGTGATTCTCTTTTGTCAGCTAATCACTATGTCTGGAAAAAGAAATTCTAGAATTCTAGAAAAACAAAATTTTTCAGGCATATCTTCGATTTTTCAGAATTTATTGAATGCAATATCTTAAAATTCTGAGTTAAATGGGATTGTAAGTTTTATTTCATAATATTTTATTGAGTTAAATCGGGTTTGAAATTTTCGTTCTTTATTATTTTTACACTGAGTATAATATTTATGTATCTCCGGCCCATAAACATCTCCACAGTCATTCCAAGCCAATCTCGAATTTTTCTTCAAAACTTTAACAATAATGAAGATATAATAACGGTATTTATAAATTTATTTTTGTGTGTTTAAAGTACGTTAACATCACGAAAAGGGCGGGACATGAACGGACATTTAGTCGGTGATTCTGCATGCAATGTAAAGAACATTCCGAAATATGATGAACTTTGTTCATCACTCTTTGAACGAATATATTCGCCAATTCCAAATTTGCTCGTGCTGCCATTACATTTCTCTTAATTCAAAGCAAGTGTGTTGCAAGTTTCATTAAGATGTCTTAATTGTTGCAAAAATTATCGACAAAAAATCCGAATTCGGCTTGGAATGGGATACCTTGAATTCATGAATATATAAAGGAATTGAGGCCCTGATTTCCTGTATATAAATTGCTTGCAACAGCGTATTCTGCCACCCCTCATTGTTTTGTCCTCGTTGTATTCAGAATCTTACTTTTCATTTGCTTTCTTTGATGTATAGGTTAGGACAAAAAAACAAATTTTAAAATTCAGTAAAGAAAACAAATATTCGGCATACAAGATCGTGGTTTGGACGAAAATGCTTCTCATGATAGAAAGTTTTGTTTAACCAAATTCTAAAAGTTAGTTCCAAAATCCCGCGTAAATGTTATTGTATCTTCAAAACTGCTTAAGATGTCAAAAACTTAAGCGGTGATTGACTATTTATTTTGTACATTTTACTATCATATTCAATGTGTGTGCCCATTGTAACTCGAACGGCGGAATTTTATCCCTTATATTGAAATATAGCGATTCCTAATAATAACAAAAAATATGTGAATTGTTCAAGATAAATTGTCGGCAGCTAATTTCCGTGAATGTGATGTACTATTTTTGCCAGAGTTGGGCAGTATCGAAAATACATGTATTTGAAATACATTTTCAAAATACATTTGTATCTTGTATTTTGTATTTTAAACGGATAAGATCAAAGTATTTTTTAAATGTATTTTCTGATGGTTTTACAATGTATTTTGTATTTTGAAAATACTCAAAATACATTTTTTCCAAATTTCAAACTGTCATGTTTAAACCGCACAGAGAAAAGCTGCGATTCACTAAAAGGAAATACACGGCGGTTTGTTTTAATTAGTTTTCAAATTCTGTTCTGGAAGTTAATATAAACAAACTTTTCAACTATTGCTGAGATAAGGAGGTTGATGAATATGTTGTTTTGATACAACAAACGTATTCTTGCTGATTAGTTGCAAAAATAACTTATGTATCTTAATGTTTCTGTGGGAATTAGAAGAAAAAAAAAAACATGTATTGTGATAGAACGGAAGGATCTTTCTGAGTTGCACAGGTGCAGCGCTCTAACCAACAATATCCCATTGACCACAGATATAAGAAGCTCAATTTTTTTTTGTGGTCTAGTAGTATTTAAAAATGTCGAAAAAGGAGTTCTTAAAAATTCGCCTGTTTCATTCATTATATAAATTTTGTAAAAAAAAATACATTAGACTAACTGCAAGAAAATTGCTACAATTAACTTTTAAAGGAACGATTTGACTATGAAAAAATGAAATTTATGGCTTTGAAAATTTTGCATTCGAATTATCCCTACTTTTTATGAATATTTTATAAAACCTTTCTTTTTACGAATGTAAGAGTTTTCATATTTTTTCTGCTCTATATTAAAAGTTTCAAGACTTTCATAGTAAGTGCAAACGATTTCTTATTTTTTTTTGCGCTTACATATGGTTTGATATTTTACCTAAGTGTTTTAATTTTAAAACTACTTTGTACGAAGAAATCGCACTTTTGTTAATAATAATAATAATTCAACTTGTGTAAAAAATTATCAAAATTTTTCATTTGTATTTTTGCATTCAGTAATACATATTTTAAATTTTGTATGCATTATTTCTAAAGCACCATAATAGAAAAGTTGTGCCCCAAGCGAAGGCCTAAAAAATCTTGCGTAGTTGGGAGCTTTTATTAAACACACGCGCATTTTATAAAAAGAAAAAAATACATTTAAACAATTTTATTCGGTGTCATTGTACATATCAGATTATTATAAAATGTGTTCTTTTGTAGACATATACAAAGAAAGACTGATACTAGACTAATTTGTTTTTACATTCTTCTAATAAATAAGAACAAAGTATTGGAATCGTGAAAATTTTCGACTTCGTTTTTTGCTTAATTTACACGTTTTGGGAGATCTTAACGCGATTTAACTATTTTTTGGAAATGTGTGTCTGTCTGTTTGTGTGAGACACGATTTTTGTGGCCCTTCAATCTCAAGAACTAATGCATGGAGTTTAATAATAATCAAACTTCAGATTAAGATAGACGGAGGTATAACTTAGTTTTGGGTTTATATCGCCCAACAGATGGCACTGCTATGCTTAATTATTTTATTCCATGATAGCTATATTGTATGAACCAATGTACAGAATTTCATCAAATTGCAATAGGCCTGAACAGAAATACTTGCCAATTAGCTTTTAGTGTATATCGCTCAACAGGTGGCGCTGCTATGCTGGTTTTTCATGATTTCCACAATAATTATATACAAAAAAACTAATGGACAAAATTTAATCCAATTTCCTGTTATTTTAGATCTTCAAATAAATAAATGCTGATAAAATTTGGAGTTCATCGCTCAAGAGGTAACGTTGTTATGCTGTGTTTTTACGATTACCGTAACATGTATGTAAAACTCTTTTTTTTTTTTTTCGTTTTTTTTCCATGCCAAAATGACTATATTTCTAAATCAAATTGAAATGAAATAAGTATCACGTAGATAAAAGGTACCTTTTAAAAATAAATTTTCTGGTTCGTAGTGCTGATTTAAAAAAAAAAAACTGAAGTTGGCAGGTGGGCCGTGAGAGCTATATCTCAAGAATTAGAGCACGGAATTTCATCAAACTTTATTGTGTATATCGTCTTACAGATGACTTTTTTCTGTGCTGTGTTTTTTAGGATTTTCGAGATTTTTATATCTATGTATCTATAGAATAGAATTGCACCAAACTTTTTATGCTTTTTTTGAAAATCAATACTGTCTCAATTTTGGCTTCGAACACTCAGTAGCGGACGGTGCTATTCTGTGCCTCGTGAAACAGATTCCTTATCGGATCCATAATATAGAGGTCTGCACGGGTCGGAATTTCCAGGCCCGGGTCCGGCCCGGCCCACATTAAAACAATCTTGTCCCGGCCCGTTTATATATCACAGTTCACGGCCCTGACCGGTCTGTACAGAAATCAGTGAAAACAGGTCCAGCCCGTGGAAAAATCAATTAAAATGAGGCCCAACTCAATTTCTACAAAACAGATTTTTTCTAAACATACAATTAAGATTCTTTTAAGGAATACTGCATACATATTTATGGGATAATTTTACAGTATATTTTAAAATTACTATGTGTTCGCAAGACAGAAAATACACAATAACAACATTAATGACTACCCTAAGTCTTAGACTTTCACCATTCAAATAAGGATTCATTAAAAAATTAATGCAGTTTAGAATAAAAGAAAAAAAGGAGGGTTAAAACATGATAACCTTTGAAGCTGTATAATAAAAAGTAAATTTGTAAAAATTATGTCTCTGCCATTAAATAAGGCATTTCTCAAATCCAAAGGAGCTTACTGTTTGAAACATTTCTAAATTCATTTCTTTTCGGAAACGTATAAGATTGGCAGGTGTTCTTATTCAGAAACTATATAATCGAATAAAGTTATCCATATTTTGATAAAGGCAATATACCTTTGAGAAAATACTGTCAAAGTTAAAGTTTTGAATCGGATTTCCGGAAGCGATAGCACGGGAAAGGAGAAAAACCTGCAGTCACGTGACAAGAATATCTTGTATCTCGATAAGTAATTTATTTGTAAAAAAGGGAAAACGTTATTCGATTCCAAATCCCATCAATAGTCAGGCCTGTCAATTTTAAGCCTTTACAGTAAAACATTAGTCAGAAAATGTGTCAGGAAATTTCTTATTGTTGAGCAGTGAATTTGAGAACCACCTTGAGATATATTTCCAAAGGTTCCGTTAAGAGAAGTTCATTATCGCTATTAATATTTTTACAAAACATACTGCCTTCCCTACACATCCTGAGAACAATAAAGTTCAGTTCCGGCCCTGTCGACTATGTAGAAAAAAATGCAAACCTGATCTCAGCCCGACACGAGTCTGCTGAAAAAAATTAAGTCATGGCTCAGGCTCAGACACCACGTAACTGTCCGATGCTGATTTCTATGCTAGACATGTTATATTTCTGCATTGGTGTTCTCAAACTAGCATCAGCTCGTGACGCACATTTATACTGATTCTCGCGAAAGTCACTTTCATTGTAAATGGCTCACATTTTATCGGCTCCGATTAAAATTTTATAGCCGGCCGGCAGGCCCGCTTAATTTCTTTTATCAACCCGGCCCGTTTGAAAATTCGCCTCCATTTTGCCAGCTCGGCACGGTCTGCGGGCCGGGCCGGGTACGGACCTTGTGCTAATTCCGGGATCGTGCAGACCTCTACCACAATCAATTCATGCAGTTATTCCTGCTGAGTAACTTCCTTTACAAAGTAGTTTATTCATAATTAGTTATTCCTGCAACTTTCATACACTTTTAAGCACAATGTTGCCCCAATCTTTCAGGGTTTTTTTTTTCTTTTTTAATTTTTCTTTGAGTTTTAATTGATTTTGCTTCTTTATTTGGAAATTTATAATTTCTAAAAAATTAATCAGTTTTGCAAACCAGCTTTGTATTTGACTAATGCAATTTAATGCACAATCGTCTTTTTTTTTTTTTTTCAATGTATTTTGTATTTTAAATGTATTTTCAAAATACATGTATTTTGTATTTTGAATTTTTTAAATTTGGAAAGTATTTTGTATTTTGTATTTTAAGTTGAAAAAACAATGTATTTTGTATTTTGTATCGAAAATGGTTTTTCGATGTATTTTGCCCAACTCTGATTTTTGCAGTTTTGAATGCATAGCTCTATCTGTAGGCAAATTTTGGTGTTAATTTCTTTACCTTTTTTTTTTTTTTTTTTTTTTTGCTTGACAAAAACTTTCGATCATGATAAGAACCTTTTTTCAAAGAGCATTCTTACACATTACTTAATTTTTTATTGGATTTTAAACGGTTTTAACGACTTTTGTCAAGTTCCCACTATGTAAAAACGAAAAAATAAAAGAAATTTCCGGACGGTGGCAGAAATTTGGAGATCTACGAAATAATTCCCAATTGTTTTTCCTAGGAATAATGATATAAGATTCATGACTCAAATATAGTCAGAGCACTCATGGTTATTTATTTCATAAATGACGATGACAGCATATGAAATACCACAGCGTTCAAAGTGTAATAGAGATTCAGTATACCATCAAAACGGCGCCGGTTATCGCTGAAATTTTAATTGATCCAAACAGAAAGAGCACGTGGGACGAGGGCTGACTTCTTTGATTGCGCAGATTTAAAAGTTAGTCGCGTCAAAGCTGGCTACAAGTATACTAGCGTTTAAATCGCGCCCCTCACAACGGCTCATATCACAAATGTACCCGCGAAATTCCCTAGCACGGCGCGCTGGCTCATAGGATGCTTTGTTTACTTTCAGTGGAGCTTTCTAAGTGGAGTGTTGCACATCCTGTCTTCATAGTTTTTAAAAATAATAATAATAATAAAGCAGTATTGATGCGAGATACAATATCCTAAAAACAAATATCATTCAAGTACAAGTTCAATGAGCTTTATTCAAAACCGGTTTTAAATTGCTTGATATAATTTATTTGTATTATTATTTTTTTTAAATCTGAATAAAATCAGTTTATTTTTTTCTTTTGGACTGATTTTTACTGGAGACGGGATTTTTATTTATTAATGTTCAATAAAGAGAAATTAAAACAATATTACAGACAACTTAAACATAATGAAAGAGGTAATATTTTATAAAATTTCTATCTTTCAGAAAAGAAAAAAAACTCGCTATTATTTTATGAAATAAAATACTAGAATACATAAAAAAAAAAAAAAAATCTGCCTTTTAAGTATTGATGTGAGATACAATATCCTAAAAATAAAAGTATGGATAAATTTCTTTTTTAAAAACTGCTTCATTTCCTAGTTAGATGATCACTTTATTTTTGCAAAAATATAACTAGACTGATGTGCCAATCTCAAAACTTTATTCTATCTCATACATGCTAATAATTCAAAATTCACTATCACGGTGCTAAAATTAAATGGCAATCTATGTCCATCATGAGGAATGTAAACGTATATAGGTTCGTTGAATTAGGTGTATTTAATAAGAATATATAAGTATCGGATTGTTTCAAACAAATCATTGGATTTCGGAACCTGACCTCTTAGATGTCCGCAACCAAAATTCTAACCCAAAGTATCAAAATCGACACCTTTTGTTCAATATACACCCAAGTCTAATAAGGATCTATTTACGTGAAAATATAACAGAATACTAAGTTAAAATTGCGTGCATTAGTTTTTTGAGATATAGCTTTTGCAAAAATCGTGAATAATTCCCCATAGCAGCGCCACCTGTTGTGCGATTAACACCAAAAGCTAACAAGTAACAGTTTACATCAACGTCTAACTGAAAATGAAATTTGATGAAAATCTGTGCATTAGTTCTTGAGATATAGCTATTAATTACTCAGAAATCGTACAGAAAGCAGAACAGCAGCACCACCTGTTGGGCGATATACACCAAAACTAATCAAGCTAGTTTATATCAAGGTCTATCTGAATCTAAAGTTTTATTAAATTCCGTACATCAATTCTTGATAGAGTTATTGCTGAAATCGTGAAAAATCAGCATAGCAACGCTACCTGTTGGGCGATATACACCAAACACTAATTAGCACCAGTTTATATCAAGGTCTAACTGAATCTTTAGGTTTGTGAAATTTCGTGTATTATTTATTGAGATAGAGCGCCCACAAAATTTTTGTCACATACAGACAGACTCACAGACAAAGTGACAGACAGACATTTTCTAAAAAACATTAAATCGTGTTCAGGACGTATAAATCCATCGAAAACCGGAAGTCGAAAATTTTCCCGAATCCAACTAATTTCCTCTTGTAAAGATAGAAGAACGCAAAATTGGGAAACATGGATTTTTCATTTACAATTTTTATTAGTAATTAAAATCAGTACAAAAACACTCAACGGGTTAACCGTTTCTGACACAGTACTTTACCTTATGGCTCTAAAAATTTTAAAAATAGGTATTAAAAATAATGATGTATTAATTTGGGTAACGCTATGCTATTGATTAAAAGAAAAATATATCATTTTCTTTTTTCTATTTATATTCACAAGTGCAAACAGTATTTTCAACATCAATTCATATATATACAATATACAATTTATTCACTAATGCTTTTTCATTCAGGTCTCTGATAAATTCAAAATATGGGTTTTAAATGAGATGATAGGAAAATTTGAGTAGCGAATTGATAGGACTTTAAAAGGTTTGTTTTAAAATTCGATAAAAATTATTTTAGGTTTGTCTTTTTAAATATATTTTCACATCCAAACGATATTTTTTAAATTTTCCAGTACATTGTTATATATATCAAATTTTCACTGAGCCTATATCATATATTGAAATGTTTTATTTCAATCAGTTGAGTTATCTTTTGTGTCAATCTATCCAAAAATCATAAGTAAAATTTATGTAAATATTTTCTTTGCCAAAATAAATGAAATATATGCAAATTACATGACAGAAAGAAAACCCGATAGTTTTTTTAAAATTCTTTATTTAAAGAAAATAATCTGTAACATTTGCTGTTCAATAAAAAGAATGAATAAATAATTACTGTTAAGTTTGTAGCTTTTAATGAGCACGTGGAAAGCATGTTCAAAGTTTAGTCATATAAGCATTTCTTGCGTTATACTTTTCACTCACATCTGGAATCCATGATGACTGATAATTATAAACAGTCAATATCTTAGCAATAAATGAAGAGTGTCTCATTTAAGCCGATACAGTTCAAATCAATGAGTAATGTAGAAAATTTCCGAAGAAACAAACGAAATTTTTGAAATACAGATAGTTTCGGTCAAATTTTCAGCAGCACTTTCCCCAAAAAACGAATGTTTGGCGAAACGCAGATTTTGGGCCGAAAACGTAACGAATATTTCGGTCGATCTACACTTAAAGTTACTAAAACTTTTAAATCTATTATACTCAACTCGTTAGTCGCTTATTCTCTGATCTCTAATGCCAGATATTTAAGATCTGACTGCTTACCTTTACCTAAGAAAGTCATTTTAAAAACTAATATTTATATACTATTTATTCTTTCCTTTAAATACTGAAACAACCAGAGATTTGATAAGTACAAAAGTAACAAAATTAACGAAAATCGTATTCATAACATCTAAAGGCCAACAGTTTTATCCAGGAATATTCCTCTACATTCATCTACAGTAAAACCTCCCTAAAGCGATCACGTTCCGTTCCAATAAAAATTGGTTGCTCCGAGGGGTGGTCTCTTAATGGAGGTCATGTTTAAATATAGATTTTAATTGTTGAAAAACGTAACAATAAATGTTAGTAAAATTTATTTTCCACACTAGGAAAAAATATTAAAATTTAAGTGTCAAAACAAAAGTTAATTACATAAGTTAATTACTATCAAGTTAAAAAATGAATACATTGACGTTTGCTTTGATTTTACGGTTTTATCTTTTATAACTTTTATTTCCAAATTCTTTCAAAGTTTAGTAAATAAATGCATTTTTTTTCTTTGTCGGGAAAAAATAATGATGATTTCATTAATTTGTCTACTTCTTTGAGAGTTTCCTGACAGAATAGGGCAAGGGAGTTTATGGACCGTCATTCTTAATTGGTCATCGGAGTTAAATTCGTTGCCTAAAAAGGGCGAAAGGGGTTTAAACACTTAAAAGTTACGGAATAAAAAAAAATTCTAAAGTTAGTTTATAAGTTTGATGAATAATGCGCTCTCCGGAATTATTTTTCTAATAAAACCTTCTTCAAGCGACCGACCAGGAAAAAACGGAATTTGTTTCATTTTCTTCAAAGAAATGGGTCGCTCATGGAGGGAGTTCAACTGGGATGGTCTCTGAATGGAGGTAAAATTACTATTGTGATCTATGGGAATAAATTTCGTTCCATGAAAAATGGTCGTTCAGGGAGGTGATCGCACAGGGAGGTTTCACTGTATTTATTTTATTCAGAATCAATAAATAAAAATCTAATCTCACTACTATCAAATCTATTTAAAATCATTTTGCTCCCCACGGCAATAACACCACACACACACACACACACGCAGAAAAAAAAAGCATCTAAATTTAACTCGTTTCCGCAGATAAAAAAAAAAAAAAAACCATATTTTCCCTTTATGTAGGGACTTTCTAAGTAGCATAGGGAATTTCGCGGGTGCATTTGTGATATGAGCCGTTGTGAGTGGCGCGGTTTAGACGCTAGTTACAAGTATTAGGACCGAATCGTAATTTGCTTTAGGGTTGCATTTTTGGCTTCATGCCAAATATGCAACGCTAAAACGAATGGGCAGCACATTTCCTCTCTTATTTTGAAACAGCGAACAGCGAACAGCAGAGCAGTTGAATGGGATACCTAGTAGCAGTGCTACTCCACTCCATGTATATGAGTAAGTGTATAGCAAATCCTAGAGGAGCCATGAGAAAAAGAGTTTAAGCGTAGCATATTAGTACTACAATAAAAGAGAGAGAAGTTAAGAATTTTAAATATGGAGAGGCTGAAAATTTACGAAAGGGTAGTCCGAGGACTACAGTATAAGATTTATTTTAATTCTGCCTCTATGATCAAATGTAAAACTTGACTCCTTATTTTTTCTGGTTACATTCTCATGTTTATTCGACAGCAAAGAAACTCGATGACAACAAAGAACCCTTGGGTGAACTTTTTCATTAGTTCTTTAATTTAAAAAAAAAAATCGATCTTGAAAAATAAATGGGACAAGCACAAATTTCCACTTAATTTCAAAATGACTTATCAATGTAACATATTTTATTAAATATGTAAGAAGATTACAATATTAATAATGATGAAAAAAACAAATTTTAATCGAAAAAATACAAACACTCATTTGTAGATTTTTCAGATTTTTAATCTTTCATGTAATATAATATAGACAATAGGCATAAATTGACTGGAATATTTTAAAATTCGATATGAAACGAAGCAATAATGTGCGGTGAAGACGGGAATCCTTCCCATAATGAAAGATTTTGTTTCAGCAAATACACTTTTTTTAGTTCCAAATTTTGCTGAAAGATGATGATACACCCGAGAAAACAAAATGAAAAGCATCTAAATCACAAACCAATCAGTTGCAGAGTATTGTGCAATTCATAACTACATAAATTCATGTTTCAACGTAAGCATCTGTAATCAAATATTTTACCCAATCAATGCTGGTGATCACATGATTTGAAATTTAGTACGGATTTGTGTTACAATCATCTCACGCATTGAGATATGGTAATGAATTGCACACGATAAATACTGTTAAGTGCATGGTTTGAATTTTCGAAGTTTTTTCTCAGTTTTCTTAGGTATAACGTTAACTATATTAACAAATTTTGGAATTTTTTTCTTTTCAGAAATTTGTCTATAAAGTGAAGCATTTCAGTCGATACCATGTATTTGTTTGTCAGTTACTTAATTTTATATTTAATTTTAAAATGTGTCAGGTAATTTTATTAATATTCGTATATAAAATGTAACTGTTTTGACGTCGTTTGATCTCAAACATTTTTAAACTATTTAATCTTTTGGGAGCATTAAAATCTTATTTCATATTAATTATACGCAGCACGATTTAAAATTAAAGGTAACTTAATTACAAATTTAGCTGCTTTAAAGAATTATTTCTACGAACTCTTACATTAATTTTTAACGTCACATGTCTTCGTGAATTCAGCTGACATTAAATCAATAAGTTGTTTAATTTATTCCATCCATTATTTACATATTTCTCAGAGTTTCATTATTCAAGTCTATTAAACATCTGTTTTTCAAAAATAAATTAAAAGGTTCGACAGTGCTGCCAGTAAAAATAAAGAAATAGCTTGATTACTGTAATTTATTTTTGATTGAAAATCAGGCTTAATTGCTTTGAGAATTTTCTCTAAATCATGTAATTTAAATTTATTTCATGAAAATACTTCTTGTAAAAGGGAGTTAGTAATTCACAATTAGAAATCAATTATTTTTTTATCATATACAGGGTGTTTAAATAACAACACTACGTTAATTTATATAATTTTAAAGTGGTTAGTGAGAAACAATATTTGTGTGCAAACAAAACCTTTCTCATCTAGATAAGAAAACTAATCTTGGTTAACAGATTAAAAGAATAATACGGAATGTGATATTTTTACAATTCTTTTATAGAATAACATGAGGGGGATCAACCCTTGCGAGCTACGCCCGTCAACCCACATTCAGGCTTCCCAGCCTCTGAAAATATACTAATGTGTTCTGTTTAAAAAAAATATTATCAGGTTACGGAAGATTGAATGATATTATTAGAATAACAGCGGCTATCTTCTGCAATCGCATTGGCATGCTTTTCCGTTTGAATGGGAATTTTTCGGTTACAATGGCCTCATTCATCGCTGTCGTAATAAATAACGTCTGTTTTCGGGATTGACAAGTAAGATCAATTACACATTTGAAAATTAGCTTGTATAAAATGATTAGGTTAAAAATGACGCTATCTTTCTGATTTTTATTACGACGCTATACGTACAATATTTTCCCTTTAGTTTTGAGGTTTAAAAGCTCCGTTTACTTGGAAATAGCTTTCAGATCCACGTATTGAAAGACAGATATTGTGTTTTTAAATTTTACGCTTATACTTTATGTCTTGATCGAGTTTTAGAAATTTCAAGAACAGGTATAACTTATCCATGAGTTCTTCTCTCTATTTTAATACGCCATCATGAATATTTTAAAGTTATTTTTACAATGCATATTGTTTGTGTAGTACTACTTGATTTTTCCGTCGACCAAAAAACTATCGCCAAACTATAAGATTAAATGCCAATAATGGATGATCGTAAATGTCACATTCACTTGACATTAAACACAATTGTTTGTTACGTCATCAACTGATTTTTAATTCGACTTTTTATTAGTATTTTTGTTAATAGTTTACTATTGTATTTGTTCTTTCGTTATCTATACTAATATTATAAAGAAGTAAAGTTTGTTTGTTTATTTGTAGAAGGTAAGCTCTGGAACTACCGAACCGATTCCAAAATAAAGGTATCAAAATGATGATGTTAGTCCCACTTAGAACATAGGCTATATCTTATATCCGTACCACTGGTCAAAAGGGGGTGCAGGAGCAAAAAACGTTCTAAAAATGCGATTTTTGTGTTATTTCAAGTTTCCTTTTTTTTCTTTTATTTCAAGCTCCTTCAGTAAGGGCCTAGGAACATTAAATTTGGTATGGTAGTCACTTATAAGATATAAAAATGCAATTTATGTGTTACTGAAGGGCCTAGAAATATGAAATTTGAAATATTAGCCACTTATTAGACATAAAGGATTTCTAAGAACATTTCTTAAAAAATTCGCAATTTAAAAGGGGTTAAAATGCGCGAAAAGCGTTCTAAAAAACGTTCTAAATTGCGATTTCTACGCAATCTCAGAAAGTACCGAATCGATTTTTTAAAAAATGGTGCGAAAGCGATGGCGACAACTCTCGCTCCAACAAAGGCAATATTTTATATCGGTGCCACTACCGCAAAGGGAGTTCAGGAGCAAAAAACTTTCTAAATTGCGATTTCTACGCAATCTCAGAAAGTACCGATTCGGTTTTTTAAAAATATGTTGTGAAAACGATGGCGACAGCCCTCGCTTCAACATAGGCAATCTTTTATGTCGGTGCCACTACCCCAAAGGGGGTGCAGGAGCAAAAGACGTTCTAAATTGCGTTTTCTGTGATACTGCAGGGGCTAACAACTTGAAGTTAGGCATGGTAGCTATTTAAATTATCTCTATGAACATTTCTTAAAAAATTAAAATTTTAAAAGGAGTGAAAATGCGCGAAAAGCGTTCTAAAAACATTCTAAATTACGATTTCTACGCAATCCCAAAAAGTACCCAACTGATTTAAAAAGTAATGATTGGAAATTGGTGATGTCAGCCCTTGCTCCAACATAAGGTCTATTTCATGTCGGTGTCACTACCACCTAGGGGTTGCAGAAGCAAAAAACGTTCTAAATTGCGATTTTTGTGTTACTGAATGGCCTAGAATCCTGAAATTAGGCAGGGCAGTTATTTATAAGATGCAAATGATCTCTAAGAATCTTTCCTAAGAAAATCGAAATTTAAAAGGAGTGAAAATGAGCGAAAAGCGTTCTAAAAAACTTTCTAAATTGCGATTTCTACGCAGTCTCAGGAAGTACTCATATTTCATGTCGGTGCCACTACCCCAAACGTGGTGGAGGAGCAAAAAACGATCTAAACTGCGTCTTTTGTAATACTGCAGGGACTAGCAACTGGAAATTAGTCATGGTACTTACTTATAAGATATAAGTGATCTCTAAGAACGTTTCCTAAATAATTCGTAATTTAAAAGGGGGTAAAAATGGACGAAAAACGTTCTAAAAAACGTTCTATATGGCGATTTCTACGCAATCTCAGAAAGTACACAAACGATTTCAAAACTAATGGTTGGAAATTGATGATGACAGCCCTTGCTCCAATATAGGATCTATTTCATGTCGGCGTCACTACACCTTAAGGTTGCATTTAAAAAAACGTTCTAAATTGTGATTTTTGTTATACTGAAGGGGCTAGCAACTTGACATTTCGCATGGTAATTACTTATGAGATGCTTACTTATTATTACTTAACAGTTTCTTAAAAATTTGAAATTTCAAAGGGGTGAAAATGAACGGAAAGTGTTCTAAAAACAGTCTAAATTGCGATTTCTACGCAATCTCAGGAAATATAAACTGATTTCAGATGTAATGGTTTCAAATTGATGCTGACATTCCTCGCTCCAACATAACCTATATTTTGCGTTATTTTCACTTTGACCTGGGGGTTACAGGAGCAAAAAATGTTCTGAATTGCGTTTATTGTGCTACTGAGGCGTTCTAACATTTTTAATTTGGAATGGTAATTACTTTAAAGATGCAAATGTTTTCTAAGAATTTTCGAAAGAAATATCCAAATTTAATAGGATGAAGTGAGCGAAAAATGTTCTGTAGGCGTTCTAAATTACAATTTTTATGCAATCGTATGAAATACGAAATCGATTTCAAATATAATGGTTGCAAATTGACGTTGGTAGAACCTTCTCAAACATAAGCTATATTTTCTGTTGGTGCTACAACCCCTATTGCGATTTTTGCGGTACTGAAGAGGCTAGAAACTTTAAATACAGCACGGCAGTTACTTATAAAGTATAAATGTCCTCTGAAAACAATCGAAATTAAATTCGAAATTAAAAAGGGGTGAAGCGAAGGGAAGGAGCGAAAAGCATTCTAAAAGAGTCTTAAATTACGATTCCTATGGAATCTCAGGAAATAGTAAACCGATTACAGAAGTTATTGGTTGCGAATCAAGGGTGATAGTCCTTGATCCTATACAGGCTATATTTTATGCCTGTGTCACTACCACCTGCTACAACAAGAAAGCCTTTTAAAACATCTAAATCCCGTTTTCTATGGAATATTTGGAAATGCCAACGATTTCAAGGTTAATGTTGGCAAATTAATGGTGACAGTCTATGTTTCAACGTTCTTTCCTCCGTGTATCATAATTGATAATGAGAGGGCGCTGCAAGCGCTATGGACTGAAAGGGGCACGGGCGAGAATTCCCCGCTAGATGATGATGTGACTTTAGCCGTAGGCGCAGTGCATCAACCACTGCCAGTCCCATTTGAATCCTTTTGTAAATAAATGTTTTTGTTAAGTTTAAAAATCTGAATAATTTATCGAGATAAAATTAAAAACAGAATACATGTCGAAATTTCAGACAAAGATAGAACATTTAAAAAATTCTCTAACATGTTTTTAGTTCTAAAATAACGGATTTAACCCCTATGGGTACCGTAGATATTTCTAATCTGCACCTACCACAGAATTTAATGTATGCGATCCCAAGATTTTTTTAACCTCAGCGAATTCAGGTGCTATTGGGGGCAGATGTATATAATGAATTGTTATTAGCTACTCAAATAAAAATTCCTGATACTTCTATAATTTTACAAAACTCTCATTTAGGATGGATTGCAGGTGGAGTTATACATGATAAAAATGAAACTAAATATAATTGTCATTTATTAGAAAATCAAGATGAATTAGATTTGAAGGCCTTTTGGGATTTAGAGACATTAGGAATTAGGGATGACCCAGGTAATGTAAAAAATGAAGATATCCTAGAGGGATTTCGGGAAAAAGTGCGGTTTACAAATAACAGATATGAAACTGGTACCTTGAAAAATTTTTCAATAATGTTATACGTTTTTGAACTTAAAGGAATTTCATCATTGTTATAAAATGTCAAAAATGACTTCTCCACATACGCAATACTCTTGATGTAATAGTAAATATATATAGGCACTTATGAAAAATGATTATTATGTACTGGTCGATTTACAAGGTAAATTTGGCAATGAGCTGTTAAAATTTTCTGTAAAAATATAAAATATGAAAGTATTCTCGGTAAGTTTTTAGCTTAAAAGTATTTTATCAAGATTGTCGATCTTTTGTTTGCACGTTGGCGTCGTTTATGAAGTGTTGGAACAATCCAGCGTTCGATCAAAAATTTGGCATAAATAATAACAAGACAGATTATCCAATTCATTTTAAATTACATCTATAGTATATCAGTTTTCGATTTATTGCGATTTTTTGTAGCTGTAAATTTTTTACATATTTTTCAAAAAATTGTTTCTTTTTCTAGTAATACACATATGGAACACATATACCATGCATTATTATTTATTCACAGTATGGACAGCAAAACCACAAACGTCTACTGTTTTTTCATAGAAAACTACAAAGTGTGATGCAGTTTTATGTATGTAAGTTTACAGGGTTTTGGATGTTTTTATAGATGTAAATTTACCTCGTTTATGGTAAGTTTACAAACTAGTTTCTCTGTTTTTTAACAAAATATCTATTTTCATCTCCCAAAAAATTTGCATAAGATAAATGATTAAATGTCGGCCCGCCATTATTTCGTAGGGTTTTTTTTAACTGAGTACATTGTAAACTAGTCGGATGTACCAATCCCAAAACTTTCTTCTATCTCATACATGTTAATACTTCAAAATTCGCTATCACACTGCCAAAATTAAATGGCAATCTATGCATCTCATGAGGATTCTAACGATATGAAATTCCGTGCATTAGTTCTTGCGATATGACTATCGCTGAAATCGTCTAAATTCAGCAAAATGCTGCCTAGCAGCGCCACCTTTTGGGTGATTTATACCAAATCCTAATCAGCAACAATTTATGTCAACGTCTGACTGAATCTGAAGTTTGGAGAAAATCCGTACATTAGTTTTTGAGATAGAGCAATAGCGAAAATCGTGAAAATTTCTGCATAGCAGTGCCACCTATTGGGTGATTAACACCAAAACCTAATTTACAACAACTTGTGTCAACATACAACTAAATCTGAAGTTAGATGAAAATTGGTTCATTAGTTCTATTGATAGAGCTATTGAGGCAATCGTGGAAAAGGCAGCAGAGAAGCGCCACCTGTTGGGCGATTTACACCAACACCTAATCAGTAGCAACTCATATCAAGGACTAACTTAATCTGAAGTTTGATGAAAATCCGTGCGTTAGTCTTAAGATAGAGCTATTGGGGAAATCGTGTAAATCCTGCAAAATTCATCATAACAGCGCCGCCTGTTGGGCGATTTACACCAAAACGTAATCATCATCAATTCATATCAAGGACTAACTAAATCTGAAGTTTGATCAAAATCCGTGCATTAGTTCTTGAGATATAGCTATTGCAAAAATCGTGAAAAATGCAGCATTGCAGCGCCACCTGTTGAGCGATTTACACCAAAAACTAATCAGCATCAATTTGTATTAGGCACTAACTGAATATCAATTTTTATTAAATTCTGTGCATTAGTTCTTGAGATAGAGCGCCCACAAAATTTGTGTCACATACACACAGACAGACAGACTCACAGAGTCACAGACAGACATTTTGTAAAAACATGTTTTTTGGAATCTCTGACCCCTAAAACGTGTAAATCCGTCGAAAACCGGAATTCGAAAATTTTCATGAATCCAATACTTTCTTCTTGTAAAGATAGAAGAAAGTAAAAAGACAAATTCTTTTTAATCACATGTATAGCACCTGACACTGATGCAACTTTTTCTCGATAGGGGGCTGTGCATACATAACGTTATCAACTTTTTGGTAATTTTGTACCCCGTCCCACTCTTGCGATATCATACGTTATCATACCTCGACCCCCGCCACCCGGTAACGATATCGTTATCAATGTATAAAATTTCTTTAGGTTTTTGGATTTTTTTTTCTTTTGTTTGGAGTGATATACAAATAGGATTACATTTATTTTTTTGCATACTTTATTGATTCAAATGAAGAAAAGTCAATAAAATATCAGTATCAAATATATTTATGTATCAGTATTTATGTATCAAATAACACTTAAATTATTTAAAAGTATTTAATAATAGCTTTTTGTTACAGAATACATTCAGCAGTAACAATGTCTTTTTGCACTTCCCCCTGCACGGGGTGGGGCAGACTGATCTTCTTATCAGCAAAACAGGTGGACAATATATTTTATGTTTTATCTACCTGTAAACACAAGTATCATTTTAAACATACTTCGCATATGATTTGTCGAACAGATTATATATGCATACAGAAGAATAGGAATGCCAAACGTTGGGGTGTTCCATATTTTGGAATTGAATAATTTTATAATCATTTAAGGATTTTAATAATAACTTTGTACTTTCATAAAAATAGATAACATACTAAATAAAGATAACATACTACTTTGATGTAAAGACTAAGTTACAAATAAAAATGAATCAAAAATGATAACGGTATCAAAAGACAAACACCCCCTCCCCTAGAGATATCTTACGATATCATGTGCAGGCCCCTACACCTTCCCCTAAAATGATGACGTTATATATGTATAGCCCTAACTACAGTGTAAACTAGTATGTTGTGGCCATCACAAAACTTTCTTCTATATAAATCACGTCAATTAAATATTTTAAATAGTAAAAGAAATTATATCAATTTATTCATATAAAAGTATACCTGAATTTGAAGTTTGATGAAAATTCGTACATTAGTTATTGAGATAGAGCTGTAGGGGAAATTCTAAAAAATGCAGCATAGCAGCGCCATCTGTTGAGCGATTTGCACCAAAACACAAAGAGCACTAATTCATATTAAGGTATACCGGAATCTGAAGTTTGATGAAAATCCGTGTATTAGTTCTGGAGCTAGAGCTACTGTGTAAATCACAAAAAATGCAGCACAGCAGCGCCACCTGTTGAGCGATTTATACCAAAAGGAACAAAACATCAATTCATGTCAAGGACTAACTGAATCTGAAGTTTGATAAAAATCCGTGCATTAGTTCTGGACATTGAGCCATTTTGGAAATCGAGAAAAATGCTGCATAGCAGCGCCACCTGTTGAGCGATTTACAGCAAAACATAAACAGCAGTAATTCATATCCAGGTATACCTGAATCTGAAGTTTGTTGAAAACCCAAGCATTAGTTCTTGAGATAGAGCTACTGCGGAAATCACAAAAACTGCAGCATAGCAGCGCCACCTGTTGAGCGATTTACACCAAAAGGTGCAAAACGTCATCTCATGTCAAGCACTAACAGAATCTGAAGTTTTATGAAAATCCGTGCACTATTTCTTGAGATAGAGCTATTACGAAAATCGTGTAAATGCTGCAAAATGCAGCATAGCAGCGCCATCTGTTGGGCGATTTGCACCAAAACATTACCAGCACTAACTCATATCAAGGGTTAATTGAATCTGAAGTTTTATGAAAATCCGTGCATTAGTTCTTGAGATAGAGGTATTGCAAAAATCGTGCAAAATGCAGCATAGCAGCGCCACCTGTTGAGCGATTTACACCAAAAACTAATCAGCATCAATTTGTATTAGGGACTCACTGAATATGAATTTTTATTAAATTCCGTGCATTAGTTCTTGAGATAGAGCGCCCACAAAATTTGTGTCACATACACACAGACAGACAGACAGACAGACAGACTCACAGAGTCACAGACAGACATTTTGTAAAAACATGTTTTTTGGAATCTCTGACCCCTAAAACGTGTAAATCCGTCGAAAACCGGAATTCGAAAATTTTCATGAATCCGATACTTTCTTCTTGTAAAGATAGAACAAAGTAAAAAAGACAAATATTAATCAGCGAAAAGAATAATACAACCACAAATTCTACTTTACAATAGTCTCTTCAGAGTCACCAACGATTCCGAAAAGTGTTTTTTCTTTGGAAACCTCAGAAATAAATATATTTTCAGGATTTAAGCACTCATTTATAAAAACAAAGTTTTTTTCTGCCCCTGCCTCTACTCGGAAACATTTCCGACTACTCGGAACAACTACTCGGAAACATTTCCGAGTAGTTTTATAATACATTAATGGGTTTTCCCAAAATGGAATATAGCATGGTGGCCAAAATTGTGGCCACTTTCAGATAGCTTTCATTACGAAAAGTAAAAAACATTATTGCAGCCGTCCGAAGGAAAACACTTGGGGAAATTTTGCTATATTTTCATCGATCATGACTCCAAGATACCAAAACCCCCCTCCGTTGAAATGCTGATTGTTACGGCCAAAACCCGAAATTGGCCAAAACCCGAATTGGCCGGCCAATTCGCGAACTGGCTAGATTCGATTGGCCAGTTCGCGAAAAGGCCATACGCGATCGGTCAGTTCGCGAAATAAGTATATAGAAACCAATTTTTACATTTTATCCCTTTCTAACATACTTGAAACTGTTGATGAATTCAATTTGTCTAGCAGTCTGCCTGTCCGTGCTCTAACTCGAGTAAAGACTCTGTTTGACTTGTAATTGTTGTATTATTTAGGTTTATAAATTAATTTCGATATTGCAAGTGAAGTGTGTACTATTTTTGGTTAATTTACAGCGGCACAATAAAGTATTTCGTTACAATATCATCAAGGAGAAAAGTTTTTACGGTGTATTTTAATGTTGTTACATTATCTCAATTATAATGAAATTGGTATACATCATTAAGATGGACAACAAACTGTTATCTAAGTGTATGAAATCAGTAGCAATTATAGTTTGTTTACAGAGACATTTAAAAGTATTTCATTACATTGCAGTGAAGGGTGAAAGATAATTTTTAGTACACTTAAATGATGTCAATCTATTTCAAACATAATAAAATTCACACGCCTCATACATGTTGGGAGCAATATGCTTTTTTGTAGAGTATTGATTAAGTAGTCATTATAGTTCGTTTATACGGACGCCAAAAAAATTCCGATAAAGGATTATGATATATGTGAAAAAATCGCTTTTAGGGTATTCTAATGATGTTACACTACTTCATACATAATGAAACTGTTATACATTACTATTATATTCTACAACATGTTTTCTATAGATTATTGACTAAGTAGAATTTGTCGGTTATTTAAAGAGTCACTGAAATAATTTGGGTTATTGGTATGGCTATGAGCCATTATTGCTTGATGTGCGTTTTCAGCTGTGATAGGCTTTTAAAATTTAATTTATATGTAGTGTATTACCAGGTTTGTAGATCATATGCACGGCTGCATGAAAGCTAAAAGAATCACATTACCGGCTGTGGCTACCCATTTCTGAACACTTCGTATATTGGCCAAGGCTTCCCGGCCAGTTCGCGAATTGGCCGGCCAAAACCCGTAATAAGCTGTTCATTTCATGTATTTCGGGTTTTGGCCAGGAATCTCGGCCAGTTCGCGAATTGGCAGGCCAATTCGCGTATTAGCCAAGCTCCGGGTTTTGGCCGTAACATATATATGTATATATATATATTTATATATATATTTGTATCTGAATTTTGTCCTGCTATAACTCTCGCATTTTTGAACCGATTTGGATGAAATTTTTCATATGCATAGTACATACTAATGTCTTGACTGAGTACATTGGCCAGCTTCATCCGCCATCTTGTTTCAAAATAGTGGACATTTTAATTTTGTGGACAATTTTGGAAATTTTTAAGTTTCCTAATTTTCTCTTTAAAATGGCCTATGTTGTTAAATTACACTGCGTGACTCTTCAAAATATCTTTTAATGTTTCTAACATTCTGTTTAAAATGTTACATAAGTGTTTGTATTCTGTGAAACGCAAGGTTTTCTATAAGTATTCGAAGTTAGAAAACTAAAAAAAAATTTTTAATTCAAATGGCCGCCATTTTGAAACAAGATGGCAGATGAAGCTGGCCAACGAACTCGGTCGAGACATTAGTATGTACTATGTGAAATTTTTCATATGCATAGTACATACTAATGTCTTGACTGAGTACATTGGCCAGCTTCATCCGCCATCTTGTTTCAAAATGGTGGACATTTTAATTTTGTGGACAATTTTGGTAATTTTTAGGTTTCCTAATTTTCTCTTTAAAATGGCCTATGTTGTTAAATTACACTGCGTGACTCTTCAAAATATCTTTTAATGTTTCTAACCTTCTGTTTAAAATGTTACATAAGTGTTTGTATTTTGTGAAACACAAGGTTTTCTATAAGTATTCGAAGTTAGAAAACTAAGAAAAAATTTTAAATTCAAATGGCAGCCATTTTGAAACAAGATGGCAGATGAAGCTGGCCAACGAACTCGGTCGAGACATTAGTATGTACTATGCACATGAAAAATTTCATCCAAATCGGCCAAAGAGTTGCAGCATGACAAAATTCAGATATAAATAAATATATATATATATAGATAGATAGATAGATAGATAGATAGATAGATAGATAGATAGATATATCTGTGTGTTTTTATGCATATATATAGTACATATACATAAGTAAGTATTTCAACGGAGGTTAGTTTTGGTATCTCGGGAGTCATAATAGGCGAAAATATAGCAAAATTTCCCGAAGTGTTTTCCTTCGGACGGTTGCAATAGATAGATTTATACTTTTTGTAATGAAAGCTACCTAAAAGTGTCCACAATTTTAGCCACCACTGTAGGTTTTTTTATGATGTCAGTTCTCAAGAAAATATTTTCATGTTCAACAAACATGTTTTGGAGACAAACATGATAAATTAACAGCATTAACATTAACATTAAAATTAATATTGTTTTGTTACTTTTGCATGGATACGCAGCTGAAAATATTTAATCCAGAATTTACAGCATCCTAAAAATCGATATTCCGGTTTCAGAAGTATTATGAATTATTATTTACTAATTATAGTGTTAACTATGCAAACTATTCGGGAATGTTTCCGAAAGTCAGTGGCAGCAAAAGAACTTTGTTTTTATAAATGCTTCTTTAAATATCGAAAACATACTCGGATTATGGGGCTTCTAACAATAATGAACGGTTTTTGGAATCGTTCGGAAAAGGTCACAGTATATTTTCGTACGTGGCTACACAGGGTGTCCAATAAAAGAATATCCCAGTTTCAATGGTATATTATAACAGTTTAATTTAGATTATTTACAACAAATGATACATCAACTTGAAGGTAAAGTAACCTAGTTTTTCTTACATTTGTTCAATATGTGCACCTTTAGTTATACGCCACACATACAACCTGAAGTCCAATTCTTCCCACACATCGGTTAAGAGATCTCTTAAAATTGGAAACAATTTTAAATAAACAATTAAATTTACAAAATCAAAAAACCCGATTGCGTAAAAAGCGAACTAATTAATTATTTCTCATCAATGTGAAACTATTTCTTTTTCCAATTCCTACTATTAGCTCACACTCTCGCTATATATCTCTTGTTCAAATTTTCAATCGTTAATAAAATACTTATTATTCATCCAATCAAGTTCAAATAAAATTTTTTAAAACTTGTAGTGGGTGACACTTGATGTTAATCCAGCTTTTTTAAAAATATTAATTCATTAATTAAATTTAATTAATTAATTTTCAGTAATCGAGAGAGAACTCTTTTTGATCAAGGAATTTTAAGACCGAGAGAGCCCACTTCTTCATCAAGCATTTTAAGCGCCACTCAAAAGGAAAGAAGAATGGGAGAAAAAAATTCTCTTATTGACCTAAGTAGGAATTGACTTAATATATATTTTTTTTATATTACCTGTTTATATTACTTAGCTATTTTTTTATTTACTTGTATTGATGACTTTTAAGTTGTGTTTAATTGTTAGTTCCTATAGAGGTCTGCACGGGCCGGAATTTCCAGGCCCGGGCCCGGCCCGGCCCGTACGAAAGCTATCTTGGCCCGGCCCGGCCCGTGTAAAAATTGGAAGTTCGGCCCAAGCCCGGCCCGGCCCGTTGTAAAAATTGGAAGTTCGGCCCGAGCCCGGCCCGGCCCGTTGTAAAAATTGGAAGTTCGGCCCGAGCCCGGCCCGGCCCGTACAAAAATCAGTGAAAACGGGTCCGACCCAATACAATTTCTACAAAAAAAAAAAAAAAAAAAAAAAAAAAAAATCCGTTTTTTCTCAACATACAATTAAGATTCTTTTAATGAATACTACATACATATTTATGGGAACATTTTACAGTATATTTTACATTACTATGATGTTCGCAAAACAGAAAACGCACAATAGTAAACATTAACGATTACTTACAGTCATCATGTCTACAGACATTTCAAAATGGAAATAAAGATTCATTAAAAGATTAATATAGTTCAGAATAAAGGATTAAACACAAGATAACATTTGAAGCTGTATAATAAAAAGTAGATTTGTGAAAATATTTCTCTCATTTTTAAGACTTTTCTCAAATCCAAAGGAGCTACATTTCGACACATTTATGAAGTCTTTTCTTTTTGGAAACGTGTAAGATTGGCAGGTATTCTTATTCAAAAGCTATGTAAATGTTGTTTTTTTTTCATAGATAAAAGCAATATATCTTTCTGAAAATACTCTCAAAGTTAGCGTTTTGAATCGAATTTCCGGAAGCGATAGCACAGGAAAGGAGAAAAACGTACAGTCACGTGACAGGAATCGCTGTTATCTCTGTAAGTAATTTATTAAATATGGAAAAAGCTATTCGTTTCCAAATGCCTTCAATAGGCAGGCCTGTCAATTTTATGCCTTTATAGTTAAAGTTTTTGTCACAAACATGTGTCTGAAAGCTTTGCATTGTTGAGCAGTGAATATGAGAACCACCTTAAGGTATATTTCCAAAGATACTGTTAAGAGAAGTTCATTATCACTATTAATATTACAAAAGAAAATGACTGTTCTACACATCCTGAGATCGATTAAGACCACTTCCTTCCCGGCACGAGTCTGCTGAAAAAAAAATTAAACTCGGAATCAGACATCTTCTAACTGTACGATGACGATCTCTACGATGGACACGTTACATTTCTGTATTGATGTTGTTAAACTCGCATCGGCTCGTGACACACATTTATACTTCTCGAGAAAATCATATTCATTGAAAATGGCTCGTATTTTATCTGCTTCGCTTAAATTCTTATATCGGGCCGATAGGCCCGATTAATTTTTTTGCCGGCCCGGCCCGGCCCGTTTATTTTGTCTGTCGGCCCGGCCCGGCCCGTTGAAAAAATTGTCCTAATTCTGCCGGCCCGGCCCGGCCCGTTTGAAATTTCGCCTTCATTCCGCCGGCCCGGCCCGGCCCGGCCCGCGGGCCGGGCCGGGTACGGGCCTCGGGCCAAGCCCGGGCCCGTGCAGACCTCTAAGTTCCTATCTATAAACACTGTTTTGATGAGGTCTATAGATGGTATAGGATGGTTAGAGTTGCAGTAAAGCTAGAGATCCACAATGATATTTTAACGGAGCTTCTGACTGTAAAATAGTCCATGAAACATCGTCTTCATTTTGAAAGACCTATCCAATGATATGCCACTCAATAGGGTGCGTAATTTTTTTTTTTTTCGTCTCTACCGCCAGTTTGTATTTTACGGCCACCATTTTAAATTTATAAAAACAAAACATAGCTTATAACCATCGGTACGTTAAGACGAATTGATAGAGACCTCATTCACTAAAATCCATCCAGCCGTTGAGATATCTCGAGGGTATAAATAAATCCACATACACAGATACGCGTGAAACACATAACCTTTCTTTTCAGTTGGGTAAAAAAGACTATTTTCAAGATTTATTATCTTAAAATGTATATGATTTTAGAACACATTTTTTAATGAGATGAAAGATATTAGTATGTTCTTTTATTTCCTGTATTTAAAATATTGCAAGATGCAGAATTAATATTTATAGGGGGTTCCAAACAATCAGACATTTAACGAGCAGAAAATTGGTATAAGAGATTACGCGCAGGATTGCAAAATAAATATTGTAACTAGAAAGACAATTTTGGTTCCTACTTATATTTCAGATTACAATAATTAATCTGAACCTAAAAAATTAGTATTTAAAGCATTTTTATATTTTTAATACAAAGCTGTATTTAGCTAATGCAAAATTTTGAAAATGTCAACAGTGTAATCACCTAAAGAAAATATGATTTTAAACAATAAAAGTGAAATTTTAGGTTCAGTTTATACAGACTAACATGAAACAAATGTTTTGAAAATTTCATAAAGAAATATTCAGAAGTTTTGGTGATACCTTGCGCGTAATGCCCAAAACAACATTTGGAGAAAAATGACTTCAAAGTTTTGGAAACGCCGCTTCAGCTATTGAGCGGGTATAATTCTAAAAGCCATAACTTTGTTCTAATGGAAATTTCAAGGAAATAATTATATCAAAATGTTCAGAAATGATAGGAGTTTAAGATTAAAAAAAATAAAATTTCAAAAATTTTGAAACTTTAAGAGTCCTGAGACCCCTTAATAAGACCGGAAGCAAAATAGCCTCTTCAATTCTGTGTCTCAACTCTGTCGAATCATTAGATAGCGGTGGAACGTAGAACGCTACCTTTTATAAATCCTTAAAGAAAAAAAATCTAACGGTTTTTAAATCTTCAGCCCAGTTATAACGCTTTACTCTCTGGAGTCACCATTTTGCGTATGTGGCACTACAAGCGAGAAAAAAACAAAGCAGTACTCGCGCATGCGCTTATCTAAAACTGTTTTGAGTTACTCTTCATTTGTGATCTTGAGCCAATAATCTACAGTTGATGCTATTAAAATTTATAACTGGGACATTCTTGTATGGACACCCAGTATTGTATTTTCTTAGATTAAGACATATTTGTCTTTTTTTAGTGTAAATTAAATACCCATGATGACACCATAAGATTTTCTTCTGGGGGAAGTTTATAAACAAAACTAGAAAGAGAGCCCGACAAAAATGACGGAAAATGAGATATAAAGATATATACAACACATATGCAAGAATATGTGTAGTTTTTCTCACTCTTCCGCAAGTGATAGATGAAAATAACACATTTTAAAATGCGGAAATATGTTGCCAAATTTCCTTCTTCGCCAAAGCAGTTTTCTCTATTTCACCAAGGCCGCTATACTGGAAAAATACCGAGAATTAATTTCTGTATTCGGCAATGTAAATCACATTAAAATTGGGCAGTTAGGAGCTCAGATAGTACAGCACCTTCTAATGGCAGTTATTTTATTAATAGCATCGGGATCGAGATGTAAAGGCGTTCATTTTCGTATATTACATTTTTAATTCTGACCCACAGATTTTGAAAAAAACCCTCAATTGCGGGGAGTTTAAATTAAATTGCGATGAGCTCGATTATTATGAACGGTTAATTTTCAATGGGAGTTTCGCCAAATTAGCCAGCTATCGTTAAGCTTGCTTCAAGTATGGCAATTAAATTTTGTCGCCAAATTTGGCGGTGTTTCGTCAAATTTAGATGTATTTTGCCATGTTGGGCAGAATTTGGCGCTATTTTGGCTATACTTTCATTGCTACTTTTCAGCAATTACGCATTGTTGAAGCTGATATCGATATCTCCCTCGAAAGCCTAACATGGCCACAATCAATGATGCGATCCATCCAGAATTTTGAGGAACACTCAGAGACTTGGATTTTATATAAATAGATTGTTCAAGAATTACCCAGTTAGTTAAGCAGTAATTCTTAGTCAGCGACACTACACTGTAAAAAAAGACAGATGTTTCATTATCTATGAAAATGTACAATAATCACGAACGAACTTCATAATAACTTGTTCCAAGTCACAAAAGATTCCGAAAAGGCTTTCTTTGTATTTAAAAACCTCAGAAACAATTTATTTTCGAAATTTAAAAAAGTATTTACAGAAATAAATTGTTATTAGCTGTCTGTTATTTTCAGAAACGTTACCTAGTAGCTTTTACAACGCATTAATCAGTTCTTTGTACCCGGAAATCTGTTTTTAGGTTTCTATCAAGTCTCAAGTAAACATTTTCAGCTGCATAACTGAATTTGTGCATGCAATTGTAACAAAATAATATTAACTTTCATATTAATTTTAATGCTGTTAATATTGTGTGTTTGTCTGTTTGTATGTTTTTTGAATATCAAAGTATTTACCTGAGAATTGATAGTATCTGAAAAAGTGATATTCCAATTTGAGAAAACATATTATTGCATTGTAAAAGCTACTCAGAAATGTTTCCGAAAATGAAGGACAGCTAATAAAAATTTATTTTTATAGAATTTCTTTAAATTTCGAAAATAAATAATTTTCTGAGGTTTGTAAAGGTAAAAGAGCAGTTTTTGGAATCTGTGGTGACTTGGAAGAGGTTATTGTACATTTTTGTTCTTGATTATAGTACAATTTTGTAGATTAAGAAACACCTGTCTTTTTTTACAGAGTAGATCAGCAGGATATCTTGCAATTTCCGTAAAAGTAGAGTTGTTACTGGAGTTATTTACAAGTTCAATGATTAAGGTACTTTCTTTTTGTAGATCTGCATGCTCTGGAAACTGATTATGTCGCATATTTTGTGCTAGAAGTTGTGATCAGCGTATTTGTCGTGCGATTTTCGAATATTTTCCTTTCGAATAAAATGCATTCTTTCAGTGGCAACCAACCTGTTTGTTCATAAATTTCAGCGTACTGAAATATAAATATTTCAGAAATTTTCCAAAAGGGTTGGAAAGTGTTTCATAATTTATGAATAACACATGATTTTCCATCATCGATAAATTTCTTGTATATTAATATGAAAATAACTGTTTCTGATTAACCTTTTTAATTAATAAATAACAGTTTTCAAAAGACTATAAATAATTTATTTAAATACACATAATAAATAAAAAAAATTATCTATATTATACTCTGGGGTGGTAAAATAATAGGAACGATCATTTAGTTGATTAAACGATAAATATAATTGCACTAATTTACATATAAATGATATAAATTGATTTTATCTAATTAAAAAGGCAAAATAAACATAAATAAAACATTGTAAAAAAAATTGTTATTACTACAATAAAAGGAATTGCATTTTCACTGGATGTGCAATAGGATCAAACTGATAAAAAGGGAAGAGATTTTTCCAAATTATAGTAATTTTACATGTCAAATGTACTTCCTTTGTGTTTAATAATTTCAATGCAGCGTTGTGGCATAAAGTTTGCAAGCTTTCGAAATTGTGTAGGTGAGAAATCACGCGATGCCTCACAAATGTCAGATTTTAATTCTGTTTTCATGTTTTACTGGACTGTTTGATCATTTTTAGGGTTCCGAACTTAAAAAAGTAAAAACGGAACCATTATAAGATCACTCTTGTGTCTGTCTGTTTGTCACCGCCATGTTACTCGTGAACTATGGAACGTGGAAAGCTCAAATTGGGGAAGTAATAAAGACTATTTACCCACATATTTACAGATTATTAAACATTCACAAATATTTTTAGGAAAAATATAGAGGAGCTAATTAAGTTACTTAAAAAAATCTTTTCTTTGTATATTGTGTGGGGTATCGTGTGACAGCATTCGTAACGTTGAACTCAAAAATATATTTCTTTTAATTTTAGGTATTATGTTTTCAGAGATATTGTTGAAAATGTAGTGCAAAAATATGCCTCCCCCCTCAATCTATTTCCGAATCTACTGAAACTAAAATTATGAAAATATTAGAGGCAATAGGTTTAAACATTGTAGGAAAATTATAGCGATTATACATAGGTTTACACATAGGTCTCATAGTTTTTAGAAATGCGCATTTTTCCGTTACACAGAAATTTCGATTTGCGGTCATTCAGCAAAGGTGTAGAGGAGCGCTGGAGGTACCAATCGCAGCAGAAGTATAAAAGCATCGTTGATAATGATTTTTGAAAAAATTCGTCAGTAATTAACCGAGATATTAACCCTTAAAGACACGGACGGTTTTATAGATATATAATGACAGGGGTGGCGTACTCTATGTACAACCGTCTTTTAAAGCCTAGATAATAACTATTAATGATACATTTGTAGATCTTTCAATACGCCTCCCGGGTCTTTAAAAGTTAATTAAAAACTTATATTGGAAAACGCGGCACGGGCCAAGGCGGCGTTGCTACTTTTCAACCTCCTTTTGCAGCGCGCGTATCAAAATGCTAATTTTGAACTTTGAACAAGAGTTTTGTTTTAGCTACACTGTAAAAAGAAATGATTATTACGACGCTGAATTTAGTTTCCTGAAATGCCAAATGAAGTTTAAATATGCACTATTGTCAGTGCCGAATTAAATTCAATATAAACAGATTAGGAAAAGAATTAAATAAGATTTAAATAAAAGTTATACAGAACAGCAATATTTGATATTATTTAGCTTCATATCTCTTTGAACTTTTAAAGGTATACCCATTCATACTTTTCTAGTATGTATATATACAGCTATACCAAACTCTACGTTTTATAGTCTTTTACAAAGTCTTATTTTTCTTTTTGTAACGATTTTTTAATAATACAGTTAATAATTCATATACTATTTATTTTACGGAACCATCTGAGAGTGAGTAATAATCGCACTTAACTATTTATTTCGATAGATATTGCACATTATAATACATCAAGCGTTCTCCATGGGATTTAGGTCCGAACTATTGACCGGCCAATCAAATGTGGGGTCTTATTACTTTCAAACCACAAACCCCTTTCCGGTGTAAACCCTTTCACGCACATGAAAACCCCCAGAAAAACATCACTGGATACAGCAAACTTGTTGTATTGGAATCCGTAAAATACACAAAACTCGTTAATGCAGCGATCACTATATCGCATGTATGAACGTTTCGCGCTCATGGAAACAAAAAAAAAATAATCTCTGGATACAACAACCTCGTTGTATTAGAACCCGTAAAATACACGAAATTGTTAATCCAGTGACCACTAAACCGCGAACTTACGTCTAACTTTCATGAATAAAATTTACAATATATTGAAGAAAACAGAAGAATTTTAAAAAAATGCAATTTAACAAATTACAACAAGCGTTTGAAAAATGATTTTTTCAAAGACTAAAATTTAAGAGATAAAAAATCGCGCGGAGTTGATCATACATTACGTACGTCATGGATTACATTTCTCGGTACTGTAAATTTTTAAACTTCTACGGAGCTGGTCATACATTACGTACGCCATGGATTAAACATTAATGTTCCTGGACCAATTTTAAATGAAATTTCATTTTTAAACTTCTAATCATCTCACATTATTACTTTTTATACCGCCGTATATGTTGTAATATACTCCTTTTATTTTATTTATGTAATCTAACGATTCGTATATCTCTTTTCTTTTCTGCCGCTAGAAGTCCTTTCGTGTTTCCATGGAAATACGTTTTTATAAGATATAGACAATCTAAGATGTTCTATGATGTTCTTTTTAGTTGAGTGTTGATTGTGCTTTGTAATGGGGATGTCTGCCGTTTTGTCCAGATAAATGTATATATGTCGTAGGCTAATTGAGAAACCAGGCTCTTTGTAAACAGCCTAGGCTCTTTGCAAAGAGGCGGGCTAATTGGAGAATCATCTCCCTTTTTCCAATTAGCCTGATATTTTTCAGGCTTATTGCAAGAGCCTAGAAAGCGTTAGGCTAATTGAAAAATGGCCACTTATTATCCAATCAGGGTGATTTTTTTTTTTGGTCTTATTAACCCATAACCCGACCAGAACCCGAAAAATAAATTATAACAGACGGTACCCCGATCCGAGCAAGTCAAAATAATTTTAGTCTGCATGCAACCCGACCGAACCTGAAAGTTCCAATTGAAAAAATCCGAAATCTGACCCGAACCGAATCTGATAACCGACAAAAATATTCTAAAGCACCATAACCCGATCAGAGTAAGACAAAATAATTTCCTTAGACACGCAACCCGAACCGAACCTAAAAATTCCATTAGAAAAAACCCGAAATCTGAAGCCGACAAAAATATTCCAATGAATCATAACCGATCCGAGCAAGACAAAATAATTTCTGATGACATGCAACCCAACCAGAACCTAAAAATTCAATTGAAAAAAAAACGAAATCTGACGCGAACCAAATCTGAACCTGACAAAAAATATCACCAAAAACCATAACCCGATCCGGGAAAGACAAAACAATTTCTGTGGACACGCAACCCGAACCGAACCTAAAAATTCCATTTGAAAAAAACCTGAAATCTGACATGAACCAAATCTGAACCCGACAAAAATATTCCGAAGCACCATAACCCGATCCGATCAGGACAAAATAATTTCTGTGAACTAGCAACCAGACCCGAACGTAAAAATTCAATCAGAAAAAAACCCAAATCTGACATGAACCAAATCTGAACCCGACAACAATATTCCAAAGAAACATAACCCGATCCGAGCAAGACAGAATAATTTCCGTGACACACAACCCGATCCGAACCTAAAAATTTTGTTTGAAAAAAGTCCGAAATATGACCCGAACCAAATATGATAACCGACAAGAATATTCTAAAGAACCATAGCCCGATCCGAGCAGGACAAAATAATTTCCTTGGACGCGCAACCCGAACTGAACCTAAAAATTTCATTTGAAAAAAACCTGAAATCTGACATGAACCAAATCTGAATCAGACAAAAATATTCCGAAGCACTATAACCCGATCCGAGCAAGATAAAATAATTTCTGTGAACAAGCAACCAGACCCGAACCTAAAAATTCAATTAGAGAAAACCCAAAATCTGACATGAATCAAATCTGAACCCGACAAAATTATTACAAAGAAACATAACCCGATCCGAGCAAGACAGAATAATTTCCGTGACACACAACCCGATCCGAACCTAAAAATTTTGTTTGAAAAAAGTCCGAAATATGACCCGAACCAAATATGATAACCGACAAGAATATTCTAAAGAACCATAGCCCGCTCCGAGCAGGACAAAATAATTTCCTTGGACGCGCAACCCGAACTGAACCTAAAAATTTCATTTGAAAAAAAACCTGAAATCTGACATGAACCAAATCTGAATCAGACAAAAATATTCCGAAGCACTATAACCCGATCCGAGCAAGATAAAATAATTTCTGTGAACAAGCAACCAGACCCGAACCTAAAAATTCAATTAAAAAAAAACCAAAATCTGACATGAATCAAATCTGAACCCGACAAAATTATTACAAAGAAACATAACCCGATCCGAGCAAGACAGAATAATTTTCGTGACACACAACCCGATTCGAACCTAAAAATCTAGTTTGAAAAAAATCCGAAATATGACCCGAACCAAATACGATAACAGACAAAAATATTCTATAGAATCATAACTCGATCCGAGCCCGACAAAAATATTCCAAAGAAACATATCCCGATCCGAGCAAGATAAAATAATTTCCGTGGACACGCAACCCAATCCGAACCTAAAAATTTAGTTTGAAAAAAATCCGAAATATGACCCGAACCAAATATGATAACCGACAAAAATATTCTAAAGAATCATAACCCGATCCGAGGAAGATAAAATAATTTCCTTTGACACGCAACCCGAACCGAACCTAAAAATTTCATTTGATAAAAACCTGAAATATGACATGAACCAAATCTGAACCCGACAAAAATATTCCAAAAATCCATATCAGATCCGAACAAGACAAATTATTTCCGTGGACACGCAACGCAACCAGAACCTAAAAATTCCGTTTGAAGTCAACCTGAAACCTGACTTGAACCAAATCTTAACCCGACAAAAATATTCCGAAGAATTATAACCCGATGCGAGCATGACAAAATAATTTCCGTCGACCGGCAACCCGATCCGAACCTGAAAATTCTAATATAACTCAAACCTGATTGTGATCGGTTTTCGGGTTGACTTCAAATTGAACCTTTAAATTCGGATCCGGTTGCGTATCTACGGAAATAACTTTGTCTTGTTCGGATCGTTTTATGGTTCTTTAAAATAATTTTGAATTTTCAGATCGGGTTCTGGTCGGGTTTCAGGTTGACTTCATATGGAATTTTCAGATTCTGGTCGTATTGCGTGTAAACGGAAATAAATTTGCCTTGCTCGTATCGGGGTACGGCCTAATGTATTTTTACTTCGGGTACTGTTCGGGTTAACTTAAAGTAGAACTTTCAGGTTAGGATCGGGTTGCACGCAGACGGAAATTATTTTGTCTTGCTCAGATCCGGTTATGGATCTTTGGAATATTTTTGTCGGATTTAGATTTGGTTTTGGTCAGATTTCAGTTTTTTTTTTTTTTTTCAAATGAAATTTTTAGGTTCGGGTCGGGTTGCGCGTCAACGGAAATTATTTTGTCTTCCTGGGATCGGGTTATGGTTTTTTAGAATTTTTTTTCGGTTATTATATTTGGTACGGGTCATATTTTGGGTTTTTTTCAAACTAAATTTTTAGGTTCGGATCGGGCTGCGGGTCCACAGAAATTATTTTGTCTTGCTCAGATCGGGTTATGTTTCTTTGGAATATTTTTGTCGGGTTCATATTTGGTTCATGTCAGATTTCGGGTTTTTTCTAATAGAATTTTTAAGTTCGGGTCTGGTTGCGTATTCACGGAAATTATTTTGTATTGCTCGGATCGGGTTATGGTTCTTCGGAATATTTCTGTCGGGTTCAGATTTGGTTCATGTCAGACTTCAGGTTTTTTTTTCAAATGAAATTTTCATGTTCGGTTCGGGTTACGTGTCCACAGAAATTTTTGCTCGGATCGGGTTATGTTTCTTTGGAATACTTTTGTCGGGTTCACATTTGGTTCATGTCAGATTTCGGTTTTTTTCTAATAGAATTTTTAGGTCCGGGTCTGGTTGCGTATTCACGGAAATTATTTTGTCTTGCTCGGGTTGGGTTATGGTTCTTCGGAATATTTTTGTCGGGTTCAGATTTTAGGTTTATTCAAATGAAATTTTTAGGTTCGGGTTGCGTGTCCAAGGAAATTATTTTGTCTTGCTCGGATCGGGTTATGGTTCTTTAGAATATTTTTGTCGGTTATCATATTTGGTTCGGGTCATATTTCGGAATTTTCAAACAAATATTTTAGGTTCGGATCGGGTTGCGTGTCCACAGAAATTATTTTGTCTCGCTCGGATCGAGTTATGGTTCTTTGGAATATTTTTGTCGGGTTCAGGTTTGGTTCATGTCAGATTTCAGGTTTTTTCTAATGGAATTTTTAGGTTCGGGTCTGGTTGCGTGTTCACGGAAATTATATTGTCTTACCCGGATCGGGTTATGGTGCTTTAGAATATTTTTGTCGGTTATCAGATTTGGTTCGGGTTAGATTTCGGGTTTTTTCAATTGGAACTTTCAGGTTCGGGTAGGGTTGCATGTAGACTGAAATTATTTTGTCTTGCTCGGATCGGGGTACGGTCTGATGTAATTTATTTTTTGGGTTCGGGTCGGGTTATGGGTTAATAAGCCTAAGAAAAATCACACTGATTGGATGATAAGTGGTCGTTTTTCAATTAGCCTAACGTTTTCTAGTCTCTTTGCAATAAGCCTGAAAAATATCAGGCTAATTGGAAAAAGGGAGATGATTCTCCAATTAGCCTGGCTCATTGTAAAGAGCCTAGGCTGTTTGCAAAGAGCCTGATTTCTCAATTAGCCTACGACATATATATTATGTGAAAGGTGATGCTGCATTGTTTATTTGATGGTCATGTTTTAATTTACTACAAGCCAAACCTGCGCTACTGAGAAAAGTAAGCATGAAACTTATTTGTTTAAACAAGCATAATATATAATCTATATTGTATTACTGTTTATATTAAATGAAAGTTTGCCAACTGCTTACAGTATAGAGAAAAAAATGCACTTTTAATTGCAATTTGTTTTTTCTCTGTTTGCTTCTGAGTTATTATTATTATATTTTTTGTAGTTTTTATTACTTTTTTTTCGTAGTGGCAACAGAAGTATCCACCTCTTTTGAAAGTAAAGGGAAAATACAGATTACTGTATAGACCAATCATAAAACGAATAAAATGCGGATTCAACAAATAAAAAGCTTCAGATATGTTTTTGCTTTCCTACCTTGACCTAGGACAATAACCATTTTTCCAAATGGTTAATAATCTTAAATAATCAACTCTTTTAATATCGTGAAGTAACCGTCTAATAGCGTAATTGTTATTTAATTGTATAAAAAATGAAAAAGAAACGACGTTTTGAATAAGTAAGCAAACAATGACTTTTTTCAATGCTCTTTCTTTTTTAATATCAAGACGTCACCGTTTAATGACATAAATGTTATTTTAATCAACAAGAAACGAATAAATGATTAAAATTCGTGAACACTACAAATGAAACGTCGAATTAAAATTCACTTGATGACGTAACAAACGCGTCATCACAAAAAATATCATTGCTCAGTCTTTCCAACAATAAAAGAGCTACATCTCGCTGATTATCGACAGTTTTGCAAGATTTCGCCTAATGGTGGCATGAAATAGGATCCAACCGTATGTCTATTTAATCGTCCTTCTAGATAAGTAATTCTAAGCTTACCTCTTGAGGAAAAACAGTCCAAACCATTAGAGATCTCCACCTAGTCGACAAGTGAAAAATGCGTCTTTTCCTTCCGAAACTCATGCCAATATGAATGAATATAATCCGAACCATCGAAATTAAATTTCTTTTCATCACTGAAAAAATATTTAGGCCAATTCGTTTGTTACTTCATATGTTTCTCAACAAACGGAATATGGACTTTTTTATATTCAATGTTAAACGCGGACACCTATGTGGTTTTAAATGTATTTAAGGACTCCAAATGTTTCCTCCTCTTCAGAACCGAAGCTAAAATAATCTACAAATACTCATTCATTGGTTTTTCAGAAGAAAAAAATGACATCATAGATGACAGAAAAAAGAAATTTTCTAAAACGGATCATTTATGAGACAAGTAATTTAGGTTCGCAAATATGGATCTAAAATTATAAACACCCTTAAAACATCCATTAAATTATCACTAACCCAAATTCACACAATCACAAATTTACGGGCTTTAAACAGGTGAGTGATATACAAATCCTCAGATATTTTTATTGTAAATGATTTAAGTCAAATGCTTATGGAAATTTCTCACTTTTTTGCCCACACTGTCTTGAAGGCATTTCGCAAACTCAGATTAAAATAACATTTATTTTATGTGAAAATCAGCATACATGTAGTCATTTATTGATTTGCTTTTAAAGCAACAAACATTTAACTATTCAGAAGTGAAGTCAAAATATAAAAAAATCAAACAGTTTTGTTTTTATCATGAAAAGAATAGAGGTCCATGTATGGGGCATTCTCACAATCTTTTGACTTTTGGGGGAAAAATTTGACAAAATTAAACTTGCTAAAATAACATTTTAATCTGGTAGACGAATACCTTAATGATTGAAAATAAAGAAAAAATGGTCAGCAGTGAAAATTTTTTGATTTAACTGAGGTTTAAGTTAAACTTGCGAGTTTAATTTTCCTTACCATTTTAACACTAAAACTTTTTATTTTCTTCTAAATTTTTACTTATAATGAGTTTGCATAGTACCCATAGGACATTCAAATAAGAAATAATAACAATGTAGTATTTTTAATACAGAATTTTTGTATAACATTGTCTTAAAGGGGTGTTAAAGAAGGGACGGTAAGATAAAAAAGGGGGATGGTATTGGAAAAAAGGGACGAAATGGTAAAAAAGGGCGAGGATGGAACGGTAAGGAAAATTACCACCTATTTTTAGGAAAATCATGTTAAAGACTAAGTGATAGCCACAATGTTCATGGATTTTTAGAAACAGTTGTTAACATTGGGTTATATATATTTTTTTATTTATTTACCTCGAAAAGTGCAGGAATAAACCTTGGGGACGGTGAGACTACCAATAAAGCAACAATGCTTGAAATTGATATTTAAATGCTTATTTAAATTCTACAGTAAATTTCTGCCAAAGAATTTTAGATATTATTTCTCTAGCATACTTCTGCATGAGAAAAAACTTGAAAAAAAATTCTGTGGCTACATCTGAAATGATTTTCTGTATAATTTTAGAAGAGTGATGGTAAGGAATCTAAAACCCAGGGACAGAATTTAAAAAATAATAATAACCCTAAAAATGTGTGCAAGTTAATCTTTAGCTACATATTTGTATAAAACAATAGTTCCAGTTTTAGAAAAAAAATTACATCGAATAATTTTAATTGAAACAATTTTATCCAGACAGCTCCAAACTTAAAAATCAGCATCAGGCACACGGGACGGTAGATGCGTTTTCCTGGCATTTGGACCCCCAACATCGTCCAAAACTTATTTATCCCGTTAATATTGTTATGCAATCATGCAATGGGATGTTCCCCAGTATATGAAATAAAAAAAAAACACAAAAAAGTGTATTAAATAAAAAATTATTATTCAGGGACATGAAAGTCAAAAGTTTGTGAGAATGCCCCATATGTGAACCCAGGTAGTTTAAAGATTATTGCTCCTGTAACAGTCCATGCTGATTCTGGCTTCTAATTTGCTTTGCTGCCATTATTTTGCTTGCGATCGTGCGAACAATCAAACTTTCGGATAGTTTTCAAAGAATTTTCTGTCTTTCTGTAAATTTTGCAATACTATAAGTAGTTGGATTCTGTATGAAATAAAAAAAAATGACAGCCTTTTAATGTTTAATCTTATTAGCAATTCTTTGAGGTGATATTTCCATGCTATTATAAGCTACTTTTTAGTCTCTTTCGAAATCAGAAAGCATTTTTTCTCTCCCCATCGTCAAAAGTTTTTCAAACTAAAGGAATGCGCTTAGAATCTCTTTTAAACGCTTTGTTAAATGACATGCGAAAACATACACAATGCTGAGCCACGCTTTCGATATATTTACGATCTTATCATTTTTGCTCCAGCAGAAATTTAGCTGAATAAAATAGATTTAAAAATATTTATATATAATGTTTGTAAATGATTGGGTTTAATATTAATTCGAATAACATGTATAACACATAGATTTGCGCATTCGCATAGCAAACACGAACTGATTTCTTAGTTTTTGTATCATTGCTGTCAATTTGCAATCCGCGTTAATATCATAATTATAAATAAATTATCATATTTATTAACCTATAAAAAATTATAATATGAATGTAATTATATGATAAATTATCATCTTTATTTACGTATCGTTAGATATTTTTTTAAATATGAAATTTTAGTTTATGAAATGTGTAATATTAAAAAACTCTCATTTTATAAAGATTAGCTTGACTCAAGAAACGAGGACATGAATGTATGGATGATTTTTTATTTTAATATAGGTTTGAAGTAATATGGTCCAAAGCTTAAACTTACATATTATTTATGAAGATGGTAAGTTACAGAATGTTTTGACTAAAAATTAACACAAATGAACATCTTGTTCAATGATAAATATTTATTAGCAAGACAATACAATATCAATACAATATCATCAATAAAATATTATATTACAACCAGTAGCCCCATGCGAAGCTTTCGCACTTACAATTTTTAAGAATATTTACGATTTTTCATTTATGTTAATTAACTGCAATGTTTAACTAAATAATGTATTTTACCCAAATGTGAGTGCATTATGTCAAAAACCTCTTCAAAAAACTTTGTGCGCTTTGTATGTGCATGGAAAGTGGTTGTTCACATCAGAAATACACACAATGTAAATGAACAGACATCTTTGAAGACAGGTGATTCCTCTAAATTCTTAAAGCAAAATCGCTGCCCTTATAATATTTACAAATCTGTATTTTTCAAGCTTTTTTGTGGTTCTTTTCGCGAAATCTTATACAAAAATGTTTAAATTTAATCTTTTCTTAGTTCGGCAAATTAACAGATTGGTGATAATGAAGCTATTAATATTCTCATCCTCTCAAAAAGCATATCAGTTTAAATTTCAAAATTCCATTTCATGTAATTCTAGCTATTATCGGTGACTTCGTTCGCGGAAAATCTGAATAAGAATCAATGAATTGAACAAAAAACAATCACTCGCAATATTTAAAAATTCATTTAATTAACCAGCGTTTTATCAGATTTTATAGTAGACAATACTTCATATGTTTCTAATTTTTATATGTATGTTTATATATATAGGATCGTTTTTTTTTTTATTTCTAGCATGCGCTTCGAATTTCATTTTCTAAGGTTAAGTGCCTTGAATAAATTTACTTCCTTATTCTACTTTAAGACTTTTATTTATTCTATTTTACATTTAATGTGTTCATGAATATTTATTTAATTTATATTTTCGTATCGAACCGTTTAAAGTGATTTAGTTTCTAATACCTTTGAGATTATTTTTTAATTGGCAAGTAACTTCAGACATGACTTTGAGGTGATTACTATAATCGAAAAAACAATAGGCAATATTACGTTTTTCTCTAAAACAGTTCCTATTTTGAACAGCAAATTAAAACGTGGTGAATCTACAAGAGTTAGAAAATAAATAACGAAAAACAATTTTAACTATCATATATTTGTTGCACTTTTATTTCACGGTGATGCATTTTTAACAACTGTATAACTACCAACAATTTCAAAATGTTTATCACGTCCAAAATTTCGCAAAGCCTAAATGCTTATTTGTTAAGCAACAGATTTCCTTTCTGCTTTAATAGCGAAAAGAATGTGTTATTTATGAAAGAAGCACTCCAATTGATACACAATTAGCACTCCTTACACAATTGATGAGCCGCGCATTCGAAATATTTACGATCTTTTCATTTTTGTTCCAGCAGAAATTTAGCTGAAATAAAATAAATTTAATAAGGTTTATATACAATGTTTCTAAATGGTTTAATATTAATTCGAATAACATGTATAACACATAGATTTGCGCATTTGCATAGCAAACACGAACTGATTTCTTTGTTTTTGTATCATTGCTGTCAATTTGCAATCTGCTTTAATATCATAATATAAATAAATTATCATATTTATATTATGAATGTAATTATATGATAAATTATCATCTTTATTTCCGTATTGTTATATTTCATTACATATTTTTGTATTCGTTAGATATTTCATTAAATATGAAATTTTATCTTATAAAATGTGTAATATTAAAAAACTCTCATTTAATAAAGATTAGCTTGACTCTAAAAACGGGGATATGAATGTATGGATGATTTTTTATTTTAATATAGGTTTGAAGTAATATGATCCAAAGCTTAAACTTACATATTATTTATGAAGATTGTAAGTTACAGAATGTTTTGACTAAAAATTAACACAAAAGAACATCTTGTTCAATGATACATATTTATTAACAAGACAATACAATATCAATACAATATCATCAATTAAATATCATATTACAACCAGCATGCGAAGCTTTCGCACTTACAATTTTTGAGAATATTTACGACTTTTCATTTATTGTTAATTAACTGCAATTTTCAACTAAATAATTTATTTTACCCAAATGTGAGTGCACTGTGTCGAAAACCTCTTCAAAAAATTTTGTGCGCTTTGTATGTGCATGGAAAGGGGTTGTTCACATCAGAAATTACATACAATGCCAATGAACAGACAACTTTGAAGACAGGTGATTCCTATAAATTCTTAAAGCAAAATCACTGTGCTTATAATATTTACAAAACTTTATTTTTCAAACTTTTTTGTGGTTCTTTTCGCGAAATCTTATACAAAAATGTTTAAATTTAAGCTTCTTTTAGTTCAGCAAATTAAGAGATTAGTGATAATGAAGCTATTAATATTCTCATCCTCTCAAAAAGCATGTCAGTTTAAATTTCAAAATCCCATTTCATGTAATTCCAGCTATTATCGGTGACTTCGTACGCGGAAAATTTGAATGGGAATCAATCTATTAATTGAACAAAAAAAATCACTCGCAATATTTAAAAACTCATATAATTAACCAGCGTTTTATCAGATTTTATAGTAAACAATACTTCATATGTTTCTAATTTTTATATGTATGTTTATATATATAGGATCGTTTTTTTTTTTATTTCTGGCATGCGCTTCGAATTTCATTTTCTAAGGCTAAGTGCCTTGAATAAATTTACTTCCTTGTTATTCTACTTTAAGATTTTTATTTATTCTATTTTACATTTAATGTGTTCATGAATATTTATTTAATTTATATTTTCGTATCGAACAATGCCGTTTAAAGTGATTTAGTTTCTAATACCTTTGAGATTATTTTTTAATTGGCAAGTAACTTCAGACATGACTTTGAGGTGATTACAATAATCGAAAAAACGACAGGCAATATTACGTTTTTCTCTAAAACAGTTCCTATTTTGAACAGCAAATTAAAACGTGGTGAAACTGTAAGAGTTCGAAAATAAATAACGAAAAAAAATTTTAACTATCATATATTTGTTGCACTTTTATTTCACTGCGATATATTTTTAACAACTGTATAACTACCAACAATTTCAAAATGTTTATCGCGTCCAAAATTTCGCAAAGCCTAAATGCTTATTTGTTAAGCAACAGAGTTCCTTTCTGCTTTAATAGCGAAAAGAATGTGTTATTTATGAAAGAAGCACTCCAATTATAGATAAATATTCTCATAAAGAGTTTTATATTGTAGTTTAGGATAATTGAAGTTTTAAAATTCCGTAGGAATACACTCTAATGTGTGAAAAAGATTAACTAGCAAGCATATTTTCGAATATAGATTTAGATATTTGAAATTTAAAGGAGTTATCAGTTATCCAGTCTCACGTGCTCGAAATAACTGATTCCATACTGATACAAAAATCAACAAGAAGTAACATTGCATTTTGTTTAAGTGCTCTTAAAGCTTCAAAATTTTCGAAATTTTGATTTTATTTCAGATGTTAAACTCCTATCTTTTCTAAAAATTTTAATATAATTATTTCCTTGAAATTCACATTAGAACAGAAGTTATGGCTTTCAGAATTATATCAGCTCAATAGCTAAAGCGGCATTTCAGATACTTTGAAATCATTTTTCTCCGAATGACGTTTTTGGGCATAACGTGCAGGATATGTCAAAAACTTCTGAATATTTTTCCGTAAAATTTTCAAAACATACGTTTTATGTTAATCTGTATAAATTGAATCTAAAATTTCCTTTTTATTGTTCAAAAAAACATATATTTTAGTTGATTATGTTGTTGAAATTTTCAAAATTTTGTATTAGCTAAAGAAAACTTTGTATAAAAAATATAAAAATGCTTTAAATACAAATTTATTTAAGTTCAGGGTTCATTACTATCTGAAGTATAAGTACACACCAAAAATTTCCTTTTAGTTGCTATGTTTATTTTATATTCGAGCGATTAAGCTGTTATACCAATTTTCTGCTCGTCAAATATCTTACAGTTTGGAGCTGCCTGTAAATACTAATTCTGCATCTTGCAATTTTTTTAAATACATAAAATGAAAGAACGTACTTATATCTTTCATTTTAATAAAATTTCTGATTTAAAATCCTTTTATATTTTAAGATGTTAAATGTTGAAAATGGTCACTTTTTTCATTTTTTCCAATTGTAAGAGGCTTAAGACCCCTTAATAGCATATTTTCCACAATATATTTTCAGCTCTCGTATGAAGTTTAGGTTTGTGGATTGATTTTATTTCGTGGTGCACGTTCAATTTCGACATGTTTCAATAATATTTTTAACATATTATGTCTTTTATCCAGACGCTTCATAAGCTTTTAACCGCCTTTAATTTTATTAAAAATTTGGGCACTTTTAAAATATTATTTATCTTGGAACAAAATTATTAATTTAAAAGCAAAATTTACACAAAAGTTGAGAGCAAAAAAAGAATATAAGATTCCAAAACGGCGAGGTTCAGTTTTCACTGGTTTTTAGTACTATGATTCATGATAGCTTTTGTCATTAGATTAGAAATTCTTGCGAAGAGTTTTTTCTTATGCAACTTTATTAGCGACAGTGTGCTATTTCTTTGGCTGCGGACTTTTCTGGCAGAAATCTGAAGTCCACTTTCGGGCGGATGCTGAGTACCAGTTTCTATATTTTCATCACTCTTACGTCACTTCTAAATGTTGCATAATTTGAATTTTTACATCACCTATTTTTACTGAACCTGGAAAAATGTACTTTCGAATAAAAATTTTTTGGAAACTATAGCTGAGTTTAGTAGCTTTTTATGACCTTAAAAAATGTTTTGAGGATTATTTTTTTTTCAACAATGAACGGTAATGTATTAATATAAAGTAACTAGTGCAAAGGTACTACAGTTGGAAATTGATCGCTTCGCCGAGCAAATTAAAACGAATCGGTCAGATTAGTTCATACATCTCCGCTTAAGGCGTACTTCCAGTTAATGAGAACAATTTCATTTTCCCCGTCATTTTCTATTTACAGTTATTTATTACTAGCGTAAATACCAGGCGTTTCCCGGGGTTTTAAACATGTTTGATTAGAAAAATCTATTTTATAATTAAACACCGTACGGACTGTGAAGCTTGCACAAATATGCTCTCTTTTTTAATATATTGAAAGCCGTGAGAAATTTTGCTTTTATAAAAGTATTTAAAAAAATGTTTTCTAAGCCTAAATAATAATAGTCCTGATTCTTGAAACAAAATCGAAAAATAAATGTAAATTCATGAAAAGCCCTTCATGATACCACTTGTTTTGTAAATGCCATGAATTAACCATATATTAGTTTTAAACGTACGTATGACGTCATACATGAATTAACTTATATTATTCACAACTAAAAATAAATGGCGCATCTAGTATTTCTCGAGAATTAAATAAAAATCATACATTCGTGACATCATACTTCACTTTTATGTTTTAATGGCATAAACAATAGATTTGAAATTTATATCAAGAAAAATGCAATTTTTTACCTTTCTAACGCAGTTTGCCTAAACATTTCCTGGCAAATACTTTTTGACCTTTTAATTTTTTCAGTAACTTCAAATGTTTCATTTTCTGAGATTAATCTGCGGCAACGATGAGCGAAAAAGCCAGTCGTCAGCAATGCTTAGCTTTTTATTAAAGAGGATTAATGATTAAAGACGATGCTGAAAAGTGTATCACTAATAATGCGATCATTTTTTTCACAAACTGAACCAGCAGGGTCAAAGCTGCTTTTGCACATTATTGTTTTAAAAGCAACTTGGAGTAACTTTGGTTATTGAGCGATCAAAAAGTTATAAGCGACAATAATCAAGAGAAAGAAAACTTTTTGTCACTTTTTGTCGGCTGTTCGCCGATCGTACCAATCAAAATGTGATATCACAAATTTTCCAGTGCAGCGCAAAGCTGGAAAATGATAATGGAAAATGCAGTAAAATGACTTTATTGTCCAATTAACGCAAATAAAATACAGATATTATTTTAGTTCAAATCAAATTAGTTAAGTACGCCAATTTCTTTGGATATTTGGTTTGTCCACAGTAATTTATATATATATATATATATATATATATATATATATATATTAACAGGTTGTCACTAACTTGCTTTTTAAGTAAAATAACTGATTTGAAGAAAATTTTCTTTATTTTAGCATTAGCGTGGTAACATATTTAATTTCTGATAAAAACTGAATTCAATTTATTCAACCAATAGATTATTTTACGCCATTCAAATGTTCATAATATTTAATACGGACATCCGTTAGAGCGAACAAAGAATGGCCTCCCTAGGGAAGTTATTGTATCAGATTAACGGTAGTCTCTGCATCAAAGGTAACGTATTTCGGCGCTAAACTAAAATATGATGAAAAAACAGATCTTCATCTGATATTGAACTTAAAATTAACATAAAGTTCAGCAAATAAGTTTTTTCTTCATCAATTTTTTTTTAATTATGTAATATAAAAGATTCATTCTGGTGACCAAATTTGTTGCGTAATACTTGTCAGAACATTTCGTCTGTGTATCTTTGCTTTTTGGTATCATTAAAAATCATCATGCATATGAATGATAGTCTCTAAATTGTAAAGTTGAGGCCTCGCAGGATTGTTGTCCCGTGATATGTTATTGGTACATAATTTGTCCACAAATGCTGCCACATAGCTATCTCCCACAATATTCATTACAGTTCGAAATCGCTCCCTGAAAATAAGAAATGAAATTACAGAGAGGAAAAATTATATACAAGCAAATTAGTGAATTATTACGAAAGGTATGATATATTCAATATTTTATGTTTCATATCCTTTACATTTTAAGTTTCTTAAAAATATCTTTATTAAGATTGACCATCGTTTCATCGCACAAATGGCGACATATTCGAAATCATTCACGATAGAAAATATTTTCACATAATTTAAAAACAATAACATAGTAAACAATGTCACGAGACATTATGCATAATGAAAAACATTCCAAACATAAAATAAAATTTAAATTAAATTAACTATTTGCGAACGTGGATTAATTTTCACATAATTTAAAAAACAATAACATAGTGCACAATGTCACGAGACATCATGCATAATGAAAAACATTGCAAAACATAAAATAAAGATAAAATTAACTTGGCTATTTGCGAGCGTGGATTAATTTTTACTATTGTTACTAAAATTACATAGCATCTGATAAATCTTTTCACCTAGCTTCCTTTATCACTATAAGACCATTCGTTCTGCCAAATTTTAATAATATTTCTTTTGTAGAACTGCTTCACAAACGAAACAGGGATAGGAATGTCTATTTCAACATCAAGTGAACCAGTCTCAATGACATTTATACAATGTCTTTCCAAATTTTAGGTAAATCAAGGTACACTCAATCATTGCAAATATTCTCGTTGCGTAAAAATATCTCTATTGATTCTCGGATTATGGATGGTAAATAAAATCTTGATGTATAAATTAACTTGCTATTTATAAAATCGATCTGCAAAGGTCCTTCGCTGCATAATCTGGCCAAAGTTATGGTTCTTCTGTTGTATTTGATGTCTGGTATATGTTCTTTGATTCTGTTATTTTTAAAATCGATCTGTAAAGGTTTACAAGTACATCAATTGTATGGGTGTTACTGACATTGATTTGGACACTGATCATAGAGCGGAGAGTCCGGACTGTCCACAGTTTAAGGCGTACCGTTCTGATCAACTTGCTAAACGGTTGTGATAGTTGTCTTGGGTTCTTCTCAATCTTTGTCTGAACTTAACTTTGTTCAGATCAATCTTCACCATTGTTCTGATGCAATCAGTGTTCTTATTCACTATATGGTTAACTTTAACATCCACTTTGCTCTCTGTCAAGAACCATATATTTTTAATAGTTCTTTTGTTGGCTTGCCTCCTGAATGGCTTTGTATTTTGTCTTCTTCTTGTTCTGCTGCTATTGTATGTCCTTTTAAGACCTATGCATGTGTGAAGAGTCTTAGTTTGGAAAACAGCGTGTTTATAAATATTACAGTTGAGAACGGCTACTTTATTATTGGTTCGCTATATTCTGCACCTTCAGGCAATATTGAAGCTGATTTAAAAACTTGGTGTCATCATTATTCTGATTGTAACAGAGTGCTTATCGGTGGTGATTTTAATGTGCCATTGCTTTCAATGGGTTATTCAAGAGAGTCCGACCGCGCGGAGGTCCTTTTGGAGTACTTGATGATTACTAATCTGTCAATTATGAACTCTCCTGATTCAGAACATACTTATGTACAAGATAACAGGAAGGGTCATCCGGATTTGATCCTGGCGGGTTTGGACGTTCTCTCGTTACTTGATAATTGGACAGTTGATGATAAAAACTTTTCGTACAGTGATCATCGTTATATCCGATTTACCCTCTCTTCTACTCCGTTACAGATTAGTCATGGCAGATTTAAAACAAAAAATAAGAATATGAAGAAATTTAATAGCCTTTTTGCAGACAAATTGTCAGCTCTTTCACATTCATTAGCAAGAATTTTAAATTCTTCTTCATTAGATGTTTGGATGGAGGATTTTATTGATTTATTACAAGTACTTATGATGAAGTGTTTTAAGCGTGGTGTTATACAACATACTCCTACTGTAAACTGGTATGACAGTTCTCTTAGAAAAGAACGTAATAGGGTTAATGCCTTGTACAAACGGTGTATGAAAAAGATTGATAATTTACAGTATAAACAAAAGTATATAGCTGCCAGAAGAATGTATAAACAAAATCTGAGAAAAGCTAAGCGTTCTGCCTGGGTAGGTTTTTGTGAGAAGACAGACAATGTTTACGGAAGTCTATACAAATTTATTTCAAAAAAATCTTTATCTAAGAATGATTTAATTTTTACCACTCTTGAAAACTCTCAATGATTCATATGATGATATTGCGGAAAATCTTATGTCAGAGCATTTTGAGGTAAATAATCCTCCTCTGAATACATTTGAATATATCGGTGATGTTAATTTTGAAGATTCTGATGATTTTGTTCCAATTACTAAAAGAGAATTATTTTTTGCTATTAGTCGACAAGGAAATAATAAGGCTCCCGGTTACGATGAGATAGATGCGCTGATTATCAAGACCTTTGTAAAAATTTTACAGCTTTTATGATTTCTTTATTCAATACCTGTTTGAAGTTTGGTCACTTCCCGAAATGCTGGAAGAAAGGCATTGTAATAATTTTTCGCAAACGTAACCTTGATCCCAAGTTACCGAAATCTTATAGACCAATAACACTTCTTCCTATCATTGCAAAGGTTTTTGAAAGAATAGTTAAGATCCGAACCGTTACAATGTTGGAATCTATGTCATATTTGGATGATGGACAGCATGATTTTAGAGAATCACGCAGCACAATTTCAGCTCTTGCAGCTCTAAAGAAAAAAATTAAGAAAACACTTTCAGAATTCAAATATTGTTCGCTCATCTCTTTTGACGTGATTGGAGCCTTTGATGAGATGGATATGTTTATCTTGGCTGAATTAATTGATGAACTTCCGATTTATGAGTATTTAAAAACGACTTTAAAAAATTATATCAGTCATCGTCTCAGAGGATTCAAGTTTGTTAGAGGCATAAGATGGTTTAGAATCTTCCGGGGCTGCCTGCAGGGTTCCTGTTTAGGACCCCTGCTATGGACCAGTGTTGCTGATAAGATTATCAAAACTTATAAGCGACACAGTCAAAAAATTATTTCTTATGCTGATGACTCTGTTATTGTTGAAGGCAGTGATACAAGACCTGCACTTGAGAATACCATCAATGCTAGCATTTCCCACTTTGCTGCAGCCTGTAGTGGTTTACATCTGTCAATTAGTGTTGAAAAATCTGCTTCAATGCTTTTTGGAAAATATATATCAAGAAAGCGTCGACCTATTTTTAAACTCCAGGGTAGGAGCATATCTGTTAAGGATAATTTGCTGTACTTGGGATTTTATCTTGACAGTAGATTCCACTGGTTGGAGCATCTCGATATGGCCCGCGATAAAATAAAAGATTTTACTTGTAATATCCAAAAGACAAGAATTCGTGATAAAGGATTACCACTTGAGTTTCTAAAAATTTGGTACAATTCAGTGCTAAAGAAACAGATTACTTACGGTTACGAAATTTGGTTTAATGATTTACGGAGCCATGGAATTAAGCGTTTATCCTCATGCCAAAGGCTATGTCTCTTATCTATCATTCGCGCATATCGGTCAATATCAACAGAGGCACTTTGTGTACTTTCAGGAGTTCCTCCAATCGAAGTAGAATTAAAACAACTGGCTTTATGTTTTGAAGTTCAGAATAATGATGGTTCAGATTGGATAGAAGATGTTTATGTTTCAACAGATTGTTTGATGAATAAAGTTTATACTTTTCACTATCCCTACTTTTATTATGATCATCACGTCAATTTCGTACGTGCTATTACTGAGAAGGTCCCTTTGTACAACCACCCAGTTTTATATACAGATGGTTCTAAGATGCCTACGGGCGTTGGAGCGGCTTTTGTGGTATTTTTGAAAGAAGATATTATCTTTGAGAAGAGAATTAGACTACAATTATTTAATACGGTATACCAGGCTGAACTTACCGCTTTAGATTCCGCAATTGAGTGGTGTAGAGACTCCTCATACAGTGTATTCCACATTTATACAGACAGCTTGTCCTCAGTTCAAGCGCTTCAAAATCTTATTCCAACGGACGAAATTCTTTTTAATATTTATACGAATTTACGACTATTGCATAATAAAACTATTAATATAAGCTGGATTAAATCCCACGTTGGTTTCGTCGAAAATGAGCGCGCAGACTACCTTGCCAAATCAGTCACTGAGACTGGTACATTTGATGCTGAAATAAACATTCCTATCCCTGTTTCGTTTGTGAAGCAGCTCTACAAAAGCAATATTATTAAAATTTGGCGGAACGAATGGTCTTATAGCGATAAGGGAAGAGACACGCATAGTATTATTAAAAAAGTGGATACCTCATTTTTGTGTTTCTCGCAAGTCCATGCCTATTTTATATCTGCACATGGGGCATTTCCTAGTTATCTTTATAAAAGGGGAAAACGCCAGAGTGATAAATGCCTATGTGGAAACATCGGTGATGTCAAACATTATCTGTTTGGTAAATGTCCATTGATGCTTACCTCATTTAACTTTATCCGTAACCGGACACTTAGCTGGAACATGCGTAACATACTGTTCTCGAAATCAAATTATCACAGACTCAGACTTATTTACAACTAACTAAATAAACATTTTTCGTTTATAAAATATAAATTTTGATTTTTCATCTTTGTTTTATTTTAACCACTTTTCAAGCGCCAGGGCGCTCTTTGTGAGTTTTACTTTTATTTTTTGTCATTTTATTTCTTGGGCTATTCCCCAGCTGTGGTTTTGCAGGTCGCAGAGGGTACTTTTCTGTCAGGGGTTCATGCCTATGCCATTTTTGGTTGGCTCCCTGGCAGAGTGATCCTGATCCTCTAAAGGTTCTTCAATGCTTCAATGCTTTTTGGAAAATATATATCAAGAAATCGTCCACCTATTTTTAAACTCCAAGGTAGGACCATATCTGTTAAGGACAATTTGCTGTACTTGGGATTTTATCTTGACAGTAGATTCCATTGGTTGGAGCATATCGATATGGCCCGCGATAAAATAAAAGATTTTACTTGTAATATCCAAAAGACAAGAATTCGTGATAAAGGATTACCACTTGAGTTTCTAAAAATTTGGTACAATTCAGTGTTAAAGAAACAGATTACTTACGGTTACGAAGTTTGGTTTAAGGATTTACGGAGCCATGGAATTAAGCGTTTATCCTCATGCCAAAGGCTATGTCTCTTATCTATCATTCGTGCATATCGGTCAATATCAACAGAGGCACTTTGTGTACTTTTGGGAGTTCCTCCAATCGAAGTAGAATTAAAACAACTGGCTTTATGTTTTGAAGTTCAGAAAAATGATGGTTGAGATTGGATAGAAGATGTTTATGTTTCAACAGATCGTTTGATGAAAAAAGTTTATACTTTTAACTATCCCTACTTTTACTATGATCATCATGTCAATTTCGTACGTGCTATTACAGAGAAGGTCCCTTTGTATAACCACCCAGTTTTATATACAGATGGTTCTAAGATGCCTACGGGCATTGGAGTGGCTTTTGTGGTATTTTTGAAAGAAAATATTATCTTTGAGAAGAGAATTAGACTTAAATTATTTAATACGGTATACCAGGCTGAAGTTATCGCCTTAGATTCCGCAATTGAATGGTGTAGAGACTCCTCATACAGTGTATTCCACATTTATACAGACAGCTTGTCCTCAGTTCAAGCGCTTCAAAATCTTATTCCAACGGACGAAATTCTTTTTAATATTTATACTAATTTACGACTATTGCATAATAAAATTATTAATATAGGCTGGATTAAATCCCACGTTGGTTTTGTTGGAAATGAGCGTGCAGACTACCTTGCCAAATCAGTCATTGAGACTGGTTCATTTGATGTTGAAATAGACATTCCTATCCCTGTTTCGTTTGTGAAGCAGTTCTACAAAAGCAATATTATTAAAATTTTGCAGAACAAATGGTCTTATAGTGATAAAGGAAGAGATACGCATAGTATTATTAAAACAGTGGATACCTCATTTTTATGTTTCTCGTAAGTCCATTCCTATTTTAATCTGCACTTGGAGCATTTCCTAGTTATCTATATAAAAGGGGAAAACGCCAGAGATAAATGCCTAGGTGGAAACATCGGCGATGTCAAACATTATCTATTTGGAAAATGTCCATTGATGCCTACTTCATTTAACTTTATTCGTAACCGGACACTTAGCTGGAACATGCGTAACATATTGTTCTCGAAATCAAATTATAACAGACTCAGACTTAATTACAACGAACTAAATAAACATTTTTCGTTTATAAAATATAAATTTTGATTTTTGAGATATGTGCGTATGTGACTTTTACAGTAATATTATATTTGGTAATAAGACTTTCTACTGCTGCATCTGGCGTAGATACTTTATCCTTATTTCGTTTTATGCAAAGTAGCATTTTTTTTTCCTCCTGGCTACTTGGAACTTTAACATTTTATTTCTTATGTACTGAGATCAACTACGTCTCTGGTAGTTTAATACGTATTGTCTGTCTTTACTGAACTTTTGGTGTTATCCTTACACTGTACTTATGAAGCAACAACGGACAACTTGACTTTACGATTGATTTATTAACATTTCAAATTCATATAGTTAAAAATGTAATTGACTTTAAACACTGTTTCTTCATGCTTTTGTTTACAACTTATCATAGACATATGTTAAAGGTGTAAATGACCTTAATATTTGTAAACCTTTCCTTGTTTTTATTGTCATTTTTCAGTCACCTGTATTTAGTATAAATGACTTTAGACTTTGTTTTATTTTAACCACTTTACAGGCGCTAGGGCGCTCTTTGTGAGTTTTACTTTTATTTTTTGTCATTGTATTTCTGGGGCTAATCCCCAGCTGTGGTTTTGCAGGTCGCAGAGGGTACTTTTCTGTCAGGGGTTCATGCCTATGCCATTTTTTGTTGGCTCCCTGGCAGAGTGATCCTGATCCTATAAAGGTTCTTCGCTGCATAATCTGGCCAAAGCTGTCGTTCTTCTGTTGTTTTGATGTCTGTTATGTGTTTTTTGATTCAAGTTTTAAGTTTTCTGCTTTTCATACCTATATAAAACTACTTTGATCCATCTTCTTTGATGAAAGGAAAAGTGAATGACCTATCGTAGCATCCTATCGACCTCGATAGGTATCGTAGGTACCTATCGTAGCACAAGTATAAAAGCATGGATGATAATGATTTTCGAAACAATTTGTTAGTAATTAGCCGAGGTATTAACCCTTAAAGTTACGGACAATTTGGACATACATAATGACACGGACGGCGTACTCTATTCCTAGTTAACAAATTTTAATGATATATATGTGTAATGTAATGTCCAGTAGCAGTATAAAAGCAATTAACGTCATATTGTTAAAACAGACTAATTTAAGTGGTCTCAGGACTCTTAAAATTGGAGAAAAAAAAATTAAAAAAGACCATTTTCAACATTTAATGTCTTAAAATGCATATGATTTTAAAACACAATTTTTATTGGGATAGAAGATATAAGTATGTTCTTTCATATCATGTATTTAAAAAATTGAAAGATGCAGAATTAGTATTTATAGTGGGCTCGAAACTGTTAGACATTTGTCGAGTTGAAAATTGGCATAAATGCTTACGCGCAGGATTATAAAATAAATATTGCAACTAGGATGGACATATTGGTACCTACTTATACTTCAGATTGTAATAAGTACCCTGAACTTAAATAAATTTGTATTTGAAGCATTTTTATATTTTTAATGCAAAGTTGTATTTAGCTAATACAAAATTTTGAAAATTTCAACAGCATAATTACCTAAGAAAATATTTATTTGAACAATAAAAAGGAAATATTACATTCAGTTTATACAGACTTACATGAAATATATGTTTTAAAAATTTCATGAAAAAATATTCAGAAGTTGTTGAGGTATCTTGCGCTTTATGCCAACGCCATTTGAAGAAAAATGACTTCAAAGTTTCGGAAGCGCCGCTTCAGCTATTGAGTGATTATAATTCTAAAAGCCATAACTTCCGTTCTAATGGGGATTTCAAGGAAACAATTATATCAAAATGTTCAGAAAAGATAGGAGTTTAACATCTAAAAAAATTAAAATTGCTAAAATTTTGAAGCTTTAAGAGTCTTGAGACCACTTAGTTAGAATGAAACACATAAATACTATGGGAATCGCGACTAGTTTGTATTGAGTGGATCTCTCAATACGCCACCCGTGTCTTTAAAAATTAATTAAAAATCTATCTGGAAAAACGCGGCACGGACCAACGGACCAAGGCGGCGTTGAAACTTTGCGACCGCTTTTCGAAGCACGTTTAACACAATGCCAAATTTAAACTTTGAACAAAGGTTCTGTTTTAGCTACACTATAGAGAAAAAGGTTATTATTATGCTGAATTTAGTCTTATGAAATACCGAATGAAGTTTAAATATGCACTGCTTTTATTGTCAGTACCGAATTAAGTTCATAATAAACAGATTAGGATAATATTAAAAAATAAGTTTTACAGGATAGCTATATTTGATATTATTTAGGTTCCATATCACTTTGAACTTTCATGGTATGTCCATTTACGCTTTTCTAGTATATACAGTTATACCAAACCCTACGTTGTATAGTTTTTTTTACAAAGTCCTAATATCCTTTTAGTAACACTTTTTTTGTAATAATACAATTACAAATTCATATATTTATTCTACGGAACCCTCTGTGCGCGCGTAATACTCGCACTTGACCGTTTATTTTTAAGTTGCTGTAACCAATGTGTAAAAAAAAATCATTGAACGACATCAAGGAGTTTTCCGCTGCAGAAAACTATTTTCTGTTGTTCAAAAATCAAGGTTTTAGTAATATTCATTCAAAATAAAATACAAAAAGATTGTAATAAAATACAATATAAAAACTAGTCGGATGTGCCAATCCCAAAACTTTCGTCAATCTCATACATATTAATACTCAAAATTCGAAGCACAGTGCCAAAATTAAATAGCAATCTATGCCCATCCTGGGGATTCTAAAGATATGAAATTCCTGAGATATGGCTATCGCTAAAATCATATAAATCATGCAAAATGCAGCATAGCAGCTCCGCCTGTTGGGTGATTTACACCAAAACCTAATCAGCAACAACTTATGTCAACGTCTAACTGAATCTGAAGATTGATGAAAATTCCTGTATTAGTTTTTGAGATAAAGCCATTGCGAAAATCGTGAAAAATCCAGCATAGCAGCGTCACCTATTGGACGGATGACACCAAAACATAATCAGCACCAATATTTATCAAGAAATATCTTAATCTGAAATTTGATGAAAATTCGTGTATTTGTCCTTGAGATAATGCTGTTGTGGAAATCGGGTAAAATGTTGCATAGGAGCGCCACCTTTTGGGTGATTTACATTAAAGCATAATCAGCACCAATATTTATCAAGGTATACCTGGATCTAAAGTTTGGTGAAAACTCGTGCATTAGGTCTTGAGATAGAGCTATTGAGAATATCGTGAAAAGGCAGCATAGCAGCGCCACCTGTTTGGCGATTTACACCAAACCATAATCAGCACCAATTGATATCAAGGACTAACTGAATCTAAAGTGAAAGTCCGTGCATTAATTCTTTAAAAAAAAGCTATTTCAAAAATCGTGAAAAATGCAGCATAGCAGCGCCACCTGCTGGGTAAAACAAAAAGTAATTAGCTCCCGTTAATATCAAGGTCAAGCGGAATCTAAAGTTTTGTGAAATTCCGTGCATTAGTTCTTTAGATAGAACGCCCACAAAATTTTTCTCACATACAGACAGACTCATAGACAGACATTTTCTAATAAACCATCAAATCAAGTTCAGGACGTTCTAAAACATATAAATTCATCCAAAACCGGAAGTCGAAATTTTTCACGAATCCAATACTTTCTTCTTGTAAAGATAGAAGAAAGTAATAAATTATCGCAACGATTTTTTTCTCGGAAATCAATATATACCAGTTTTTTCCATGAGAATAGCAGTACGTTGTTTGAAGACAATCGCGCAATGGGAAAGTAAATATCAAGATACGGGTGAAATCAAAAGAAGGGCAAAAAAAAGCAAAGAATCACTCGAATGGAAGGTTGGGAAGGAGAAAGACAAAATGAAGGAAATGGTACATGGTAAAAAACTAATTAAAAATGGCGAGAACGTCAGAAGAAGTAACGTAGAAAGAATAACGAAATGAATTAATTTAATTAATTAGTTTTTATCTAATTAACTATTAGTTAGAAAGAAAAAGAAAAGAAAAAGAACAATTTTTCAATTACAAGAACAGAAAGAATGAATGAAAGAAAATTGCGTGATTGATTTGAGCACAGGAAATGGACAACGACAACAACGAAAGACCATTAACAGAATTTTCTGAATTTTGAAAGATAAAAAAATCTTTATGATTATACAGTTAATAAGAAGAAATAGGAGACAAAAAATATTAATCATTCAAAAATCAAAACAGCAACCAGGAACCCAATAATTGAAAAGCAATTGAAGATTTGTACAAATATTTATATCCCATAAACTTTAGTAACATATTTACATCCTTTATGAATGACTCTTTGTTTTTTAAGACAGCAGGTTCGTATCTGGTATGTCTCGAAAATGACATATATATAAAGTTATATAACTAGAAAACAAACGTGTCATGATAGAATATTTTTGATTGCCTTTTTTCTGTTTTAGCATCTGAAATACCTTAAAAAACATTCATTGTCTTATCTGTTCCGAAACACTTAAAGGTTAGCGTTATTAATAAATATGACTTACATAAACCAGTCAATAGCAAGAAAAATGGAAATAAACTGTGGCTTGCTTATACCTCCGGCAGCCATGACAGTCAACAGGTATATAGGGCTGCCTGCTGCGGGAGTAGCAGGAGCAGAAATAAACAGAATAACTGCGGTGATGCTAGAAAAAATAGAGTAATTATAAATGAATATTTCTTTGTCAATCATTAGATTACTGAGAAATAAAGATAAGGTCATCTTAAAATTTCTTATAGTCTGAAAATTTTCATTTATAAATCAAGTTACGTTTAGAAAAAATTTCACTTTACAACTAAAATATTATTATTATATTATTACTAGGGGGCTTTGCCCCCTGCAAGCTACGCTCGCCAACCCCCGTTCAGACACCGCAGAATCTGAAAATCTAAAAATCTAATGGGTTTTAAAAATATTAGAGAAGATTAAATTATACTGAAAAAGCTATGCAGATCTCCCTGTAAACGAGTTTCCATTCAATTCCCTTTGATTGGAAAAATTTAACGGAGAATCAGTTGCTGTTAAGACATCCAATGTTTGTTTTCGTTTTTGATTAAAGAGGATCCGTTAAACATTTGAAAAGAAGCTAAAAAAATGAATTAAGCATTCAGAGTCTTTGTCAACCGATATTTTAAAACAATATTTATAACAATAGCCTAAATCATGTGACTATCATCAACAGTTCCGGGCGGAACACTTTGCTTTTTATACTCTAGGTGCCATTTTGATACTTTAATGCTATCCAGGCACAGGTGATAAGTCGCCAAATTTTATTCTATCCCCATCATTTCATCTATGTTATAATTGTTCAAGTCATCAAATGCCATAAACAAATACGATCTGATCCCTTCGCCTTTCATATGAAAGTTTGGAACAAATGTCATAAAGATGTTTGGAACAAATGTCATATTGGCGCGATTTTTTTCCAACGCCAATTTGGGGAACGCATCAACAGCGTAAACAACAATATCCGGCTTACCATATCATGCAAAGTAACGATACTTTGGCGCTAGTTAAGTACCCGTTGCGTATATGACATTGGCGTCAGAAAAAAAATCGCGCCAATATGGGGCCGTATATGACATCTGTGCCGAAAGAAAAAAAAGCCGGGTGCAAATCTCGCCAATATCTTTTTTTCAACTCGCCAGTTAGCATATTTTTTATTGTTCGAGTGGTAAATTAAAATACTGATTTGAAGTTGAAATTAAATGTCATGGTTTGTTACATAATTTAATATTTCGCCAGATGTCATATACGCACCGCATGTTTGGCATGATTTTTTTTCTTTTAAAATTTGGCGAAAGCCTCGTTACAGCCTCGTCGAATACCAGTTACATATGTATTTTTAGTACTACTTAGTTATCCCGTCGACAAAAAATCTATCGCGAACTATAAGATTAAATGTCAATAATGCTTGATCGTAAATGTCACATTCACTTGACTTTTAGCAAGTTACACATGTTTACGTCATCAAGTGATTTTTATTTCGACGTTTTATTTTTATTTTTATATTTATTAATCTTATACTAATTTATTTGTTCTTTCGTTATTTAAAATAAAAATGTTGTCAATCTGTACAATTTGGCAAGTGGTTTGGCGATTTATATAATTTGCGAAATTGGGTGACGGAATAACTACTACATTGTACCGTATTTTTTAATTATTTTCTATTATTTTCAAAAGGAAATAGCAAAAAAGTAATTAATTACTATAGAACAAAATAATTTATATAAATTTAAAAAAGAAATAAAAGTAAATATACATTTATTATTAAATAAACAACAATAGCCGGGTTACCATGTCTATCAAAATAATGCCATTTGTGCGCCAATTAGGTACCCCGGTGCGTATATGACATCTGTGTTTAATATTTTTCTTTTCGTTTTGTTTAAAAAAAGAAAAAAAAAAGAAGAAGAAGTGAAAGCCATCAATTTAAATGTTTCATTTTTTAATGAAAGTTTTGTATTTAATAAAATGATAACGAAATACAAAAAAAGCATTGTTCTTAGCATAGATTTAAAAGAGTAACCTTTTCTGAATTATGAAAAAAAAAATTATGTTATGCTTAAAATTTGAGTTGCCATCATTAGAAAAAATGTATTTAAAATTAGAAAAAAAAATAATATTTCGAAAACTAATTCGAATTTAAAAATTCTAATACCAGTTTTGAGATCTGTGTATCAACACGGATTTTTGGTGTTAATTTCATCGCAAAGTATTCCATATTTTAGGAGAAATCACCTTGAAACAAAATCAATTGTTTAATCATTCGATTCAAAGAATCGATACATTTCAGGCGTTTCATATATTCGTTTCATAAATTCGTTTCATTAGGATTTTATATATATAGGGTAGATTATACTATTCACAAATTAGATGGGCAGATTACTTTTTAAAAATTTCCACTAAAATAAATAGACGATAGTTATTAAATAAGTTCCGGAACGTTATAATTTCGTTACATGAGGAATGAGCCTACTTTGAAGAATGAAGCTCATGCAGTACTGCGTTCTCAGTGACTAAAAAGTGTGTCATAATAATGCAAGTTATATAGTTACAATTTTTACGCTTGTAACCGTGTCTAAGACGACAGAAGATCCTGCTGTATGTAAAATTAGTTTTAAAATTCTCTTTCTCAATTCAAGGGATATGCGACGAGCTTGAATCCATAGACAAATGTGTGATGTTTACAGTTAAGAGTGAAAGAATGGTAGAAATGGGTTTGATTGTTCAATTTAGGCAAAAGGAACTCGCACACTGAAGCGAGAAATGGTCAGCCATCTGTTCTAAATGATGAACTGGTTCGTCTTGTATAGTTGATCAACATAGTTGATTTCACCTGTTCTCGTATTTCATTAAGAAACTTGGGTTTCTAGCATTTTGATGACGGTGACAAAATGGAAGATGTAGCACTAAGGCTCCTATAAGGATTTCTATCAAAGGTGATCCACGTAATACCATGGCTAACCTCACAAGCGGCCATCTTCTTTAATCCCGACATAAAATTCTCGTTACTATAACTTTCTAAATGTGCTTTATGACTACGTAGGCGTTTCAATAAATAAATATATATGCCTCCGCGCAACGGAATCATATATATACATATATATATATGTATATATATATATGTATATATATGTATATATATATATGTATATATATATATATATATATATATATATATATGTATATATAGCTATATGCTATATATTTTCGATGTTCTAGAATTACTTAAATTCTTAGTGTAGTTTAAATAAGTTAGCTAATAGAATATTCTGTATGCTTTTTAAATTTTATTAACAATAGTTTTTTAAAAATACATTGTGTGGTTTATATTCTGTTTATAATTATCTATATATAAGGATATGTTTGGTTTTGCTGTTAATAAAACAATTGTTACATTCAATTGCTTACAACTGTTTGTCTTTTGACAATTAAATCATAAAAGTAATACTAGTTGGCAGCACCACAATTTGTGTTTTTTTTTTTTTTTGATAAGTTCTATATTTACTTTTTCCAGCTACATTTCAGTTATAATTTACTACACCAGGGGGAATTTTTAGCTAAATTTTGACGATATTGTTTAACGGTTTTTAATTAATTTAATAGTGCATTTTAATTATGTAATTACTTTCTATTTATATTATTTTATATTATATTAACAGTTATTTAACATTAATTTCAATATGTATTAACTGCATCCTATGGTATCAATTACTGTGATTTCTTAACTGTTTTATTCACCTTAATCTTTACGATATTATGGGTGCCATGTGCGCGTGGATTTATTCTAAAATATTAAACGGTATGGTGTTTATTATTTCATTTTATATCCTATAAATATTTAAATAGGTTTTATTGATTTTTCCATTTCATATTATTTGTTTCTATTCTGTTTTCATTTTTAATCAATTCACTTGATTTTAATGGTTGTTTGGGCACAGGGGAAAATAACTTTTAGCTTTAGCTTATTTTTCCCACAGAAAACAACCATTTTGCTTATATCATTGAATTCTGTGCCCTTGAAAACGTAATTCAATATATAAGCATTTCCATTATTTGTCGGTGTCCACTTTCTTATTTTTCTTCCATAATAATTCTTATAATTAATTTAATCTTTATATACTTACAGCTTTAATTCATAATATTACGGTTTTTGATGGTGGTAGGTTATGTTTAATTATTGGTTGTATATATATGTATATATATGTATATATATATGTATATATATATATGTATATATATGTATATATATGTATATATATATGTATATATATATATGTATATATACAGATATATATATATTACTCAGATACGGAACTTACTTCAAACAAACATACAAGCCTATTGTTTATGTTAAAGCTACAACTTTTTTTTATGCATTCAAATACCGTTTAAATCGACTTCCAGAACAGAAATATTTTATCGTCTAACTAGACAACAATTCTCATTAATGTTTGTACGAATATTTATTACATTTTAATTACGTTTCTTTTAGCTTTACAAATTGGCTAGATATGTGACAAGCTGTAGATTAAAAAAATTGAAGCCTACACGTCACACATGTGACACATTTGACAAGACACAATAGTTATGCTCTGTAGGAAGGTATGCGTTAAAATAATATCTTATACTACCTTTAGTTACATATATACAAAATATAAAAACAAAAAATTATATTATTCTCCGTTTCAAACTGCACTCTTTCAACATTTCCAATACAAAAAATACCAATTATTTCTCAAAAACTGAAATGATCCAATTACTTTATACCAGGAACATTTTACTATTTTATAACTCAACAAATCTGTTTTCAATTTCATTTCAGATACTTTTCAATAAAATTAAATATAAATAAATAAATAAATGGCACATGACACATACGTATTCCTCAACTAAGGAAATCGTAATGACATACGGGTCATTCTCCCAAAAATAGGACAAAAGACATGTAACTACCCTAAATAATTTTAAAATTATATATAAAAATAATTTAAAGTATAATAATAACTGTTTCCAGTTCTGGGCTAACCTACAGTTAAGTAAAAAATTCGAAACAAATTTATAAAAAATACAGTAGCGCTCAAAAGTACTTTGACAACCTTATATTCTCTCTTATTTTATTTAATATAAAAATGTAAAAGAAAATATATTCCCTATAATTGAGAACACTATGACTGCAGTTATTCAAATGTATCAAGTTTCAACTTGTTTGTTTACATTCGGCGCCACCGAAGAAATATGACTCCTCCTTAGCTCAAAAGTATTTTGACAATTAGTTTGCATTTAATTGTTGAAGGTGTCAGTGGTGCTATAGCTTCGATTAGTGTTTATATCGACTTATTGTGATTATTTTTAAATGCCGAAATGTAAAAAATATTGAAGTGATTCTAGAAAAGCCGCTGTAAATGCACTTAAGAAAGGTAGACTGCAAGCAGAATTAGCTCGTTCTTTTAACGAGTCTCGTCAACTTATTATTACATATAAAGTTTTTAATAAACAGAAATACATCGAAAATAAGCCTCAAAGTGGCCATCCGAATAAAACAACTTGTAATGTTGACTGTATTCTAAAAATGATATCTACAAGTGATTGTCGTAAGTCCGCTGTAATAATAAAAAATGAATTCAAAGAAAATTACGGCATAGACATATACGTTTCATCAGTCAAACTACGCCTAAACCTCTATGGTTTACATGGCAGAAGACTAGCAAAAACACGTTTGTTATCTACTAAGAATAGGAAAGGCTAGAGTCGCATTTGTAAAACGGCATAACCCTTTCAGGGGAAAATCAATTCCTTTGCTAAAGTGTTGAATTTAATGACTGACACCAGAATTTGAATACAAATTTATTTGTAAATAAGAAAAAGCTATATTTCACACACATAATAAACCGAATTTTTTTAACCAAAATTCCGGTGTCAGTATATAATACGAGTACCGTTTAATACTAATAATTAACATAAATCATTTATTCTTAAACCTATATAATAATTTTTAGTTAATAAATAAATATTTTATCATCTCTAGGGATGAAAAAGACTGTCCCATTCATCCCCATTTAAATTGTCCCAATCACCCCTATGATACATAGATTCAATTGTCCGCTATTTTGCCTCAGAAATTATTTTGTCACATTAGTTAATATGCACTCATTTTAATTACCAATATTGTACCTTCAAATAAAAAACTACAACATTTCTTATTTGTTTATATTGTATAAAATATTTGACAACTTCAAAATTTAAAAAAAGTTACTTTTAAGAAGAGTTTCAAAAAATGCAACTTTGCAAAAAAATTAAAAGATCCATTTGGTTTTGCTTTTGGTTCTAAAGCACACTATGGTTGGATCATATATGAGAATAGAAATCAAGTTAAAAAACGTTCATTGCATGAAATATTGAGAATATCCCATCCATCCCTTGTCGCATTTATCCCCCAGCTCCCGTGCTTAAAAAATTTTTGTCCTGGCTGATAGCAGCAATATTTCCCCCCACAGATAGAAAAAAGGGTTCTATTTTTGTGCCTATTGTAAGAGACTCTTTGATTCTTTAGTAAACTGTGAAAGAAAATATTGTCAGTTGATGTCATTTTCTTTTTTGTGAAACTTTGAAGTTCTTTGCCTTCAGAGTTATATTTATTTAGAGTCATTTTCCTGGCATCTGGAGAAACAAATGTAGGTGAGTAGACAACTGTGTTTATTATAATACAGAATGCATATTAAAATTATATTTTAGAAAATATATACATTAACTTTAAAACTTTTACGCAGGATGTGCCATCTTCTAATTGTGTCAGTTTTTTCATTATCCTGGCCATCATTGTCCTTGGGGAAAAAACAATAGACCAATGACAACAAACCAAAGATTTAAAAATGTTTTTTCTCCTCACAGCCAAAAGTTTTTTTCGATACTGATATTTTTTGTTCTTGTATAGAGCCTAAGTAATAACAAAAAAAAAGTTACATATCATTTCAGAGTACCTCTTTTTTATGTTTTATTGTTGAAAAGTGGCCTGTTGTGGAAGAAAGACCCGTTATAATACCCGTTGTTATAGGTGATTCAGGTCGCAAACGCTTTAATAAATGCGTCAGTCTGGGGCAAGATAAAACTGCATTATCTTCCACATAAACATATTTACTCCATGCAGTAAATGCAGGTTGTTTATTTTAACCCTTTCTGGCACAGAAAAATTCTGTTCTTAAAATAATGAAATGATTGACTGACACCAGAATTTACAAACGAATTTCTTAGAAATTAAAAACCTGTTGTTTTAAACTTTCATTGCAAAACCAAAATTTTATTAAAATATTCTTGGTGCAGCTTGTAAATTTGGAATGAAAATTAGGTGGTCTCGCAGTGGGACCACTGTGCGGGAAAGGGTTAATGCTGTAAAATAAATATATTTTTCAGAACTTACCCCATGACAATGGTTTCTGCAATTCCAATTTCCACGCCTTCCAGCTGCGCCAAGAAAATGGAGCTAAGTGGTATGTACAACGATGGCCCATTCATGTGAACAACCATGCCCAGTGGAATGACGAATCGTGTAACTGACGTGCTTAAGCGATTGGACTCCTCAGCACATTTCAGAGTTAACGGTAGAGTAGCTGCGCTATAAATACCATCCAAAAAATTTAACTTTCAATTGTTTAGTTACGCATTAGAATGCTTTACTTCTTAGAAATTAAATACTTTTATTCGAGTTTTATAGACATAATCATTTTAAAATATTTCTTACAAAATCATTACTTTTTATTTTGTATAAAGTATAAATTATAGAATATTATAGACGAATTAAGATTTGGACAATTGCACCATGATATATATGAAATAGTTCAGTACTTTAAATTATTTGCAGATCTATATGCATGACCAGGTTCTTTTCTAATGCATTCGCTGGATTTTACAAATAGCTGTAGGCTGTGATCATTATAGAAATAAATGCTTTTAAATTGCCTTTTACGAAATATGTTTATTTGAAGTAGAAATATATAATTAAAGCATTTCATACAGAACTGGATAGGGATGGTGCCTGATAGAATTTCTAAAGACTTTTTTTTACATGACTGAGTTCATGAAGCGAGAGCCAGCAATTAAATTCATCATTCTGTAATGCACACTTTGGCATCACACAATTGGCGAAAGGGCACATGAAAAATAAATATCATATGAAAACAAATTATCTGTTAGGCTTTGGACAATTAGGAGAATTTTGAATTACGTGGCAGGGTAACCAGAAAAGCAGTTCTAAACAGTGAGCCAAAAAGAATTCGAACGCCAAGTTGTATGTTAGAAGCAAAGTTTTGGGAACCTAGCGTGAAAGACAAAATAGTCCGCATGTAATGGAAATGCTTATGATTTAACAAGGAAATTAAACTAAAAAAATAAGCAGAGAGCAAAGAGTTATTTTTACTGACCGAAATCAAAGTCGATCTTTATTCTTTTTTTTATCTAGTCAGCATGAATAATCATCCAAATGAATTATATTTATGTGAGAGCCATTTTAGTGATAAAGGCATATGTTAAATTTCTTTTCTTTTTTTTTTTCTTTTGAAGAGAAAATATAATGGGAACTGAAATAAAAGTTAGGATAAAATGAATAAGTAATGAAAGACTAGTTTTAATTGAAATTTAGAGAAAAGGAGTAATTTAAGAAAAATATATGTGATTCAACATCACAATATATATTAAAAATTATGTATTAAATACATTATGCTAAAAGGTACACCCATTAAAATGCAATTGTATTTTGATTGTATTTTAATGTGTGTACCTTTTAGCATCATGTATTTGTTTTTAATAAATAATTTTTAATATTATACACTATTAAAATATTCACATATGGCATACCCGGGTACTGGGTTCACCTAAAGCCTATCTCTCTTATCATGGTAATATGTTGGGATTTAAGAAAACGCTGAAATACGCGTTTAATCAATTCAAAGGGGAATTTCATAGAGTTAAAACCTTTTGGGGTAAAGGAGTAGGGGAGCACGGGAGGCAACTGGAGATGTTGAACTTAGAGATTTCAAGTAGGAATGTGAGGGCATGTTTTCTATCGCTGGAATAGTCTCTTCAAAACTGCAATTTTTTTTATGTCCTGCGAAGCTTTTTAACAAAGTTATAACTAATACAAGTTATAGCTTTTAATTAGACGAATTAAAAATTGGACAATTGCACCATGATATATATTAAAAATTATGTATTAAAAACAAATACATTATGCTAAAAGGCACACCCATTAAAATACAGCTGTATTTTGATTGTATTTTAATGTGTGTACCTCTTAGCATCATGTATTTGTTTTTAATAAATAAATTTTAATATTATAGACTATTAAAATATTCACACATGACACACACATATACTGGGTTCACATAAAGCCTATCTCTCTTATCCTGGTAATACGTTGGAATTTAAGAAAGCGCTGAAATACGTGTTTAATGGATTCAAAGTAGAACTTCATCGAGTTAAAACATTTTGGGGTAAAGGAGTAGGGGAGTACGGGAGGCAACTGGAGATGTTGAACTTTGAAATTTCTAGTAGGAATGTTGGGGGTCATGTTTTCTATCGCTGGAATAGTCTCTTCAAAACTACAATTGAATTTTTTTCAATGTCCTGCGAAGTTTTTTAACAAAGTTATAACTAATAAAAGTTACAGCTTTTAATTTCATGATAAAGTAAAAAACAAAATAACCTAAACCAAATTAACCGAAAGGATGCGCGGATTGACTGTATTACACTTTTAGTAGTAACAGAGAAGTTGCAGAAATTCATTCAAGTTAGCTTTAAATGTTGCTGGAGATTTGTTTTTACATCTTTCCGCAAAATTATTATGAATTCACAGTGAAACTTTATGCTAAATACTAGTCGCCCTGAACTTCGATATTGATTATTTTTTTTTATTCTAATACTCTTCCAATAGTTCCCTTAACGTCCAAAATTGGAAACTATATTATTTCCAAGCACCCACATTGTCACTTTAGTGTGGATATGTTACGACAGATCATAGACAATTTACTACATATACACAGAAGAGAAACATAATTGGTAAAATTTCATTTCGTACAAAAGCAAAAATTTTAAGTAAATAGTATCAACTTTGGTTTTAGTATTGAAACATACTATATAAGAAAACTTAATGACAGCGTACAACAATTTTATTCTTGTAAAGATAAGAGTTTTCTTATAAAGAAATAACTACACTCAAAATGATAAACAAACTCCAATTTTAAAGCAAACAAGGTACTATTAAGCTATTTTGAGAGCGCAAAAAAAGACTTAAACTGAGAACAGGGAAATCCCTGAAAATATGTAACCGAGAGATTTAAAGTTTTGGATCAGGATCAAGGCATTTTGTGCGTGTTTATAAATAAACGATAAATGCTGCGCACTCAATAATCCATAGAAAAAATATTGCGGGGCAACTCAGTAATCCTTTTTAATTTCACAAGGGGGCTTTGCCCCCTACGAGCTACACTCGCCAACCCCCGTTCAGACAAAGCAGACTCTAAAAGCACGCTAATTTGATTGGCTTTAAAAAAATTTCGGAAAATTGAATTATAATTTAAAAAACAGTGGCGATCTTCCTATACACGGGTTTCTATTCATTTCTCTTTGATTGGGGAATTTAAAAGCCAAAACAGCTGCTGTTAAAAGATACAATGGCTGTTTTTATCTTTTATTAAATAAAATCAGTTAAACATTTCAAAATAAGCTAATATAAAATGAATTAAGTAAACAAAGTCTTTGTCTCCCAGTATTTTTTAACAAAGCGAAAAGAAAATTCTTTTAAATAAGACATTTTAAATGTATCGTTTTTAATCTGACGTAATTTTGACCAAACTATTCTTTCTGTTTCTAACATTCACGTGGTCCCCGTGGCCGAGTGGTCAAAACACCACGCTGCTAATCGCTTGCGAGCGTAGGAGATTGTGGGTTCGAATCCCGCTGGCTCCATTGCACACACTCTTTGCGTGGAACTCCCAGGATGTATTTCTCTTGTGTTGTAATATTTCCTAGTGCTATCTTGTCTCTGACTTATAAGCGGACACTCATGTCAAGCGTACAAGTCATATATTTGTTGTTCAATAAATAAATAAATCAAATAAATGCCTCGCCCAATTTCTAAATTTAAACTGTTTTGCAATATTATTTTTTGTTCATTTTATGTAATAACTATAATGTGACGTAAATATGACGTATTTTCTCCTATTTAAGACTTCTAGTGCATGTTAATGAATTTATTATTTTACAATATCCTTTCTCTTTTAAAATTCACGTGTAAATATAATTTTTTTATAGTGGTAATTTAATTGGGAAAAGAAGTATTGGTAGACCCAGGAAGAGTTGGATAAAAGAGATAGAGAAAGACCTTGCAGAAAACCAAATTATAAATTATAAAGTAAAGGCCAGAGATCGGAATGTCTGGAGAAGTATATTGAGGGAGGTCAAAATCCTACATGGATTGTAGCACCATTGTGTAAGTAAGTAAATATAGTTTTTATTCCGTATTTTTTAATAAGTTCCTGATTTTTATATGTAATTATTTAATTCTAATTTGAAAGGTTTGACAGTGGTAGTTACTTTATTTTAGAATAGAGAGATTATTAGTAAAATATTATAACATATTAAAATACACAATAATCGATTTTTCTCTCTAGATCATCGTGTAACGGAATTCTTTTGTGTAACCCTGTAAACAAACTATAAAAGTTACACACTTTATTATCAATACCGAACATTCTATGCTAAACTTCAATAACATTTAAAAGTTATATGAAAATCTGAGTATATTTACCTAAGTTAGAGAACGGACAGACGGACATACAGACAGATATACAAACTGAATTCATAAACCCTTTTTAAATATGTTGTAAAGTGTTAAAAAATGATACTTCTTAAATAAAGTGTAAAGATCAGCAAAGGCTGAAACAGAAAATAGTTTAGTTACAATTGATGACAGTTTGAAAGATAAGTTTCGCATTTCAGTTAGAATCTTATATATACTTGATATATTTTATGAGTGTAAGTTCAAAGATCTATATTTGTACCTACATAAAAATGATAATTAGTTGTTTTTAAAGATTGAAATTTCGTGAAAAATTAAATAAATAACAGTAAGGAGATGTAAAATTGTGTTAACGTCATGTATATTATGAATAATGTGATAACACTAAATAATTTAAGCAAAAGCATACTTTTATCACGCTTGACGCATCAAAAATAAGTGTAAACGCAGAGATGCATATTTGAACACGATATTAAAAATATCAATGTACATAAAGTGAGTGTGAATTAAAAGTTTAAATACCAATTTTTCATTATTTACAGCTACACAATGATACACTTACTTAAATTAATTGTGTATTTTATGTACATTTAAAATTTAGAAATTGAAATGAATACTAAAAATTTAAGTACGGTTAATTATATCCAATTAACTGATGAATAATAAATTTCCAATTTTTACAATTACGGCAAGCAGCTTCATTTAAATGTACACTGGTAAAAGTTTTATGCTGGTTTAAACCAACTTTTTATGTTGCAAAACTGCAACCATAATATGTTAAAATCTCCTTCCAACATTTGAATCTATGGTTCAATAGAATTTCCAAATATTGGAATAAGATTTCCCCATCTTACTTACGTAGTTAGTGCAGCAATCAAAAATGATTCAAACCATCACAAAAATTTTAACAATGTGTAATATCACTGAAAAAACTTTGATTGCTATTATAATACAATTTCTTACCGTGTCTGTGGCTAGCCTTAAAGCTAGTCCTAATCTGAATCCACGAAATGCTCATACAAAACTCGCATACAAGGATAATATTTAATGCAAACACTTGACACTTTATTACCTGGAAGATGTTCCAAAAGCAGTAAGTATAGCTGGCAGAAGGTTCAGGTGGTAACGAATTGGATTCTTTCGTACTATGGCCAGGTACAAAATTGGAAGCATTACGAACTGGTGGAATGCCATGCAACCAAATGCCGTAGCCAGAAACAATCCCAAGTGACTAAATAGCTGATTATGTACACGAGCTTCTAAACCTTCTCTAAACATCCAAAAGAACATACCAATAGGTAATAAGCTGTAACAGAAAGAGAAAGTTCTAATGTACCCTACACCGTTTGACACTTAAAAAGTATTGGATACAAATAAAAAGTATTGGATATTGGCCAAATACCAGAAGGTATAAAATTGATTTAGATTACCACAATATAATTACTAGTATTCTACAAGAAGTATTATTCATCTTTTAAACAATTAATAATAAAGCAGGAAACTACAGTACTCCAATGAGGCATTTATGATATTTGTTATTTTAAGTATTGTTGCCATTAGTCAATATGAACATTGTTCATATTAATAAAGTACACAGATTAGAATACTAATTGAGATGCTAACGCGATTAATAAAAGTATTTTCTTTTTGTTACAAAATTACTAGCAGATCAGACCCGGCGTTTCCCGTGCTAATCTTGGGGGGGGGGGGGGGGGGGGGGGTCTTCCGAGTTTTCACTACTGTTTATAATATTGTGACATATAGATTAGAATTTCAAATATTCTATGCGGTATCCTTAAAACAGTAACCACTTTAACCCTTTGAATGGCAGTGGTATATGATATATACCAATTAATTTAATTTCAAACTGTCAAACAGCAACCAGAATTTTTTAATAAAGTTTGATTTTATAATGTATGTGAAGAAAGTAATTCATTATTTTCAAATCTAATTATTAAAAAATACTGACGCAATTAAATCATTTCAGTTTTTTTCAAACAGAATTATTTTCCACCTAAAGGCTTCACATATTCAAACTTTCAATATGTCCTTGTAAAAAACTTGTGTATAATAGGACTGGCAATATAAATGGGAAAGATCCATGTCCTATTTGAACAACATATTTAAATCTCGTAACAATTTGTCTATATACGTGAAAACCATGAATGATGATGTACAGGAATTTGATGTATTAGGGGCGTTCAATAAGTAATGAGCACATCTACGTATCGGACAACAGTAATGAAGTATGGAAGGCTGGTTACCGATCTTAGGTAAAATTATAGCAGGAATGCGACGTCACATGGCACGGGTAGTTGACTGACGTAAGCTGAAAAGAGCAGATCAATCGGTGACGAGTATACCCGCCTCTAACTTAGCACCTTTTTCATTCAAAACATCTTCCAGAATTTTTCAGCAGTAATCTTATTTTTATTTAATGAGGGACTAAATATAATAAAGTTTCTCCTTCTAAATTTTTTCAGTTTTTACCTTGCAGACTTTCCATTATTGGAGAAGCCTCGACCTCTCTATTTTCAAACTGATTGCTCATTCGGTCATCTGTTTAAATACACTATTCCTCATTTTTCTACTCATTTCGTGTTTAATTCTCTAAGTGTTCGGATCGGTTGAGTCTCTTGGATCGGATGTTCTTTAGCGGGTTCGGTCTTTTTCAAGACCAGGATTGTCAGCTACAGGCATTCGTCGGATAGTGCGCATTTGGTAGGATTGTCGACATCTTCCACATTAAATAGTTCGCTAGACATTTAATTCTCTATCCTTAATTTATGTAGTCGCATATTGTACTGCGCTGTACTTTTATCACCTTTTTTCTTATGATGTGCTAAACCATTATTCATCGACGGGGCGGGAGTTTCTCGCAACTGGGAAGCCACTGGAAATTCTCTACTGTTTACTGTTTATAATAAAATTAATAAAAAGAAATTTACTGTTGAAAAAAACTGAGACATTTTTTAATATACTAAATAAATAATACTGCCTGTCGATAATATGTTCACCATGTATCTTTAAATAGATGTTAATATTAATTATGTCTTTGTTAATATAAATAGATGTTAATATTAATGTTTAAATAATGTTTTAAATCAGAAGAGACATGTATTTGTTGTTTTTTACAATGTATTTTTTCATTCCTATTTTATACATAAATATAATTTCAACTGTGAATGTTCCAAATAAAATATTATTCCCATAAAATTCTATAAAATGTATAGTAGCTGGGGTCCCGTTTTCCTATTGGTCCTCTGAGGTATTTTTCTTCGATTGTCCGTCCCCCCCCCCCCCCCTCTATGTTACTGCTTAGAAGGATGTGAAAAACAGAAAATAAAACCTTTACTTTAAGAAGTATCCCAGGATTCTCATGATAACATCGTTTATTTGCTTAATCACTAGACGGAGTTCTCTTCCTTCCTCTCCCATGGAGGCTAATGCTGTGCCAAATAGTATGCTGAACATCAGAAGTCCTGAGGAACACAGAAAATTCATATTAGAAGAGGTTCATGAACACTGATGTGATTAATTATTGGCAAACTTGAATGTAATATTTTGAGAGTTAATCTGTTATAAATAGCCTTATATAATAAGATGCAGTTAAAAGCATCTCTGAAAAAAGAGACTTATGCATGGATAATACTGTAAAAACACGAAAATTGGTAAATCCTACATTTTACAAGTAAATTTTAGCATTTAATATAATGAGATGGTGCAAATTCGACAAATATTCTTAAACCTACAGTTTCTTATCTAGGGTGGTCATTTTTTTTCCTCTCTAATTCTTGAAATATTGCGTATTACGTTCAGGGAAAAATATTAGCTTATTAACACATTCACGCCGGCGTGTATCACCGGTGGGTCACGCTTGACTGCCCCATCGGGCGGCGAGGATCACCGGTGGTTCACGCTTGACTGTCGCATCAGGCGGCGTACATCACCGGTGGGTCACACTCCACTGTTAAATAGACGGCGTGCACTACAGGTGGGTCACATTCGAATATTCAAAAAAACAATTCAATATTATAAATCTTATACATTCACGACGGGAACGAGAATTCTCGTTTTCATTCAAAAGATATCATTGACTAAGGGCGTGGCTTCTACCTTACAGAAAATGCATTTATACCATGTTGTCCATATTTCTTTAGATTTTAAGACATATTCAATTCGTACATACGCAGTCAATAAAATCATGTCTCTATGTAATTTGCTTACTCCTTACGAACTTTCAGACATTCACAATCAACTCTGTTTGTTATATTCGAGTTCAATTTAATAAATATGCGATGAGCGTGTCATTACATACAGTGTCTGAATAAGTGAAAGTGCCGCGCCGCCAGATGAAGCGAAACATCAATTTGAGCGCCGCCTCACAGCGAAAAACATGAATATAAACGCCGACGTGAACGTGTTAAAGGGACCGTGGACCTTTATCTGAGCAGAAGTCAACCCAAAAATCGAAAATTATTTTTGTGCATATTATTATTCTCCAGTTTGTTCTGAGCCATTTGCGAAAAACTGCATGCAGATGCGATTATTTTTCGCAAAGTTACAAGCGTTTGAATTTTGTACACAGACAATTTTTCTACCCTTTAACCCTCTCGATGCGTAATTGTTTTATCATAATAGCCTCAAAAATTGCGTATTTAATTCCTTCGCGACGAGCGTCTTTTCAGAATTTTTATTCTTTTGTCACCGGATTTGCAAAACAAAAATTTTCGCCTGATTTAATCGGGAAAATGCTCCGATTAGATAAGGCAAAATTTACAATAAAAAGTTACTGGTGGGAATGATGAGGGAGGGTTAATTAGACGGAAAAAACCCATCCCGATGAAATCTCGGGTTGCGCAAATTTTGCTACTTTTACGTTGCCCAAGAAACTCTCGGGTTGCGCAGCGAGAGGCTTAATATACTTTAAATCTATTTTTCTTAAAACTGATTTTTCAACGTTTTTAGATTTTTAAAATGCTCCATACGACATATTATTTGATCAAAATTCCTGAAATTAATTAGGACGAATCCTGATATTGCTTACAAAAAAAAAAAAAAAACTGCGCATGCATTTTGAAATTCGACTTTATTGAGACAATTAAATTTGATTTTTACCTTATTAAAATGCTAAATTTTGATGAAAATCGACGTCGAATTGAGAAAAAAATCTCTAAAAAATTAAGTATTCAAGGGATTGAAAAATTCGGTGCACAGATTTGTTTGCAATAAAGTTTTAAGTGATTAAAATACCAAATCGAGGAGATATCTCAAAAATTATGACACAGGGAGCATTTTAAAATTTCGTTTTAAAATTTGAATTTTTTTTCAATCTTGAAATTGTAATAAGATTGGAAATTTCTTTTAAGGTATTTTATATATTTATCGTGAAATGTATATTTCCACAAAATTTTATATCTCTATGATGAAAATTTAAAAAAAAATAATTTTTATCGTCCACCATACCCTTAATGAACTAATGAAGGTGCTAAAAACCAGAAAAACCAACGTTTAAAAATGCACAAAAAATGCATGAAAAGCAGCAAAAAGCTGTTTCGAATCTACTAGCGAGATTCTTCTTCAGTTCAAAATAGGGAAAAAAGGAACAGCGTGCTAGAAAAAGCAAGGCTGAGCAAAGGGTTGCTTTTCTAGCACGCTGTTCCTTTTTTCCCTATCTTGCACTGAAGAAGAATCCCGCTAGTAGATTCAAAACAGCTGTTTGCTGCTTTTCATGTATTTTTTGTGCATTTTTAAACGTTGGTTTTTCCGGTTTTTAATAGTGTTGCACAAAGGCTTTATTTGATAATTTAATGAAGGTGCAGATATCAAATCTTGCTGTTTTAACTACATGCTTTCAATAACTTTCTAAATTTTCTCATGTTCTTTCGACTAGCGACAATTCAACATTAATATACCCAGGACATTTTCCCTGATAATGAGCTTTTTTGGAACTTTTCAGAGGATGTTATTGTTATTGTTATTTACTTCATCCTCAATTTGTTCCCTGACAGCCTGACAAAACGGATTCATTTTCCGAATCCTGTTTTTAGTCGCTGGTGTCTAATCTGAAGTTTCAGAGTATAATTTTGGTCAATTTTTTTCATTCTGAACTTTTGTACCCGCTTCCAGTGAAAGATATGTTTCTGTTTCATTTGTTTTAGTATTGCATTTGCTTGCATTTTCAAATCAAGAAATGGTCTGTTGTCACTGCATCTTCATTCTAATGTTGACCATGAATTCATTATTAACATTTTAAATTTCCCCCAAGTCAGCCTTGGGGAACATGCCAATCGTTAAATTTCGTGGCAAAGCAGATTTAGCACTCACTGGCTTCATAGGAGTGAAAAATATAGCTTTGTACTTGTGAGTATTTGAATCTCACATGATATGCTCTGTTTCTCATTAATTGTACAATTTCTAATTCCTCCGACCACTTTCTTGTGTCTTTTTTTCCATCTATGTTGCTGACACATTCTCAACGTCTTGGTTCTATTCCTCGGATGAACTTTGAAATGCGCTGCGTAACATTATATCATTCTACTTTTCACATAAACTCTTTACGATTTGGTCAAAAAATTCCTGCTCGTAGTCGAAGTGGTAAATGTATGGGGCCCCAGACGTTGTGAAAATATTCATAAGGGGATATGCAGGGTTTTCATTAATAGATTACTTTTTTAATCGATTGATTAGTCGATTAAACATTCAATCATACGAAATTGACACCTAATTCAATTTATCATGACTGAAATGGAAAAGTAATTGCTCTTTAAAAAGTTTTTTTATGGTTCATTCAATCTCCATGAATTCAATCTGGATTAATTTAATCGTGATTAATTTAATTATTAATTAAATAGGCGAAAATTAAATATGACCGCACTGTTTTCTTTTTTAAATACGCTTACATTGATACAAAATTCTTTTTAAGAGTCACTATACGGTTTTCCTTATTGGATATGATACAGAGTCGCACAAAATTATTCATATAAACCGAAATCAATATGATTAAATTATTTAAGGGGAGGGATTAGGGGCAAGTGAAACCCCTTTAATAAAACTGATATGTTTTTTTATAATTATTTTACGGAAATAGGAGCAATATTATCAATCATTTGATAGTCACAAATCGATGGTGATAGTCCTTGCTCCATCATAGACTATACTTTTTGTCGGTGCCGCTTCCTTAAATGGATGCAGAAGCAAAAGAGTTCTGAAATTGCGATATTTATTATATTGATGGGGAGAGAAACTTCAAATTTTCATGATGGTAATTACTTAAAAGTTTTAAATGCTATGTGAGAATAGTTTCTAAAAATTTCAAAAATTAAAACGGCGAAATCAGCAAAACGTTTTCTAAAAACGTCCTAAATTACGATTTCAATGGAATTTTTAAGAATAGAAAATTTAAATTTGACGTGAATGTTACTTTTAAGACTAGTCTCACAGAACAGTAATTAGTTTAATATACTATTAGAATATACTATTTAGATATTTAAAAAATTGAAATGAATGGCAAAAAGGGTTAAAAAAACTTTTAAAATTACGATTTTTATGGAACTGTTAAGGATACAAATTTGAAATTATGCACAGTTGCTACTTTTAAGATAAAAATATATGCACATTACATTTTTTTAAATTTAAATATAAAAAGCTACGAGAGAAGAAGCGCCTTTTAACGGGAAATATAAGAAAATTTCATAAAAAAATTATTTTTATGTTTTCTCGAATGGCAGTAGTTTTCAAGTTAAAAATAGGGAAGATTCAACTCAACATTTTTATACGTTTCTAGTATAGTGACTCCTAACGGAAAAAAAAAATATTTTTAATCATACTTAATGATCAGTGTTGAATTCAGGGGCTGACTTCCCCCACCCTCCCGGAGCATTGACATGTCCCCTTCCGGAAGATTTGAGATTTTGTATTTACAATGGTCAAAAAATGCAATGCCCCCCCATCCCCCCAGAAACTCTACAATGCCGCCCCCCCCCAGAAGCCACAGAAATCCCTCCCGAAAAAAAGTGTCTGAATTAAACGCTGTTAATGACTATAAAAATAAAATTTTAAGATTTGTGTACTAAGTGTACTTCTCTTAATTGCAACTGAATTAAGCTTTGAAACAACAACAATATATATATATATATATATATATATATATATATATTGGAATTTTAATATAATTAAATATAAAGAAATCATCTACAAATATTATTTATTAAAGTTACAAATGTTTTTACAGTGCACATTTACATACTTTTAGACAATTTTTAAACAATTTAAAGAATTGAAGGGGTGAGAGGGAGATTCTGTATCAGATAACTGATTTGAAGCTGCAAATTTCGTTTAATAAACATACTAAATTACTCTAAACATACTACATAGCCCCATAGGCTTCAATCTCACTTATTACTCACACATTGGTCCTGTCCTGCTGTTCTCATATCTTACCACGCTATCACGAGGCAGATTAAATATTTTATGAAACTGGTCAAAATCTGCAACATGTAAAACTTTCATGCCAAAACTCGATAACTTGACTGACATAACCGCAAACTGGCGCCCTGTCCTGCTCATACCTTAGAAAAAATATCCCAAAGCAAACTGAATTATTTGTAGTACTAATTATGCATATTCAATGCTTTAAAATTTCATGTTGAAACTCGATTGTACGATAGATCCAAAATGAAGAACTGGTGCCCTGTTATACACATATTCTACCAATATATATCGTGAGGCAGATTGAAATATTTATATTATACTAATCGATATTTACAACATAAAATTTCCTGCCGAAATTCGAAAACATGATACTGTCGAAAGAATGACGGATTGGCAAGCCGTTGTACTCGAACCGTATCAAAATATAAATAAGCAGACTGAAATATTTGTATCGTACTAATCAATATCTTTAACCCTCCGTCTACCAGACGGGTCCATTGGACCCGACAGGTACATACAAAATATTCATTCAAACCAGAAATTTCTTTAAAATAAACTAAGTATATAAACCAGACAAAAATAAGGTAAATAAATAAGTTAAATAGTTTTAAATAAAAATTCTGGTGTAGAACGTTTTATTAAAACTTGAATAAAATTCCCGGTAGATCTAGGGTTAACGTGTCAAAATTTAATGCCGAAAATGAATAACATATTAGTAACTCTGAATGACGATTTAGCTTCCCGTTTTGCTCATATCATACTAAGATATCACGTGCCAGATCAATACTGTTTAATATACACTTAATAAACTGTTTCTAAATAATTAATTCATCTTAAAACACACTGCAGCAGTAACATATACGATAATATAATGAAAAATTGTGTCTCAATTTTACTACATGGCGTCATTTTCTGTCATCAAATTTAGTCTTCCGGAGGGGAGGGGGGGGAGGGAGGAATCCTACCAAAATATTTTAAAAGTACTTTCTTTAAGCTTTAACTTTGCATTAATTTCATCTCGGAACTCAATGACGTTAAATTAATGCCAAAATGAGAAATTTTACTCTGCTGCTCATATCGTAATAAGTTATGCCGAAGCAGAGGAGACATTTATTTAACTATCGTTTATAATCTAGTCCCATATAATAATTTCATATCTTGTAACTGGATTACGTAGTCATTTTTTGCTGCCACCGCCTGTTTTATGATATCAAATTTGAATTTAAAAAAAAAAGAAGAAAAGGGAAAAAGAGCAAGGAAGAAAAAAATCGCTTTCTATCGCGGAATATAAGCATTAAAATAAAGTTATGGGACCATATGCATATAAATATTTCAATTAGAAACAATACCATTACTAAATACATTCGTTTATAATATAAATACGAAGACTTCAATTACATAGGGAAACGTGCTAGAGTAACGCCCACTGAGAGAGCTTCCTGTTTAAAAAAAGAAAACTAACCACTAAAGATGTGCTAACATAGATTCGTATTCTTTTGGACGGCGCTGTAAAAAGAAAACCTCTATATACACATATACTCTAGATACACACTCTTCAGGAGAAAGAATTGTAAGTGATTGTAACAAAATACTAAAATTACATTATAGTAGCGTTCCATAAACACCGCACTTAACATATATTCATTTAATCAGTAGTTTTATAAAATATTTTCACAAATTCATGTCATAAAATCGTTTCATTAGGATTATATCTATATGTATATGTAAACTGTAAATATAAATTTTATCGATTCTGTATAAAAATGAGCACTTATACATTCATTGTATTCATATATAATTTTCTTCATTCGAAAAATATTCAGAACTTTTTTTTTAAAAAATCAAGTCAAACCGAGCACGACCAGAAAGAATCAAAACCTACTCGAAGCCGAACGAAATCCAAAATATTTAAAGACAACCCGGTACAAGACAAGTCCTGATGCTGGACACTAGCAGCGATCAAGAGTGATTAAACCAGAAGAAGCTTGAAAAAAAATAATAAAGGCGCCAAAGCCAAAACAATACATGAAGTTTTTAATCATAAATCCTTCATTAGATTGACTATTTAGATTAAGAATTGATTTAATCGTAAAAAAAGCAAGCAACTACATCAAAATAATCATTGGTCATTAGTCTATGAGTAGGATTGAATTGATTTAATCGCAATCAAAGCATTGATTACATTAAAATAATCACTGATCGTTAGTCTATGAGTTGGATTGAAACTAAGTTCAATCTTTAGTCATGATTAAAAAATTAATCGTTAGTTTTCAATCGTTAATCTAATTAAAATTTTGCACAAATCTGGCAATGTGCTATTTCATGAACGTTTTTACCGCGCAGAGATAGGAAAAACGAATTTTGTAAGATGATCTTGATTTACTGAAATAAATGGCATTTCACGGTCTGGATTGGATTGCACCTTGATCAGGTTGACTTGAAATCGAAAATTTATTCCACTGTGTAGAATATATAGGCTTGACGGTAAAACCTTTTCTCGGATCATTTTTTCTAACATGGTTCACACAGAACAAATATATGAAACAAGTGTATGATGATAGACTTTGCATCCGCGTTCTTTTATGTACGATTCAATTTATTTATATTGTTCTTCTATGACCAAAAGCAATATGAAATTAAAGTACGACGTTGAAAGATTTATAAAATGTAATACAGTAAAGAATTCCCTTTCTTTCAGAACATAATAGTACTGTAAGATTTCTTTTCGCCAGCTATGTTGTGAGCATCTTAATATTTCATCGTCCAAAACAAACTGTTTGTTTTCTCATAAGGCGAAACGCATTTTTTCGCCTTGATTCAACATAGAATAAATAATGCTGGTGTATATACCATTCCTTTTAGAGCTGACAGCAATAGACTAATGGAGTACATAGGAATAATCAAAAAAACTCAAAGAAAGAATAAAAGAACATAAAGCAGACATAAAATTTTGTCGTCAATCCACAGCTCTCTCTCGTTTAAGTTTCAATCAGAATATCGCAAAAGATTTTGATCAGGCAAAAATCATATCCCCAACATTTAATTATTACGCTTCCACTATAAGAGAATGAATAGAAATCCTGTGTAAAAGCAATCAAGTATGTAACGACGCCCTATCGTACAATGTCCCAAGTTTGTGGTTCAATATCCTGAAAATAAATCCTGAAAACCTGAGCAAAGATTCATTTTTTGAATATCTGTAAAATATCACTACACGTGGTCAATCTATTCATTTACTAAATAAATCTTTAGAACAATTTCCTTTTGAAAAGCTCAAGATTTATTTTAATTTGAAAAATTTGTCATAAGTGTTCCAAATTCAGCTGTTGGAAGCTTAAGTAGGACCCCTAGTCTCCTAAATTGGACCAAAGAATATTAGGCTGTTTTAATGAGTGGAGAATATAACTAATTTTATTAAAAGCAAAGCTTGCTATTAAAGACAAAACAACAACAACAACAACAATGCCAAACAAAACAACAGCAATGAAATTTAATAAAATCAAATGTCTGAAAGTAAGAGTTTTAAATCAAAATGTGTATTCAAAATATAAATCAAATTTTCATATCAAATATTTATAAGTAATTAAGAATAGAAATTATGGAACTAATTGCAAATTACTTAAATTTCAGGTAAGAAGTGATGCAAGGCTTACACATTAATTTCTTTTGTTCCCTTTTTATTCCGTCTCAAACAACACTGAACCTTGTTTGTCTATCTGAGCACTGAATCTTTTCAGTTATTTTATTTTATTTTATTTTATTTTTGTAAATTAGACAAAACCAATCATCGCTGTATTGATTTCTCTTTTTAGATTCTGAATCATTAGGACATTTTTTGCAACAGAAGTTTCTTTACATTATGTCTGTAGTTCTTCCATTCCATCACTTTCTTTTCAGTTGAATAACGCCTGTTTTTTTAAGCATGATGTTCCAATTGATTTTGTGCTTTGAGATCTTACTTTTGATCGTTTTTTGTGTTTTCATTTCAAAATTTACTTTAAATGACGAAGATGATAACATAGCTGTTTTTTGGCTCTCTCTGTGCTTTGATTTAACTGATTTTGACAAGAGAGATAACATTTCTAATGATCCTTTGGATTTTTTGGTGTGTGTGTGCGGGGTGGGGGGGGGGGTTGTAGCTGCAGCCTTCTCGAAATTCATTACTTAATTTTCAAAATGTATGATCGTATATCTGGTCCAATTTAAGCAACTCAAATGGCTCTAATTAAGGCAACTGCGCAATTTTTTAAAACAGATAAACTCAAGACTAAAAACAAAAACGAAAGCAAACAAATCCACGTGAAAAATATACCCAATAAACACATGAATTTAGATATGTATATTAAATCATAATATCTTACCTTAGTTTTAAAGTATTCTCTTGCGTTTAGTAGGAAAATATTAGATCAAAAATGCTAATTTTAGGTTTTTAAAAATTATCTGAAAACAGCAAGTGGAGGTGGGTGCTTCTTCTAATCATAAATGACGTCATTCTGATGAGTAGGGTTTCAACGTTAGATGGTGTCTCTTTCTGTAATTAACGCCAGACGGTCCATTTAAAATAGCGGTCCAAATTATCTAGGCTACTCTCGCCTAAGCTGTAATTTCGACATTCTAGAAATTGATGTCGTTAAAATATTGATTTATTGCAGTTAATAGTTTTTCAAAAATATATATTTGAAATTAATTTTCGAATAAATATGAAATTTAATATATAATTTTTTTTAAAAGAGATCGATTTCTAACAGCTTCAAATTCATAATTCCTAAACTACTTGACCTAATGATTCCCAGCAGAGTTATTAGGGGATATCCTTTCTTTTTTTACACGACTATACATTTTTTTAACAAATAAATCAGAATATAGGTTGAGAATTCATAAGGCAGGTTTTTTAACCGAAAAAGGGTAAATAAAAATATGGTCCACGTATGCAATTACTTTAAAATTGAATGCTAGTACTTTCAATTGTAAACAATATTTTTACCTAATTATCGGGATTTCTCTATTGTTTTGTAAATCTTTCTAAGCAAAAGGCTTGTTTTTGTATATCTGTTGGCCTTTTTTTATGATTGCAATGACGCAGAAAAATTTCTTTTTAATATGCTATTAAGGGCATCGTGAAGTATAATACGTAGAAAAATAAAAACATGCCCTCACTGTGCCACTGTGCGTTATGAAAAATACAACATAATCAAGTCGTAAGTTGTTTATTCGAAACTTCAATATCCGCATTACTGTTCGCTCTTACAGGTTCAAAAGAAGTTGAAGTGTATGTATCGTTAATAATTCTCAGTACGTAAATATATTAACGTGTTTAAAAAAGTTATAAATATATGTAACATATTTTACCTATATATATAAACTCGGTTTATGGCGTCAGATACCGCCATCCAAAGAATCTACAAGAGTCTTTTTCCATTTCTTCCGGTCAAGGGTCCATTCCTCTTCCAGAACTCTATCCCTCATTGCCTTTGAAATATCATCCATCCAGTCCTTTCGTGGTCGTCCCCGTTTCCTTTTTTTTCTTGTTTCATAATTGAATGTTATTTTGTGCAGTCGTTCCTCATTCATTCTTTTGACATGACCATACCAGATTAATTTCTTTTTTTTAATATCATCTAATATGGTTCCCTTTATTTTCATCATTTCCTTGATTCTGTCATTTCTTATTTTTTCAAGATTATTGTAAAATCTTCTGAATTAATTTTACTTTTTTCGTTTTAAAATACTATTATTCCTTTGTTTCATTTCTCTTTCAAAATTCTAATTGAGTTTACTCGTCTTTATTTCATTTTGACTTTGCTCCAGTAATATATTTCCCTTTTCAAAATTCTCTTGCAAAAATTTTCCTTTTCAATTTTTCCTTTGCGAATCCAATTGTTTTATTTCCTCCAGAGTTCCACAGTCTTCTAGAACGTTCATTTCACGCCATTTTTAGCCATTTTTCAGACTTTTCATGCATCTGCCATAATTCTCTTTTCTCTTTGGATATTCGCTCAGTCAGAACGCTCTTATTTGTTCTCCTACGCACTGGCTATAAAACATTTCTTCATTAGCTTGGATAGAACATTTTTAAGTGTTTTGTTCTGGTTAATAAAGCCACGTCACACAGTTTACCTGAGGAATAATTTAACATCTATGATCTCCGAAAATTTACCTGTCATTTTCTTATGTTTTGACTAAATAAACTTGTTTCTACTAACTTAAACTGTTCATTGGAAAATTCACAATGGTTTCGCATCATATTTTCCTCTGCTTGACTCAGACTACGAAATTGACGGCATTATACAAGGTAAGTCAAAATGAATACCCAAATTTCAAGAGTTTACTACACAAAATGTAATCAATGTATTTATTCAAAATATACTTACTTGTAGAGGCATTATAATCAAGATTTGAATGTTCTCCTTACAAATGTTCAATATGTGCTCCTTTATCAAGTCTGTAATGTAATTCTTGCCAAACCGTGTTCAGCATGACTGTATCGATGCTGGCAATAGTACCTGTCATACACTGTAAAAAAAATACTGCCAGTTTTCCGGTAGGAATTGGAAAAATAGTTGCCCTTATCGTACCGGAATAATTTCCGACCCAGCTCGGAATAAAATCCGCAAAAATAAGGAAATAGTCAATAAAACGGTATTTTACGGATATTATTCCGATTTTACGGATTTTATTCCGAGCTGGGTTGGAAATTATTCCGGTACGATAAGGGCAACTATTTTTCCGATTCCTACCGGAAAACTGGCATTATTTTTTTACAGTGTATGGGCTGTCAAATCAGTCACAGTCGTTTGACCTGGAGGCACATACAGCGATTCTATGCGAACCCTTACAAAAAAAATCGCATGATCTGGTGAGATCTGGCGATCGTGGATGCCAAGGCAACAGTGCATGCGACGCCATCTATTAGCGAGTATAAAATTGCAAATTACTAGTCGTAGCTTGTGTATATTACCTTTTATACACTGTAAAAAAACCTATAAAGTTACTAAGAATTTTCTAGGAAACTGGGATGCCTAGAACTTTTTTATGCAACGACAAAAAAAAAAAAAAAAAAAAAAAAAAAAAAAAAAAAAAATCATGTAACAGAGACACGTTTGCACTGTAGATCAAAAAATCTCTAACGTTACTAAAAATGTTTTAGGAAACTGTGATGCCTAGAACGTTTTATGCAACTGCAACCCGGGTTACAGATAAAATTTTAGTAAAATTTCTGTAATTTTAGTAGATTCTTTTGTAAAACTACAGATTCCATTAGCTTTACAAAAACTAAAGTTGTAGATTTGCATCTTTTTTTGTATAGTATACAGATAAAATTTTAGTAAGCATACAGATTTCTGAAACTTTGTATCTGTAGAATTACATCTTTTTTTTACAGTGTGGTGTGTATATTTTGAATAAATACATCGATTACGTTTTACGTAGTAAACCTTTGAAACCGGGGTATTCATTTTGACTTACCCTGTATAACTTTCGAAATGTGACGTTTGTTTACATCCTTTATGTGAAATAACAACCTGGTAATATTACGTATATATTATTCATTTTTTTATTTAAGTTAGTGATATTCGTAATTGATACAAAATCAGAATTGCTGAAGAAAATAAAGGATAACCTTTGTTTTATTGTTATTTGAAAAGAATCAAATCAGAAAATGCTATATGTGTGACAAGTGTGACAAGTCCTTACATTGTCCAATATCTGATTTTTAAATGAATTGATAATTGACTTTTAAGTTTCAACAAAATTCGAAATTTTTGAATTACAGCTTCAAAAATATATAATGTTTAGAAAAAAATATAACAAATATAATGTGTCAACTAATTTCTTCTCGGTATTATTAGTGCAAAGTTGAAACACATGTAGTAAAGTATTGCTCATCCGCAGCTTACATTTTATGATACTTAGGATTTCAGATATACATCGACTAAGTGAAACCTCATAATGCTGATCTATTTTATTATAGATGCTACCACCTGCAACTGATCACAAAGCGATAAAATAAATTAAGATGATCGTGATAAAAATAGATTTTATGTTGTTTGTACTTTTTGTTTTCAACATATATGTAGATAAAATTAAGTGTGTAAAAACATCATTTTGAATGTGCATATTTCTTGGAATCTTACAACATAATTGGGATTTTAAATAAAATATTTTTAGCTGATTTATTTGTTTCTTTATTTCTTATGACGTTACCTAGCATATACGTAGGTTAAGGAGATTAAATTTATTTTGGCCAAAAACCTGCCTTATGTATCCTCATCATTTATTACCCATAAAGTTGACGCCTTTGGTTTGCCTTGTGGATTTCTTGTAGATTATTGACGAATTTCCAGTAGTGTTCATCTCGTTCAACGATGCATTCACTATTTCCACGTGCGTATATTCCTATTGGAGAAAACAACTACTTAGTGTAAAAAAAATAAATATATAAAAATAAAACTATATGTTACCATTTCCCTATTTTTAGTTCCTATTTGGTGCATTTTCACAATCTTTTGACTTTCGGGAATAAAAATCTGGTGAAATTAAACTTTCTAAAGTAACATTTTAATTTGATAGACGAATGCCTTAATTTTTAAAAATAAAGAAAAAATGGTCAGCAGTGAAATTTTTTTTTTATTTAACTGAGGTTTATGTTAAACTTGCAAGTTTACTTTTCCTTACCATTTTAACACTAAAACTTTTTTATTTCCTTTTAAGTTTTTACTTATAATGAATATGCATTTGTACCCACAGGACATTCAAATAAGAAATAATAACAATGTAGTATTTTTAGTACAAAATTTTGGTATAAAATTGTCTTAAAGAGGTATTAAAGAAGGGACGGTAAGGTAAAAATGGGGACGGTAAAGGGAAAAAGGGACGAAACGGGAAAAAAAGGGGTGGTAAGGCTGGAACGGTAAGGAAATTTACCACCTATTTTAGGCAAATCATTTTAAGACTAAGTGGTAGCCACAATGTTCATTGATTTTTAGAAACAGTTATTTACTTTGGATTAAATTAAAAAATAATAATAATTTACCTCGAAACGTGCAGGAATAAACCTTGGGTACGGAAAGACTACCAATAAAGCCACGATGCTTGAAATTGATATTTAAATGCCGATTTAAATTCTGCAGTAAATTTCCTGTCAAAGAATTTGAGACGTTCTTTCTTTAGCATACTTCTGCATGAGAAAAAACTTTAAAAAAATTCTGTGGCTGCATCTGAAGTGATTTTCTGTATAAGTTTAGCAAGAGGGACGGTAAGGAATCTAAAATCCAGGGACAGAGTTCAAAAAATAATATCAAACGTAAAAATGTGTGCAGGTTAATTTTTTGCTACATATTTATATAAAACAATTGTCCCAGTTTCGGAAAACAATTACATCGTATTACTTTTATTGAAACAATTTTATACAGACAGCTCAAAACTTAAAAATCAGCATCAGAGGCACGGGACGGTATAGGGGTTTTCCTGGTATTTGGACCCCCAACATCGTCCAAAACTTATTTATCTCGTTAATATGGTTGTGCAATCATGCAATAGGATGTTCCCCAGTATATAAAATAAAAAAACACAAAAAATGTACTAAAATAAAAATTATAATTCAGGGGCATAAAATTCAAAAGATTGTGAGAATGCCTCATTTATTCATGAGTAGTAAGTAATTTATAATTTAATAAAACACACGCACACTACAATATATAATAAAACACACATAAACAACGTCTGCATTTAACTGTTAACGGTATATGTAAATATTAAACAGACATACAACAATAAATACAATAAACCCAACTGGAGTGAAAAATTAGCCAGAGACAGGAATCGAACCCAGGACCACAGCATTCTAGGCTGTCGCAAAAAATCGAAAAGATCTCCAGGTGTAATATTAAATATTCTTCGATTAAAAGAGGATTATGGAGCTATGAAGTCTCCGAGACGTCCGCCAAAGCTGTCTAAAAGGGAAAAAAGATCCATTATAAAAAGAATGAGCAGTGGAAAAACAACTTTAGGCGAACTTTCGAGAGATCCACTGATAGCAGAGTTAAAAAGTACCTTATCCAGAGTAGTCAAGAGGTCTAAGATATTGAGGTACAAGAAAAGAAAGCCCCAACCACGTATGACTAAAATGCATCAGCAGAATTGCCTGCATTGGGCAAAAGATCACTTGTCCTAGAATTTAGAATATGAAAGAGTAATATTTTCCGATGAAAAAAGTTCAATTTGGATGGTCCGGATAGTTTTTCTTATTATGGGCACGATCTGAGCATGAAACCAGAAACCTTTTCAAAACGACAGCAGGGTGGAGGTTTACTCATGGTTTGGGCAGTATTTGGATTTCATGGTAAGATCAACGTTGCGTTTCCCTCTGGCAGATTGAGTGCATTAACCTACCAAGATCTACTTGAAGAAAACTTGCTGTATTTTCTGAGGAAATTGGCGGACCTTTCTGGATGTTCCAACAAGATAATGCATTCATTTCACACGGCAAACAGCACTTGGGAATGGTTTCTTAATAATGGTGTACATGTAATTCCATGGCCACCTGTTTCTCCTGATTTAAATCTTATGGAAAATGTATGGAGCCTACTGATTAGAGCTGTTTACGCAAATGGAAAACAATATGTCACAATTTAAGAATTAAAAGCTGATATCATTTTCCATTGGAATGAAATCGATCAAAATATATTAACCCCTTGGGGACGAGCGACACGCATACGTGCCGCATGAAGCGCTCAGAATACTTGTTTTTCCTCACCAGTAAAATTTTACTGTAAAATTTGCCTTATTTAATCAGCGCACTTTCTCGATTCAAGAAGACACAAATTTCCGTTTTTAAAAAACGGTGACAAAAGATTAAAAATTTCATAAAAGGCTCCCGTCCCGAAGAGGTTAAAAAGCTTGGACCACTACATGCCTGATAGCGTTTTTACATTAATTAAAAGATCTGGTGCATACACTGGCTATTAATCTATATTTTTGGCCAGTGTTCATATCATTATGAAACACCTCAAAATGGAAAAATGCAGCTTATTTAATGTATAAATTGCTGTTTCAATTATATTTTATTATAAAATAAAAAGTTTTGTTCAACTTCTAACATTGATTAGTTGAGTCTGTTTTGTAACATTTTCTTCTTTTTTATGCTTGAAAAACTGGATGTTCATATCATTATGAAACCCAGTGTATTTATATATACCGTTAATTTATAATTTATTTATTTTTCATTCTTGAATATTATTTGCTTAAACCTTTATGTACTGAATTATGAATTCATGAAATTTTTATCTTTTAAAGCATTTTTCATGAATTGTTTAAACTACATTAAAAGATTTACATAATCATGTAATAAATTTTAGAAGGATTTTAGAAGGATTGAAGTATATGGAAGGATTGATTAAATTTGAATTTATAGGGATTTTGTGCAATATTTATAACCCCACTCAAATCTTTCATTTTAAATGTGTTTCTTACTATTTTGTAGAATTAGGAAATGCACAAATATAATGTCCTTGCAATAGAAATATAGAAATATTTCCGAATTGAACCCCCCCCCCCTCCCTTAACGCCAAGAAAGCCGAAAAGATGCAAAAGCAAAAGAAATCATCCTTTTAAAAATATTTTTGTTTTGCGTAACTAATAATGCTTTTGGAACAAAATAAAGTAATGCACCTATAACTTATTCTAAACTGTATTAAAACTAACCAATGTATTAAATGAATTTTATAACAAGTTATTTTAATGGTACTTATAAGTACCGTCAGTAGATAAAGGGTTAAAATATCTTCTGCCAAGGTGTTTTATACCCTTGTTTGCTTAACTTATCTTTGTTATTGATCGCCTGATGTTGAGAGCTATTAATTAATTGCTCTTGAAACTAGACATGTTTTTTTATTTACCATCTGGAGAAAAAGATTGTCTACGTCGACATGCGTAAAGATCTTTATTAGAGTCTTTGATTTGAATTTATTAGGTCTGCAAAAGTAAAAATATCCATGAACGATGAGATAAACTTTTCTTCAGGGTGTCCCTCAACCCATGGGTCAAACTGTAAGAATTGACAGAGGACACTGTAATAATCATTCATTGTATAGGAATGTATGAGCGCAAAACTGAATGTTTTCAGATATTTAAGAAAAACTACTTAACCAAGCTAAAAGTGGATTTTTTTTAACAAAAAAAAATTTGAGATTGTAAAAGACTAAGATGCTGTAACAGCCAAAATCTGGTAGTAAAGTATAGCTCGAAAGTCGCACTAACTAGGGAACATCTCCAACTATCAGTTCTGGATTTTGACGAGAGTTGTATCGTTCGAAAGCTCTTGCCACCAAGATCAAGAAATGTATAGTAACTATAGTGCCAAATCCAATAGTTCACGAGATAGGAACTTTTGTAGTTGGCTTTTTCTGAAAAAAAAAAGGGAAAAACAGAATGAAATTCCTTCTAAAGCTATCAAGGACAGGAATTTTGTCATATTAAATTATGATAATGTTTTTCTATGTAAAAGTGTTTAAAATAATAATAGTGTTTCCAACACCAATCACAAAGGACCAAGGGCATTACTGTTTGGCCGTAAAACCGCTGTCTTGATCCACTTCTGGAACTGCCATCAAGCCCATGCCCTCTTTTCATCCCATAGGATCAGGCGATGTTAAAGTCAAAATAGACGTATAATTCAACTATTTTCAGTATCGCCATCTTTTTTGTGCGCATCCGGTGTTTTCCAATTTCAATAACTTTAGAATCACATTTTGCATGAGGAAAACTTTCCTTCAAGTCGATCTAATCTTCTTATCTCCTTTCTACTGTTTCACTCTCCATCCTTTTGTTAATAAACCGCAAACAGAGGGAGAAGAATGTCTTTCCCTGGAAAAGTGCTGAAGGATGGTAAAACAAACTTCTAAATGCAGTCTTAGTTCCTGTTTCTAATTATGTTGTACTTGCAATTCGCATTTATTGCCCACCAATTCGTAAAACAGTTTTCGAAACTTTTCTTCCTTTTATTTATTTATTATTTTATTTTATTTTATTTTATTTTAGGTTTTTTTTTTCTTTATCTTTTTGCTATTTTCAGTTGTGAATATTTCTTGAGCTATTGGCTTCGGGAGTTTAAATCCTCATTTCTTGACCTTCGTGACAAGAACTTTCGAACGAGACCGCTGCCGTGAAAATCCAGAACTGACAGTTGGAAATGTTCTTTAGTTAATTTTTTTTCAATCAGATGTCTATGTATTATAATGAATAATTCATGTACTAATCATTAATACGTAAGAATTTAACCAAACATAATATTTAATTTAGATGCTAATACATTGTTTTATTAAACTTAAATATTAGCAGTATTTAATATGAATATACATAATTCTTATAAAATTAAGCTTACACAACTTTATCAATGATATTCGCAAAAGCTTTTTCAAAATTCTCATTTGTCAGGTGGGAGCTGCATTTACTTTTTATTATTTTCAATTCAATAAATGTAATCTTACATAAGTACATTGATTTAAAAAGGAACAAAATCTTCGTTACAGAAGATGGTAAGTTAGAAACATATTCTGATGCTAAGTTCCAAATGCGTAAGTTTTTATTGTTTATCTATTTTAACTCGATTTTTATTGCGTCAGATTTAAAATCAATCTCAAGCTCTTTCAAAAATATATTTTAAAAAATATCTATCTAGATATAATTATGTATCTATTTTAATTATAGACGTCACTTGGGGAGCCGTATAAAAGGAACTAGAAGGCTGCGTGCGGACTGCGGGCCACATAGTCAGTACCACTGCTCTGTAGTAAAGTAATCTCTCTTTCATATAGTGAAGTAATTTACTCATTGTGGTTTGGAACAGGGGTGAAAAAAAATTCGCTATAGCCGTTATGGAGTTTCTGCAATAAAATACAGCCCGCTCTGTATTTTCATGTGTGTTACTATATTTCTTATATTAATGAGTTTATCTAAGAATAAAATTTAAGAGTAAATTTAACAAAGTTGATCTTTTTGATAAAGCTGAACTTTATTTTGGTCAGCTACAAAACTTTAAAATAAATTCAAATAATAAAAAAGGTTTTCAGATGCCTCCGAAGATTAAAAATAGCAGATAAACTGAAAAAAAAAAGATTTATTATTCATTGCATAGAAAGCTGTTAAAAAATGTTCCAAACATGTAAGGTATTCCATAAAATACAAATTTAGATCTTTAAGTGGTGTCACTTGTGGGATTTTTGCAGCAAATAAATTTTAAGGAATGTAAAAAAGTTATAAAAAAGTTATTTTAGTAGATTTTTGCATCAATTGTAGCTTCTAACAATTAACTTTAAAAAAGATTGTTAATTCCATTTTGAATTTTTTGTTAGTTATGGGGGTTTTTAAATAAGTAACACAACTAATGTTTAAAAGGATTTAAGGTCCAATTTAACTTTGAATTTTAAAAAAGAAACAGGCTGGGAGGGGGAGTTCATGTATGATGGTTTTAACCATAATTCAAATGTAATGTCTAAAGTCTCAAGTACTATGTTTTTGTTTTTATTGCAAAAAATATGTGTTATGTTTAAAATATCAGTAAAAAATATCATATTAATACGATTTTATTTTTATTTTAAGCTGTATGTCAAAATATCTGCTAGAAAGTTTTGCTAAGAAGAAGTGCCTCTGATAAAATTTCTACAGTCTATGAAAATGTCGGTTATATACTTATTACTTTTTTGGAGTGATATTTTCAAAGATTTCCATTCTTGAAATTGCCATCTATTTCAAGTGTGATGTAAAATCTTCAAATGATTATTACTTTGGATATTTATAAATAAAATGTGAACAACATTAAATGGTACAAATGTAAAGATGTGCAAAAAAGCGTGTATACAGCTGTTTTGGAGATTCTAAAGTTCCTCTACTTCTTGTCAACGAAATAGCGGAGAGTGTCAAAAACAACAGCGGAGTCAATTGTTCCCGCGCACACGAGGATACCAATAAAAGTGCAAAGTCATTCGGGAAGAGCTCAAGCAGAAAGGAGAAAAAAGGGGGAGAGACAGCAAATTAAAAAAAGGGAGCCAAACTTTAGAAAACTTGGGCGTAGTGGAAATATCAATAAACAAGATTTTCTCATTTCTGCTTCGGCTCTTCCAGAATAGATGAGCACTTTTCATTGGTCTCCTCTTGTGCAGATGTATAATGGACTCCGCTGTTGTTTTTGAACACTCTCCGCTATTTCGCCTCTGAGAGACAGCTGTGAAATTGCCATATATTTCAAGTGTGATGTAAAATCTTCAAATGATTATTAGATTGGATATTTATTAATAAAATGTGGACAACGTTAAATGGTACAAATGTAAAAATGTGTAAAAAAGTGTGTATACAGCTGTTTTGGAGATTCTAAAGTCCCTCTACTTCTTGTCAACGAAATAGCGGAGAGTGGCAAAAACAACAGCGGAGTTCAATTGTTCGCACATGCAGATACCAATAAAAAGTGCAAAGTCATTCGGGAAGAGCTCAAGCAGAAAGGAGAAAAAAGGGGGAGAGACAGCAAATTAAAAAAATCGGAGCCAAACTTTAGAAAACTTGGGCGTAGTGGAAATATCAATAAACAAGATTTTCTCATTTCTGCTTCGGCTCTTCCAGAATGGATGAGCACTTTTCGTTGGTTTCCTCTTGTGCGGGGGTATAATGGACTCCGCTGTTGTTTTTGAACACTCTCCGCTATTTCGCCTCTGAGAGACCGCTGTGAGGCGCGCCTCTCTATCTCTCATATTTCTATGTTTTGAACTTTAATTTTTAAATTTCGCACTGATGATGGAGCTTTAAAAGCTCCGAAACAGTTGCATGCACACTTTTTAAACACATTTTTGCATTTGTTCTTTTTAACGTTATCCATTCTTTCTTAATGTATCGGCGCAAATTTCAATCCTCCCATTTTAAGTATTGGATATGTTGATCTTTAAACAATTTTATTTTGATTAAAATTTGATCTTTAAAAATGTGCCGCCCTAGCAAAAAATCTTGTTAGTATCTATGCTGTCATTAATTTTTTTTAATTAACTTCTCTGCACTAATAAATATTACTGGGGTGCTTTCCGCCTTTTCAAAATATTCAACGAAAATTTTTAATTATCAAACAGACGACAGATGGCACCACAGACGCAGCTCCCAAAGACTCTTTGAAACAGAAAAAGCATTCAGTTACTGACTGATCTCCGCGAGAGTGGACGTATATCTTTTCCCTGTCTGCGATGACAATGTGTCGCGTTCTAAACTTTTAGTATTTGTTAATTTTTATTATTTATAATTAAATGAATGTTTAATTAGAAAGATTTTTAAAACTAATGACACACATTAAAATAACATGACATTTTTCGAATAATCACCACGATTAAAACGGATTGAATATCTGTAACGAGAAAGCTAACATCAATCTATCTCCAATTATCATACATATCTTCTGAATCTATTTGATTTAAAAGCCTGATAAAAATTAATTTTTAATTTTTGCAGCGGTTAAAATTAAATTTGAAAAGGTATCAAGTTAAACACGTCGACTGTCACGATATTGCTTTATTTTGATCATCTTTTGCAAATATTCAAAAAACTTAAATAAAATTAATTATTTGCTTTAGTTTGATGGCCAACAGGAATCATTTCTTAAAAATTAGTTGTAAATAATAAACAGTGTTTACCTTTGTGAACGTCGCTTGGATTATGTTGCTAGGAATGGCATTCCTATCAAGATAAAAACAGAAACATAACAGTCAAAATAATATCATATACTTTTATACATTATATAATTTAAATAGTAAAAACTTAAAAAATCATGGAAAGTGTGACTGGTAAAAATAATATTTGAAAGTAAGTTAAATAATAAATTTATCTCCAATTTATTAATTGATAAGACTTGAAAAGTATTATACGCATTTAAAGAAAATCATGCAAAAAATTCACAGTTTATTATTAGATCATGTTCTTGATTCAAATGTTACAAAAATATAGTTAATAAATTATGAGCCTTTTTTTTTAATCAAGGTACACCAAGAATTGTTAACAAACATAAGAGATGATAAATTAAAGTTGTAAATGTAAAGTTACTTATGTATAATTACGTGACCAGCGTTTATACAGGAGTTCTATTACCTGCGATTTGCAAACATAAAGGATAATGGCCAGAATGTGACTTCAAGTAAATGCTGTTGCATATAGCCTTATAAAATATAAAAGAACAAAAAACATGTAGACACAAGTAGAATTATAACCCTTTAAAACCGGACAGCTTTTTGAGTTTTTTTTAAAAACTATGATGTAACTGAAATTTGTAACTGAGAATTCATTATCTGTTGATGAAATTCATATAATATAGTTTCTGTTAACCAGCACAATCACGCAATTCCAGCATTTATGGAATAGATGACTCAAGAAGATAGAATTTTAGTTATTGCCTAACCCGCACGATTGTGCGGGTCCGGTCTTAAAGGGATAATGCAGTAAAAGATTGAATGCTAGCCACAAAGTTTCATCCACGGTTTCAGGGGTTATAAATTGATCATTCAGCAAGAAACAAAAATAAACTAGTCGGATATGCCAATCCCAAAACTTTCTTCTGTATCACATACGTAAGTACTTCAAAATTCTCTATCACAATGCCGAACTTAAATGACATTCTATACCCATCATGAGGATTCTAAAGATATGAAATTATATGCATCAGTTCTTGAGATATAAATAGCGTAAATCCTGAAAAATGTAGAATAGCAGCGCCAACGGTTGGATGCTTTACACCAAAACCTAATCAGCAACAAATAATGTGAATGCCTCTCACTGAATCTGAAGTTTGGTGAAAATCTGCGCCTTAGTTTTTGATATAGAGCTATTGTGGAAATCGTGAAAAATTCTGCATAGCAGCGCCACCTGTTGTGTGATTTACACCAAAACCTAATCAGCACCAATTTATATCAAGTACTAACTGAATCTGAAGTTTGATGAAAATTCGTGCTCAGTTCTTTAGATAATTCTAGACTTAGTTCTATTCTAGATTTAGTTCTAGAGTAGAGCTATTGCAGAAATCATGAAAAATGCAGCATAGCAGTTCCACCTGTTGGGAGATTTATATTAAAAACTAATCAGCACCAATTTATATGAGGGACTAACTGAATCTGAAGCTTGAGGAAAATGTGTGCTTTAGTTCTTGAGATATAGCTATCGCGGAAATCATGAATAATGCAGCATAGAAGCGCCACCTGTTGGTATATTTACACCAAAAAGTAATCAGTACCATTTATATCAGGGTTTAACATAATCTAAAGATTTATTATATCCCGTGCATTAGTTCTTGAGATAGAGCGCTCACAATATTTGTGTAACATACAAACTCGCAGACGCTGCAGGCAGACATTTTCTAAAAATAATCAAATCGTGTTCAGGACCTTCTAAAATGTGTAAATCCGTCGAGAACCGGGAAGTCGACTTTTTTCACGATTTCAATTCTTTCGTCTTGTAAAGATAGAGAAAGTAAAAATATAACAGTTGCACTATTTCTGAAACAAAAAATATTTACCTTTACGTTTTTTTAAGTAACGTAAAAATTGCATTTTTTATTTACTCAAATCAATATAGGTACTCATATATTGGTATATCAGTTCCAATTGAGTTAGTTATTCAAAATAAGATACCCGTAATATGAAACTTTTATAGAACCTGAGAGAGTACTATTTTCCAAAACGTAATTTTTTCTAAAACTCTGCTAAAATTGAATGAAAATCATTGAACCGTATTCCAACACGATTGTTACAAATATTGGTACAGTGTACAACACAAATTACCCAACAGGAAATATAATTTCCCATTTCTTGACTTTTTTTTTCTTTATCAGATCATTAAACAACTAAATGCTACCTTGTAAATGATAAATAAGTATCGTGAAATCGTCCCTTAAAAATCCTCGGTTCCGCATTCGCAATTTTATCAACGAATACATAGGTCAAGAGGTGTCGTATTTAGCTAAAAGAGATAGTAATTCTAAGAAAGGAATTGGAGTCTATTTAAGCATACCCAATGTTTTAATGAGAATTAATCTTTCATAATCATCGTCTATTAGCTTGTAAGGACGATGATTTCCGATAGCTTATCATTAATAGCAGCGTAACTATTACATATGTTTTGATTACACGCAACACATTGTACAGAGACTGTTCGTACATTTTTTACATGATTTTGTTTAATTATAAAAGGATAAAAATCTGCATGGAAAAAAATCTTTTCATAGGAATTAGTCTTATATGAAATATAAATTATCATGTTCTACCGGAAAGTTTTTAAAAGACAAATAAGTATTTAAAAAAAAATAATAATAATAAAACAAGTAGCAAACTGAAGCGAGCAGCTACACAACACAAACCAATGTTAATTTCACTGAAAGAAATAGAACAAGAAATGGCTACTGGTACCATACGCTTTGCTGATACCGTTGCTAAATCTGTTGGTACATTTTTGAGCGTTTAGACTTTTAATAAGGGAACTAGATAGTACCTGATAAAACATGAAGACACAAAGCTTGACAACTCCATTGGAAAAGTCCTTCAGGCCTGTACCAGGAGAAAAAGGTAATTTTCCTATTCCTTTTTTTTTTTTTTTTTTATTCAGCAAACTTTACTTAAACATATGTAACTAAAATGCTGGGAACCTGATTATAGAAGCTTTAATCCCAGTTTTCGTCAATACTGAATTTGAATGAAAGTTTCGTAAAATTAGTCAGATATATCAAAGTTGGTTTCATTTATGGCAATTTATTTTTGGTCTCCAAACTTGGCTATATTTTGCCATATATCGCCAAATTTTGTGAGAATTTGACGCTGGGGTATATGACTATGGGATTCTAAACGTATATAATAGAAACGATAAGAGTTACAACAATTTAAAAATTTGGAAGAAACCAAATTTTCTAAAGCTCACAATGAAACCTGATTATAGAAAAATCAGCCAACATAGAATTTCAAACTGTAGTATCTTAGCCATTTTTAGGTGCGTTGGTAATTATATAAATACTTAGCACCTATAGTCGTCGTTCAGTCCGTCTGTCCGCACATAACAGAGCAAAAACTACCCAACCAAATGGTCTGAAATTTTAAATATATAAATGTTGCAAAATTTTGTCGAGCCATTTCAAATTTTATTAAAATCGGATGTATAGTTTAATTACAGGGAAAGTCATAATTTTTCCGTTACATTACGGCCAATGAGAAAAATTATTGCAAGTGCATTTTAATGATGTTACAGCCTTCCGAATGGTCTGAAATTTCAAATATATAATTATTCTAAAATTTCGCCGAGTCATTTCAAATTTTATGAAAATCGTATCTATAGTTTAATTACAGGGACAATCAAAAGTTTTCCGTTACATTACGCTCAATGGGAATAAATTGTTGCAAGTGCATTTTAATGATGCTACAGCCTTTCGAATGGTCTGAAATTTTAAATGTATAATTGTTCTAAAATTTTGCCGAGTCATTTCAAATTTTATGAAAATCAGATGTATAGTTTAATTACAGGGACAGTCAAAAGTTTTCTGTTACATTATGGCCATAATGGGAAAAAATTATTGCAAGTGCATTTTAATGATGTTACAGTCTTTCGAACATAAGAAAATTGATATGCACTTATAAAGTGCACTAAAATATACATTCAGTACAATATGCCGTGCAAAAAATATTTATAAAACTAGTTATAGTACGAACGCACCTCATTTGCGACGTTTGACGAACAATTTGCAACTTGTTTAAGATAGAAATAACACAAAAAATGCTCCTATATCCTTATATAAAAGCCGAACACTAGAAATAACACAAAAAATGCTCCTATATCCTTATATAAAAGTCGAACACTTAAATGTGAAAACGTTTGGGATTTATATTTTTTTTACATTTTTTTTTTTTACTTGAAATCTTAAAGTGTCCTCCAGAAAGAAGCTGGACAACGAACTCGATCGATATTTTGGTGTACTCTGTACACATCTAAATTAGTTGATAAATACGATCACTAACTTATGACAAAAAAAAAGATTGTTTCAGAGTCACAAACGCAAACTGTTATACAGGCTGAACCAAAAGTCTTGCCCTGATTATAATAATTCATTATAAATTAACCGTTTGTATAATAATGTAACTTGTTGTATCTTTGGATAGGTCAGTTTAAGAAGTTTTTTGTACATTAAATGGCGCGATTTCTTCTTCTTCAAGAGCGACTCAGGAAAAGAGGGCTTTGTAAGGAAGATATTTTTGGCCGGAATGGCGTCGATTCAAGAGAAAGCTCAATGTGTGCTTTGGTTTCACGAAACGAAATCGCCCATTAATGTTCTGCGAACATTCCGACATTGTTATGGATGCAACCCTCCCGAAGCAAAATCAATAAAGCGATGATATGACAGGTTTAAAGAAAGAGGCAGTGTTACTGATCTGTCCAGAAGTGGCAGGCCTAGTGTGAGTGAAGCAATTGTTGAATGCGTTTGGCAATCGTTTTAGCGTAGCCCTACTCAATCAACTCGTGATCTTCAAATACCTCCTGCTAAAGCTAATGTGTGTACTGTAACAGAAAACATGTTAAGAACACTTGGTGGAGACAAGAATACCGCTCAGATATTCTCCAAGCTACAAAGGAGAACATGTTAGAATTTACTGAGTGTTCTTATTAAAAAAAAATTATAACAGTACTTACAATGTATCCAAACAAACATATGTCTAATTATAATAGTTTGAGCACAATAAATATTTATAATCAGGGCAAGACTTTTGTTTCACCCAGTATATCAGCCCTTTTTTTAAGATAGAGGTTAAACAAATAATCCTCCGGAATCCTTGTATCAAGGCCGAACACTTAAAGAAAAAACTTTTTTCTATTTCTAATTTTCTTTTTGTTCATCTTCTTGTATTTGAAATCTTTAAGTGGTGGCCATTTGAAACAATGTGGTGCATGAAGCTTGTCAGCGAACTCGGTCGAGATCTTGGTAATCATGTACACATGCAAGTACACAGCCAAATCAGTTTATAAATATGAATACTACAGCATGACAAAAATCATGTATATAGTATATATCTATACTAATAAAAGAACAAATCGCTCTGTATGTGGGCAATGGCAAGCGAAAACTACTGCACGTAGAAGTCTGAAAATTTAGATGCGAATAGTCCAAGAATGATCCTGATGAAACTGAGGTTCAGATTTTTAATTTTTTAAGGGTCGGAACCCCAGGATCCCTTTACGTTTTTATGCACTAAATTGGTTATAACATGCCTCTTTTCTATCCAATCTTCTTCGTTTTGAAGACGAATTCTCCATTCAGTTTCTACCCCATTTCTACATTTCAGTTAAGACACTGGCACTCTTGGGGCACGGTACAGGGCCCCTTGAAGTTTTAGTGCACCAAATTGTTAATACATTGCATCCTTTTAATCCGATCTTCATTTTTGAGATCCTTTTTCCATTTAGTTATTATCCCGTTTTTACATTCCAGCTAAGACCTTGGGCCCGTCAAGGAGCCCGTAGGGCCCGGGTAAGAGCCCCTTGAACTTTTAGTGTGGCATGCATTTTTCACCTCCTAATTTTTTCACCTTCTCAGTACGTAATTTTAAAGTAGAGTCTTGGACTCATCTACCTAGACCAACAGCCACATATTTTTATTGGGGCCCTAGGGCCCTTTTTTAAGCATTTCTTTAAAATTATATTCATATGATTAATTCATACTCTATGCTTAATTTTTACTAATCGAAGATCTAAAACGCTACGTACTAAAACGTTTTAACATGTTTTCATGTTAGGACCTTGCTCTCAACTATTAGTTGGCCCCTTTTGGGCCCCATATTATAGCTCTCTTAAAAATAGTCCGATTCACTAGCTTTTTAATGCTAGCAACTTTTTAGGTTCTCCAGCTACTACATGAATGACAAAAAAAAATTTCAGACTTCAGCTACCACCAATTTTGAATATTAATCGCCTTTTTGGGGCCCTTGGTGCAGCTTCTTTAAAAATTATCCGAATTGCTTGCAATTTTCTTTAACATAGTTCTAGCGTCCTCTGATTACATTAAAAAATACTAAAAAGTATCTTTATACCCAACTACGTTCCACTTAAGTCCCTCGCCCCTTGGAGCCCGATACAGGTGACTTTGAAGTTTTTGCACCATATATTGTTAATAAATTGCACCCTCTTAATTCGATCTTCATTTTTGGAAACATTTTTTCATTTAGTTACTCTCCCGTTTCTATATTCCAGTTAAAAACCTGGGTTACTTTAGGGTCCCATAGGGCCCGATAAAGGGCCCCTTGAACTTTTTGTGTGCCATACATTTTTCATCCCCTAATTTCCTCACATTCTCAGTGCATAATTTAAAAATTGAGTCTTGGATTCTTCTCCCTAGACCAACACCCTCATATTTTTATTGGGGCCCTAGGGCCCATTTTTAAGCATTTACCCAATTTTTGCGTATTTCTTTAAAATATTATTCTAATGATTAATTCATACCTACACTTAATTTTGACTCATTGAAGATCTAAAACGCTAAGTACTGTAACATTTTAACATATTTTCATGTTAGGGTTCTGCTCTCAACTATCAGTTGGCCCCTTTTTGGCTCCCTATTATAGCCTCCATAAAAATGGTCCGATTAACTAGCTTTTTTCCCTAATAACTTCTTAGGTTCACCAGCTACTACCGGAACGACAAAAAAAAAAAAAAAAAAAAAAAAAAAAAAAAAAAAAAAAATCAGACTTCAGCTACCACCAATTTTGAATATTAATCGCCTTCTTCAGGGCCTTGGTGCAGCTTCTTTAAATATGATCGGAATTACTTGCTATTTTCTTTAACATTTTTCTTCAAAAAAAATACTGCCAGTCGGAAAAATAGTTGCCCTTATCGTACCGGATTAATTTCCGACCCAGCTCGGAATAAAATCCGTAAAAATAAGGAAATAGTCAGTAAAACGGTATTTTACGGATTTTATTCCGAGCTGGGTTGGAAATTATTCCGGTACGATAAGGGCAACTATTTTTCCGATTCCTACCGGAAAACTGGCATTATTTTTTTTACAGTGTTCTAACATCCTCTGACTAGATTAAAAACTACTAAAAACTATCATTATACGCAACTAATGCCACTTAAGTCTCTAGCCCCTTGAGTCCCGGTACAGGACCCCTTAAAGTTTTTACACCATAAATTGTTAATAAATTGCCTCCTCTTAATCCGATCTTCATTTTTGGAACCATTTTTTCCATTTTGTTATTCTCCAGTTTCTTTATTCCAGTTAAATTGCTGGGGCACCCTAGGATTCCATAGGGTCCGATCCGGAACCCCTTGAACATTTTCTGCGGCATGGATTTCTCACCACTTAATTTCCTCGCATTCTCAATGCAAAATTTTAAAATTGATTCATACACACTTCTTCTTAGACCAACACTCTTTTATTTTTACTGGACCCTAGGGCCCTATTTTAAGCATTTCCCATCTTTTTCTGCGCATTTCTGTAAAATTTTATTCTAATGATTAATTCATACCTTATATTTAATTTTAACTAATTGAAGATCTAAAGTGCTAAGAACTTTTTAACAAGTTTTCATGTTAGGACCCTGCTCTTTACTATCAGTTGGCCCTCTTTGGGCCCTTTTTAACAGGTCTCTTAAAAACGGTCTGATTCACTAGCTTTTTTTTTTACACCTTCTTAAGTCCTCCTGCTACCACATGAATGACAAAAAAATTTCTCAGACTTTGAACATTAATCTCCTTCTTGCGGCCTTTGTTGCAGCTTCTTTAAAAACTATCCGATTCTATTATAATTTTCTTTAACATAGTTTCAACGTCTTCCAACTACTTTACTAAAAAAAATTCTTATACCCAACTACATTCCAATTAAGACCCTCCCCCCCAGGACCCGGGTTTTCTGTATAGCTCAGCTACCACTTTTTCCAAACATTAATCTCCTTTTTCAGAATCAACTTACATTTACTCACTACAACCGTAAATTAAAAATCGCATTACCTTAAAGGTAACTTTCATCCGTTTATTAAATATCATGTTAATGTTAAAAGTAATTCATGAAATTTACAAGGGGAAGGGGTATCTTCCACCACTTGAAGGCGTATTCTTTCCTCGGATTCAAAGGACCCAATTTCAATGGGATTTGTTCTTTCAGCTTAGATTACAATTCAGCTACTTTCTGTATTATGAAATTCTAGGCTTCAGTTACCAACATTTTCTAACGATGACTATGCATTCCTTTTTTTTTTCTATGGGCTTGATTACTATGAGGTTTCACTCATTCAACTTGGTTTTCGATTGTCTCCGGCACGTGCGGAGCACTTCCGGTACATGCTGCCTTAGGTAGTGGGGACCCAGATTACAAGTTCGTTCGGAAAGAAGTTTGTTGGGAACACACCAGACGTTACAGAAGGCAATGGGTGCCTCCGAAATTAGGTTCATTAAAAAAATTTCAAAAGATATAAAATTATACAAACTTGAGTTTTGTTTAAGGTTATTATTTACAGACCCCGGGCAACGTCGGGTGGGTCTGCTAGTATGTATATATAAATCAAAATTCGAACGGGGTGGTTTTGCTGTCTGAGAGAGTCATTATCGGTAAAAATATACCAAAATTTTTGGAAATTGCTTTATAATAAGCTACATAAAAGGTTCACAATTTTAATTAATCAAGTATTGAAAATTTCATACATTGCCAATCTTAATTGTTTAATAAGCGATTAGCTAAAGATTGATTGTAATAGATGGCGCTATCAGTGCTAGTGCCTTGGAGATCTTAAATAGAGAGAGACCGGAGTCCATTAGAGTGTCAGAAATATGGGAATTCACGATTTTAGCTCATACAATTTTAGCCATTCACGGTCACTACCCAGCAAAGAGGAAATTGCTGACCAGCAGCAAGATAGGTGCTAGCAATGATGGAGAAGTGCTGGCTAATGGTCTACCACTGCATGACTAGTGCTGGGCAGCTTCAGTCAACTTTGCTATTGGAAATCATCAGATGAAATTCTGGTGGGCTTCCGTTTTATATCATGCGCTGGCCCACTACTACCTGGAAGTGCAGGAACTTTTGCAGTATTATTGCTGGGAAACTTTACGCTAGGTGGCGTTGCGAATATCGAAGACATTGAGTATTTGAACACAAATCTGAAATGAATATCCTAACACAATTTAAGCTGTGAAGCTAATTTTTTTTAAACTGTAAATAATATAGCACCACTGCCACCAACAAAATAAATAAGTAAATGAATAAATAAATAAATTCTTTATTTCAAAGCACTTTTTTTTATCCTTAAATCTGGTTTTACTAAGTTACAAAGGATTTCGGTTTTCATAATTCACACAGTTGAGAATCAATTAAAAAAAGCGTATAAAATATATAGGATTTTTATACAATACAATAATTTCTGTACCAGTTTAATGATTGGAAACGTAAATCACGAAAGAAACAAACTTGAAATAGTGTAATGAGAGCTCGAAAGCTACGAGCGGTCATAGAATACGCTTAAAGTACTTGTTCATGTCCGATCACGAAAACCAAACAACACCGAGCGCTGTTAGTACTTGGGAGGACCACATGGAAACCGCTGCAAGTTCAAATATTTCTATTATACAGATATTTCTATAGCTCTTGGTTAAACTAGCTTATAGAAAAAAGGGCCACAATTCTATAATACTTTGTTTTTTTTATAGATTTCTATAAGAAATTTTTGTAAGGGAAAGTGCTGGGCCAGCAAAGGAATAGCAGAAGGATAGGTTCTAACACTGCATGAAAAGTGCCGAATTGAAGTAATGTGATGGCATACCAATACTGGCCTGCTGTTGGCCCTCACTGATGGGCCAGCTGCATTCCACACGGACGCTTTCGTACTAGTTTAAGTAATGGCACAATTGCACTTTACCGCTGACGGCAGTGCTGGCTGCCATATTTTTTCCGGCTGATGGCCCACTGTTTCTTTCTTTGCTGGGTAATATTCCTCAATTAGTGAAATGACATAGTATTAAGCTTGTATTTAATGCAGAAAACAGACATTCCGGTTTTAGAAAACTGATTAATACACTATAAAAATTATTCGGAAACGTCTACAAAAAAGAATGGCAGAAAAAAAATTGTCATTAAAATGCTTCTTAAAATCTCAAAAATATATTGGTTTCTGAGATTTCAAAAGATAAAAGAACCCTTTTCGTAATCGCGTAACTCGAAATAGGTTATTTAATATTTTCGCTAGTGATTATACGAGGGCCATCCAGAAAGTAAGATTTCCACGGCCTGTAAAAAAAACATAATTACCTGGAAAGATTTATTGCAAAAGATACAGTATTGTTTCAGCTACTTCTCAACACAAGAACCGCCGGAATTGTAACACTTCTAATAGCGTGGGATAAGTTTTTGTAATCCAGTGTCATAGAAGTTTGCCGCCTGGGAATGGAGCTAGCTTGTCAAAGTTGTCAACCCACGTCTCATCACCTGTAACGATCCTCGTTGCCCTCATCGTGGTTTCGCTTCAGAAAAAATCTGCGATGCATGAAAGCTTCACGAAAGACCTACTGTTCCGGAAATTGTGCCCCAGATGAGTGCAGAAGAACCTTACACCCGAACACAAGACCAAACGCATGGGAGCAGCATTGACTTTTCTGCAGCGATACCACGATGAGGACAATGAGTACCTCAAGAGGATCGTTAGGGGTAGTGAGAAGTAGGTTGTAAATGTGACAAGCTGGCTCCATTCCCAGTCGGCAGACTCCTATGACACTGGAAAACAAAAAATTATCCCACGCTATGACAAGTGTTAGAATTCCGGTTGTTCTTATGTTGAGAAGTAATGAAACTTTTATGTATCTTTTCAATAAATCTTCCCAGGTTATTATGTTTCTTTCTTTTTACGGGACGTGGGAAACTTACTTTTGGATGACCCTCGTAATATTATTTTCATAGATTAACATATATATTTTTTATAGTGTATTTCCCGAGAAAAAGGTGCATGAATGCCAGTTGTTTTACATGTCATTTCGCAACTGTTGTGACCTCCTTAAGGCTCCTGTCCCTGACGGTGAAGGCACTCACGAGCTAATAGTAATCCTACGGAGAGGGATTTTTCTAATAACTCGTTTGCATTACGACATTTTTATTTTTGTTTTTTATTTATTTATTTTTTTTTTGCATTGGATAGCCGAGATCCGTCTCTACATCGCACCTTTTTTACTTTTTAGATTTTGGTTGCAGATATTTTTTAGAATGACACTATCATTTTCAGAACCGGTTTTGAAAGTGAAAGTAACTTTATAAAAAATATCTGCAACCAAAATCAAAAAAGGTACGATGTAGAGACGGATCTCGGCTATCCAATACAAAAAAATTATTTAAAAATGTCGAAATGCAAACGAGATATTAGATAAACCCTGCCTGTAGGATTAGCATTAGCTCGTGAGTATCTTCGCCTGCAGGGACAGGAGTCTTAACAGAGCATGCAAACAAAATATGTTTAAAATTTGCAAATCATACAATCTTATAAATTTTTGGCAAAACAGATCATGTTCCGGAATAAAGTTTTCAAATTAAATGGTAGGTTGACAATAATTTCCGAAAAGATTCCTTCTGTCTCTCTGAAAAACCTTTTAACAATTACGAAATCGATGATTTATATATAGGTTGCATGACATTCGAAAAATTGTTTTGGAAGTCCTAGTTATTAAAAATTCACATGAACGAACCGATACAAAAATACACTATTCCAATATGGTCACACTTTTTTCTCGCTTAAACACTGACACTGTTTCATATCCACAAACGCCCGATTTATCATACAGTAATATAGTAACAATAAAACGTATGGTTTGTTCAACATTCACTTCTCTATCTTCAGTGCGGTTTACTATCTTTGTCATTTTGCTAGGAGCACAGTTACCTAAGGCAACGAAAATTACAGACGGTGATATTTTACCGATCTCGGCTTTTTTGAGCAGAGTGGGCAAATTTATAATCTCAATTAAACGCAGTGTAATTACAGATTAATTGCATGTAATTGAGTATAGTAACATACATTCAAACGCAGAAATTTTGTGAAATAATGGGATGGGGGCGGTTCCGGCTACAGTGCTGCAAGAATTTTTTACGGGATGTAATTTTAACTGTAATTAATTACATACAATTAAACTATAATTAAATTGCACATAATTGGAATTACAAATTTGCCCAACTCTTTTTTGAGTCTAGCTTCATCACATGACAGCTCGAGAAACCAACCCATCTGGATTAAGCGACATCAAGAGGATTAATGTTGAATTTGCATTTTTCTACGAAAGGAACAGTATAAATTTCTAGGAGGAGAGGGAATTGCACTTTTAAACCAATACCAAATACGAATCTTTCGGAGGGACATTTTCATGCTGCGTGGGGGGAGGGGGAGAGGAAGACTTTACACACTAGCCAACTCATGAATTCCTCACAGAGAGGAGTGGATGTATCGTGCCCTGTTCACTTACTGCAAATAAACAATTTTTACATGTACTTTAACAACATACGGAAGAGAAATATGCTAAAAATGTATTATTCAAAAATAGTGGCGCTAATAGAATATAAAAATAGCCGCTAGTGGCAATTCTGTTTCCGAAATATAAGAATTGCGCTTAAAATAGATTTGAATTAATAAAATGAAGTTTTAATCAAGGAATACGTACCACAACAAATCCAGCATAGAATCGAGAATTGCACCTTTTCTTCCGGACATCTTTTCATTTTGGACGGAAACCTGGGCAGTGATTTTCTGACCCGGGTGTATGACGTGGCCTGCTGTGACTCCCATAATGGCTGATACGCATGACAGGAGGAGGAAGAATCCGACGGTCAGACCCACCATTCGGGCATCGCTTCCTTTTCGAAGACTGGATACGCCTGCATTTAAAACTCGTTACAATGAGAATTATAATATTTATATTGATGTCTGAAAAATTAACAATAGCAAAATGTTAAAGTATATTTCAATAAGTCACTTTTTTTTAGGGTTGCGTACTTAAAAAGTAAAAACGGAACCATTATAAGATCACTCCTGTGTCTGTCTGTCACAGCCATTTTACTCGTAAACTATGGAACGTGGAAAGTTCAGATTGGGGGAAGTAAAAAAAGACTATTGACCCACATATTTACAGATTATTAAACATTCACAAATATATTTAGGAAAAATCTAGAGGGGCTAATTAAGTTACTTGAAAAAAATATTTTCTTTGTATATAGTGTGGAGTATCATGTGGAAGCTTTCGTAGCGCGGAATTCAAAAATACATTTCTTTTAATAAGTATTATATCTTCAGATATATCGTCAAAAATGCAATGCAAAAGTATGTCCTTCACCCCCCATCTATTTCTGAATCTACTGAAACTAAAATTATAAAAAATTTAGAGGTAGTAAATGTTAATTTAAACCTTGCAGGGAAATTATAGCGATTACCCTAGGTCACATATTTTTTGAGAAAAGCACATTTTTCCGTTACACACAAATTTCTATTTGCGAGCATACTGCAAAGGTGTTGAGGAGCGCTGGCGTTACCTATCGTAGCAGAAGTAAAAAATCATTGTTGATAATGATTTTTGAAAAAAATCGTTGGTAATTAGCCGAGATATTAACCCTTAAAGACACGGACGGTTTGGACATATACAATGACAGGGACGGCGTACTCTATGTACCATCAGCTTTGAAAGCCTAAATAACAACTTTTAAGGGTACATTTGTATAATACAATGTCCAGTAGCAGTATAAAAGCAATAAATGTCAAATTGTTAAAAACAGACTAATTTAATTATAATTAGTCACATAAATATTATGGGATTCGCGACTAGTTTGCATTAAGTAGATCTTTCAGTGCGCCTTGCGTGTCTTTAAACGTTAATTAAAAACCTATCTGGAAAAACGCGGCAGGGACCAAGGCGGCGTTGCTACTTTGCGACCTCCTTTCGAAGCGCGCTTAGATAAATGCCAAGTTTAAACTTTGGACAAGGGTTTTGTTTTAGGTGCACTGCAAAAGAAAAGATTATTACGACGCTGAATTTAGTTTTATGAAATGCCAAATGAAGTTCAAATATGCACTACTTTTATTGTCAGTGCCGAATTAAGTTCATCATAAACAGATTAGTATAAGATTTAAATAAGAGTTATACAGAATAACAATATTTGATATTATTTAGGCTTCGTATATCGTTGAACTTTTACGGTACACCCATTTATACTTTTCCAGTATATATACAGCTATACCAAACCCTATGTTGCATAGTTTCTTACAAAGTCTTATTTATCTTTTAGTAACGATTTTTTTAATGCGTAATACAGTTAATAATTCATATATTTATTGTACAGAACCCTCTGAACGCGAATAATACTCGCATTTGACAGTTTATTTATCAGTGAAATGTAAATGAAACTGAAAATTTTTCTTTTAAATATACTTTTAGTGGTGGAGTATAGTTGTTGCATTCAATCACCGGTAAAATAATGTTAGATTTATGATAAAAGAACACAGTGATCTTTATTCATATGCCTGGCGCATAAGAAAAATCTGTCAGTAATGCATATTATTATTATTATTATTATTATTATTATTATTATTATTTTAGACAGTTTTTCATGATCACAATAACTTTTCTTTATTTTAGTACTAATCCTAAAACGTAAAAAGAAAGTTATAACTATAAGGACGATAATCTTGGAAAATCTTTTTCAAGGGCTTTATTATAACTTTAATATAAATAATTTGAATATAATTTTCATTCAATGTATGGGGACATTAATTTGCCTGTTAAAATATATTTTTTTAAATGGAACATTTTAATTTGTAAAAATCCCAGCCTATAAATTATACTTAAAACTTCAATTATGGGGAAAAGTACTTTACAAAAATTCCCAGCCTTTTCCATTGGAACATGTGTAAACATATAGAATTACAAAAAAAAAAATGAATACTAATTTATAGTAAGTATAGCAATAAAAATACAGAATATTCTACATAAAACAGAAAGAACAATATATATACTCTAATTAGTAGATACTTATTTTTATTATTTTCAATTATTTTGTTTGCAGACAATTGCAGATACATTATGCTTAAACTTCCAACTATGGAAAAAAAAAAGAATTTTACAATATTTCCCAGCCCGGTCCATTGGATCCATGCGCAAACATATAGAATTATCAAAAATAAATGAACTACTTATTTATAGTAAGTATACTAGAAAATAATACATAATATTCTATATAAAATAGAAAGAAAAAATATATTATAATTATTAGACACATATTTTTATTTTTTTCAGTTGCTTTGTGTATGACAAAACCGGACAAAAATTAGTTTCGGATCCAATGGACTCAGGTTCGCATGCTCCTAGTCGTAAGATTAAACAAGGATAAGCAATGAGAATTAACCTTTAACTGCTACGGCAAAAATTATCGCATAGTTGCCGCATCTGGCGGATTTTTTATTTAGAGATATTCCATTCACATCAGAAAATTTTGAATATCAATTTTTTTAGCTTATTTATGGAATGTTTATTGCCTTATAAAGCAAAAATAACTATTAAAACTTACTGGTGAGAATTCGGAATGCTTATATACTTCTTGATCGAAAGATAAATACAGGCTCGATTAACTCATAGAATATTGTTTCTGTACTAAACTTTATGTACAGTCGTAAAAAAAAAAAGTAAACACCCCTACTAACTCCTCAACAAAATATCGTAGACAAAAGTTACTGGTACCGAACAATTGGAAATAAAGTCTACTTTTAAATGAGGTATATAAAATTTGCTTAGGGGGCCATCTACATATTAAAACGAATCCAAACTTCATTTTTTTTTAAATGGCAATACCCAATTTTAACGAGATATTTCAAATCTTTGGTTGAAACTATGCCTAGACACCAAATTTCAAGTCGTTTGAATGATAAGTTTTTGAATTATAAACATTCAAAATTTAGTGCTTCTAATGTTAAAAAACATTTTCATATTTTTATTTATAACTTCTGAAATTATGATCCTAATGTTTTAATTTTTTGTGTAGCAATAATACCAATATACCCAAGCATAAATACGTTGAATTTGCAATTTTTATAATTTTCTGATATGAATTATGAACTATGAAATTAATATTAAAAAGATTATGAATTGCAACCTACAATTTTTTGATGGATTCAGTCCAATTATGGATGGATTCAGCATTAAGTCCAAATTATGCTTTTCAAATTATGCTTTTGAAATTATGCTTAAAAAACGGCAAAATGATGGTTTAAGGGGCCGTCTATGGTAGAACTGACTAAATATTTTGAAATTTTTTATGCTATCCTGTAATCTAACAGGCTTCATTGACTGCTTAAGGTGCCTTGATCAAGATGGGGCCTCTCTCCGTTAACAATCGAGTTACGAACTTCAATTTGGATACAGCCCTTAAAATACGCTTGTTTTAAAATAATTAATTTCTCGGAAACTTATGGTACGAATTACATAAAAATTTGTTTTTAGGCTAATTGAAGGGTGTAGAGTTCATTTATGCTGCCAGAATTGTATACTGCTATTGAAAAAAAAACAAAGTTATGGTTTGTTTTAATATGTAGATGGTCCCCTAAGCAAATTTTATCTATATCATTTAAAAGTAGACTTTATTTCTAATCGTTCGGTACCAGTAAATTTCTTCTACGATAATTTGTTGAGGAGTTAGTGTGGGGAGTGTTTACTTTTTTTTTTCCACTACTGGACAGACGTGATTAAAAAAAGTAAACACCGCATACTAACTCTTCAAAATATTATCGTAGAAGAAAGTTACTGGTACCACACGATTGATAATAAAGTCTACTTTTAAATGACGTATATAAAATTTGGTTAGGAGGACATCTACCTATTAAAACGAATCATAACTTTGTTTCTTTCAATAGCAGTACACAATTCTGGCAGCATAAATGAACTCTACACCCTTCAATTAGCCTAAAACCAAATTTTTATGCAATTCGTAGGATAAGTTTCTGAGAAATTAATTATTTTAAAACGAGCGCATTTTAAGGGATGTATCCAAATTGAAGTTCGGTACTGGATTGTTGACCAAGAGAGCCCCCTTCTTGATCAAGGCTTCTTAAGCGCCACTCAAGCAGTCATTGAAGACTACTAGGTTACAGGATAGCATAAGAAATTTCAAATATCTAGTCACTTCTATCATAGACGGCCCCTTAAACCATCATTTTTCCGGTTTTTAAGCATAATTTGAAAACTTCTTGAAAGAGAAATGTGAAATTTTGGATTTCCATAAAGCAGGACTTAATAAATATAAATCCATCAAAAAAATTGTAGATTGCAATTCATATTTTTTTATATTAATTTCATAATTCATAATTCATATCATAAAATTATAAAAATTGCAAATTCAACGTACTTATGTTTGGGTATTTTAGTATTATTGCTACACAAAAGATTAGCGCAACAGGAGTATAATTTCAGGAGATATTAATAAAAATATGAAAATGTTATTTAACAGTAGAAGCACTAAATTTTGAATGTTTATAATTCAAAAACTTATCACTCAAATGACTTGAAATATGGTGTCTAGGCATAGTTTGAACCGAAGATTTGAAATATCGCGTTAAAATCGAGTATTGATATTGAAAAAAAAAATGAAGTTTGGGTTCGTTTTAAAATGTAGATGGCCCCCTAAGCAAATTTTATGTACATCATTTAAAAGTAGACACACATTATTTCCAATCGTTAGGTACCATTAACTATCTTCTACGATAATTTGTTGAGGAGTTAGTAGGGGGTGTTCCCTTTTTTTTTTCACGACTATACAGGACTATATATATTATAAATGACAAACATGTCCGTGCGTAACGCTGACGTCATTTTGACGGTGGTAACAGCCAGGATTCTCGCTGCCACTCGCCATTGCGCCAAATCGTGACAAAATGTTTCATTTGCGGAGTAAACTAGCAATCAGACTCGCCAAATAGCGAGTGCTCAATTTCTGCTCTGTTTGTCCGTGTGACTACACTCGAGACTTATCCGCATTTCTGAATGATTGATGTAGCTTTACATGTTCAATCGCACCGTGCCATTGCTCTATTTATAGAGTACAGATTCATTATCAATTCAGTTTAGCAACAGCCAAAGACACAAAACGGATTATGCGATAGGTTTTTGTCAGTTAATCACTGTCTATGCGTCGGCGTCTACCTGGTAAAAACATAAAAGAAATTACTCGCAACAAGTGCCAAATATTGCAAAGTTTTGCCGGAATGTGGTGTTGAAATTAACCATACTATTTATTAGTTATACGTAAAGAATCATTGGCCGGGCAATTTTTTCCATCGGTCGAAATCTCATAGCAATTTTTAGTGTATGTTTTCACAATGGTAAATCAAAGATAGCTGTTTTTAACTTTTATTCAGACTGCTAAAAGAATGTCTGTGAAACATTTACAAATTTAGGAGGTATTTAGAATGTATTTATTATTTTTAATAGTTTCTGTAGCCGATAGTTGAATTTCTATTTTTTGAGTAATTACAAAAAATTAGGTTATTTCCGAACACATTAAAAAAAAGTATACAATAAGATGAGATAGATTTTTCAGTATTTCACGCCGAACCTATTTTACTAACATTTATTTTCCTTTGGCTACTGTTTTTTATTTCCTATTCGCCAAATCGCTAATGTTGGTCAAAAGCCAGCGAGAACACTGGTAACAGCAGACTATAAAAATTTAAGTTTGATTAACTTTTATTGCAATTTTTAAAACATCTAAATACATCACATTTTCACTTTTTTTATTCCTACTATTAGTTCACACTCTCCCTATATTTATTTATTTATTTATTTATTTATATATCTTATTCAAATTTTCAATCGTTAATAAAATATTTATTATCCATCCTATCAAGTTGAAATAAATTTTTTTAAACTTGTACTGGATGACAATTGATGTCAATACAGTTTTTTCAAATATTAATTCATTAATTAAATTTTAATTAATTAATTTTAGTTTTACATGGGAGACAAAATGGCGGCCATTGGTTATTGAAGCATTTAATGCATCTTCATATCTATAAGGGGGGTTACCATAGGGGGGACCCTGTTATGTCGCCAAATACCGCTAAGTTTGTCACCAACTTAGCGATATATCGCCAAATTGGGCGACCAAAATGAGTCGCAAAATGTGACGTCAACTTGGCGATATCTCTAATATTTCGCCAAATTCCCATAGACTTCCATTGTAAACCTACTTGCTTATAGAAATCAACAAATTGAGATATTTTAAGCAACAAAAACTAATATTAGATTAAGGGATTATATTAAATTTTTCTTTGATGACCTAAGTAGGAATTGACTTTAAAAACAAAATTTTCATATTACTTGTTAAACCATTAGATAGGTAAAAAATGTAATTTCAAGTCGCAATGTGTTTGAAAACCGTATCGCAATTTGTTTTATAACTGTGTAGGAATGTACTCAACTTTTATTATTTTTTAAATAATTTTCACGCGTGATTTTTTTTTTTTCAAATCTACACTATATTGCCATTAATGACCGGCAATTTTCAATTTTAGACATTTTGTCGAATATTTAGAAATATACTTGACAGATTCTTCTGGAATTTCAGGATTGAAAAGAACAGATATGACCTCATATTTAGCAATGTCGATTTGATAAGGGGGGCAATTAGGGGGCCAACAAAAAATCAAAGAAAAAAAATAATACTTGGGATCACCCTGTAAAATAAAATGCACGAAATGATCTATCGCTACCGAATATAAATAAACAGACATTGTGCAATATGTGTATGCTTTTGTGTAAGAACAGCATGTATATTAAGAGAGATATAGCCATTTATTTAAAAAAATTAAAAAAATTTTGCATGTTTTTTGCTTATAACATGCAAGGTTTTCAATCAAATTTAACTCCGGTTTCAGAAAAATTGATAAAATATACTAGATACAATATAGAGCAATTGGAATATAAATATATCAAATATTTTAGGAAATATGAGCAGTTGTATGAAATAATTTTTATCTGCGCATGCGCGAACGATAACAAGGATAATTTTACATAATTTAATAGTCAACTCTATGGAGCAACTTATTAAATAAAATCTAGTCAAATATCGTAAAAATTCAGAACGATATCGGCGTTAGAGTGAGCAAATTTTTAGTTGTTCTGTAAAAGCAGATGAATGATAAGGGATTTTCCACAAATTGTCATTTTTAATTTTTAATTTTTTTTTAATTTTCATTTTTTATTGATGCTTTTGTTCTTCTTGGATAACCACCAGAACGAGCCTATACCATGATCAAAAGAAGTAGAAAAATCGAAGCATTTTTTCCAAATCTACTCGTTGATACTCAGCAAATACTAACTTTTTTTCTGACAGTCAGTTAATAAAAAACAAGTGGGTAAGTGTGATCATACATCGCACAAAGGGTTTCGTTTAATATTCCTTTCAAAACGTTCAGTACATTTATCGCCATGGAATACCTTCTAAATTTTGGCAAACGCATCCTACACTATGTTAAAGTTTCAAACATATTCGCCTTGTTATATTTCCTAATTTTGTTCGCCCCCCCCCCAAAAAAATGCAACAATATATCACATGACGGGTATCTGCCAAATTTAGAAAAGTGCCCCCTTGGGGGGGGGGGGGGAGTGGGCAGATGGTCACCATGATTTTTGACGCGGCCTGATTTTAAAAATGTATGTTATGTTTTATAAGCCATATTAAAGTTTCAAACAGATCGTCCAGTTATATTTCCTAATTTTGTTCGCGCACCTCCCTCAACCACCCCCCCCCCCTTCCTCGAAATGCGACGCGCCCTTCTTTATAATTTATTATCGTGTGTTATAAAGTATCTTAAAGTTTAAAACAGATTGAATTGTTAGATTTCCTACTTTAAATGAAATCGCGGTCTGTTAATTCCACATTCCACCACCAGGGAGCGCACTGTATTCTTAACAAAAGCGTATCTGAACGAAACTCCTTTACACAACCCATTAGTAGATATGTTACTCGAGGGGGTGGCGGTCTTCAGCAAGAATTTAAGATAATTATTGAAATTACTATTCGGAAATAGTGGTAATTTAACTTTTGACATATTTATATTTAATAAGTATAAGTAGCATGTATCTGAGGACTCCATCAAAAAACACACCTGAAACGGTATGAAACAAAAAAGAAATATTTTGCCCCTCCCCCTCTCCCCACCTTCCCGAAATTTCACGCGCCATTTTTTATAAACTTTTTCTAATGTGTTATAAACTAGCGTAAAATTTCAAACAGATCGCCTTGTTATATTTCCTAATTTTAAAAAAAATGTTAGTTCCACATTCCACCACCAGGGAGCGCACTCTATTCTTAACAAAACTGTATCGGAAGGAAACTCCGTTAAACAACCTATAAGTAGATATGTTACTCGAGGTGGTGGCGGTCTTAATAAGAAATTAAGATATTTGCTGAAATTACTATTAGGAAATAGTGGTAACTAAACTTTAGACAATTTTATATTAAATAAGTAGCATATATCTCAGGACTCCCTCAAAAAGTCACCTAAAGCGGTCAGAAACGCTAATTTTTTAAATAGAAATCTAGCGCCCCCTCACCCTCCCCGGAATTTCGCGTGTCATTCTTTCTTACACTTTATCTTATGTGTTATAAAATATCTCAAAGTTTCAAACAGATCGACTTGTTAGATTTCCTAATTTTAACAAAATCGCGTTATGTTAGTTCCACATTCCACCGCCAGGGAATGCACTCTATTCTTAACAAAAGCATATCTGAACTAAACTCCTTTACGCAATCTTACCGTAGATAGATGGGTCGGGATGGTGGCGGTCTTAAACAAGAATTTAAAATATTTGCTGCGGTAACAAACGCTAAGATTTTAAAAATAATTCTACCCCCCCCCCCCGCCCTCATCGAAATATCACACTCCATTCTTTTTTACACTTTTTTCTATGTGTTATAAACTATCTTAAAGTTTCAAACAGACTGAGTGGCGGTCTTAACCAATAATTCAAAATATTTCCTGAAATTACTATTAGAAAATAGTGGTATGAAGTAAACTTTCTGATGATGAATGAGTTATACTTAACTCATATCGCTGTTCAAAAAGCCCAGGCAAATTATTAGATTTCCTAATTTAAGTTAATTCGTGGTTAAATAGGCGCGTCTCTCTTCATTATCTCTACATTTCAGTATCTCTTCATTTTAATCCACGCATCTGATAGGAATAAACAGATTAATTAAATAATAATTAATATTTCAGCTTGTAATTAAGATAGGACTTAGATATGGGTATCAATGAAATCAGCGAGAAATTTGACATCGGGATGCCAAAAAATTTAATCAAAAAATTTAATATTTAAAAAGTTAAAATTTCGTATTAAAATATGCTATTATGGAAAACCGCAGCGTCGTCATGTCTACCTGATTTCCCGCCGAATTGAAATCTTTTTATTTCCTTGTCTTCCCAATTAAAGAAATTAAATTTTTATCGATCGATTTTTAGTGGATATTTTAACTTATACACAACGCAGAAATGTGAACTTTATACCAAATGAAAGTAGATTTTTTTCTGCGTCTGTCTATTCCATTTACAAATTTCTCGGACCAATATTTTCTGATATACGATTTCGCTTTAAAATCTCCACTTCATTTTTCGGCTTAATTTCCTCCGTGGTAACCGTGCATTCGGCTGATTTTACTGGCAACCCTTAGGAGAAACACTGATGATTTCGAGAAAGTCCGTTTGAATTTGCGTTAAAAAGGTGGATTGGTTAATTTTAGAAGTTAATTAGCCCGTAATTCGGTTAATTACCAACTTTTTCAAAATTTTATGATTTGTTGTTTGATGTGAGGTGTTCAGCTATAAGTGCCCAAAATTTCAAGTCTCTAACATGTATAGTTTCTGAGAACGGGCTCTGTGACGGACAGACAGACAGACAGACAGAGGAGCGAGACGAATAGGGTTTCGTGAGATGAACGAAACCCTAATGACAATTTGTATAAAATCCCTTATCATTCAGCTGCTTTTAGAGAACAACTAAAAATTTGCTCACTTTAACGCCGATATCTTTCTGAATTTTTACGATATTTGACTAGATTTTTTTTAATAAGTGGCTCCATAGAGTTGACTATTAAATTATGCAAACTGATCCTTGTTATCGTTCGCGCATGCGCAGATAAAAATTATTTCATACAACTGCTCATATTTCCTAAAATATTTAATATGTTTATATTCCAATTGCACTATATAGTTTCGACTATATTTTGTCAATTTGTCTGAAACCGGCGTTAAATTTGGTTGAAAACCGTGCATGTATAAGCAAAAAACATGCAAGAATTTTTTAATTTTTTTAAATAAATCGCTATATCTCTCTTAATATACATGCTATTCTTACAGAAAAGCATACACATATTGCACAATGTCTGTTTATTTATATTCGGCAGCGATAGATCACTTCGTGCATTTTATTTTACAGGGTGATCCTAAGTATTATTTTTTTCTTTGATCTTTTTGTTGGCCCCCTAATTGCTCCCCTTATCAAATTGACATTGCTAAATATGAGGTCATACCTGTTCTTTTCAATCCTGAAATTCCAGAAGAATCTGTCAAGTATATTTCTAAATGTTCGACAAAATGTCTAAAATTGAAAGTTGCCGGTCATTAATGGCAATATAGTGTATGTCTATCGCATGCATACGATTGCGAAAGATAAATACGTTTGCATTTAAATTAATATAAATAGCTCATCATTTGTTTCCAGCTTATATTCCACAAAGAAATTAAAACATTCATCAAATAATTAATAAAACAATAATAAAATGGAAATAAAACACAAATTTAAGATATGTAATCGAACTAAGCGCTGAAATGAACAGAATCCAAAAGACTGATTGCAAAATGCAATCTTGGCGATTACTTGGGCTGTTAACTTCTGGCGAAAAGCCAAAATGAAAGTATTACTTTTAATATCTTTCAAAGCTTTATAATAACGCATTGTTGCTATTTTTTTATATAAGTATGATTTTTAGTATTGTTAGTAGGCATTCTAAAAAATATATTAAATGTAAAAAAACTATTATAGTTATTTTTAAAAAAATCTTGCGAGGCTTTCTCGCCGCAACCTTTGTGATTATTTGCTCATACGTTTTATCATTAATTTTTGCATAACTATTTTTTTCTTAACCCTCTCACTGAGGAACCCGAGATTTTTTCGGGGATGCATTTTTCCGCCTAATTAAACATCCTTGATCTTTCACACCAGTTATTTTTTTTATTGTAAATTTTACCTCATTTAATCGAAGCATTTTCCCGATGAAATTAGACAAAAATTTTTGTTTTGAAAAACCAGTGACAAAAGAATAAAAATTCTTAAATACACAATTTTTGAAGCTATTTTCATAAAACAATTACGCAGCGTGAGGGTTAATCCAGCAACGTGTTTTAACGATATGTAAGTATAGTACGTCAAACGTTGCTTGCAGAACCTTTCAAAAAACACCCCATTCATTGCTGTGCCTTTAGTATGTGCAGAGACGAAAGGGTGTTATAAAAAATAATACACATGATGGCTTTCATATATCGGGTGAGCCAAAAGTTCGTTACAGCTTTAAAAACTCATAAAAAAGAAAGAAATTATGATAAAGGAGTATGCGGTTTGCGGTTTGAAAGAAAGGGCTCACAAGGTACTCGGATTTTCTTAGCAACAAAAAAAAAAAGTAAACAACTAAAAGTCACATGTAGAGGGCGCTGACTATCCGAAACACAATGAACAGGATAACAATAGTGTCGTAGAATGTTCTGGAGGTCATGTTGAACATTTGTTATTGGAAGAACAAATGAATGGAGCGTATTGTTGTCCTGTTCATTGTGTTTCGGGTCGTCAGAGCCCTCTACATTTGATTTTTTAACTATTCTTTTCTGCTAAAACAAAATCCGACTACCTTGTGAGCAGGTCTGCGGAGTCGGAGTTGGAGTCGTGGAGTCTTAGTCGGGCCCATTTTTGAGCGAAAGAGTCGAAGTCGGAGTCGTCCATTTTACAAGCAGGTCTGCATTGTCGGAGTCGGAGTCGACCCATTTTACAAGCAGGTCTGCATTGGAGTCGACCCATTTTTAAGCGAAAGTGTCGGAGTCATCCATTTTTCCCACCGACTCCGCAGCCCTGTTTGTGAGCCCTTTCTTGCAAACCGCACTCCTTTATCATAATTTCTTCCTTTTTTATGAGTTTTTAAAGTTGTAGTGAACTTTCTTCTCATCCAGTATATTCCGTAACACGGGAAACCCAAGTTCATCACCTCGTTAAAATAAAGATGCAGCTGTTCAGAAGTCTCTAACGATAGTACTAGGACTCCAAACAAAACAAAATTTCACTAGTAGTATCTATAGCTAAATTGTGAAAATTGAAAAAAGCAGCAGTCTGTGAGACCGCTAATAGCAGTTAAGGGATAAGATGGGAAATAGTTCATAAACAAAACATGTGAAGCCTTATCTTTTTTTTTTTCTGTTTTGCATCGTTTAATTCCAGGAAACGCTTAAAGTGAATCTGTTAAAAAACTATGATAAATGACGTCATGGGAGGATGCACGAGATACGAAGGACGAATTTCTTTCATTAAAACGCAAGTACCCTTCTTCTTCTTTTTTTTTTTTTTTTTTTTTTTTAATCATCTGTCGTGTAATCCTTATCGCATCTCACCGCTGTTTATTTAAAAAGCAAGTCCAAGCATCGGGCGTCGCTTGAATTCTCTACTCCAGTGATGAAAAGCGAGAGATGAAAAAATATCCTGGAAGATATGGGTGTGAGGTAATCTTCTTAGGAGAGATATTTAATACTAACGCGTTAAAAATCTATAAAACTCACAAATTTTAATTCTGTTATGAATTATATTTCTGGTCTTAATCACGCAACATTAAATTTATAACACTCTTATTTCAGTCATATGCCTTGTATTCCGGCGTATAACACGCTTCACTGTATACCGCGCACCTAAATTTTAAAAGTATGTTTTCCAATTTTTAGTGCATTTTCACCGTATAACACGCGCACCCCTTCTTTTCAAAGAAATCTTTTTGAGATTTGTGGCAATAATAATAATAACAATAAAGACAGAGAACATTTAAAAGTATAATAGTATTTTTCATGCAATTCGATAGCAAGCATTACCCCCCGCGGCTACTTCCCCCGCTATCGCGACAGCTGTCGGTTTTTTTTCTTGATTGATTAAGTAAGATCTGTTACATATCAGGTTGTATAAAATGATCAATGAAAAATGTTGCTAGCTTCTGGACTGCTATTATAGTTAAATTTAAAAAAAATGGAATTTAACAAATTACAACGACCATTTGGAAAATGATTTTTTCAAAGACTAAAATTTAAGACATAAAAAATCGCACGGAGCTGGTCATACATTACGTACGCCATGAATTAAACATTAATAGTGTTATTACACATAAAAATTGCAAGCGACAGAAATCGCCTGCGACTCGTACGTATTATCCACCTGAAACTTACCTATTATCCAAGCATTTCATTGGCTGTTCGGGAAAAGGCTCTTCCATCGCCCGATTTCCAAGAAATCTGACGGCCCATTTTAAATGAAATTTATTTCTTAAACTTCTAAACATCCCACAATATTACATTTTATATCGTCGTATCGAGAAAAAAATGTACTTTTAAATGCAATTTGTTTGAAAGCTGTACCTCAATTTGTTTCTGAGTTATTAATTTTTTTTTTGTAGCTTTTATTACTTTTTTGTCATAGTGGCAACACTCTGTTGTCCATCTCTGTTGAAAGTAAAGTGAAATACATATTACTGTATAGACCAATCAGAAAACGAATAAAATGATGATTAAACCAATAAAAACCTTCAGATATGCTTTTGATTTCCTACCCTGACGAGGACAATAACCATTTTTTCCAAATGGTTAAAAAAAAAAAACTAAATAAATTTGCGTATGCAGTTAGAAAATACAAATGTCAAAATTGTCTGAAGAATAAAAATTTAGCACTTCAAACTTAATGAACTATATATTAAAGCGGTTATATCGAATCCGTGTGCGTCTTGTTTAACCCCTTAACGGTCACATTAAATTACGGTTTAAAAATTCAGACTGCTTATTGCCACCACATTTTTGAAAAAGAAATATTAACCTTATTTAATGACAGGCAAAATCAAACAAGAATAAAGCCAATTACACTATTTTATAAAACTGGTGAGAATTAAATAATCTGAATAAAACACACAGCCCGTGAATATCACGGCAGCGAGAATTAAGGGGTTAATTGACGTCTCTTTAGTGTAGTGGTTTATCATGGGCTTATTCATAAAAACGTGCTTAAATAGTTAAAACAAAAGAGCAGATGTATTTTTCTGAATTATTAATAGCCTAAAACAAATATTAGTATTATTTAAGTGCTCAGTTTTAACAATAAAAAATAAAACACTAATTCGTGAAACACGTTTTGTAATTCTTTCATCAAAACAATTTTCTTTCAATTGAACGTACAAAAATCCTATAAAACACCATAAAAGTGGGCAAAATCGGCATTGCTTCAAAAGCTATTTCTTTATTTTGACCAAGACAAAGTGTAAGCTAGCACTAAAATTGAAAATGCTTGGATAAAAACAAGCAAAGAAGGCAGAAACGTTTTCCATTTGAAATTTTAGAAAATATAGTTTTAAGAATACTCTTTTATATAAATAGTTGCAGCGTGCTCGGTGTATAACTTGAAAATGAAATATATGTCTCTTCAAAATATTTATATTTAGTTTTTTTTATATAATGTTTAAAACAATTACATATACGCATGTGAGTGCATCAGTTTTTATATAATTTTTTTTTTAATCCATCAATTTGTATTAGTTTACGAGCTTCAAAAGAATTTTTTTCATATCAAATCAAACTCCAGAGCATTAAAATTAATAAAAAGTGTGAAAATAAAAGCTAATATATAAAATATACCAATGAAATAAGATTGTGCCATCATTAAAGGCAGAATTTCTACCTTCAAATTAAAATTTCACGATTTCAGAAGTTCAAACTACTTAAAAATTTATCGTACGTGACTTTATTATTTTCAAAAGAATTTGGAAGAAAATAATTATAAAAGAAACTGATCTGTTACACAAAATAAATTTCATTCTCCCGAATGAATATCAAAAAGAAGATAATTATACCAACGGAATACAATAAATCCGGATTTTCTTTTAAGTGTAATTAATGTGTTACGTTAATTATTACAGGATGCTAAATATTGGATATTTTTAAACAAATATTTAAATTTAACATATGCTAAATCGATATTTAGACTTGTTTTTCTTTAATATGTTTTATTTAGAGAAGTGTATTTTTCATGTAATGGAAATATAGAAATATTATGTGTAACTCCTAAATTTCAGAAGTTTAATTTTCGACATGCAGCGTATTCTTGTTAGCTTCCGGTATGCTTTTTCTTTCTCCCAGCAAATATAGTGTCGTCTCCAAAAAATAACTTTCCGTTGTATAAGCCAGCCGTGAAACAAAGCAGATGTATCATTGTACTGTTAAACACTCTACTGGAATTTTTAAACTTCTAAGGATCGCACATTTTCAACCGTCGTATTGAAAAAAAATGTACTTTAAAATGCAATTTGTTTGAAAACTGCATCTCCATTTATTTTTGAGATATTAATTTTTTTTTTGTAGTTTTTAGCGTCATTTGTTTAATTTTGGCAACTCAAGTACTCCATTTCTGTAGAAAGTAAAGGAAAAATAGTTGAAAAATAGCAATTCTATCTTTTTGTTGCCATTTTACCATAAAAATTAAAAGAAATGTACTTTTAAAATACGTGCTATTTTGAAAAAATATGAATGAATCATTTCTGATAAAACATGGAGCTATTATAAACTAAATTTAATTTTAAGTATTTATATCAATATTACAAACAAATGAAGGCATATGAATCATCAGATAGCCGATTTTTTTTGTTCCGAGTTTCTTGAATGACGATCTCTCTCTTTTTTTTTTGGACTTGTGTGTTATTCAGCAATAGTGACGTCAAATGCGTATTGTAGATGTTGTTCGATACTGGATCACAAATGAGAAATTCTTCATCGGATGCGGATGACGTCATTTTATATAAAATAAAAGGGCGTGTTTTAAGTCTTAACACTTAAATATGTTTTGTACTATCTATATTTATATACATATATATTTTTTTCATCGGGGTGTGACACTAAATTCTAAAAAAGCAGAATTCCAGTTTTCTATATTTTTATTTTCAAACTTCCTTTCAAATATTTAAATAAATATTGACGCCAACTTATTTGGTCTATGGGGCCCGAACCCACCGAAAACTTTTCTCTCCTAACTAGAGATCGACCGAAATTTCGGTTTCGTTTTCGGCCCAAAATCAGGGCAAAAATGCTGCTAAAATTCGGCAGAACCGAAACTCGACCGAAATTATATGTATTCCAAAAATCTTGTTTCTTTTTCACGGAATTTTCAACGTTACTCATTGATTTGAGATTTATCGGCTCAAATGAGACAATCTTTATTTATTGCTATGAACATAACTTTTTATAATTATCAGTCATCACTGGCTCAAGACGTGAGTGCAAATTATCAAGCAAGAAATGTTTGCATGACTAAACTTTGAAGACGGTTTTCACGTGCTCATTAACATCTGGAGACTTGACAGTAATAGAAAAATTTTAACTTGAAACCGCAGAAGTATTTCGAATACTCTTTGAGAAAGTTCTAATATAACAGATGACCATTTACAAAAACCATTATAACAGATAAATCAAGGTATGTATACCTAAAATAATTTTTAATTAGATAAAATTCGTATATTTAGAAAAACATTTCGTGTCGTTGATGAATTAATTACATTTTATTTTATTTGAAAATAAAAAGTTTTGGTCAGAGACACAGAGAGCCAATATGGGACAAACGTATAACTAATTAACAATTATGTATATTTATGTATGTATTAATGACTTTTAAAAAATTTAGGCATTTTCGTTTTCGCTTTCGATTTCTTCCGGAAATAGGAAGATTGCCGCAATGCGGTTTCGGTCTTAAAAACTTGTTTGGGACGATCCTTACTCCTAACCCACCCTGTTCTCGTTGTTCTATTTCTTTTTTCTTTCTTTTTTTATCGATGAAAGAAAGTTTTGTTCTACTCATTTCGAAAATTCTTTTGCTTGAAAATTTTACAGACAGTAGTAAGTAACGAACGCGTAGGAACATTAAAAATCCCTTCTTTCGACGTCAAGTTATATCACTCACAAGGGAACCACTTTTGGTGTTGCTCGCAACTAGCTTCGAGACCTGGTGCATTTTGTAGCCCAATGCATAAAAGTTAGAGAACCGATAAAATTTCTCTGTTAAAATCATATTTTATATTTTTTTTTATACTTTTAATTTTTTATTATTACATTTTTATTTGTTTATTTCACGCCAAAAGTGAGTTAAGTCGCCAAATATGGCGCTACAATTTTTCCGCTAACTTTATTCGAAGAGTAAAAGTACAGTACATATTACTAGAATGATATCAGATTGCGATTTTTTTTTTATAATTAAGAAACAAATATCAGGTTTTTCTTTTTTTTTTCTATGCAGACGATAAATATATAAATAGTAAATATAATTCTATAAAAGCTTCCAAGATCATTGAAAACTATTTTTTAGTGAAATACAAAATAAGCAAAGTATTTCTTTTGAAACCGAATGGAATAAAGTTTCGAATGTTTAAAATGAAATGTTGCTGTATTAAATGGTCCTATGGTAAAAGTAATTATAAAGTAAATTAATATTTTTACACGATTTAGAAAAGTAACTGTGGCTAATTAGGTCGGACATTACAATTTCTACTGAAGTCCAAACCACTCCTCACACAAGACATACAGCTGTGACATTTGGCTAGGGTTGCCGAAAAGCTCTACTTTTGAATAAAAAACGCCAACTGTTTCTCCGCCAAAAATGTGTGTATAATGTTGCAATTTTTCAAAAGCAAATTCGTAGGTTCTTGAAGGAATTTTTAAACTTTTTTCAATATTTTATACTTATTATTAACTAATTTTTATTTTTAAATGCTTTTCTTTAAAAAACTTCAATGTTAATATTCCGATAAGTGGTCTCGAAAATTGCATTTTCAGAAAGTTATGCTGCTGTAAAATCGAGAAATATTATTTTAACAGAAAAATTTTATCGATTCTCAAACTTCTTTATATGGAGCTTTAAAATGCAGCAGGTCTCAATGCGAGCAACACCAAAAGTGGTTCCTTTGTCGGTAAAGATAAACTATTCTCACATATTTTACTGGTAACTATAAATCAATAACCATGTATTTAAGTACTTTGATATCCATAAAGTGCTATGACGATTAAAATGCTTTGCTCTGTGTTTAGCTTTTTATGTTTCAACTTATAATCATATTCAAGGTATCCTTCTATATAGAAAAAAAAGTAACGATTTGGAAATGGACCAATAAAATTCTGTGTATATCTTCCCGGTACTCTTCTAGATCAACATCCATATTTCTTGTGACTAGGAACGTTTCTTCGTTAATATTAAGAAAACTGTTTCATACAAAGATATGAAAATTGGTGCTATTATAGAGAAATCTTTGATAAACACGCTGATGTAGACAGTTTTTAAATGGAATAATTATTTTACGATATATTTGATGTTAAATTTGGTCACAATCGTTTCATTAAAAAAATTTATATGAGCAAAAACTATACATAGAAATTTAAACATTTTTACATCATTTAATACATTATAAGTTCCCGGTGTGCAGACTGCATTTAATTTTTTAATTTGACTCATATTTTGAGGCTTTATCTCCATTTTAAATTCAAATTTTCAGTATTTCGAGAGATTTTTTTTTTACATATTTTAGAAAAGGCCATTATTTTAAACTGTTGCCAATTTTAAAAACACAGCAATGAATGATATTTCCTTCAAATTAAAAATTTATGTACACGTGGCTATTATAATCAGAAAAACTTTCAAATGACAATTAAGTGATTACGTGTTAAAAAAAACAGGGAAAATATTGAAAATTACGTCATAAAAACTATAGTTACACTTGAATTTTTAAAAAGAGAGAACATTTTTAAATAATAAATTCATTATTATGCATGAAATGTCGCGAATGGAGGAAATTTACGTCAGATTTAAAAAGGCCAAATAATTGACAGTTGTCAAAACAGTTTAAATTAAAAAATATATTTGCGCGAGATATTTATTTCATATTTTGAGATAATATTTTCATCTATTATCGTGAATTCTAAGACAACGCAAATAATATTTCCTTTCTAACAACAAAAGTATTTTCATGTGAATTTTAAAAGGAGAAAGAAAACTTTGGTGAAAATTACGTCAGATATAAAACGATACATTTCAAATGTGTTATTTAAAAGAACTTTCTTATAAAGCTATTAAAAAACCGAGAGACAAAGACTTGGTTTACTTAATTTATTTTACATTAGCTTATTTTCAAATTTTTAACTATTTTTTTTTAATCAAAGACGCAAATAGCCAATGTATCCAGTAACAAACGCTGATTTCGCCTTAAAAATCTCCAATCAAAGAAATATGAATGAAAACCCGTTTACAGGGAGATCGCCGCTGTTTATTAAAACTATAATTCAATCTTTTTAAAGCCGATGAAATTAGCCTGCTTTTAGAATCTGAGGTGCCGAAACGGGTGTTGGCGAGCGTAGCTCGTAGGGGGCAGAACCCCCTAGTTATAGTAAATATTAATATATTCATAACGAAGAACTCATGCAAATAATAATTTAATAAAATTACATCTTTATAGTTTACTTTGAAAAATCATAAATTTGCTTATAATTATCATCTTTCCTTATCCGTTCTTCCTCAAAAAAAAAATAAATAAATAAATAAATAAAAAGCAAAATCATGCGTCAAGCATAGATTATAAAACACTTTCCAACACATTTAGAATAATGTATCAAAACTTCACAGTTTAATAGTGTGAAGGATAATTAAAATACATATAAAGCATAAATAACTGTATAAAAATTTTTTTCAGGTGCCTAAATAAAATACAAAGATATTTAAAATACAAATTAAAAATATCTTAAAATACATCAGAAAAACATAGAATGTTCTCAACCATTACAAGGCCGTCTTCAGTAGGATATAAATGTTGTTATTATTTTCTTTGCGCTTATTCGAGAATTGTCCAGAAGAAAAACGCTGTAATTTAAATTTAAATGATGTGCGTCAAATGAGATGCCAGACTTACAAATAATTACCACGAAGCCATCATAAGAGAAAAAAATTGCAGTTTAAATTTAAATGTTGTGAGTCAGATGAGATTCCAGATGCCAGACGTACAAATAATTACCAGGAAACCATCATAAGAGAATCAATTGAAATAATTTCTAATAAAGATACAGCTTGTAACAATGCACTATCATATTATATCCATGGAGTATGGAGATATTTACTCCATAATTGATGAAAGCTCATTTTGTTGACAATTTGAATAACTCATCTGACGTACAACATTTAAATTTAAATTACAATGTTTTTCTTTTGGACAATTCTCGAATAAGTGCAAAGAAAATAACAATATTTAAAATCTACTGATGACGGCCTTGTAATAGTTGAAAACGTTCGAGGTCTTTCTGATATATTTTAAGATATTTTGTATTTTAAATATCTTTATATTATATTTATACACCTGAAAGGAATTTTTGTACAATTATTTGTGCTTTATATGTATTTTAATTATTTAACGCAAGGTGAATATAGCATTAGAATTTTAATTTTCATTTACTAGTGTGAAGGATGACGTCAAAATAAACAGAATAGAAAAATCATAACAAAATTGAAAACATAATTTTAACAATTTAAGCAATTGCCATCTACAGCTTGAAAATTATCTTTTCTGAAACCCTGTATGTGAGCTATATATTTGAATATATACTACGTAGTATGCAAACATTTAGTTCAGTTATGAAACACATGACCAACTTGAAAATTCCTTTTCAGTAATTTCCGGCAATAGGCAGTAATACACAAGAATTGTTTTGTGCAGACCTGTATATAGACTATAGAATTTATGTTTCGAGATAGAATTTATATTTCGAGCAAAATATTAGTTAAATTTAAAAACACATGCCAAAAATGTAAATTCACTTTCAGCAATTATTGGCCAAATACAGTACTGAGAACTAATTCTTTTGTGTGTCCTTTTAAATTTACGATAAAGACTAGGAAAACCATATTCCATAAATAAGCATCTTACAGTGAACCCCTATGATGTATACAAATTTCAATATGTTTCGAACAGTGCAACAGCACTAAAATACACTACAAAAGATTTTTCCCCGATAACCATAATGTAACGGAATTTTTTTAAGTTGTCCTGTAAATGAAATATTAATGTTACACGTCTTATTTTCAATACCTCACATGCCATGGTAAATCTCAATAACATATATCAATTATATGGCAATCCTAGTATAACAGTTGTAAATTTCCAAGTGGGGGAAAAAAGTCCGTCCCAGGGAATCCTGTATCAGACTTTTTCATCCACTTGGAAATTTGCAACTGTTATGATTTATTTCCCAATTGAATAATTGTGTTAAAAATTAATCTAATCACAGTACGTGGGTGGCTCAATAATTATTGTCCCTAGTGTATATAAAATATTTGTACTGCGATGGTTGATGTGGAATGTCGAAGCTTAATGTCTTAAATGCCTATATGCTCCATTTCAGAACCGTAGCTGCTATATTAACATAGTTTTGGAGGGAGGGATGAAGTTTTAAAGGCCTATTTTTGAGGGAGTTTTTAAGGAGAAAGTGAGAGTGAAATGCTAGTTTGGAGCTTATGAGGCTACATTTGTGGCAGTGGATGAGACGTGGCTACATCACTATGATCCCGAGTCCAAACGATAGTAGTTACGTCTCACACTTTCACAAATCTAGCCTCATAAGCTAAAAATCAGCCTTTCACACCCCTTTCACACCTTCCTCGAAAACTATGTGAATATAGCAACTACTGTTCTAAAATTGAGCATATAGGCATCTAAAACATTAGGCTTCGATATTCGACAACAACCATTGCAGTACAAATATTTTATATACACTAGGGACAATAATTATTGAACCACCCACATTTATTTACGTAAGAAAGTGAGCGGACAGACAGACAGACGGCAAGAGAAACCGAATTCATAAACACTTTTCAACTTTGTTGGAAAGTGTTAAAAATCGTTCAAGCCATTTTACCCAAAACATTTTTAGCCCACAAATGTAAACATAGTACACAAACAGATGAAGTTGCATGTCCGTATTTCACATTACAAACAAATGAAGTTGCAGGACCCTAATTCACTAAAGATTGATTGTGTATGCGTACACTGTAAAAGAAAAAATCTATAAAGTTACTAAGAATTTTCTAGGAAACTGGGATGCCTAGAACTTTTTATGTAACAACAACAAAAATTCATGTAACAGATAGCAAGTTTTCACCGTAAATAAAAAAATGTATAAGGTTGCTCAGAATTTTTTAGGAAACTGGGATGCCTAGAAACTATAATTTTAGTAGATTATTTTGTAAAGCTACAGATTATGTAGCTTTACAAAAAATAGTTTTGTAGATAGATATACATATTTTTTTGTACAGTATACAAATAAAATTTTAGTAAGCATGCAGATTTATATAACTTTACATCTATAGAATTACGTTGTTTTTTTGTTTTGTTTTTTTTACAGTATGCGATCCAAGCAGAAAACTACTATTTGCAATATTGACAAAATCTCAACTTTTTCTATACCAATTGGTACAATATCTGCCCTATATATATAAAATCCTAATGAAACGAGTTTATGAAACGGATATATGAAACGACTGAAATTTAATGAATTTATGAAACGATTCTATGAAAGGACTGATTAAACAACTGATTATGTTTCGCGGCGATTTCTCCTAAAATATGGATTACTTTGCGATGAAATTAGCACCAAAAATCGGTATTGATCCGCAGATCTCAAAACTGGTATTAGAATTTTTTTAATTCGAATTAGTTTTCGAAATATTAATTTTTTTCTAATTTTAAATACTTTTTTCTAAAGATGGCAACTCAAATTTTAATCATAACAGATTTTTTTTTTTTATATTTTAGTAAAGGTTATTATTTTAAACTAATTTGGCGACCAGTTTGGCCTCCCTTAAATGTATACTAAGAACAATGTATTTTTTTTTTGTATTTCAGTATTATTTTATTTAAGACAAAACTTTCCTTTAAAACTGAAAAGTTTAAAATTAATGGCTTTCATTTCTTTCTTTTTTTAAGACGAAACGAAAATAAAAATATTAGGCGCAGATGTCATATACGCACTGGGATACCTAAATGGCGCCAAAATGGCGTTATGGTTGACCCACTATAAGGGAGGCTTAACCCACTTTGTTTTATATTGCAATACTTATGAAGAGAAATAAAATCAGTTTTAAAAAAGCAAAATAACTTTATGCTACATGCTTTAATAAGTATTTTTAAAAAAATTTTTTTTTTTTAATATGACGCTTAAACAAACCGCATGAACACTTAAAATATCATTATCATGATTTAAAACTTTAAGGATCAAAGTACTTTCAGTACTAAAATGCTCAAATAAAGGACTGGCACCGGAATTTACGAACAAATTTATTTGGAAATATGAAAAAGGGTGTATTTCACATACATATTAAATGGAAAAGATTTAGCAAAATTCTGGTGCAATTGTGACGTTTCGGAATTAAAATTAAATGGTTTTATAAACGTACCACTGCCCATGAAAAGGTTAAGACAACTGCTTTCATGTTTTCTAGTCTTTCCCACTGTTTCTATTTACCTATTGTAAGTAATATTTAAGTGGAAAATAGTTAGTCAGTTTTAAGGATTTTCTTTTCCATCACACCATTTTACTGTAGCTTTATAGAATAAACTTACATTCTTTTATATATATAACCTTTAACATTTCATTATGCACAGTGTATAATAAAAAGATTTCCAAAACCACTTAATTAAGGAAGCCTTGAGCATCTGGTCAACCCTCCCTCACATTGACTGGGTCAATCCTCCCTACATAGTCATTTTCTAAAGATTAGCAGATTGTTATGTTAAGCCCAACTTACTGTACAATCTTTATGCCTGGAACAAAAGCTCGATATTTCTGCATTACTTTAAACCTACTTACTTAAATTTCTATGATATAATTTATCTGAAAACAGCTTACAAAATATTTCTAAAAAACACAACTTTTACGTTGAAAACGCCTCCCAATGGATTTTTTCCACACCTATTTCGTTTACCTATATGAAACGAAGATTGTTGTTTGAGCATTCCAGGAGCTTTAGTTGACACCTATTGATAAAATTCTGAAATTCTTTTAAATATGAAAATTGATGTGTGGGTCAAGTCTCCCATATGGTCAACCGTCCCTAGTCTCCCCTACTTATAATAATTATGCTTTAACAAAATAATTTATGCGTTAAAAAAGAACTTACCAAGCACTAATGAACAGAATAGTAAAGGTACGATAATCATGTAAAAAGCTCTGATCACTAGCTGTCCAGGAAATCCTATCAAGTAAAGGACCCGATTGGAAAAGTTCAACGACTTCAATGACATGCCCAGCAAATACCCCACAACTGTTGCCAACAGCAGCATGAGTAGGAATTTGTTGTGACGACACCATGGTAATATCTGAAATAAAAAATTATGCAACTTCAATATTAATCTTAATTTCTATGATGTGTGTTTTCATGTAATTAAGAACATTTCCATGTTTTACAAATGACCACCTTCAGTTCAAACCATACTACGTAAAGTTTCCATATTAGTCCAGGCAATACGGAATTTTACCTAGCAAAATTAATGGAAGTTCATGAAATTGGCTTACATTATGTTTTTGGGTCGCTGAATCCGAATTTGTAACTTCACACCAAAATTTCCCCCGGCAACCCCTCCCAAATTTTGGTAACCCCCCCCCCCAAAAAAAAGGGTTTTTATTAAAAAAATCAATTTTTTTATTGTTTTAGGGGAAAAGTATCTAAAAATTCAGAAAGTAGACAAAATTTGCAACAAATTAGATATATGACATTATGACTTAGGATGAAGGGGAAGGGGGGATCTGCCTCGGAACATGCGTGCGGTGCTGCGAGGACTAAGTTGCGCAATATCCCTTAACCACTCACACGTTTACATTCGCCCTCCCATTTCCCCTCCGAACTTTCCTTATAAGGTTTACTTTAAGTTTTTTGGGTCGCTGAATCCGAATTTTTAACTTACCCTCAAAATTCTCCCCCCCCCCCCAAAAAAAAAATAGTTGTTATTAACTTAAATTTCTTATTATTTTAGGGGGAAAGCATTACAAAATTCAGAAACTAGACAAAATTTGCAACAAATAGGATATATGACATTATGACGTAGGATAAACGGGGAGAGAGGGGGCTGCCTCGGAACGTTCCCTGCGCGCTTTTCTCAAAAACCAATTTTTTTCAAAAAATCAATTTTTTGGGGGGTTGCCGGGTGAAATTTTGGTGGGAAGTTACAAATTCGGATTCAGCGACCCAAAAAACATAAAGTGAGTCCAAATCCAGAACTAGTATTAATTTTTCCAGGTAAAATCCCCTATTGCCTGGACTTCATAACTTATAAGGAAGGTCTCCTTACAGGGCATACTCAGAATATGTTGAAAAAAATGCTAGTAAAGCTACTCATGTATGTAATAAGAGAACAGTTAAATTTAACGGCGGAATTTCAGTAGAAAGTCAATAAAAAAATAAAATACTTTCGAATATTTGGCGCGAAAATACGAAAGTGACACGCGATTTGGCGAGCAGGATTTTTCCTCGCCAAAAGCAAACGATTTTAATGCATCTGAAAATTGTTTATTAATTCTTTTTTAGAATGCACGGTATTTAATGTATTTAAACTTAATCAATGAAAGATGTTATTATATTTTTTTTATGTTACATAAATATGTTGCTTGTTGCTGTAATTATTTAATTTTATCACTGTAAAAATATTTTCTATGCTTTGAAATTACAATTATCTATTTTAAGTTATAGCCAGCTGACATTTGATTGTCATAATACACTTTCACATCGAAGACGAAGTCGTTTCCATAGCAACAAAATCAAATCGACAGTGTTCTATCTGACTTATTTTTGAGAAACAATTTAAATCAATTTAAATTTTGCTTTAAATCATAAAATATGACATTTAAATTTTATTATAAATACATGTAAATATATATGACAAGCTATAGTTAAAACAAACTAAAAATGACAAAACTAAAGTTATTTAAATTAAACTTATATAAACAAATTGAACATAAAAAGTTTTTTTCCTACATAAAAGCATATTTTTTTTTCATCGCCAAACGGTGATAAATCGCCAAATAAACCAAAATTTCATTATTTTTTTACGAACGCTGTATCGGGGTTCCGCCAAAAAATTTTTTATTAACATATAAATCCATATGAGAAGAACATTCTGTAATTTTTTCAGATTTTTCTGAGTATTCCCGTATGGAGAGCTTCCTTGTTAGTGCACATAGCGCCGCAGTGCATGTTCAGAGGAAGCCCTCCACCTCCCCGTTTATCCTACGTCATAATGTCATATGTCCTATTTGTTGCAAATTTTGTCTAGTTTCTGAATTTCGCAATGCTTTTCCCCTAAAACAATAAGAAATTTAAGTTTAAAACAACTATTTGGGGGGGGGGGTCGGGGGGGAAATTTTGGGGGGAAGTTAAAAATTCAGATTCAGCGACCCAAAAAACTTAAAGTAAACCTTATAGAGAAAGTTCGAAGGGGAGATGGGAGGGCGAATGTAAACGTGTGAGTGGTTAAGTGGAATTGCGCAACTTAGTTCACGCAACACCGCGCGCATGTTCCGAGGCAGATCCCCCCTTTCTCTTCATCCTAAGTCATAATGTCATATATCTAATTTGTTGCAAATGTTGGCTACTTTCTGAATTTCTAGACACCTTTTCCCTAAAAGAATAAAAAAATTGATTCTTTTAATAAAAACCTTTTTAAGGGGGCATTTTAACAAAATTTGGGTGGTTGCCGGGGAAAATTTTGGTGGGAATTTAAAAATTCGGTTTCAGCGACCCAAAAAACATATAGTCAGCCTTTTTCCAGAACTACCATGAATTTTGCTAGGTAGAGCCCCTATACGGTCTCTATTGCCTGGACTACATTCTATGTTCAACATCCTTTCATACATTAGCCTCCATCAAAAGCGGAAAGGGCAGACAACGCAACTTTAAGAAATCATGATACTTTTGCTCGGGCCCTCCAAAAAAACATTAGTGCTCAAGGCGCTTTCAGATTGTTTTCCTTTTAAATGGATACATGCTGTGATTTCCATACCCGAAAATCCAAATGGAAACCCGAAGTGAATCTTTGTTTTTGGGTCCTAAGTAAATTTTAATACATATAAAATAGTGTTATTCTTTAAAATATTCATGGCCATTCACCAGAATTTGGGAAGAACTTAGTTTTGGCATTAGAAATGAAGATCCGATAAATCTCCGAAAATTAAAGTTGTTTTACCATGTTTTGGTGCACAAATGGGAGGAGGTTAACACAGGGAGGGGGAGGGAATTCAATTTTTTTTTAAGTAGGTCAAGTGGGATATCATGTGTTATGTATTTTTTAATTCTAAATCAAATCACACCATCCGCACGTTGTTACGATCATTTTTTTTTGCAAAAATGTGGCAGATTTTATGAGTACAAAGTCGAAAATTAATTTTACTTTAATTAAACTTTATGCAGATAAAATAGGTTTTTACAGTAACAACTGATGGCCATTCGCAAAAGTTTGGGAAGAACATCTATTTGGCATAAGAAATGAATACCCGATGAATCACCAAAAAATAAAGTTGTTTTACCGTGTTATGTGGGGTAAAAGGGGGGCATGTTAAATCGGAGGGGAAGAATTCAACTTTTTTTTAATAGCTCAAATAGGGTATTAAAAAGCAGAAAAACCAACGTTTAAAATACACAAATAATATATGAAAAGCAGCAAACAGCTGTTTCGAATCTACTAGCGAGATTCTTCTTCAGTGCAAAAGGAACAGCGTGCTAGAAAAAGCAAGGCTGAGCAAAATCATAGACAGAGACGCGCTGGCTTTTATACCCTATGCGGGAGGCGAAGGCGCCGAAACAACCAATGAGAGAGAAGCAGTGGAAACGACTGGGTGGACAAGTAGCGACATCTACCGGAGAAGTAGAGAAAAGAAACCAAAAAAGGGGAATTAAATTTACGCTTTCCAAATACGTGGAAAATCTGGAGTACTAGATAAGTCATTGACTAAAGAGTGAGAATTTTTAATGATATGGTAAGCTTCCCAAAAATCAAGATCAAGGTTAGAAGAACATTTTTGGATAATGATGGCTGAGGAAAAATCGAACCTATGTTGAGAAGACCAAGAATGTTGAGCAATAGAAGAACGTTTGAGCTCCTGATTTTTAACATAACCTTCATGCTCTTTTAAACGAAATCTAAAAGCACGCTTAGTCTGACCAATATAAGAAGGACCACACTGACAAGAGATCTGGTAAATGCCCCAATTATCTAGGCGATCAACGGGGTGTTTGAGATTTGAAAAAGGGATTTTATTAACAGGGGAAAAAATAACTTTAAAATCAAACCTTCTTAGGATTTTAGCAACTTGCTGACTGATTTTAGGAAAAAATGGTAATACAACTGAAGTATTAGAGTTGGAATTAGAATGCTTTTCAGAATGGTCGGATTTCGTCAATTTCTTATAAATAGAATCGATAATATTAGAGGAATAACCACGATCGACAGCAATAGCTTTGAGGTAATTAAGTTCAGCACTAAGTAACTGAGGAGTGGAACAAATATTAGTAGCCCGCAAAACAAAAGTATTAAAAGCAGCGAATTTCTGGTTAGGGGGATGAGAAGAATACCTGTGAGGTGGGAGACTGACAGCAAAAGGTTTACGAAAGACGTTAGTCTGAAAGCCATTTTCACAACGAATAACTGGGACATCCAGGAAAGAAAGACAGTTATTGGTCTCAATTTCAGAGGTAAATTGAATGCAGGGATCAATGGAATTCATAATAGAGAGAATATGATTAATATCCGAACTCATTTCAATCAGGACATAAACATCATCAACATAACGAACATAGAACGGAAATTTTAAGATTTCAAAAAGCTTGACCTCAAAATAGTGCATATAAATATCGCATAAAATTGGACTAAGAGGATTACCCATAGCCAAACCGTCAATCATACGGAAGAAATTACCATTGAAAACAAAAGTATTTTGCGACAAGCAAGCGCGAGTGAGAAGTATAAGTTCCTCGATTTCAAAATAAGAGAAATGGAATTCACAAAGCCTTTTCTTGAGGCAATCTAAAGCCCCCTCAACCGGAACGTTTGTAAATTATGATTTAACATCAAAAGAAACCATCATGTGACCCTGAGGCTTAAAATTATGAAGTTTTTTAACAAAATCAAAAGAATTCTTAACAGTGAAACAGTTACTGCTCAAAAGTGGGGAAAAAACAGAAACTAAATATTTGGCAAGCTTATAAGAAGCTGTACCGATACTAGAGACAATAGGTCTAAAAGGAATGTCAGGTTTATGGACCTTAGGTAAAGCATAAAACCTGGCACAATGCGCAATAGACGGAATAAGGGACTTCTTAAAGTTAGCAGGAATAATGGAAGAAGACTTAATGGCAGACTTAATAGAGTTAATTTCACTAGTGGAAGGGTCTTTGCGGATATCCACATACGGACCATCATTAATTAATTTATGGGTTTTTTCCAAATACGTAGATTTGTCGAGAAGAACAATCTGACCACCTTTGTCGGCCTTAGTAATAATTAAGTTTGGATCAGAACACAAATTTTTCAGACATTGTTTAACAGGATGTTTAAGATTGGGTTTATAAACATTAGAATTGAAATCAACAGTATTGGCAATGAGATGCCTAATAGACTCTTTTTGAGAAGAAGATAGAGCGCTATGCTTAAAGGCTCTTTCAATAAAAGCAATAAGATTAGGTAAAGAAGGAATAGCAGAGACAGAAAAATTGTTATTCAATTTGAGAGCATCGATCTGATTGTTACTTAATGGAACACTAGAAAGATTGACAACAGCATTTTGGTTAACAAGAGGCAAATTACTGCAGTTATTAGCGACAGAACTTCCACAAAGCGCATTAAATTTCTTCTTTAAAACCGAACAATGAACAGAAGAAGCTGTGAGAACTCTGCTCCATGACTTTCTGTCAATGGACTGAAAATCAGGAGTAGAATTAGCGAGGCTGATACGTAAAGAATATAACTCGCGCTCTATATGAGCAATTTTGTGGCGAGTCTCTTGAATCAAAGCTTTTAAAAGAGCTAATTTAGAACGAAATAAGACCTTCTCAATCCTATTTGAAGAAAATAAATTACAACGAATGGAAATGAATTTAGGAATAACCTTCTTACGCCTACAATCAAGTAGGAAATGTAAGTGTTCCAAAAACCTGTATTTTTTAATCGTAAATTACAAAACCTATTGATTTGATACATTGCGAAAAAAAAAATTACAGAAGAATAAAGGCAAATATTTGTTCCACTCCTCGAAATCCGACCATTCTGAAAAGCATTCTAATTCCAACTCTAATACTTCAGTTGTATTACCATTTTTTCCTAAAATCAGTCAGCAAGTTGCTAAAATCCTAAGAAGGTTTGATTTTAAAGTTATTTTTTCTCCTGTTAATAAAATCCCTTTTTCAAATCTCAAACACCCCGTTGATCGCCTAGATAATTGGGGCATTTACCAGATCTCTTGTCAGTGTGGTCTTTCTTATATTGGTCAGACTAAGCGTGCTCTTAGATTTCGTTTAAAAGAGCATGAAGGTTATGTTAAAAATCAGGAGCTCAAACGTTCTTCTATTGCTCAACATTCTTGGTCTTCTCAACATAGGTTCGATTATTCCTCAGCCATCATTATCCAAAAATGTTCTTCTAACCTTGATCTTGATTTTTGGGAAGCTTACCATATCATTAAAAATTCTCACTCTTTAGTCAATGACTTATCTAGTACTCCAGATTTTCCAAGTATTTGGAAAGCGTTAATTTAATTCCCCTTTTTTGGTTTCTTTTCTCTACTTCTCCGGTAGATGTCGCTACTTGTCCACCCAGTCGTTTCCACTGCTTCTTTCTCATTGGTTGTTTCGGCGCCTTCGCCACCCGCATAGGGTATAAAAGCCAGCGCGTCTCTGTCTATGATTTTGCTCAGCCTTGCTTTTTCTAGCACGCTGTTCCTTTTGCACTGAAGAAGAATCTCGCTAGTAGATTCGAAACAGCTGTTTGCTGCTTTTCATATATTATTTGTGCATTTTAAACGTTGGTTTTTCTGCTTTTTAATATTGTTGCACAAAGGCTTTATTTGCTATTTTTACAAATAGGGTATTGTTTGTTATGAATTTTCTAATTCTGAATCGAATGACACAATTTGCAAGCCTATACGATCTTGTTACGAAGTTATTTTGAGGGACTCATCGGATCTTCATATCTAATGTCAAACCTGAGTCCACATTTTTGTGAATGGCCATCAGTCGTGTTTTACTCAATTTTTGGTCTACTTCAGCATATGTAATTTATTTAATTCCTGTCGTTGACACGAGATTCAATATTAAGGATAGTCCGTAGGGATAATACCAACAATGATAAATAGTGAAATTGAGATGCAACTTTACTCCGTACATATCTTAAATAGATGTATGAACATTTTTATATATTTCAAACATATATTGGATATTTACTTAAATGAGTTTTTTACAATAACTGCTCTGGAATTCTTTTTTCTTGTTGTATGTTGTTTTAATGTACAAAGGAAGCCATTTTTAAATGCAGAAAAGTTCAATTTTCCTAATTACGAAAAAAATGTAAAAACGTAAGTATTATAAAAAATACTAAAATCTCATATCGTTATATACTTAATTTATAAAGAAACAAATCACAAAACTTTCTTTTGCCAGTAGGTTTTAGAAAAGGTGCATGAAATATAAAAAAATCGCATTTTGAGAAAAACATGATTTCAGCAAAATATTACCCTCTTTTCTATTCACTAGTACTATACACTAATTTTTCCTAGATTATTTCTCTCTTTCAAATCTTAGTTCTATCCTTACAGCTTTTCATTCTAGGGAATAAACTTGTTTTACTTTTATCTCCCTTGCTCTGTCAAGTCGCTCCATAATAGCTGCTTTGAATTCTCCTGGATCTATGCCTATTTACCAGTATTTCAAGTCTTGCTATATAGCACTTCCAGAAAGGTGAAGCCGCAGACAAGTACCAAATTATAATGTTCCTATTTGCAAAAGTCGTGGGAAAAAAGTAAACATCCCTTGCTTACTTTGCAACATATTATTGTAGAAGAACGTTACTGGTACCAAACGATTGGAAATAAAGTCTACTTTTAAATTTTGTATATAAACTTTGCTTAAGGGGCTATCTACATATCAAAACAAACCCAAACTTTATTTTTTTTAAATAACAATACCCATGTTTGACACCATAAATGAATTCTTTCTAGGCCCTTAAATTAGCCTAAAAACATTTTTTTAGGAAATTCGTGCGATTAGTTTCAGAGAAACTAATTATTTTAAAATGAGCATATTTTAGGGGTTGTATCCAAATTGAAGTTCCATAGTATATTGTTGAAATCCCACAGAATAACTGACTATGTCACTTCTATTAATGTATTATTTCTTGCCAATATGACCATTTCACTGGCGAAATATATTTCGGTTATTGCCAGCCCAAATGTTTCAACAAAATGAGTAAAATATATTTTTTCAAATTATGCTTTTCTGCAGATCATAAACGGCCCCTTAAACTATCATTTTGGAGTTTTTTAAACATAATTCGAAAGCCACTTGGTAAAAAAAAAAAAAAATGAAATTGATAATTCGCATAAATCAGGACACAATAAATATATATCTATCAAAAAAATTGTAGTTTGTAATTCATTTTTTTTTCGAATATTAATTTCATAATTCATATTACAAAAAATTTAAAAATACAAATTCGATGTATTTATGTTTGGGTTGTTCAGCATTATAGCCACACAAAATATTATCACTTTAGGATTATAATTTCAGGAGATATTAATAAAAATATGAAAATGCAATTTAAGATTAGAAGCTCTAAATTTTGAATGTTTATAATTCAAAAACTTATCATCGAAATGACTTGAAATTTGGTATCTAGCACAGTTTGAACCGAAGATTTAAAATACATTTTCAAAATTGGGTGTTGTAATTGAAAAAAATCAAAGTTTGGTCTGCTTTTGATTTATAAATAGGCTCCTAAGCAAATTTTATATACATCAATTAAAAGTAGGCTTTATTTGCAATCATTTGTTACTAATAACTTTCTTCTACTATAATTAGTTGCAGAGATAGTAAAGGGTGCTTACTTTTTCTCCCATGACTGTACAAATATCTCTTGGGGAATGCAGGAACCTATTACATTGTTCACACTCTTATTATAATTTTGTGTTTAGGATTATAATTTCAGGAGATATTGATAAAAATATGAAAATGTAATTTAAGATTAGAAGCTCTAACTTTTGAATGTTTATAATTCAAAAACTTATCATCGAAATGACTTGAAATTTGGTATCTAGCATAGTTTGAACCAAAGATTTAAAATACATTTTCAAAATGCATGCACACATTTTTTTCAGCTGTTCAAGATGTGACAAATATTTGAACATAGGCCGCATTTCAAAAATATATATTCTAAAAATACACTCAAAATATATAATGCACGTATAAGAGAACTTCTGTTTATAATAGGCCGCATTGTTTCGATCACAGCCTCAAGAAAACTGTTTTTGTGCTGTAAATTTTTGCTTAAGCTTTAGCAAGATTGAATCCACACGATGATTCTTTCCCTGGTGGGAAATTTTTCAAATTTATAAAGAGTGGTAAAACTCGTTTAATACTCGATCCCTATTAATACGCGAATTTGTCCACTCCCTTGAAGTGCATCTCAACCGGGTTTGACTGTATTTTAATTCACCTTTTAGACCAAATTTAATTCACCATCAGCATCTATAATTTTTGAATATTTAATTTTTAAGTTTCTGTATTGTTTTATATAGTAATACGCTTAATAATATTTCTCACAAAGAGGCAGGAGGGGTGGAGGCCGACAAAAAATTTCAGTTTAGCCTATTCCATGTTTATATTCTGAATTTTAAGAAATCGAGCTGATCTATGGATTACAAAAAACATCTGTTGTCCCATCCTGGATTTCGATCTGTCAACATCTATGCAATCCATAACATTACAAATATCAAGCATAAAAACAGGATACGTAATTATTTTACTAAGCATCTATAAAAAAAAAAATCCTTTTAACCCTTTATGTACTGAATTATGAATCCACAAATTACTCCACCTCAAAAATTATTTTCTTTAAAGTCTAGACATATATTAGAAAAATTATATTATAATAATACAAAATTTAGATAAGCTTTTAATTAAAACTGATTTAATAAATCAACAATTATAGCTCTTTTTTAAAAATATTTACAAGAATAATTAGCTTAATTAACAAAAAATGCTGTTGAAACATAAGATTTCTTTATAAAAACAATGTAAATAAATGTATTGTGATCATATCTGTAAATGGAAATTTTTTTGTAGTTGAAAGCTTTTCATATAACACTCTTTTTATAAGAAAAAGGGTACACCTTGTAAATGGTTGAGAAAATTACCACTTTATAAGATATTTAGCCTCGACTGTTTTACTAAATGTGGTAGAGCAAAGTATTTTGCATGAAAAATAAAAGCTAGTTTTTTTAATAGAAGGATTTAATAAATTTTATATCAATTTTTTTTATGTTACTTAAAAGTACCGTCAATGCATAAAGGCACTCACCGAACATCCTCGATCCTTCTGACCAGCGACCTGATTTCTTGTCATCCTTCCGTTTTGGACGCTGCCAGCTTCAATTCTGGCGTACTATCCCGTGACGTCAGGCGGCTATCTATTAACTCCTCTTGATAAGCAAAGTGAATGATGTTATCAAACCTAATTTATCAATAAAACTAATTTATTTTTGATCTGCTATAAACGAAAAATCTAATCACAACATCCCTTTGGATATATATACAATAATCCCGTTATTTTGTATTTATTTTTAATGTCTGGAAGGACAAGATATATTCCAATTTATTTAACTGCAACTGAACTATACATTCCCCGTTTCACGGGAAGTATTTCCAACAAGTAATTCTTAAGAAAATATTCTGAGGATAAATTCTTATTCAACAGGTAAAAATTAAATGGTGTAAATTACTCATATCTTATTTGAATAATTTCCAGATTAGTAAAACATAATCCAATTCAGTTAAGAACAATTAAACTGTACTTAATCATGTTTTATGGAAAAGTTTTAAGCATTACCTCTAAGTAAAAATAAAAAGACATTAAATGATTATTTCTTATTTGCTTATTATGTGAAGCAATAAAACCTAATCCAAATCATTTCATTGTATTTGAATTATAATTTTCATACAAATTGATTTTTTTTTCTAACGGAGTAAAGAAGAACCATTAGCTTAAATTTCCAATGCTTTACCGGTCGAGCTATCAGGAACGACAATCTCGCTACACAATTCACTCCAACAACCTTTCAGCAATAAAATTTGGTCTGTCCTGTAGACAGTCCTCAGGCAATCCTCGGGAAAAAGAACTCTATTAAACAGTATGGTTGTGTTAAAAATAAGAATATGTGTGGGTCAATATCTGAAAACTGGACAATTTCACTCCAGAATTTTTATTTTTTTTTAATTAAAGTACCAACTTCCAAATACAATTATATAATATGATACATGTTTTGTCATATGAATGCTGTAGTCTTTTGAGATCGAGGATGTATATTTTATGCGTAGGTTAAACTTTTCTCTAAGAAAGTGTCTGTTACACCATAATCAGTGTCTAATAATTGGGACTGAGTTGATGTTTTTGTCTTAAAAGCTGCACAGCCATTTTGTTGAATCATTTTGCCCACATGTAAATTATTAAATATGCCATGTGACATTTGTATGTTACGTAAATAAAGTTGCAATAAACTTTTTGTTTATAAATAAAAAGTTAAATAGGGGGACATGAATGATGCTATAAAAAAATACTCATCCCTATTCAGAATTAAAACTAAATATTTCTAAATATGAAACAAAGATAAAAACAACTTACCTTCATCCATGATGGCTAATTGAACTTTAGTTGTTGTTTCAATGGAAATGATTCTTCCAGCGCTACCTAGTATCTGTTAACCTAAATGTGTGTTTAGAGGGACTGAGATGATGGTCAACCTCAGGGACAAATATATTTACTACAATATTTTACTATACAATCTATACTAAGAAAGGATAATTATATTGTTCCATACTTTATATATGTAGGTATAAATGTATAATAGCAAAAGTTAAAAATATTTATAGAAATGTTTACAGCATACATTTAATATTGGATATTTGTACCTGGGGACAGGGACTGAAATGATGATTTCGCTTGTTTAAACATTAAAACTAATTATTTATGCATCATTATATGTCCATTTATCATTGGTAATTGATATAACAAATGTTGCAATATATTACGGTTTTCAGTTTTTGGTTTTAGTATAATTAATGAAATATTATTGGCAGTGGACGCAAATTGTCCAATTTTTAGATATTGACCCGTGTATACTTTTCATTTTCCGTGGAAAAATCTTAAATAGTGGTAAAAATTAAATGGTGTAAATTAACTTATAACAATTTAACACCTTGTAATAATATATTAATTTTACTTGCTAAAAGGTGTATATTAAAACTTTAGAAACAGTAAAAATAGGTTTATTCAACTGTTTACATGTTTCGACTCTACCCGAATCATTTTCAAAACAAACAAATAAAAATGTTCTAAAATTGCACGGTTCTATGAAACAGCATCAGGCAAGCCTTGGGCAAAAGAACTGTATTAAACAGTATAGTTGTGTTAGAAATAAGAATAAGTGTATACTTTTAATTTTCCTTGGAAAAATCTTAAATAGTGGTAAAAATTAAATGGTGTAAATTAGCTTATAACAATTTAACACCTTGTAATAATATACCAATTTTGCTTGCTAATAGGTGTATATTAAAACTTTAGAAACAGTAAAAATAGGTTTATTCAACTGTTTACATGTTTCGACTCTACCCGAATCATTTTCAAAACAAACAAATAAAAATGTTCTACAATTGCACGGTTCTATGAAACAGCATCAGGCAACCCTCGGCCATTAGAACTCTATTAAACAGTATAGTTGTGTTAGAAATAAGAATAAGTGTATACTTTTCATTTTCCTTGGAAAAATCTTAAATAGTGGTAAAAAATAAATGGTGTAAATTAGCTTATAACAATTTAACACCTTGTAATATATACTAATTTTGCTTGCTAGAAGGCGTGTATTAAAACTTTAAAAACAGTAAAAATAGGTTTATTCAACTGTTTACATGTTTCGACTCTACCCGAATCCTTTTCAAAACAAACAAATAAAAATGTTCTAAAATTGCACGGTCTATGAAACAGCATCATTCAAATTTTCACGTGTGCTTTCATGTTATGCACGTTATTAGCTCCGGTACGGTATGCTATTTCTTTCTCCCAGCTTATTTTGTGTCGTCTTCAAAGAATAACGTTACCTTACAGAAGTCAGCCGTAAAACAAAAGCCTATGCACTGTAAAAAAAATCCGACCAGTTTTCCTGTAGAAATCGGAAAAATAGTTGCCCTTATCGTGCTGGAAAAATTTCCGACCCAGCTCGGAATAAAATCCGTAATATCGGAATAAAATCCGTAAAATACCGTTTTATTGACTATTTCCTTTCTTTTACGGATTTTATTCCGAGCTGGGTCGGAAAAATTTCCGGTACGATAAGGGCAACTATTTTTCCGATTCCTACCGGAAAACGGGTCGGATTTTTTTACAATGTGTTTCATTGTGCGATTAAATAATCTACAGCATTTTTTAAAACTTCTAAGCATTGCACATTTTCAATGTTTATACCGTCGTATTGAAAAAAAAAAGTACTTTTTAATGCAATTTGTTTGAAAACTGCATCTCTATTTATCTTTTAAATATATATATATCTATATATATATATATATTTTTTATTTTTATTTTTTTTTTTTTAGTTTTTAGCGACATTTGTTTCATTTTGCCAACTCAAGTACTCAATTTCTGTAGAAAGTAAAGAAAACATAGTTGGAAAAATAGTAATTATACCTTCTTGTTGTCATTTCCCCATAAAAACTCAAACAATGTAATAAAAATACGTGCTATTTTGAGAAAAATATAAATGAATGATTTATGATAAAACATGGAGCTATTATAAACTATATTTAATTTTAAGTATCTATATTAATGCAAATGACGTCATTTTACATGAAATAAAAGCGTGTGCTTTAAATCTTAAAATTGATTTATGCTTTGCACTACACTAGAGTCCCAATTATCCGAGTCCCGCTTAACCGAGTCATTTTCTTCTGATGGACTGGTGGCTTCTATTATTATGAAACCAGAAGTCTATCAGAAGAAAATGAAGTAATGGGAATGTCGGGGGCGACACTAAATTCTGAAAAAGCAGAATTCCGGTTCTCTAGTTTTTTATTTTACTTAGGTGTTTATTTTTATTTTCGTAACCATTGAGTTACTGGAGCCATAGTTTTATTAAGTTAAATGATGCTGCTTCGTTATATATTGAATTTTTGCTTGTTACAATCTCTATGGTTTCCCTTATAATGGATGGATAGTATAGACTGGAAGGAAAAATTATCTCAATTTTATTGAAATTTATTTGGATGGTTTCTTCTTGGCATCTATGGCTGCGGTTTTTTCCATTATATTTAATATTAACTACATGCTCCTTTTTACCCGACTGCCAAGAAGAGTTATGTGTTTCACGCGTATCTGGATATGTGGATTTTTTTATACCCTCGAAACATCCCAACGGCTGGATGGATTTTAATGAAGGAGGTTTCTATCGATTCGTCTTAACTGTCCAATGGTTATAGGCTAGATTTTGTTTTTATAAATTTAAAATGGCGGCCGTAAAATACAAAATGGCAGTGGACACGAAAAAAATTTTTACGCACCCTATTGAGTGACATATCATTGGATAGGTCTTTCAAAATGAAGACGATGTTTCTTAGACTATTTTACAGTCAGAAGCTCCGTTTAAATATTACACAACCTGGAAGTTGTGTAAGTAGGATTTCTAGCTTTACTGCAACTCTAACCATCATAGACTTCTATAGGCATCATCAAAACAGTGTTTATAGATAGGAACTAGCAATTAAATACAACTTAAAAATCATCAATACAAGTAAAAAAAATAGATAAGTAATATAAAAAATAGTTTAACATTGATGAGAAATAATTAATTATTTCACGTTTTACGCAGTAGGATTTTTCGATTTTTAAATTAAATATAATTATTTATTTGTTTTGAAAATGACTCAGGTAGAGTCGAAACATGTAAACGGTTAAATAAACTTATTTTTTTGTTTTTAAAGTTTTAATTTACGGCTTTTAGCAATTAAAATTAGTATACTTATATCCAATTTGAATAATTTCTAGATTAAAAACATAATGCAATTCATTTAACTACAATTAATTTGTTCTTAATCAAGTTTTAGTCATCTATAATCATGTTTTATTGAAAATATTTTAGCAGTAAATATGGAAAACTTCAATTTGAAACCTCAAAAATGAAATGGCGTGAAACGATCATTTCTTATTTGAATAATCCGTAAAATAAAACTTTCAAAAAATCAGTTTTCGGTTTTTGTTTTATTCTGATTTTTTTTTTTTTTTGTCAACAATATGCAAAAAAATCAATTAAAAATCTGCATTATTTCTTGAGTTATAATCATTTACAGACGGTGAGTATAACTGAAGGTCCGTATATTTTGAAATTTTAAAACGCGTTTTCTCAGATTAGTAAATTTGGAGATTGCGCGCACTGTTACGTTTAAACTATGTAAGCTACAGCTTTAAAAAATTAACCGAATATGCATTTCTTTATAGGCTATATGCTAAATCCAAATAAATTCCCATATTTTGGTTATTTATTTATTTATTATTTATTTATTTATTTATTTTTTTTTTATTTATTTATTTATTTTTTTTTGCACTTGAAAGACTTAAATGCAATTTTGAAATCTTTTAAATTTTCTGCTAAAATTAAATTTTAAACAAAGCTTTTTGTGTATACTTTTGTTTTAATTTAAAGATAGGTGTGCTATGATTCTATTTTATTCAAAAATTGTTTTCTATGCAAAATTTAGAGTTTAATCATGGGCACAGCACTTAATGACTTTAATTCACGCATTAGTGAAATGAATTTTTTAACTTAAAATTTAAATATTAATTTTTTATATACAATATTTAATTTTCTAACAATATATTCCTTAGGCAGAAAGGAAGAAAAATATCTTAATTTCATATTATTTGTGTGTTGGTACTTTGAAAAAATCGATGTTCTTTATAGTTTCAACAAACTCAAAGGTCCTGTACCCCCTATAAACCCATTATTTTTCATTTGCAAAATGTTTGCAATGTTACTTATATACCATCAACTCCAATACACTTAATCGCAGTTGAACTGTACTTGTTCATGAGGTGTAATCTTCCCATCTGAGCAAAGGATGTGTCCATGCGGGGATTCGAACCGAGAACCTTTGGTTCTAATTGCCAATTCTCTACCAGTTGAACTATCTGGACGACAACCCAACCACCACATTATTCGCTCAGAACAACCATTTAGTCAAAATGAGGTATTTGATAAAATTAAAGGTCTTGGGTTCGAGTCTCTACCTGGACACATTTTTCGCTCAGATGAGAAAATTACTACTCATTTTTTTTTAAATTATTTTACCAATCTTATGATTGTGTTTAAAGATAATTAATTAATGTATGTACTTGTTCATGTTTCATAAGAAAACCTTTAGAACTGCCAGTGAATATGAAATGGAATAAAATAATAAAATAAACTCAATATTTCTTATTTGTATGTCCAGCCCGGGACATGAACCCAAAACCTTAGGCTTCACTTGCCAATGCTCTACCATTTGAGATATTTGGACGATACTCCAGCCAACACAATATTCGTTCATAACAACCATTTGGTCAAAATGGGGCATTTGGTAAAATTAGTGGTTCTGGGTTCGAATCACGGTCTGGAGACTTTTTCGCTTAGAAAATTACAACTCATTTCTTAATTATTTTACCAATCGTATGATTGTATTTAAAAATAATTAATTAATCTGTATACCTGTTCATGTTTAGTGCGAAAATCTTTGGAACTGCCAATGAATATGAAATGGAATAAAATAAACACAAATTTCATACTTTTACAGACGCGGAAAAAAAGTAAACACACCCTAATAACTCTGAAACTAATTATAATAGAAGAAAGTTACTGGTACCAAATGATTGGAAATAAAGTCTGCTTTTAAATGATGTACGTAAAATTTGCTTAGAAGACCATCTGCAAATCAAAACTAGACCAAACTTTGTCTTTTTCAATGGCAACACCAAATTTTGACAATATATTTTAAATCTACGGTTCAAACTATGCCTGGATATAAAATTTCAAGTCTTTTCTGTGATAATTGTTTGATTTATAAACACACAAAATTTAGATTTTCTAATCTTAAATTACATTTTCCTCATTTTATTAATGTCTTCTGAGATTTTATTCTATCGAGTCCCGAACTTCAATTCGGATACAGTTCCTAAAATATGCTCTTTTTAAAATAATTAATTTCTCTGAAACTAATCGTGTGATTTTCCTGAAATTCAGTTTTAGACTACTTGAAGATTGTAGAATCTATTTATGGTATCAAACTTGGATATTGCTATCGCAAAAAAGAATGCTTGGATTCGTTTTGATATATAGATGCCCCCCTAAGAAAATTTTATATACATCATTTAAAAGTAGACTTTATTTCCAATCGTTTGGTACTAGTAACTTAGTAACAATAATTTGTTGCAGAGTTAATAGAGGTTTTTACTTTTTTTCCACGACTGTACAAGGTTTGATGCATTAAAATGTATTAAAATTAATTTGACTGCAATGGAACTATATTTATTTATGTTTCTTAGCAATATTTTAAGAATTAATCGTATGTAAAAAATGAAATGACATTTTAAAAAATCAGTTATTAGGATGAGCGAAGTGAATCTTCTACTAGGCTAGACAAATTACATTTTGTCGTATACTTTACAAAAAAATCTATTCAGTATTTTGACTTGAAATTAAACATAAAAATAAATTATGATCTGTAGATTTGCACAATATCATTTTTTTACCGAACAATCTTAAAAAATTTATCATTTTAACTAATTTATTTTACATGTTTTTCTATTACGGAAGCATTTTTGCAAATAAAAAATGAAACACGCATATTTTCAGAAGAAAAAATAAATCATGGGGTGAGTAATTATAGATGAAATCTTGATTAATTAAATAGTTTCACGATTTCTTTTATGAATTTTTTAAAATACCCCTTTTTATGGAAATTATAGCACATTTTTAATGAATTAAAATTTGTTAAAATTCAATTATTTACATTCAGATATAAAAGTATATTTCGGTGTTAAGACATCAAATGCACAAATTATTCTTATTATGTGAAAACATTTACGCAGATGATACTTACGCATTTTTAAACAATTATATTATGAATTTTTTTATGTAAAGTGGCAACAAAAGAATTGTAAACAAATAAAATTAATTGTTAAATTCGTTATATAAAGTGTTATTCTAATTCGAAGGTTGAATAATAACAATAATATAATAAGTTAATAATTCTTAGTATCAACGAGAGAAGATTTCAAATGTTTTTCCAGAAACTGGGATTTTGAAGAAGTAACTTTATTCGAGCTATCTTCGAATAAATTATTCTAAGATTTCTATCAAAGATTATTTGATGTGAATTACAAAGATTGGAAACATACCTTTACAAATCATTTGAGAAAACACCATAGGCTATTGGAAAATGTAAAAACTCTTTAAAAGAGCTTTTAGTTAAAAATTTAAAAATATTTTGTAAAATTTTGCTTCGAAAATATTTTTTATATATACCAGTCTTATATCATAAATAAAAAATTCCGAGGAAATTCTTAATTATTTGGCTGAATTTACATTTCTAAAATTAAAATGGGCCAAAACATAAAATAGCGTTTTTGCTTAATAAAGATGCAAAAATAATATAAAAAAATATTGTTACTTTCAAATATTTATCTTATTAAATAATGCTTTGCAAATCCAAAAAAAGCATGGTTTTTGTTAGTTTATTATAGCAATGAAACTTAATACAATTCTACAGATTCCAACCTTCGACATTTTTTCAAGTAAAAAAAAAATATACTATGCATAATAGGGGAAGATGATTGTACTTTGTGTCAATATATTAAAAAGAGAGAAACAACGTTTACAAAAACACAAATATAAGTAATTTTAAAAAGCATATTGCTATTTCGAAACCTCTAAGGCCCCATCATCAGTGCTTATAAATTAAACATAAAAATAAAACTATAGCATAAAAGAGGGGGGACAGTGAGCCCGAAGGCGCACCTCACATCCCGACCGTCAACAGCGAAATGAAAATCACTGTTGACGAACAGCTGTCTCACACGCACACAGGGAGACCAATCAAAAAACCACCCAAGTGCTCCAGGAGAGTTCAAATAAAGCGGAGAAAAAGGAGCGGGGGAAGAGGACGAATTAAAGAAAATTAAACCATAACTTTGAAAAATTGGGCGTGCTGGACAAATCGTTTACCAAGCTGTTTGAATTTTTCCATGTATGGTAGGCTTCCCAAAAGTCAAGATCGTAAATTGATGAGCATTTTTATATAATTGAGGCTTCGGAAAATTTAAAATTATGATTGTTGGACCAGCAGTGATTGGCAATAGCGGAACGCTTGATGTCACACTTTTTAACACAAGTTTAGAGGAGCATAACACAAATTTTATGCTCCCCTAAACTTGTGTTAAAAATTGTGACATCAGGCGTTCCACACAATAAGTTTACCTTCAAAACTGAGAATTATTATCAACTGAAGTAGCAATTACACAATAAAAAAGCACGAGGAACACGAATGAAACAACAGTATATCTGAACTAGTTGGATGTGCCAATCCCAAAACTTTCTTCTATCTCATGTATGTTAATATTTCAAAATGTTGTTACAAATACCAATAATTCATTTTTATTAGTTTTATTAGTATTTTTATTAGAATTATGCATAACTTCATACACGTTTCGATGGTACAATATTGAAAATTGCGCAAAAATCACTATTACAGGGTTCCGTTCGGGTGGAATTTTCAATATTCAAGGAGAACATTCTTGCCATGGTCAAAATCACACACAAAACATTGACTCAATTCTGTGCATAATTTCATACACTTTTCGATGGTACAATATTGAAAATAGCCCAAAAATCGCTATTACAGCGCCCCCTTCAGGCGGAAATTTTCCAAATTCCGGGAGGACCTTCTTGCCATAACCAAAAACATACACAAAAAATTTGGTTCAATTCTATGCATAACTTCATACACTTTTCGATGGTACAATATTCAAATGCACAAAAATCGCAGAAAATCGCTATTACAGCGCCCCCTGCCGGCGGAGTTTTTGCAAATTCAGAGAGGACTTTCTTGCCATGGCCAAAAACAGACACAAATATTTGGTTCAATTCTATGCATAACTTCATAGATTTTTCGATTGTACAATATTCAAAATGCACAAAAATTGTTGTTACAGCGCCCCCTACCGCGGAATTTTTCCAAATTCAGGGAGGACCTTCTTGTCATGGCTAAAAACATACATAAAAACTTCGCTCAATTCTATGAATAACTTCATATACTTTTCGATGGTACAATATTCAAAATGCACAAAAATCACAGAAAAATCGCTATTACAGCGCCCCTTACCGGCGGAATTTTTCCAAATTCATGGAGGACTTTCTTGCCATGGCCAAAAACATACACAAAATATTTGGTTCAATTCTATGCATAAATTCATACACTTTTCGATGGTAAAATATTCAAAATGCCCAAAAATCGTTATTACAGCTCCCCTACCGGCAGATTTTTTCCAAATTTAGGGAAGACCATTTTGCTATGGCCAAAAATATACACAAAAAATTTGGTTCAATTCTATGAATAACTTTATACCATTTTCGATGGTACAATATTCAAAATGTCACAAAAATCGCTATTACAGCGCCCCCTACCGGCGGATTTTTTCCAAATTAATGGAGGACCTGCTTCCTATAGCCACAAACTTATAAAAAACATTTGGTTCAATTCTAAGCATAAGTTCATACCATTTTCGAAGGTACAATGGCGATATACAGACACTCGGATAGACAGACATTTTCTATAAACATGTTTTTGGGGATCTCTGACCCCTAAAACGTGTAAATCCGTAGTCGTCGTTCGGTACGTCTGTCTGTCGGCCCGCATATAACAGAGCAAAAACTACCCAACCGAATGGTTTGAAATTTTAAATATATTATTGTTTCAAAATTTTGTTGATTCGTTTCCAATTTTACGAAAATCGGATGAATAGTTTAATTACAGGGACAAAAGTTTTTCGGTACATTACGGCCAATGAGAAAAAATTATTTCAAGTGCATTTTAATGATGTTACAGCCTTTCGAACAGAATAAAATAGATATGCACTTATGAAGTGCATTAAAATATACATTCAGTACAATATGTGGAGCAAAAAATATTTATAAAACTAGTTATAGGACTAACGCACCTCATTTGCCATGTTTGACAGGGAATTTCCAACTTGTTTCTATAGTTCGTGTACCGTAAAATACCGAATATAAGCCCCTTCCCCATATATGTGAATATTTCCTTTTTTGAAAAAGTGCTATTTATAAGCCCTCCTCTTCAAGTAGCATTTTTTGACGCTTTCAATCCTTCTGTTTTTTAAGGAAATTCATTAAACTGTTTTTTTTTTCCATATCTTCTAAATGAATATACTCTAAGGAATTTATTCTTATCCTATCTCTATAAATATCATTGTATCAGAATGGCATACTTCGCTATGCGTGCTACCAGACATTTGAAAGGAATGTTTCTTTCGAAAGATACTATTAATATTTTCCATGCTATCAAATTAACATTTTTTTGTTTTAAAATTCCCTTTCATAGATGCTAAGTAAGTAGTTTCTATTAACAAAAATAATAAATTAATGAAACAAATTCACATGAAATAATTAAATTAGTTATCAAAGAAATATGAACAAAAAGGTACTACTTAGATATCCCGTCGACCAAAAATCTATCGCCAAACTTTAAGATTAAATGCCAATAATGGTTGATCGTAAATAGCTACATTCACTTGACTTTAAGCAAGTTCGTGTTTACTTCATAAAGTGATTTTTATTTCGACATTTAGTTTCATAATTTTTGTTGGTACTACTTGGTTATCCCGTCGACCAATTTCGCCAAATTACATAAATCGCCAAATCACTCGCCAAATTATATAAATAGACATAATTTTTATTTTAAATAACGAAAGAACAAATAAATTAGAATAACATTAATAAAAATAAAAATAAAATGTCAAAATAAAAATCACTTGATGAAGTAAACACGAACTTGCTTAACACGTTCCCGCCGGCACGGTGGGTTACACTCGACTGTCTCAGAGATGCCAAGTCTCCGGCCTTTTAGATACTAGTATTTTAATACAGAAAATGTTGTTTTATTTAATTAGAACAATTGTGCGATTTAAAGGAACAACATTTTCTCTAAAATAATAGTGGTGTGCTAAAAGACGGAGACTTAACAACTCTGAGACAGTCGAGTGTGACCCACCACGCCGGCGTGAACGTGTTAAAGTCAAGTGAATGTGACCATTTACGGTCAACCATTATTGGCATTTATTCTTATAATTTGGCGATAGATTTCTGGTCGACGGGATAACTAAGTAGTACCTTTTTGTTCATATTTCTTTGATAACTAATTTAATTATTTTATGTGAATTTGTTTATTAATTTGTTATTTTTGTTAATAGAAAGTACTTACCTCTATGAAAGGGATTTTAAAACAAACTAGTTAGATGTGCCAATCCCAAAAGTTTCTTCTATCTCATGTCAATATTTCATTTTAATTAGTTTTATTAGTATTTTGATTAGAATTATGCATAACTTCATACACTTTTCGATGGTACAATATTAGAAATTGTACAAAAATCGCTATTACAGCGCGCCCTTTTGGCGGATTTTTTTCAAATTCAGGGAGGTCCTTCTTGCCATGGCCAGAAAACATACAAAAAAAATTTGGTTCAATTCTATGCATAACTTCATACACTTTTCGATGGTACAATATTCAAAATGCACAAAAATTGCTTTACAGCGCCCCTGACCGGCGGATTTTTTCCAAATGCAGGGAGGACCTTTTGCCATGGCCAAAAACATACGCAAAAAATGTGGTTCAATTCTATGCATAACTTCATACACTTTTTGATGGTACAATATTCAAAAAGAACAAAAATCGCACAAAAAATCGCTATTACAGCGGCCCCTACCGGCGGATTTTTTCCAAATTAATGGAGGATCTGCTTGCCATAGCCAAAGACTTAAAAAAAATTGGTTCAATTCTAATTTCAACAATAACTTCATACAATTTTTGATGGTACAATGGTGATACACGGACAGACAGACATTTTGTATAAACATGTTTTTAGTGATCTCTGACCCCTAAAACGTCTAAATCATCGGAAACCGGAAGTCGAAAAAAATTTCGATTACAATACTTTCTTCCATTGAAGATAGAAGAAAGTAAAAAATGTTAATTTGATCTAAATTGTAAACATCCTGTGAAATTTCATAAATTCCAAATATACCCCTCCTCCACTCTCAAAATTTTTCTATCCTTTTCACAAAAGTTCCGATTATAAGCCCCCCCCCCTTAAAATCATTAGAATTTCCTATCTGCTAAAGGGGGGCTTACTTACGGTACTTATTTTATGATTGGTATTGCTTTCATTCAATGGATCGGCTCAAAAATAATTCTTTTTTAAAATAGAAGTTTTAAAAAATCATTAAAATGTGACTACCGGAAATATCAAACAAAAACTTTTTTCTTTAAATTTTAATTCATTTGTTAGGGATAAATATTATTACTTCACGTAGGTAAAGTTTACTAAACTAATATGAACTTTATTTTTTAACCCTTTCCGGCGCGGTGTCCTTAAAAAAGGACACCTAATTTTAATTCCAAAACTGACAAACGGCACCAAGAATATTTAACTAAAATTTTCCTATTATAATGTACATGAAAATAAGCAAGTTCATATTTTCTAATAAATTCGTTTAGAAATTGCGGTGTCAATCCATTATTTCATCAGTTTATAAACAAAATTACTCCGCGCCGGTTAGGGTTAATAATGGCAATGAAAACTACCATTTTTGTTTGAGGGAATTGTATGTCGGATATTGAACAGTGCAAGCAAATATTTTTTCATTAAGCTCACTTTCACTTAATATTTTTATCTTTCATTTTTATGTTTATATTTAAATAAACTTTACTTTTCTTATTCTCGGATTACCCTTCCAAAAATTTTCATCAGCCTTTTTCTTATTTTTATTTTTCTTTCTTATATTTTAGCACATATGTGCTACGTCTAGACTTTAATTCATGGCTCCTCTAAGATGTGATATACATTTACTCATACACATGCCAAGTAGCACTGCTACTCGGTTATCCCATGAACTTTTCACCTGTTCAGGGATGAAGTTGTATTTAACAAGAAATATAAAAATTTTGTTTTTAAAGTCAATTCCTACTTAGATCATCAAAGAAAAATTTAATATAATCCCTTAAGCCAATATTAGTTGAAGAGAAACTTTTTCTCTGCTCCCCATGGCAACGAAGGACGCGCGATGCGCGCGCATCCTACCTTAGAATGCGACTTCGGTATTATTGCTGGAACGATAGGAAGAGATGTTTTGATTTCAAAAAGCATGATCGCTGTAATTTTTTTACAGTTTGTTGATGAGGCTAAGCCTCCCTTTTTCGAAAAACCAGATTAAGTATTTGATAATACTTATTGTAAATATGTATAGAATCATGTATCTGTAAATATTCATTAAATATTTCAAGAAAAGAATTCAGAAAGCACCTCCTTCATTGATTTTATGTTCGACTGTCTTTGAAAATTTCCACATGGTGCATCACGCCGGGAAAGAAAGAAAAAAAAAGTATTTGTTATCTTTTTAATGTCCTTCAAAACACAAATAAGGAAATAGAGGATAGTAAGTAATAAGAAGACGGCAAAGGTAAGATAAGTCTTTCATATTTTATTTCGAAATGTCTGATTTAGAAAAGTTGAAAAAGAACCGAACAGTTTTGAGAACAGCAGTAATAAAGCTGATTAATAATATAGAAAATGTTATGAAGGATAATCCAATAGATTTTGATAATTTAGAAGAATTATTTATTCATTTAGATACTAAAGCAGAATTATTGAAGTCAGTTGACGAGAAAATTGAGCCCCTTTTAGGGTTAGACGACTATGAAACTGAAATCAATTCTGTTTATGATTACGTGGATAAAATATCAGTTGCAAAATTCCGGGTGAAGAAAAAATTAACCGAAAACAAAAAAATTGTTAACATTGATTTAAATAACAGTCAAGATTTAAAATCGAATGTGATTAATGATGAAAACTCAGTTGTTAAATTGCCAAAACTCAATATACAAAAATTCTATGGCGACTGTACGCAATTTATTTCGTTTTTTATACCTTTAAAAATACAATTCACGAAAATAAATCGCTTTCGAAAATTGAAAAATTTCATTATTTGAAGAGTTATTTATCTGGAGCTGCGGCTAATGCTGTAGAAGGTTTTGAAATATCAGAAGCTAATTATGACGCAGCATTGAAAGTTTTAGAAAGGCGTTATGGTCAAAAACACGTGATAATTAATCATCACCTGAACAAGCTTCTTAATTTATCCCCTGTTTATAAGGCTAAAGAAATTCAAAAATTGAAAAAAATTGCACAGTGATATAGAAATAAATGTACGATGTTTGTCCACATTATGACTCGAACCAGCAAATTATGGCTCCATGCTTATCGCCGTAATTTTAAAATTAATACCGGCAGAATTAGCTTTGGAATATAATAGACAAAATGTAGATAATTTAACACATTCAGATATACATAAATTATTAGATTTTCTGCGCACTGAAATGAAAAGCAGAGAACACACATTTTTTTCGAGAATGAAAGCATTTGAAAATAATAAAACAAAAATCAAGAGTCAAACAACAAAATCTGAATTTAAATCTACTTGTGAATTTATGAACATTTCGAATGATAAATCGACTTCAGATAGGCAGCTGGTTCATTGCATTTTTTGCAACGATAGTAAACATTCATCTGATTTGTGTGAGGCTGTTGATGTAAACACTAAAAGAAATTTGTTGAAATCTCAAGGAAGGTGTTTCCTTTGCTTAGGCAGGAAACACGTTATCAAAAATTGTAACTCTAAAACTAGTAGCAAGAAGTGTTCAGGCAGACATAATCAAACGATATGCCTAAAATCTAAATTAATAAAAAAAGTAAACACACCCGAATTAAAAGGTAATGAAAGTGAAACTAGTGAAAAAGTAATTTCGGCTATTTCTTCTACAGAAAATAATAAAATTCTTCTACAAACTTGTTGTGTAAAAATAAAATCAAACGAAAAACAATCTCTAATTAGGTTACTTTTAGATTGTGGAAGCATGCGAACCTTTATATCTGAAGAAATAGCAAATAAATTGAATTTACAGGCAATAAGAAAAGAAAAATTGTCGGTTTTTACATTTGGAAATAAGAACCCCATTGAAAAAACCTTTGAAGTAGTTAAACTAACTATTGAAAATAAAAATGTACCTATGTCAGAATTAGATATAGAAGCGCTAGTCACCAATCAAATATCAGCTACTGAAATCCCCCCACCTGAAATCAATGATTTGATGAAAAGTAAACAATTTGAAAATTTAACCCTTGCGGACACACCCACCTCCAAAGAACCCATTACATTACTTATAGGTGCTGACTATTATTATGATATAGTTACTGGAAATATAAAACATTTGAATAAAAAATTAGTAGCTGTCGACACCATTTTTGGTTGGTGTCTACAGGGAAAAACAACTGACAGTTATACGCCCTTAGCATTTAATGTAATAGTAGAAATTTTTTTTATTTCTGAACAGACTGAAAAATTCTGGAATATCGAATCATCTGGCCTTTTTAAAACTAAACAGGATTCAGATTTTTCAGAAAACAACGTTATGAAGCAGTTTGAGTCAGAAATTAAATACAATGATAAGCGATATACAGTTCGATTTCCGTGGAAGCTTGAAAGGGAATGTTTAAATGACAATCGGAAAATTGCAGAATATAGATTTTTGAAACTCAAACAAAGATTGATTAAAAACCCTAAATTATTTTTTGAGTATAAGGAGGTGTTAGCAGATTATTTGAAACAAGGTATTATTGAGTTAGTTACGGATCCTAAAGAAAAACAAAATGTAACTTTTTATTTACCTCATCGAGAAATAATTACAACTGATAGGACAACGAGCAGATTACGTATAGTTTTCGATGCCTCTGCTCATGACACAGGCTCACTGTCTTTGAATAATTGCCTGCATGTAGGTCCAAATTTGTATCCTGAAATATTTGATGTTTTGTTACGGTTTAGATTTAATCCCATAGCTTTTACAACTGATATAAAACGAGCATTTCTACAAATAATTATAGATGAAAACGATCGTGATGTAACAAAATTTGTTTGATAATTCTAAACCCTTTGAAATTTATAGATTCACCAGAGTGTTATTTGGAATTAGTAGCAGTCCCTTTTTATTGGCTGCAACAATTAAACACCACTTGAAAAAATACACCGAAAAATATCCAAACACAGTAAAATTTTTAAATGAAAATATCTATGTTGATGACGTTATAGGAAGTCATGAAAATATTGATCAAGCCCTATCCACGAGTTTACCATGTATTGATATATTTGGAAATACAAGTATGCATTTACACAAATGGCATACGAACTCTTTACCACTTAGTGAACTATGGAAAGAAAATGGCATAACTTCAGAAGTCAATTCTGTAGCTTTTGGTGAACAAAATCTCCCTTATAAAGTTTTAGGAATCGCTTGGAATAATTCCAAAGATTTACTTTATTTTGATGTTCGAGGTTTAGTTGATTTCGTTTCAAAAAGAATAGACACCAAAAGATTTATTCTACAAGTTTTAGGCAGGATTTTTGATCCACTTGGATTCCTAGGACCATTTACATTAAAACTAAAATGTATAATTCAACAAATTTGGAATTTGGGTCTAGATTGGGATGACACCTTACCCGAAGATTTACGTATACCTTCGAGTAGCTGGTGTAACGAACTCCCTCATTTGAAAAACTTTTCAGTACCCAGATATTATTTTTCTGACATCACCAATTGGCATGATTATGACCTACAATTGCATATTTTTGAAGATTCGAGCATGAAGGCTTATGGTACGGTTCCTTATTTACGTGTAGCAACAACCACCAAGAATGTTCGAACAGATTTTGTTGCTTCGAAAAACAGGGTTGCTCCACTGAAAGCGCTTACCTTACCAAGGCTTGAATTGATGGCCGCATTGTTGTCGGCCAAGCTAAGTAGTAACATTTTGAAAGCTCTAAAATTGAATGTACCGACTTATTACTGGACGGATTCAAAAATATCCTATTTTTGGATAAAAGGATCCCCTAAAAAGTTTAAGCCCTTTGTCAGAAACAGAATTGAAGAGATCCATAAATTGACCTCACCTGATAACTGGTATCATTGTCCTGGTACTGCCAATTCAGCTGATATAGTTTCTCGAGGATCAAAAATCTCTAGGATAATCAATGATACAACTTGGTTACAGGGACCAGAATGGCTAAGTTTACCTCCTGAGTGTTGGCCAATATCAGAAAATAAAGAAATCGCTTACTCAGATGAATTAGAATACAAAAAAAATCCTAACGATGTTTTTCAGAGCGAGTGCTTAGTCAAAAAACTCGAAAATCCCATAAACATTTCAAAATATAGTAATTTAGAGAAACTTTTGAGAATTACCGTTTGGGTAAAGAAATTCATTACGAAGCTGAAAAAATCAACTGAAGTGCAAGACGTAGTAACAACCGAAGAATTACTCGAAGCTGAAAATTTTTTGATACAATCTGAACAAAAACAATTTTATAAGGAAGAAATAGAATCTCTAAAAAATAGTAAATCAGTGGATAAGACATCATCCTTATTAAATGTCATGCCCTTTATTGACAAAAACGGGTTGATGAGGTTGGGCGGAAGGCTCGAATTTTCTAACCTGTCCGCAGAAGAGAAAAACCCAATAATTCTCCCCAAACATTCTTGGTTAACTACTCTAATAGTTCGTCAAGAACACGAGAAAATTATGCATAGAGGGACAGCCAGTACTTTGGCAAAAATTAGATCTCGTTTTTGGATACCTAAAGGTCGTCAGTTGGTCAAGAGTGTTATCAAGAATTGTATAATATGTAAAAGATATTTCTCCAAACCAGCAGACCAAATCACCGCACGCTTACCAAAAGACAGAGCTAGTGAAGCACCGCCATTCGCAATCAGCGGTTTAGACTTCGCCGGTCCGATCTATATCAGAAATTTTAAAGCGCAAAAATCTTACATTGTCCTGTTTACTTGCGGTGTGACTAGAGCCATTCACCTGGAACTCGCGTCTGATATGACAACAAGTTCTTTTTTGATGGTATTCAGAAGATTCACAGCTAGACGAGGAAATCCCAAAATTATTTATTCTGACAACGCAAAAACCTTCAAAAAGGCCAAAGGTGAACTCGAAATTTTATACAACATACTGACAAAGTATTTTTAAATTTTATTGCAAAAGAGAGAATTATATGGAAGAATATTATAGATAGAGCTGCATGGTGGGGAGGCTTCTATGAGCGACTAGTAAAGTCAGTCAAAGACTGTTTGAGAAAAGTAATTGGTAGAGCACTCTTAAGTTATGATGAATTAGCGACTCTGTTGACAGAAGTGGAAGCAGTTTTGAATACGCGACCACTGACGTATGTATATAGCGACAGCGATGAACCAGAACCTCTTACTCCAATTCACTTTTTAAATTTTGGAAAAGAACTTTCATTTCCCATTAATTTTTTTGAAATAATTGAAGATTGTTCAAAGAGATCAACACTCCTGAAAAGAAAAAAATATCAATCTTTACTATTGAAACAATTGTGGACCAAATGGAAAAGAACAATATTTGATAGATTTGAAAACAGACCATTCCTTGAAAAATCCTAATGCCCATACGCCACTGAAAGTGGGCGATGTTGTTTTGATTCAAGATGACGCAAAAAATAAGTTTCTTTGGAAACTTGGTAAGATTCAGACTGCCATTCCTGGAAGAGATGGCAATATTCGTTCATACGAAATAAAAACAGCGAGTGGAATCTTAAAAAGATCCATCCAGCACTTGTATCCCTTTGAAATACAAAATGACTAACAAATGACTTTTTGCAGACTTTTTATAAACATTCATAAACTTTTATAGACATTTATTTAGTTTGTTTTTTCTGCATTTAGGACTCTAAATATTTTCTTTCTCTTTTTTAATTTTTAGTCATATTTATATAGAGAATCTTTTTGAATTTTGGTATAAGTAAGTATATGATTTAACTGAAATAAAAATGCGTGTGTTATTTAACTGTCATTATTTTTACTTTGTTTGAATTTAAAGTGTTTTATTTAGAATTTATTGATATTTTGAATTTGACTAATTAAGTGATTAATTAGATATTGTTTGAATTCTTATATTTAGTATTTTGTATTCGAATTTTAAAAATTGTATTAGATTACTGAACCACTGATTCGAAAAATTGAATTTTTATGATTTTATGATGGAATTTTGATTTGTGAACTCTTTAAGAGTTCAGGTGGGGAGTGTGAAGAGAAACTTTTGCCTGCTTCCCATGACAAGGAAGGACGCGCGATGCGCGCGCATCCTACCTTAGAATGTGACTTCGGTATTATTGCTGGAACAATAGGAAAAGATGTTTTGATTTCAAAAAGCATGATCGCTGTAATTGTTTTACAGTTTGTTGATGAGGCTAAGCCTCCCTTTTTCGAAAAACCAGATTAAGTATTTGATAATACTTATTGTAAATATGTATAGAATAAGGTATCTGTAAATATTCATTAAATATTTCAAGAAAAGAATTCAGAAAGCACCTCCTTCATTGATTTTATGTTCGACTGTCTTTGAAATTTTCCACAATTAGTTTTTGTTGCATTAAAATATCTCAATTTGTTGATTTTCTATAAGCAAGTAGGTTTACAATGGAACTGTATGGGAATTTGGCGAAATATTAGAGATATCGCCAAGTTGGCGACAAACTTGGCGGTACAGTAGACGCTCGATTTTACGAACTCGAGCGGGCTCCTATATGTGTTCGTTAAAACGAAAGTTCGTAAATGGGAGTGTAGAAGGAAAAAAAAGAGAGTTGAAATAACTCAGTTTTATTCATTTATGTTAAAAACCTCAGTTTTTTTGTTTGTTTCGTTGAAACACTGCTATAAACATATGATTCAAGGCTATCGATATTTGGAAGCATCTCAATATTGACATCTGATTCGAAATATCGATGGAGTCCAAAGAACCATTCAGCAGATTCTTTAAGAGTTGACATGGGGATGGCTTGTTCATGCTCTGACCCTTCTTCCGCTTGTGATTTTTTAAAAGTGTGATTGTCCGATATTTGCGGAATCCCAGACCATGTCTTAACTTAAATTTTTGCAATCAAGCATCTGAACCCTTAAAATTCTTCACGTCCAACTTCGAGACAAATGTGTCAGCTTGCTCTTTCAAAAGATTTCCTTCAATGGGAATGTTCTTGTTTTAACGCTTCCGAAGCCAAGCACCAAGAGCCTCAATATCAGGAAATTTTGCCTTCTGAAAATATTTTCGTGAAGGTGCAAGTTCATCAGATGCAATTCCTACGGCAAGTACCTTTTTCTTTCTCAATGATGAGTGTGTTCAATATACTTTTTGGTATTCCATTGTTTTTAGCAATTTCTGCCTTTGTCAGTGTTCTCGTATCCACTTTTTTCAGGGTTTTTTTTCTTTACATCTGAAATCTGCACGTTCTATTCTGTTTGGTTGACATTTACAAGAAATCTGAAAATGTGTATGAACAACACACATGAGAATGGCAAAATGGGAAATGGCTATTCGAATCTGACAACCAGACCACTGCATACCACCCTGAACAATATCCAATTTTAGTGCAAGAAAAGTTCTTTTGACACATCCCTCCTTTCATTCCACTGACATGTGACAACACCGCATCTGCACAAGAGAACTTTCTTCCAATCTTCCCATCATTCACTAATGCTCTTTCCACCGCCTACTTTTCGACGAAATACAGGTTTAAATTTAAAACATACCAAAAGATAAAGTTCGCAAAAAAGAGAGTTTGTTTAATTTTAGTTCGTAAAAAGGGAGATGATTTTAACATTAGATCAATGGGATGCTGGTCGGGACCAGTATATCAGTTCGTAAAATGGAAAAATTCGTAAAAAAGAGGTTCGTAAAATCGAGCGTCTACTGTATTTGGCGAAAGAACAGGGTCCCCCCTATGGTAACCCCCTTATAGATATGAAGATGCATTATATGATTCAATAACCAATGGCCGCCATTTTGTCTCCCATGCAAAACTAAAATTAATTAATTAAAATATTATTAATTAATTAATATTTGAAAAAACTGTATTAACACTTAACCGGAAACGTACCGTCTGCGAGATGGTTGCGCCTACATATCTGCCCTTAAAATTTTCTCTTTCCGACATTCAAAACTTATTTCTATGCTGTTATATTAAAAAATTGGTCCTGTTAATGCATTACTATTAAAGATTAAATGTTTAAGTTTACTATTTGGTAAATTATTAAGTGTTCTGTTTGTGCACGGGATTTTCACGTTTCCGGTTAAGGGGTAACATCAATTGTCATCCAGTACAAGTTTAAAAAAATTTATTTCAACTTGATAGGATGAATAATGAGTATTTTATTAACGATTGAAAATTTGAACAAGATATATAAATAAATAAATATATAAATAAATAAATATACGGAGAGTGTTAACTAATAGTAGGAATTGAATAATATCTTAATTCAACTAAAACTTAAAAAACATACATTTAAGTTAAAGGAAATTAACATAATCGGAGTGCTAAGTAATATTTTGTAACGATTTTTTTTCACCAGGCATTTTTTTTTTGTCTTTTTTTCTATAATTGGTGGACCTGAACTTATTTTACGATTGGTATTCCTTTTAACCGAATGAGTTTGCATCCAGAAAAATCCTTTTAAAATAGAAGTTTTAAAAAATCATACAATTTGACTACAAGTAATGTCAAACGAAAACCATTTTTCTTTAAATTTTAATTCATTTGCTCAGGGCAGTTGTATTTAATAAAATCCTAATTCAACTAAAACTTAATAAATATGCATTCAGATTAGAAAAAACTCCCATAATCGGAGTGTTAAGTAATATTTTGTAACAATTTCCTTTCACCAGGCGCCTTTTTTTTTTTTTTTCTTCGTCTTTTCTTCTATTATTGGTGTACCTGAACTTATTTTATGATTGGAATTCCTTTTCGTTCAATGGATTGGCATACAGAACAATTCTTTTAAAATAAAAGTTTTAAAAAATCATTATAATGTGACTATAACAAATGTCAAACGAAAACCACTTTTCCATATCAATTCATCGCCTGACGGATTAAGTTGCATTTAATAAAATCCTAATTCAACTAAAACTTAATAAATGTGCATTTAAATTAAAAGAAACTTCATAATCGGAGTGTTAAATAATATTTTATACACAATTTTTTCCTATCCAGGCTTTTTTTTTCCTTTTTTCTTTTTTTTTTCTTTTTTTCCTTTTTTTACTCGACTGAAAAGAAGGGTTATGTGTTTCACGCGTATCTGTGTACATGGATTTCTTTATACCCTTGAAACATCCCAACGGCTGGATGGATTTTAATGAATGAGGTCTCTATCGATTCGTCTTAACGGCCCTATGGTTATAGGCTAGGTTTTGTTTTTATAATTTCAAGATGGCGGCCGTAAAATACAAAATGCTGGTAGAGACGAAAAAAATTACGCACCTTACTGAGTGGTATATAATTGGATAGGTCTTTCAAAATGAAGACGATGTTTTATTGACTATTTTACAGTCAGAATCTCCGTTAAAATATTATACAAAATGGAAGTTGTGCATGTATTGTGGATCTCTAGCTTTACTGCAACTCTAACCATCATACACATCTATAGACCTCACCAAAACAGTGTTTATAGATAGGGACTAACAATTAAACACAACTTAAAAGTCATCAATATAAGTAAATAAAAAAATAGGTAAGTAATATAAACAAGTAATATAAAAAAAAATATTTTAAGTCAATTCCAACATAGGTCAATATGAGAACTTTTTTCCTCCCATTCTTTTTTCGCCCCACCAGTGGCCGAGAGGTTCTGCTCTCGAAGATGGTAAACGGGAGGTGCTGGGTTCGATCCCATTCGCGCCCGTCGGCCTAATCGTTCGGAGTTTTCGTGGTTTTCTTCGAACCTTGGTTCTCCAAGCGTTAATAAGGATTAGGTTCCCTTAGAAAGACCTCCACGGAAGGCACTCCCCCCTTTGGGCCTATATTCCACGTGCAGATAATTGGCCGACATAAATACAACCAACCCATTCTTCTTTCCGCTTGAGTGGCGCTTAAAATGCCTTGATCAAGAACAGTGCTCTCTCGGTCTTAAAATACCTTAATCAAGAAGAGTGCTCTCTCTCGATTATTGGAAATTACTTAATTTAATTTAATTAATGAATTAATATTTGAAAAAAACTGGATTAACATCAAGTGTCATCCACTACAAGTTTAAAAATATTACTAGATAGTGCCCATCAAGATTTGACGGTAAATAACTTGAATGTTTCATTAGAAAATTTTTTGAATTTTTAATTAGTTGCTTTTAAATTAATTATTGAATGAGGAACTATGTGACGGATTTCTATATTGAATATTGCATCGTTGATTCATATTTCTTTAAGGCGATAGATGGTGCTGTCAGTTTAATCTATTCAATTAAATGAAAGAATTTTAAGTTTATAATTTACAACCAATTATGCTTGCTTTTTATCAGAAATTTACCTGAAAATACTGGTTAGAGTATTTATTTTTACATACTACAGATTATTTTTTAAAATAAAAAATAACAAGATTTATTTTCATTTATTTATTTTTTTTTTTAACTGCACGACCATTAAAAGCTGTCATAAACTTTATTTTTATGTGTCTAATTCTCTAAACACCTAAATTGGAAACTTGATGCAGCTAACGATTTATAATATATATTTTTATTACTTGAATTTTATTTTACATTTTTTAAATATTAAACCTGATATAAAGGTAATTACTTTTATAGCTCTTACGAATATTTTTCTTTCTTTCAGTTTTATTTTTTTTACGCAAATGAATGACAAACTTTTCTTTCTGACACACACGCATATACATTCCTTGATAATGGTCAGAAAATTGTAGATCAGCTCAATTTATTTAATTGATAATTACATGCAAAATATTTTAGCTTAAATATTTTAAATATAAAATCCCTATTTTGTCAAAATGTTATTGAGTGTTAAATTTTATTTAATTATAAAGCATTCAAGTAATAATAATAATAATAAAATAAGAATCCTATAACTTCTCTTCCTAATAAAAAGTCATTATTGAAATGAATTATCTACAAAACTATTTCACATTTTGCCAAGCTTGGGCTCGAACCTGCATCCTCTACAAAAATTCAAAGCTTTAAACTCCTGCGTTAACACCCTACGCTAGCAGGAACTCGTTTTTCTTCCTTGTAAACTGAAGAGGTTCGAAAAACAGTTGACGCATACGCAATTGTCTCGAATTTGAGTTCTGATTTAAGTTTTGCGTTTTGATATTTATGATACCTTATTTTTTCAAAGAAGCAGCTACAACCTTAACATGCTAGTTTCCCAATCTTCGTGTGTAACTATTGGCAATTCAAAAGACGGATCACCAGCATCTTCTGTGTGTAATATGACCAAAACAACATGACACCCCAGAAATAAACCGTATCTACCTCTTAATATCGATACAATAAATTTTTGAATTGTTAATAATGCTGAAAGAGCCAAATAATATTAACTTTGTGAAAGAAAGAAAAGCTCGTTTACAGTACAATCAAATAGCAGACGAACTTAAAACAAATTCTACCTGTGATGTGATAGTTCAACTGAGCGAGCATCTTTGCGCAAGTGCAGCGCGTCACTCCAAATGCAGACTTGTACTTATATACTGCGCATGCGCAACTGTAGAATTTTAATTTAAAATTACGGCTGATTAATACAATATTTCAACAAACTAATGAACTATAACAAATCTGTGGCCAAATATCTTTCATTAAAAAAAAGATTGGTGTAATTAGATGCAGTAGTTTCTTTTCACGGACTGTCGAAAGAAAACGCTTAGCGTTCTAAATATATAGATTTGAGCTTGATTGGATGAATAATAAGTATTTTATTAACGATAGAAAATTTGAACAAGATATATATAGCGAGAGTGTGAGCTAATAGTAGGAATTGAAAAAAAAATTGTTTCACATTGATGACAAATAATTAATTAGTTCGCTTTTTACTCAGTCGGGTTTTTTGATTTTTTGAATTTAATTGTTTATTTCTATAATTGGGGTACCTGAACTATTTTAAGATTCGTATTCCTTTCGTCCAATGGATTAAATTCTAAAACAATTCTTTTAAAATAAAAGTTTTAAAAAATCATTATAATATGACTACAAGGAAACGCAAAAGGAAAATCACTTTTCTTAAAACTTCAATTCATTCCTCGGTAGTCCAGGGGAAATGTACCAAAAAAAGGGGGTTATCTTGCAAAAGGTTGGGTAGAAGATATTTTTTTCTGAATTATTTATAATGATACCAACATGGAAAAACCAGGTTTTCTAACAAAATTTATTAAGGCTAAATTTTCTGTGACCAAAAAACAGCAAAATTTTGAGACCTTTTTTGATTTTTTTGAAATATCTCGAGACCCGTTGTTGTAGCATATTATTTGTCAATTACAATATTAAAGAAGATAAAATTCTCTACAACTTTCATACTTACAACTTTTTTATACACCCAATAGAAAGCGCAGCCATTTCAAAAATAGTACAATTTTTCCAGTTTTCTTAAAAACCGTGAAAAACGGAGTTCTGCCCCGATTATTCAAATGTTTCCTAAGGATTTAATCGTGTATGCCAACTTCTATACATTGGTAGCAGTAAATTATGTGTTTCAGGGCCGAAAATAGCTTTTTTTACACCCGTGGTAAACATGGATTTTGGTGACCCCTCCTCTTTTAAAAAGAAAATTTACCACGAGAATTTTAATAAATCTCTAATAGCCGGGTTTTGAAAATTTTAAGTGTGTAATCATTAAATATGTAATGCTGAACTAGCTTTGACAAATATCGATACAGTAAAATCTTGAAAACCGAAACGAAAGGAACCGAAATATATTCCGCTTTAAACAGTTTTCCATCTTAGCAGGTGTAATTGCACATATTCTTTCTCTTGAAAATATATAACTTTTTTCTTTAAAGACCGGATTTCGTATATTCAGATTTCATTTTCAAAGATTTTACGGTAGTTGTAGTATTGAGAGACGTTTAAAGTCACATTATGGAACTAAATTAGTCACACGAAGACATTCGCAAGGTAATATTAAACTTATGGGAGGGTTCTTGACAAATATCTCGCTCGCATTTTGTTAGTTTTAAATGAATTTTTTTTTTTTATGGGATACCTGATATAAATATCTAATGTTGTGTTTCTGTACTTTTTCGGGTTTGGTTGTTTTATATATATATATCTATTTATATAAAATCCAAGTCTCTGTGTGTCCCTCACTATTCCGGTAGGACCGCCTCATTGAAATGAGTAATTGTTGAAAAATATTAATGTAGGGTTACCACAGTAGCGCCAAATGTTAGCCAACTTGGTGATAGCTGGCTAATTTGGCGAAATTCCCATTTAAAACCATTACTCTTTCATAATGGAGGTCACCGAAATTTAATTAAAACTCCACTCTTTTAAGATATTTTTTCGAAATCTATGGGTGAGAATTTAAAGTACATCTTTCTATCTTCCTCCCGATGCTACTAATAAAATAACCGCCAATAGACAACGGTGTACTGTGTGAGCTCCTAACTGCGCGATTTTAATGTGCTTTAGGTACTTTTCCAGTATAGGTGCCTTGGCGAAAAAGGAAATTTAGTAACATATTTTCCGGGAACCTATTCACTGTTTCATTTTAGATACACACGCATTTTTTCGATATTTATACGATTTATTTAACAAAAAAGCCGTTTCTCTAATTTTATACAGAAACAGATGTAATTTGTACATAAAAACATCAATAATATACATATAAAACAAACATATAAAACAAACAAAATCAAGTTTGTTTCTCAAGTTTGTTTTCATAGCTGTTTATATGATTTGACAACAAATCTCGATATTTTTCCGTTATACGGACACCATGCCAAAATGTATGCTAATGCGCCAATTATTTCAAAATGCTAAAAGATATTTGTAATTTTATGCCAGCAGTTTAATATGAGTTTTATTTTATTGCTTTGTTTTATAGCAGTAATTTTTTCACTTATTTTATGTATATATTTGTGATTTGATGAAATAGTTCGTAAAAGCCTGGAATTTTCAAATGTTATATTTTTTAAATGCTCACTTTAGTATCGACAATGGTTTTTCTTTTATTTTTCAAATGCTTCGATTCACGATTTTGCGCCAACTATTACGCTTGGCGACAATGGTGTCCGCATAACGGAAAAGTACCCAAATCTCACTTTCTGATGCCCAAATTACACCAAGCTTTAAAAAAAAAATGCCAAAGCCCCTACAGTGGAAAAGTACCAAACTGTCTATTATTTTGCGCTATCCGTGTTATAGTTTGTACTATATGCAAGGGGAGTGGAGCGAAGAGTTTAAACATTAAATATTAAAGTTTCGGCACAGATGTCAATATACGCCCCATATTGGCGCGATTTTTTTCTGACGCCAGTGTCATATACACAACGGGTACTTAACTGGTGCCAAAGTGTCGTAATTTTGCTTGATATGGTAATCCGGATGTTGTTGTTTATGCTGTTGATGTTTTCGCCAAATTGGCGTCGGGAAAAAATCGCGCCAATATATGATAACATATATGACAACTGTGCCAAAGTTTCTATAAAGCAGTATAAGACTAAAAAATTAAGAATAAAATAAATGCAAAATAAGACTAAAGAAGAAAGAAAAATCATGCGTTAAGCATAGAATATGAAATACTTTCCAACACATCCTGAATGCTTTAATAAAACTTCGTTATTTAGGGAAATAAGGTAAATAAGATAACGTTACTTCTTTGATATCCCGTCGACCAATTTCGCCAAATTATATAAATCGCCAAATCAATAGTAAAACATTAATAAAAATACAAATAAAACGTCGAATTAATGGTTTTATTGGCCATTGTTGGCATTTAATTAATTAATTAATGGCAACCATTATTGGCAATTAATCTTACAATTTGGCGACAGTAATTTGGTCGACGGGATAACTAAGAAGTACCAAGATAACTAAGTAAACATTTTAGAAAACGCATAAAAAAATTTAAAAATTGATTTCAGCAGTTACCGTCCATAGCCAATAGTACCGTTATTACATGCCACTATTTAGCCAAAATTTAATTTAAACTACTCTTCAAACTACTGAAATCACATTTCCAGATATTATCATCCATAGAAGGTTATGTATCCAATTCTTTGCGTGACCATGTATATCATTTTATCTATATTCTACAAACATTTCTTAGGAAACTAAATGCAGTTCAGCGTAAAAATGCATAACTCCTTTAAAAACCACCTTTAAGCAATTTACTCTCATACTTAGTAACCCTTACGAATTCTTTTGTGTAGCCCTGCATATGAACTGTAGCATTTATACACACAGTATAGTATGCATAAATGTAGTGAAACATAAAAGCGCATATCATAATTAAAAATGCATTTCTAGCAAACATTGCTTATGTACAATACTTCGGAGAAAAGTTTCTTGGCGAGAAAGAAGTTTGCCAACGTATTTTCTGGCTACCTATTTACTGCTTCATACTCACAAGCAATTTTTCCCATATCTATACAATTTTGCACAGATGTCATATACGACCCATATTGGCGCGATTTTTTTACGACGCCAATTCGGCGAAAACATCAACAGCATAAACAACATTCGGGTTACCATTACAAGCAAAATAACGACACTTTGGCGCCAGTTAAGTACCCGGTGCGTATATGACATCGGCGTCAAAAAAAAAAACAAAATATGACATCTGTATGGCGTATATGACATCTGTGCCGACAATTTAATATAAAAAAAAGCTATTTACCCATTTTTATAAAGAAACAGAAGTAATTTTTGCGCCGATGTCATATACGCATGGGGGTTGGCGTGATTTTTCTATGACGCCAATTTGGCAGAAATCTCGCTTTCGAATACCAGTTACTTATATATTTTTCAATTATTTGCTATCATTTTGAAAAGGAAATAACTATAAATAAATTAAAGTTTGGGTACAGATGTCATATTCGCCCCATATTGGCGCGATTTTTTTCGGTTGCCAATTTGGCGAAAACATCAATAGCATAAACAACATAATCCGGGTTACCACATCAAGCACTTTGGCGCAAGTTAAATACCTGTTGCCTATATGATATTGGCGACAGAAAAAAATCGCGCCAATATGGGGCGAATATGATATCATATAGCATAAACAACATAATCCGGGTTACCACATCAAGCACTTTGGCGCAAGTTAAGTACCTGTTGCCTATATGATATTGGCGACAGAAAAAAATCGCGCCAATATGGGGCGAATATGACATCTGTTCCAAAGTTTGAATAATAACTATAGAACAAAGCAGTTTAAGTAATTAAAAAACAGAAAATAAAAGTAAATAAACAATTTATTAATAAATAAAAAACAATAGCCGGGTTACCATAGCAGGCAAAATAACACCATTTTGGCGCCAGTTAGGTATCCCGATTCATATCTGAAATCTGTGCCGTAATTTGTATATAAATATATATATATATGCTTAGAAACGATTTTTTTATGCATATAAGTGCAAATATAAACAAAGATAAAAGTTCATTAGATTTGTTTTCATAGCTGTTTATATATTTTCGCAACATATCTCACTTTCTGATGCCCGAATCGCGCCAAGCTTTTTTTAAAAATGCGCTGTAATGGAAAAGTACTTAAATAAATAATTAACAGAAATAACAAACTATACAAACTAAAACTTTTTATTTCGAGATCAAAGCATTGTTTTTAATTTCGATTAAAAATACATATATCCTTGGATAACTTCAATTGAAATTAGTTTCACAGCTTAATATCTCATTCCATAAACCTAAACAAACACAAGTGATTCATTCATCGGGAAACGTCAAAAATATTAAATCATTGAGGTAATCATTCACAAAGTAAGTTCTCCAACAATCAATGGGCAATATTCTAATGACGTCATAGTAGGTAAAATGGTGGCGGTATCGTTTGTTTATGGTTTGTAATAACAAAGATTTAATTTTGCAATGTATCTTAGTTACATTATTTTATTGTCATATTTATGAGCTCAGAACAAAAGCCTATTTTTTCATTATTTAGTTATTAAAGACGGAAAAAAATCATGAATGCATGATTTGAAAATTTTAAATAATTTTCTTTCTTAATACTAAAAAATAACATCGGGAAGTAACAGCGGGTTTAAGTTAAATAAGTTTAACTGTTTAATTCTGTTCTAATATTCAAAATAACTGTATTTATTAGATTTCAGTACTCAACATCAGGGCCCGATTAAACTTTGAAGTTAGAGGAATTACAATGTCATTTCAGGACCTTTCTTTTGGAGAAGCTTTTCTAAATTCCATATATACATGGAAAATCTTCAGTGTTAGAAATATTATTCCTAGGACTGACATAACACGAGAACGGCCTGCAATTTTACACAAGTTTTTGAAAGCTACTTTATATCAGAAATTTTACTAAAAACTGGTTACTTTTTTGTTATAGCGGCCACAAGCTTTAATTTGATACCTATTATGTCCAAAAATATTGATATTTACTATGCCAAATGATTATTTTAAAAAGTGTTCTTTTTTGTGATTTTTGATATCTGAAGTAACACTCATTCCCATAGAGAAACATGGGTTTTTGGAGGCATATTCTATACTTTTAACATAGCTTAATTTTTATGATCTCTTTATTATTTTGAAAAACTAACGCCAGATCTCGATATTTTGAACTTTTAGCCTTTCTCCGCCTCCACCCGTGTCTCTCTAGGTCAATTTGATATTTTTTAATTGATTTTTGAAAAAGTGTCATTTTTTTTAAGAAACTTTTCCGATTTCCCATAGGAATGTATTAGGTTGTTTACTTTTTTAATTTAATTTTTTAACTACTATTTATGTACCGATCTTTTACATATTTACATATTCTGAAAGTTGAATCTTTACTCTTTTTAGCGGTACTATTTGTTTTAATACTGAATACCTAGAAGTATTTTTAATTTTAATTTTAAAATTGGTAATTTTTTGATTTGGAGCGGTTGGGTGGACACTGGTTGCTATCACACAATTCGTGTTCTGTAAGGGCAAGTCAATATTAATGCTTTAAAATAATTGAAAACTCAAGTAGGTTGCCTTCTCAAAAAATTTCTCACCGCTTTAAAATAATACATAAATTAATTATAATAAAAAACTAATAATGAACACTTAACTATTTTTTCAATGGCAACATGTATAGAAAGGTCTTCTCCAACTTTTAGCACAATAATTAACTACTAGGTTTGCCATCTAATCACTAAAACACGCCATTTTGTTTCTGATGGATGTATTTTACACTTGAATTATTGCATAAAAAGCTAAATAACTCGAAAAGTATTGGTCGTAGGGGTATTCTGCTGCGCCAAAATCAGCTGCTTGCAGCCTAAGTGAACTTTTCCCCCCGTCTTTTCCACTATTCCGTTTACCTCTAGCACAATTAGGGGCCTGCCGGGGAGGGGTCAAATGTGTCTCTTCATTATAATAGCTTTTATTTTTGTTATTGTCATATTTTTGACACTTTTTTATATACTACATTATTATTTCTACTGTCACCATCTTTTGCACCATTTTTTGCCTCCCTCCCTTACCTATAACAGTTGCTACTTTTTTCCTAATTGGGCTAGAGACATGGTTTTTTCTAATTTACATTCATTTTCGACTGTTATAACAGTCCCAAGTCACATTTTACACTTTTTATAAGTTGTTAAGGTTTTTCCTTAACATTGGCAACTTTTACAATTATTAAGATATTTTTCTGGTTTTTTTCTTGATTGTACTAAGGGTTGCACACAATATTGATCCCACTAAAATTATTTGACCTTGTACTCATTTCTAAGCTTAACATTGACTACTTTTCTATTATTTGAGTTATTCTTCTGATTTTTTCACTAGGATAACTCATATGGCATATTTTCTTGATCCCAATACACATTTTTACATTTAATATTTTTTATCCTTAACAATAGCAACTTTTTTGTTTATTGGGTTATTTCTCTGGTTCTTTCTGGAATGTACTGGAGGTTGCCAACAATTTTGTTCCCATTATAATTAATTGACCATACAAACATTTCTTTGCCTATCATTGACTACTTTTTTATTATTTGAGTTATTCTACTGATCATTGGGATTACTCATATGACATACATTCTGTTGTTACTGGATTACTATTTTGGTTTTTTTCTTGAATGTACTGGAGGTTGCCAACAGTTTTATTCTCATTTTAATTATTTGACCTTGCACACATTTCTTGGCTTAGCATTGACTACTTTTTTTTATTATTTGAGTTATTCTTCTGTTTTTCATTGGGATTTCCCATACGTCATATATTCTTTCCCACTAATCACTACTACAATTAGCACTCATTTCCTTATTATTAGCAACTTTTTTGATTACTGGGTTTAATGTAAACGATTATTAAATTTGAGTCATACCATGTCCTACATTCTTGTTCCCATTTACTATTTTACATTTAGCACTACATTGCTGTTGGCATTATCCTCTCCGTCTCATTTTACCCTCCTTGGTCCTTGGGAGGTCCCTGCACTGATTTTGGCGCACTTACATTTAAATTTTAAAGTTTAAATCTGTTATATTGTGTTTTACATTATCATACAGGCAAGTCGGCGGGACCCTTGTAGTGTTGGATGAGTATTGTTTGCTTTCCTACTGCAGTACATTAAGAAATATTTTCCAAATGTTTTCCATCTGACAGGTCCACCCAATCTACCATTACTCCCTTTACTCCTTTTTTACTCCTTTTTTGGTTCGTTTATGGGAAATCGAGACTCGACGTGCAATACTCATACTAGAACAATATTGCTGAAGTTGTACATAACAGATCAACATTAAGAGTGATTAAATGTAAATTTGTGTACTAATAAATTACTTTCAATGATTTATAACAAATTATCAATATCAAAAATGTACATATGTAAATTTGTCTATTATTTAAAATTGAATTAAATTACATTTTATATTATATACTATATTATATAATTCTTTATATTGTACATAATTACGAATTCCTCATCAAAATTTAACGCTACAACTCCTGTGAAAAATAGTGAGATAATGTATACATGCAGTAATGCATTTTTCACAGGGGAACAATGTTATTGGTAAAAGAGTAGTAACTGATAATTAATAATTTAAGTGTATGGTCTTGGTGGCACGGGAGCAATAGCACATACTTCCCTCTTTTCTCCCATTAGTAATGGTTTTACTATCCCTATCTTTTTTTTTTTTTTTTTAATTCAAAATTACCCCCCATTTGGCAATTTAATTTTATTCTAAGTCATTTTCAGTGGTTACGACCACTGGTTTTTGCTTTTAACTATCTATTTCCCTTTCCTTCAAAGATGTGTGGCAGGGGCCTAGTGGCTCCCCGATCCAGTTACAACATAACTTTCAGATATAAATATACTAAATAAATAATTCTCACGAAATAATAGATTATAAAAAGTCCAAAATAAAAGTGTAATAATGAATAAGTCACAAATACAAGAAGAAAGCTCTTTAATAGGCGAACATTCATATGAAATAAGTAGCTCGGAACCGACGCTCCTACAAATATTTCACGAATACAGTCAGAAATTAAAAAATAAAAAGAAGAAGAAATTAAATAAAGAACAAAACAAACTTAAAATAGCAGAGTACAAAGAAAAATTAGAATGTGCTCTGATGAAAAGTGACGAAATTGAGCAAAACTTGAAGGAAAAAGAACATGAAATAATGGAGTTGAAAGAAATCGTAGAGGAAAAAGAGAGAATGATGATACAACTGGATCAGACAATCCAAGAATTAGAAAATCAGTTAATAACTGCCCAGGCGACTCCAAAGCCACAGAGAGTAAAGGATCTTGTGGAGCATGAAACTGAAGGATCATTTGATTCCAGTATATTAATACACTCAACACCAAGATTAAATACTAAAGACCTTCCAAAAAATCTGACAACATATTCAGAACCCATGGCAAAATTAATGTCGCTGGAACAATTGATAGATAGCTACAGCAAGACGAAGAGCACTCATGCTAAAGGAGCGTCTAGTATGGCAGAAAAATATCTCATCAAAATAAAACAAAAAATAAGAGAATTAGATGACAACAAAAATAATCTGGAAAAAAGAGCGGAACAGCAGGAAAAGATGATTAGAGAATTAAAGGAGAAGAGTAGAAGAACGGGGACAGGAAAATCGGGCAGACATGACTTAAAAACTACAGAAGAAAGAGCAACTCAAATATCTATACAAGAAGACAACACACAAAATTCCTCAATGTCGACTCAAGATCCTCCGGAGGAAGTAGCCACGCCGAGGTATGGTGAACTTGCTATAAAGAAGATGACAATGACTCAAATGATAGAGATTTATAAATCACTTACAAGAAGTAGAAGAAGAGGTGATTGTGAAGAAGCTAAAAAATACCTAGACAAAATTATCTTTAAAGCAAGTGAAATGGTGAAAGACCTTGAAATACAAAGAGAAGAAAATAATAGAATAACGGCGAATCTCAACACCGTCAATAAGGTGACGTTAGATCAACGTCAAAAAATCCTTGAACACGAACAAATCATAAAAGATCAATTAGAAACGATTAAGAAGTTGCAATAACAGCCCACTCTAACAAATGAATTGGAAAAATGCAATAAAGAATTGAATGAACTACTAGAAAAAGAATTAAAATACAAAGAAGAAATAGAAAAACAATTAAAAGAAATTAGAAACAAAGATAAAGTAATAGAAGACTTAATTCAACAGCAAAATACAGAAGAAACGATACCTTATACTAGAATCATCTTGGAAGAACTTAAAAAGATAAGAGAAAAAATAGAAACAGTAGAGGAACAACAACCAATCATAAAATGCAATAATATAGAAGAAAACATACAGGCAAATACAGATAATTCACTATATTCGGAGGTGGCTGCAATACCTAAGAAGACAACAATTCCAACGGTACATGCACAGTATTCAAAAGCAGCTATCCTGATAACTCGGCAGAAAAACACGAATATGTCGCTCAATGACATAAAAATCATGCTAACAAGAGAAACTAGAAACACAATTGAATATAAACAAATATATTGTGAACTTGCCAAAAACAAAAATACACTAATAATTAAAACGTTTAGTGATGAAAACACGAATAAGCTGCTTGAGACGATTGAGAAGATAGAAACCCTAAAAGACATTGTGGATATAGAATATAAGGCTGCGGATCTCCGAAAACTGATTCTTTTAGGGATCCCGACATATATGGATCCACAAGAAATAATAACCAATCTAAAAAATCTTTATGATTCAGATATTCCAATAAACTACATTAATAGAAAACAAAGAGAAAAAGCTTCAACATACCAACTAATTTTTGAAGCAGAAGCTCCAGTTGCGATTCATCTACTGAGACAACGAAAGATCGTCATGGGATTTACATCGGTCAGGATTGCACCTTACCAACCTATATTAAGATGTAAGAACTGTCAATCTTTCGGACACGTGCATCAGAATTGCCGACAATCTCCAACGTGTGAATACTGTGCAGGACGCCATGATCAAAAGTATTGTTATTACAGAAATAAACCACAACAACACAGATGCAGAAACTGCATGGGGAGTGCGAGTGACTTCCCGCATGCAGCTAGTTCTAGTGAATGTCCGACTTTACAATATTTAATACTACAGCGAAGCAATCTAGCACAAATAAATAAAATAAATTCGATATAGGCAGAAACTGTGCTGGAACAAATAGCGACTTCCCGCATAGATCGAGTTCATCAGACTGTCCAACACTACAGTACTACCTGTCACAGAGAAATAAAAATATACAAATTAATCAAGAAAGTTCAATCCGATAAATGAAGAAATAAATAATTCTAATAACTCAACAAACTCAAACAACTCCAATACTCAAAATGGAAATTTAACAGTAAACCAAGAACAAATAATAACAGAAATTCTGAATAACCTGCAAAACCACAGAAAATATATATTCCAAATGAACTAACCTTTATTCAAATTAATCTACAGGGATCAAGTTCTGCAACATCAACCCTAATGGGATTTGCAAATCAGCATAAAATACTAGTTCTTCTATTACAGGACTTTTACTACTTTAACGAAGCCATATGGTCAATTCCGTCAAATTGGCAAGCATTTATCTCAAAAAATAAAACAGCGGCAGTTGTGGTAACTCGAAAGGACGTGGAAGTGATAGAGACATATAAAGACGATAATGCAGTATTCGTCAATCTTACTACTGAATCCGGCAAGATCACAATAGGCTCTGTGTATGCCAGACCAAAAGGTGATTTCAGAGGTGATATGAAGTGGCTGGACTTCTTCGAACCATTGAATCACATCATAATGGGAGGAGACCTCAATGTCCACTTGTCACTTTTAGGATATCAGAAAGAAGATGAACGGGGAAAAATTTTGACATACTTACTATTATCTAATAACTTAACTCTGATCAATGATATAGAGGCACCTCATTCATTTATAGGACAGCCGAATCGTCCCATGAAGGGGAATCCAGATGTAACCCTTTGTACACAAGACCTGGTGGACTGCGTGGACTCATGGTATGTAGATGACACAGTAGAGAGCACGTCGGACCACAGGTATATCAGATTCTCATTAAATCTTAAACCAGTTATTCTAGACCTTAAAAGATTTAAAACAAGATACTCAAATTTTAAAAAATTTAATTACATCTTGAAACCGAAAATTAATAATTTACTTAAATCCTTATCTGATACTAAAACTCGACTAGAACTGGATGAATGGCTTGATGGTTTTAACCAAGTAATTCTAGACACCTGTAAATCCTCACTAAAAACAAAAAGTTTCAAATTATATCCAACATTTGACTGGTGGACGGCAGAGCTGAAGGTCCAGCGAAATAAAATCTCAGCATTACGGAAAAGATTTAAATCAACAAATGACCCAAAGTGGAGAACCCTCCTACAAAGAGAAAGAGCAATATACAAAAAACGTATAAAACAACAAAAAACTAAATCATGGCAGAGTTTCTGCTCTAAAACAAAAGACAAATTTGGCCAAGCCTTTAAAATAGCAATGAATAAAAGACTCAAAAATAATCATTTCATACACACAACACTACAGGGTTCAACCCCATATACTACAAAATTAGACACTTTCAACATATTACTTAACCACCATTTCCCAATACATCAAAACCCGCATCCACCTCTCATGGACCCAGCGGCAGAGGAAGATCTCCCCCCCCCCTCCCCCCCTAATATCTTTTAAAGAAATAAAATCAGCACTTAATGAGCAAAATAATTTAAAAGCCCCTGTATTTGATAGAATTGATGCATTTATTATTAAAAACATATACAATAATTTTAAACATCTAATACGTGACTTATATAACAAATGTCTTACTCTTAACTACTTTCCTAAATCATGGAAAATAGCAAATGTGATCTTCTTCGCAAAACGTAATAAAAATCCACGCCAACCTTCCTCCTATAGACCCATTTGTCTCCTTCCCATGCTGGGAAAAATCTATGAGAGGATCCTAAAACGAAGAATTAATCACTACTTAGAAAAATTAAATGTTCTTCACGGGGCCCAGTATGGCTTCCGTGAGAACAGAAGCACAATTCAACTATTAAACAAATTAAAACATAAAGCAAAAACGTATCTTGAAAAATATAAATACTGCAGCATTATCTCATTCGACATTGTAGGGGCGTTTGACAATATCGATTGGGTCACTTTGGGTCAACAAATTAACGAATTACCAATTCCGCAATATTTAAAATGTATCCTTCTTAGCTTCTTATCCGAACGAGAACTAATAACAAATTATTTATCAAATAACATTAAAAGACCAACTTATCAAGGCTGTCCACAGGGGTCGTGCCTTGGGCCGCTTCTGTGGCTAATCATAGCAAATATAATCTTAATAAAATTTTACAGTAAATTCGAAGACCTGTATGTTTTTTGCGATGACTTCAATATGGTTGTCAAAGCGAGGAGCAGACTCATCTTAGAGACCGAAACCAACCAAAAAATAAAACTTTTTTATAATATTTGCAATAACTTAAATTTACAGATTTCAAAGGAAAAAACGACTTTTATTATGTTGGGGAAAAACACTTTGGATAAACGTCCACCAACCTTTAAATTGGGTAACTATACCATCAAGCCATTAAAGGAAATAAAAATTTTAGGGATAATATTCCAGAGTACTTTAAAATGGGACAAGCACATAACTAGCATAAAAAACAAAATTTTACAGCTAACCTCATCCATTAAACGGGTCTTCTCGGCTACTTGGGGGGTGGACAGAGGCTATCTTAAAACCTGGTACATAGCAGTACTAGAAAAAATTATAGATTATGGTTCGGAGGTGTGGTTTGGAGACCTCAGGATAAAAGATAAACGCGCTCTCCAATCCATCCAAAGAACTTGTCTCACGTCAATAACCAAAACATATAAAAATGTTGCAACACATACGTTACAGGTCCTATTAGGAATACCACCAATCTTAATAACACTGGAATATAAAAATCTAAAATACAATATTTTACACAATAAAAACTTATTACTTAAAGAACCCAAACCAATATGTAAAGATGATATAGAAAATAAAATCCTAAAATATGAAATAAATCCGGAAATTCATTTAAATAACTTAATAGTTACAGACAAAATTATCACAAAAACTAATCTTATTTCGATTTACACAGATGGTTCTAAGGTGGACTCTGGCACAGCATATGCAATGGTAGCCTACAATCATAACATTAAAATTTATGAAAAAACAGTCAAACTGAGAGCAGAAAATTCAATCTTTCAGGCGGAGCTGCACGCAATAATTTCGGCAATTAATTGGGCCATTAACTCCCCTTATACAAAATTCCAAATATTAAGTGACAGTCAATCTACTATTAAAGCCTTAGACAATTTATTTCCAACTAACCCCTCAATTTATTACATCCATAATTTAATTAAACAAAATCAAAATAAAATTTTTTACATTACTTGGATAAAAGGCCACATTGGCATAGCGGGTAATGAACTGGCGGATGAGCTGGCGAATGATGCCGCCCAGTACTGCGACCTACCAGTGGATCGAGGAGTTAAATTGCCTCGGTCCTATCTTATAAAATGTATTCGAACCCAATTACTGGACAGGTGGCAGTACAACTGGGATCACTCAGGGGGTGGCAGATATACGCACGGGCTGGTACCAAAAGTTCAGAACCAAATAATTTCAAAAGATAAAGTATCTATTTACTTTTTAACAGGCCGCGGCAGCTTCCCGTCTTTCCTTTATAATATCGGCAAAAAAGATGACGACCTTTGTAAATGTGGTGGTCGAGGAGACCCGATGCATTACATTTTCGGCAACTGCAAATTCATGAAGTTTAAATTTCACAGAACAGAAACGACAATCCTTCAGGACATCCTAAAAATAATTAATGACCCGGCACAACTTAAAAAACTTTATGCTAACTACGATATTCTCAATAGCCGTTATTCTTTTATTCAGTATAAATACATTCAATAATTACCTCTTCTGATTGCCTCTGGTGGACATGTCATGGGTCCACGTGGTGTATGGAAGGGTGTTTTTGAGATTGTTTTATTTTTAAGAACTTAAATACCACTAGAAATATTGTAAATATGTATAAATATTTTTGTTTAAAAGGGTGAAAAAAAGGGAAAAAAAATATTTCTTATCAAATGAAAAGATGAATGTAAATACTTAAAAGTTTTTCAAATAGTACGTAAATTCCAAAACATATAAATCATAATCGTAATATATTTCTAGGCTCGCCCTGAAACAATAGGGTAGCCAATTGTGATGCCTCTTGTGCTCTCTTCGGCGTGTCAGGCGGGTCGTTCTGAAGTCTTCTTTCCCGGAGACTGGGGTTCTGGGCTTGTTTCCGCAGGTAGTAAAACTTTTCCCTGCCCTGGGCTTGGGGGTTACACCTAACCATAAGCCAAAAGCGGGTTCCCAGGGTGGGTGCTTACTTACTTACTATTAGGATTATGACAAGTTGCAACCAATTTCGCCAACGTCGTAACCATGATCGTGAAGCACACACATATAATACCATTTCATGAAATCGTATACGATAATTTAATACTTTTTAACCTTACTTCAAGTGTGTTATTTATTTATTTTTAAGGCTCAACAATCTAAATTGTCCAATATATGTCGCCCGTTGGCGTGGTCAGTAAGCGGAGGCTTCTGTCACCCCGAGGGCCCGGGTTCGAGTCCCTGGGTAAGACATGGATGTAATTGTGAATGTCCCATTGTAGTTGTATAATATATGTAATGGAAAAATAAAAAAATTGTTGTGATTTGTTGTTGTTTCTATGTTATAATAAGGATCATTCGAGGCGACAGCCATAGTAGCTATAGGCCTCAAAAGCATTCTCCACCTCGGTGGACTTCAAATGTCAAATGTCAAATGTGTCCAATATATGAATTAAAAAAAAATGTAAACAAAGATTGAATAGACATGACCGCAAAAAGCCTCAAATCTCCATAACACTTGGAACCAATCTGTGCAGATTAGTGGTCTTCTACTGTACAAAGTTTTTCATAAATGTGTTTCGTTCTTAAAATGTGTTATTTTCATCTATCACTGCGGAACAAGCGAGAAAACTCATATTCTTGCACATGAGTTGTATATATATCTTTATATCTAAATTTCCGTCATTTTTGACGGGCTACCTTTCTAGTCTATACTTCCTATTATAAAGAGGAAAAAATTGTTTATTTGTAGGAGGTAAGCTCTGGAACTACCGAACCGATTCGAAAAGTAATGGTATCAAAATGATGGTGTTAGTCCAACTTAGAACATAGGCTATATCTTATGTCGGTGCCACTACCCCAAAGGGGGTGTAGGAGCAAAAAACGTTCTAAAAATGCGATTTCAGCGTTACTGAAGGGCCTAGAAATATGAAATTTTGAATATTAGTTACTTATAAGGTATAAATGATGTCTAAGAACAGTTCTTAAACAATTCGAAATTTAAAAGAGGTGAAAATGGACAAAAAGCGTTCTAAATAGTAGTTTTTACACAATCTCAGGAAATACCAAACCGATTTAAAAAATATTGGTGTCAAAATGATGGTGAGGACGCTTGCTCCAAGATAGGCTATGTTTTATGTCGATGCCACTACCCCAAAGGGGGTGTAGGAGCAAAAAACGTTCTAAAAATGCGATTTTAGCGTTACTGAAGGGCCTAGAAATATGAAATTTTGAATATTAGTTACTTATAAGATATAAATGATGTCTAAGAACAGTTCTTAAACAATTCGAAATTTAAAAGAGATGAAAATGGACAAAAAGCGTTCTAAAAAACGTTCTAAATAATAGTTTTTACACAATCTCAGGAAATACCAAACCGATTTAAAAAATATTGGTGTCAAAATGATGGTGACGACGCTTGCTCCAAGATAGGCTATGTTTTATGTCGATGCCACTACCCCAAAGGGGGTGTAGGAGCAAAAAACGTTCTAAAAATACGATTTTAGCGTTACTGAAGGGCTTAGAAATATGAAATTTTGAATATTAGTTACTTATAAGATATAAAGGATTTCTAAGAACAGTTCTTAAACAATTCGAAATTTGAAAAAGGTGAAAATGCGCGAAAATCGTTCTAAATGGTGGTTTCTACACAATTTCACGAAATACCAAACCAATTTAAAAAATAATGGTGTCAAAATAAGGGTGTCAAAATGACGGTGACAACCCCTACTCCAACATAAGCTATGTTTTATGTCGGTGCCTCTACCCGAAAGGGGGTGCAGGAGCAAAAAACTTTCTAAAAATGCGATTTTTGCGTTACCGAAGGGCCTAGAAATATAAAATTTGAAATATTAGCTACTTATTAGATATAAAGGATTTCTAAGAATAGTTCTTAAACAATTCGAAATTTAAAAGGGGTGAAAATGCGCGAAAAGCGTTCTAAAAAAGGTTCTAATGGTGGTTTCTACACAATCTCAGGAAATACCAAACCGATCTAAAAAATAATCGCGTCAAAATGATGGTGATAATCCTTTCTCCAACATAGGAGATGTTTTATGTCTGTGCCATTACCCCCAAAGGGGTGCAGGAGAAAAACTTTCTAAATTGCGGCTTTAGCGTTACGGAAGGGCCTAGAATCGTGAAATTTGGAATGGTACTTAGTTATAAGATACAATGATCTGTAAGGACATTTCCTAAAAAAATCGAAATTTAAAAAAGGGTCAAACGCGCAAAAAGCGTTGTAAAAATCATTCTAAATTGCGATTTGTATGCAATCTCAGGAAGTGAAGAACCGATTATCAAATATAATGGTGTAAAAATTAGGGTGACAGATCTTGCTCCAAGATAGGCTATATTTTATATCTGTTTCCACTACCCCAGAGGAGATTCAGGAGCAAAATGCGCGAAAAGCGTTCTAAAAACGTTCTAAATGCCGATTTGACAGCAATATCTCAGGAAGAATGGATCTGATTTCAAACGTAATGGTAGGAAATTGATGCTGACAGCTTTTGCTCTAACATAGACGCTATTTTATGTCGGTATCACTATCACCAAGACGTTGCAGGAGGAAAAAAGCGTTCTAAATTTCGATTTTTGTGATCGGTAGGGGCTAGCAACTTAAAATTAGGCAAGGTACATATTTATTAGATATAAACGATCTTTAAGAACAGTTTAAAAAAAACTGGAAATTTAAAAAGGTGTGAAAATGCGCGAAAAGCGTCCTAAAAACGTTCTAAATTGCGATTTCTACTCAATCTAAGGAAATACCAAAGCTATTTCAAAAGTAATGGTCGCAAATCAATGGTAACAGTCCCTGCTGTGACATAGGTTATCTTTTATGTTGCTGTCACTACCATCTGAGGGTTGCAAAAGCAAAACATGTTCTAATTTGCGTTTTTTGCACAACTGAGGGGCCTAACACTTTGAAGTATGGCATGGTATTTACTTACAAGATGCAACTGCTTTCTAAGAACAGTCGAAAGAAAATTCCAAATTAAAAAAAAAAAATGAAGTGATCGAAAAGTGTTATAAATTACAATTTTTAAGCAAACTTATAAATTACAAACAGATTAAAAAAATAAAGATGACAAATTTTGGTGATAGAGCCTGCTCAAACATAAGCTATATTTTATGCCTGTTCCACTACCACCAGAGGGTTGCAGGAGCTAAAAACTTTCTAAATTGCGATTTCTGTGATACTGAAAAGGCTAGAAACTTTAAATATGACATGGTAGTTACTTGTAAAATATAAATGCCCTCGAAGGAACGTCGAAAATAAATTCGAATTAAAAAGAGGTGAAGCGAAGGGGAGGTGCGAAAAGCATTCTAAAAAAGTTCTAAATTACGATTCTATGCAACTGCAGGGAATATAAACAGATTATAAAAGTAATAGTTGCGAATCAATGGTAAAAGTCTCTGATCCTACACAGGCTATATTTTATGCCGGTGATTCTACCACCTGGGGTTCACAGGAACAACATACGTTCTAAAAAGGGGCTTTAAAAGCTTTTTAAATTAGGTTTCTGTGGAATATTAGGAAATAACAAACCGATTTCAAAATTAATGTTGGCAAATTAATGGTGACAGTTCCTGTTTTACATAGCCCTTTATGTTGAGAGAGGTGGTAGGACTTGGAATTTGACATGATGGTTAATTTTAAGATGTAAGAAGATGGTTTCTAAAAAATTCAAAAATTCAAATATGTACTGAAATGAGCGTATTGATTGAGCATAACAGTTTCAAACTATTTTCTAAATTATCATTTATTCAGTTTTATTTCATTTTATTAATTTAAGTCTCATTTCTGCTTAATGCAGTGTAATAATGATGTTTAATCAAACTGTGTTTTAAATAGTAATTTTTGAATTATTCCTAAAAGTAATAAGTACCTTTTAATAAAAAAAACCTTTTAATAAAATAAAATATTACCTTTTAATAAAATAAAAATTTAGTTAGTACCTTTTAATAAAAAATAGACATATAAATATCACTTGGCATATTTCAAATATTACGCGAGCAAAGCGCGGGGTTTGCTAGTATATATATATTTAGGCTTTTTTATTTTTGGAGCCCGTTCTGAAATTTAAAGTATCCTGTTTCAGCTTTAAAGCAATTAATAGATAATCTTAAAGTTTTATATATTTTTGCATGCTAAAATGATATAATCTCTTGTTATATTTATTGATATAAGAGGGGAAAAAAATTGACAATATTTTTTAAAACTAATCTTTTAAATATTTTTATGAAACTATTAATCTCAATTTTATTGACAAAATTTTTAAATTTTACAAGAGGTAAATGCATAACATTAGTTAGTGAAATAATCTGTTGTCATTTTTATTGCAGCTATTTTATAAGGTAAAAGTATTTCTTACATGAAAGATATTTATTTTTTTGAGTTCCCCCTTTTATATGGAACTAAAATACAATGTTTGCTATCTTTAAAACTGTAAAACATTAAAACATATGTTATCAATAATTGGTAAATAAAATATACTATTGTAGTGTGGAATAAAATATATTTTTTCGAAAATTTTCATACCTATCCCATTAATACCTGGAAAAATATGTATGCATTATTAAAATTATAAAAATTATTAAAATTAAACAAGAATTATTTTTAATTGAAACTATCTTGCGAATAAGTTACTAAATATTGAAGTATTCTTTTAAACAATGCTTCGAAGTTAGCATTGTATACACTTAAAGTTACTGTTTAAATATGAAAATTGTCTCACTCATCTACTCTCTGCCCTACTTTTAAAATTATATAAATTTATTGAATATAAAATGTCTGTTGAGATGAAAATAAAGACGTGAGTGTGCAAATAATAAATAATAATACTGCTACCAATTTTTAGAAGTTGACATACACGATTAAATTCGCAGGGAACATTTGAATAATCGGGGCAGAATTACGTTTCTCACGGTTTTAAGAATATTGAAAAAATTGTCCTATGTTTGAAATAGCGTACTGCGCTTGTTATTGAGTATATAAAAAAGTCGTAAATATAAAAGTTGTAGATAATTTTATCCTCTTTAATATTGTAACTGACAAATAATATGCTACGGTAACTGGTCTCGAGATATTTCAAAAAAATATGAAAAGATCCCAAAATTTTGCTGTTTTTTCGCTACAGAAAATTTAGCCTTAAAAAAATTTGTTAGAAACTTAGTTTTTCCATGTTTGCATCATTATAAATCTTTCAGAAAAAAAATCTTCTACCCGACCTTTTGCAAGGTAAAATGTACATTTCCCCTGGACTACAGGGATTAAGTTGTATTTAATAAAATCGTAATTCAACTAAAACTTAATAAACAGACATTAAAATTAAATGAAACTACCATAATCGGAGTATTAAGTAATATTTTGTAACGATTTTTTTTTCACCAGGTGTTTTTTTTTTTCATCTTTTTTTCTATAATTGGTGTACCTGAACTGATTTTACGATTGGCAATCCTTTCGTCCAATGGATCGGCACCCAAAACAATTCTTTTAAAGTTTTAAAAAATCATTATAATGTGACTACAAGAAATGTCTAACGAAAACGATTTTTTTTTAATTCATTGGTCAGGAATTAACTTGTATTTAATAAAATCCTAACTCAACTAAAATTTAATAAACATGCATTTAAATTAAAGGAAACTACCATTATCGGAGTATTAAGTAATATTTCGTAACGATTTTTTTCACCAGGCGTTTTTTCTTTCTTCGCTTTTTCTATAATTGGTGTACCTGAAGTTATTTTATGATTAGTATTCCTTTTAATCCAATAGATTGGCATCCAAAACAGTTCTTTTAAAATGGAAGTTTTAAAAAATCATTATAATGTGACAACAAGAAATGGCAAACGAAAACCACTTTTCTTAAAACTTTAATTCATCACTCAGGGATTAAGTTTTATTTAATAAAATTCTAATTCAACTAAAACTTAATAAATAGGCATTTAAATTAACAGAAACTTCCATAATCGGAGTCTTAAGTAATATTTTGTCACGATTTTTTTTTTAAGCAGGCATTTTTTTGTTCTTCGTCTTTTTTTTTCTACAATTGGAGTACCTAAACTCATTTTATGATTGGTATTCCTTTTCGTCCAATGGATTAAAATCCAAAACAATTCTTTTAAACTAGACGATTTAAAAAATCATTATATATGACTACAAGAAAGGGCAAACGAAAACCACTTTTCTTAAAACTTTTATTCATCTCTCAGGGATTGAGCTGTATTTAATAAAATTCTAATTCAACTAAAACTTAATAAATAGGCATTTAAATTAAAGAATTTTTTTTCTCTTCGTCTTTTTTTTTTTTTATAATTGGTGTACCTGAGCTTATTTTATAGTTGGTATTCCTTTTCGTCCAATGAATCGGCATCCAAAACAATTCTTTCAAACAGAAGTTTTAAAAAATCATAATAGTGTGAATACAAGAAATGTCAAATGAAAACCACTTTTTTAAAATTTTAATTCATCGCTTAGGGATTAAGTTGCATTTAATAAAATCCTAATTCAACTAAAACTTAATAAAAATGCATTTAAATTAAAGGAAACTACCATAATCGGGGTGATAAATGATATTTTGTAACGATTTTTTTTTTACCAGGAATTTTTTTTTCTTCTTTTTATCACATAATTGATGTACCTGAACTTATTTTATGATTTATATTCCTTTTTGTCGAATGGATTGGCATCCAAAACAATCCTTTTAAAATAGAAGTTTTAAAAAATCATTATGATGTGACTACAAGAAATGGCAAACGAAAACCATTTGTTTTTACAAAACTTTAATTCATTTCTCAGGGATTAAGTTGTATTTAATAAAATCCTAATTCAACTAAAACTTAATAAAAATGCATTTAAATTAAAGGAAACTACCATAATCGGGGTGATAAATGATATTCTGTAACGGTTTTTTTTTTACCAGGATTTTTTTTTCTTCTTTTTTTCACATAATTGATGTACCTGAACTTATTTTATGATTAATATTCCTTTTGTCGAATAGATTGGCATCCAAGACAAACCTTTTAAAATAGAAGTTTTAAAAAATCATTATGATGTGACTACAAGAAATGGCAAACGAAAACCATTTGTTTTTTATAAAACTTTAATTCATTTCTCAGGGATCAAGTTGTATTTAATAAAATCCTAATTCAACTAAAATTTGACAAATATGTATTTAAATTAAAGGAAACTTCCATGAGCATTAAATAATATTTTGTGACAATTCTTTTTCACCAGGCGGAAAGAATAGCCATTCTGACACTAAAAAACGAAATCTTAAAATTAATAAAATACTTATACATCATACAAAAGAACTGTTATGAAAGAAAAAATCAGAAACTTTATGTGAAAAGAGTAAGCAAAAATTTTTAAGGAAAGTTTTCCTAGAAATTTAAAATTCAGAATATTTTTGTTTACTTACTTATTTGTAAGCTTTTGACGCTACCATATTACGAAGTTACTTGAAACTCTTCAATATTTGAACTTTTTATTTCTATTTCAAAATAAAATGTTGAATTTGAATGCGAGAAAAGAGACTGCATGTTTCCAAAAATGCAAATTTCAGTGGGGTTTTTTTTTGTTGTTGTTGTTGTTTTTACTTTGTAAAAAATATATTTTAAGATGACACGGCCACACACACAAATGTATGTATCAACAATACTTAGGTTATATGAACAATAGATCAAAATTGTTATAATATATATCTTACTGTAGAGAACGAAATATTTTATCTGTCATTCTTACTTGTTTATTTCAAAATTTTAATTTTTTGCTAATTTCAATAACTTTTTTAACGGACTCGACTGAAGTTTAATAAATATATATATTAATTGAGGAATCAGCGTAATCGAAGTGTTTTATAATATCTTGTAACAATGCTGGGACAATAAATGAAATTGCCACCAGTCTTGTCACTAAAAAGATTTATTTTTAAATTAATAAAATAGATTATATGAAGGAATATAAAAGAAAAAGACTGCTTTATAAAAATAGCCTGTTAATAATTTAAGTAAATATTATCGCTTATCGTTTTCTTTTTAAAATTATTTAACCTTTTTTTTAGAAACAAATAACTATCTCAACTTTTAATTTAAATGCACAATATTCATTTTAATTTATATTGTTAAAACGTATACTATTTGTGAAAACAATATTACACAGTGTATGAACAATCAGTCGAAATTGTTAAAATGTGTGTCTTACTTTATAAGAGTGAGAAATATTATTTGATTTTCTGCTTTCTTATTTCAAACATATTTGTTTATCCTCTTTAATAAAAAGCTACGCGTTGCTGACGACTGGCTTTTTCGCTAATCGTTGCCACAGACTAATCTCGGAAAATGAAACATTTGAAGTTACTGAAAACATTAATAGCTCGAAAAGTATTTGTCAGAAAATTGTTAGACAAATTGCATTAGAATGGTAAAAAATTGTACTTTTCTTGATATGAATTTCAAATCTAATGATTATTCACCTTTTTAAAATCTTGAATTTAAAAAATTACCAAGTTTCACAGTAGAGTGCCGTAGCGAAACCTTCACGCGTAAAAAGATAATGATAACGGCAATGTCAAGGTTCGTACGGGTCCTTGAATTTCCAGACTAAGAAATTCTTCGGTACCAGTATTTTCTTATAGAAAATACATCCTCAAATAAGGCGACATTTTGCGCGTTTAAACTATATTTATTTTTCTATTAAAAAAAATACTGATATTTGGCCTTGAAAATAATGGTACCCATACGAACCCTGAATGTGTCCTGACTTGTATACTGGCTATAGCATGAATCACAAGTTACAGTAGCCTTATTATTCTTTTAAAATATAAAAGTGAATTATGATGTCACAAGTGAATGATTTTTATTTAATTCTCGACGAATGCTAGATGCGCCATTTCTTTTTAGTTGTGAATAATATAAGTTAAGTCACGTATGACCTCATATTTAAAACGAATATATGGTTAATGCATGTCTTTTACAAGAGAAAGTGATAACATGGAGGGCTCTTCATGAATTTACTTTTTTTACAAGAATCAAAACTATATTTATTTAGGCTTAGGAAACTTTTAATACTCGTATAAAAGCAAAATTTCTCAAGGCTTTCAACATATTAACCCCTTCGGGACCGGACTAAAACAAATTTTGTATGCTCTTTTAGAGGGTCATATATGCACCCATGGTCTCGAATGGGTTAAAAAAGACAGCATATTTGTGCGAGATTCATAGTCCGTACGGTGTTTAATTTTGAAATTGATTTTTTTAATCAAACAGGTTTAAAGCTCCGGGCAACGCCAGGTATTTCAGCTAGTATACATAATAATTATGCAAGTATGTGATTAATTATCTTATTGTCATTGGTAGGCATGTCTGCACGAATATGGCATAATGCCGTTAAACATAAAAAGAATTTTACAATTGCAATCACGCTAGCTGCCTCAAAAGCAGAGCGAGATAACTGGATCTGAGAATGAAAGAATAACATTTATAAAAAACAAGCTTTTAATTTTCATATTATTTTCCAATATATTTTTTCCGGTTTTATACAATGGGTTGAATTTTTCCTATACAAAACAGACTGAAACAATTGTTTTATTGTCTTCCTCTGTTCAGTCTCTCCTGTAGGAACTAATTTTTGCTTAAAAATATAACTTTATTCAATTAGATATTGCTGTTAGGTATCTTTTGCCATATTTCAGGCAATGTCATAATTCCATTTTCATAAAACTTGTGATTTTGGGCAGCAATAATATAGGTTGATTCACATATGACCTCATATTTAAACGAATATATGGTTAATGCAAAGTGATATGATGTATTTACATTTTTTTTTTTTTCAAGAATCAAGAAAATTTCTTTAGGCTTAGGAAGCATTGTTTTTTAAATACTGGTATAAACGCAAAATTTCTCAAGGCTTTCAATATATTAAAAAAGAGATCATATTTGCGCGAGATTCATAGTCCGTACGACGGTGTTTTATTTTAACCCTTAAATGCCTGATTTTTCAAAAAACATTGTAATAATGTTTTTCGGCTTTGATTTTTTAAATAAATTATGGGAAAAATACTTAAAAAAAAAAGCATATTTTGTTTTAAGTATGATTTACGGCTAAAAAACAGTTTCTTACTAATTGGCAATACTGGTCTTTAATTAAAAAAATAATTTTCCTTGGTAAAATTCTATAATATTAAACACACAAGAATTTTAGGAACTATAATAAAGAAATAGATTTCACTTGCTCACAGCATAACAAAATAGTGTATTTCGCAAGCTTCCAAAAAAAACAAAAAGAACAAGTAGCAACAATTGAAAAAATAAATCTATCTTTATTCTTAAACAGCACAAGTGTTGCCATCTACATGTTGAAAATCGATTTAATAATATTTTCAGAATGTATTTTATTGGCAACATAAGGCATTATAGCTTCAATATTATTCTAATAGTATTTTAGAGCCTCAATTGGGTATGTTGCCGAAAAGCAACACCCGGCATTTAAGGGTTAAAATTGATTTTTCTAATCAAACATATTTAAAACCCCGGGCAACGCCAGGTATTTCAGCTAGTATTTAAATAATGTAAGCACTAAAGTTAATAAATATGCATTTAAACTGTTATTCATCCATCAATCGGAAAGTCCCATAATTTTATGTAGCAATTTTTTCTTTTCTGTTATGCGAAAATATTATCTATTCTGTCATAAAATGAAAAAACAAAAAACAAACAAAGAAACGCAAATGAAAAAAAAATCAAATCGAAAAATCAAAAACTTTTTATGGAAAGACTAAATTTAAAAATCTCAGAAATGACTTCAAACTATCAAATGCAGACTGTTCATTTTTTTCTTCGAAGCTTTTGACGCTTCCTTACAAAATTACTTGACATTATCCAATGTGTGCTTTTTTTATTTGATGTCAACAGAAACAAGCTGAAATTTGAGTGCGACGAAAGCAACTAAGTCATTGCAAAAATAAAAATTCCGGTTTCTTTTCCTTTAAATCAACTTAAAAATTGTAGTTTAATCTTCATCTATGAACTGCTTTAAGAAAAGATATCTGTTAATAATGATTTGATTTTTGTTAAAAATAAGAATTTAAATTTGTAAATTTTCATTTAAAATTACAAGATTCATTGAAATTTAGTTATATAAAGCACAAAGTCACAAACCGTAAATGATGACGTAACGCTGTTACATTATCGCATGACATGGATCATAATATATTAAAATAAAAGAGTGGAATAAATGGATAAATGTTACAGTCCGAAGTCGAATATTCACAGTTTATACTTATGTACAGGGGTTATTCCATGCCAAGTGTGGGACAACTTTTCTGCATATTACTGTTGTTTTAAACCCTTGAGGGGCAAGCTAAAATGACTAATGATTTTCCTCCAAAGTTAAAAATATAAAATTTAGTAAAAATTTTCTGGTGACAATCTTGTTTAAATTAGGTAAGATATATTTTATCCCACCGCCCCTCAAGGGTTTAACAAAGTTATTATATCCTCAAATTAAAATAACTATGCTAATATGAAAATCTTTGGTTGGTTGTTACTTTTAACGTATAGTTTGTATTTCTACAACTTATAAGTTATGTAGGTATTTGTGTAAGTGTCACGCACAGTGCATTTTGTCTGTTTTTCATGAAATGACTGTGAAACGTGCAGATTTCTTAGATCTAGGATTTAAAATGTGCAGATATTTGAACCTATTAAAAACAAGCAGCTTACTTAGGTAGAATTTTTAAAATGTGGAGATTTTTAAACTTATTAATTTCGATGGCACGTGTGGGACAACTTTTCTACATATTAGGGTAACTCTAGGATGGATGGTCATAGTTTTTAAAGATTGAAATAAAAATTCTTAGAATGCAAATACAAGAAATATTGATGCATATTTAAAATTCTTATACATATACTATACTCATAATATTTTATGCAAAAAATAATCAAATATCGAAAATAAAAAGTGTTAAACAAAATTGAAATTTAAATGGCACATGGCTGTCTCTCCTTAAAGCCGAGGAGAAATGGCCATCCAATACAAGATAGAAAAAGTTAATTTAAATAACAAAAAAAAATAACACATTTTATATAGTTAATCGTGAAAAACATACAGCAATTTCTAAAGATGCAGTTATATGATGGAAAATGAGTGAAGAAAACTTGAATAAACAAAATTTGAAGTATAATTTCAATACTTCACTTTTCGTAAAATCTTACCACGCGCTTGGCAAAGGTCTTGATAATTTGTACACGTTTCATGGAACCACTTCAGGTACCTTATGCATTGTACCCAGACATTCTTTTTGGATGTGATATTATATTGTTTTGCACAACCCACACAGTGATCTTAATCCAATTCTATTTACTCGTAATCTGTAGAATCTAATTTAAATGTATTTCGTTTTCTTCGCTACTGGAATTGTCGTGTTTTTTTTCCTTCGCGTTAGTTGTAAGTTTATTTAGTTTATTTATCAACTTTATCAGTTTCTGTTATGAAAGTTTCTGATATTTTTCTGTATTTTCTGAAACAAATAAATCGTTAGGTCTTATTATATTATTATTATTATTATTAAAATATTTATATTAAATAGTTAAAATTTAAATAATTATATAAATTGATATATTTATAAACGTAAACGTTATATATTTATTTTAAATTTAATTATATCTAGTTAAAATCATCACTAAGTATAATTTTGAAATATTGGTTAAAGGTGGTCATCTCGCCTCGATTTCATGTGGCCATCTATCCTGAAATTGAAGGACTGATTTTTGCCCAATTTAAAGCATCAAAAGCCATTGTACGTGTTTGTTTTAGTCTTAGAAGTAAAGATTAGATTATATACGTGCCTTAAAAGTCCATATAGTAAAAAATAAATATAAAGTACGTACTGCAAAAGATTCAGATACCCAATTCAAAAAAAAATATTCTGTGTATTTCTGTGTAAGTAGAAGTATATATACATAAAAAACGCATACACCTTCCAAATTGTCACCAAGTTGGGTGATAGTTGGCTAAGTATTGCCAGCTTTGGTGCTGAAAATAAGTAATATAAATCAAGGTAAATTTCTCATTACTAGGACGATTTTAGGAAATGCCCAATGTAATATACGCAGAGAAAAAATTATGCCATTTATTGCTGAAGCTTGGTAAAAGTACATTTCTTATTGATTGACAAAATATGCACTTTTTGTGAATGTCATACATTATTTTGTCATACATTATGTGAGTAATCAGTATATATATATATATTTTAGGGTGGTCCTTAAACAATTAACTTTTAAATTTTCTATGGAGCACCCTCCTATTTTGTTCTATGTATAAAATAAAGACTTCCACAAAAATTTCAAAATTTTAAAACCTTTTTTAAGGGTCGCTACCAAGGTTTGAATGGTTAAAAAAAAATTAAAAATTGACATAATTTGAAATATAATAATAAATTATTAATACAAATCCATAGTCATTGCCAAATTGGAATCATGGTATCATATTAGGCTGTAAAAACTGTCATTTGTTTCAAGTTTCAACATATTTACACACTCTATTGTCCAGACACACACAGGAGAACTTCATGTCTACACTCTATTTCACATCAACTTGACAGCACTGTGAAAGGAAGAGAATCTAACATTCCGCTTTGAAAAATATTTCTCCGTGATTTCTTAATCTTAAATACCCAAAATGCGTAGGAATTTATATGATAATGTTTATAAATTATAGAATTTGATTTTTTGATATTCGTAAAATGTCATACTAAGTGGCCATATTCGTATCAAAAGAAGAGCACAAAACTTAAAAAAAAAGAGTTTTCGCAAGCTTTCCTTTGACTGTTCACTGGGATTGCAAAATTTTAGAAGATATTTTAGGATCTGAATCTGTAGACAGGTTACCCATTATTGTTTCAGGTAAAGGTACTGGCCATTTAACAAGCTGTTCCAAAACTTCAATCAGGAACAGGTGAGGCAATAGCTTCTACTGCTATCGAAATATTGGAGTTGTGGGGATTACAATTAAGTAAAATGTATGATATAACCTTTGTTAATACCCGATTATCGGAGAAGCTTGTGCTCTTCTGGATTAGAATATGAACAAAGAAATGATTTGGCTTGCCATCATCACATTCTTGAAATTATGCTTGAGGAAGTTGTTGTTAAATCTCTCGGAGTTTCAAAAAACCAGACGTACTGTTATTCAAACGATTTAGAATTTTGTGGATATCTATCGATTATGGCATATTTCAGAATCCCATAACTGACGTTTAAAGAATGAAAAAAATAACAGATAATTCGTCAGAAATTACAGAATTTGCTCAAAATCATCTTAATGATTTTCAACCAATGGTTTACAAAGAACTGATAGAGCTTGCCATCATTTTATTAGGAGGAGTACCCGAAAGAGGTGCTTGCATCAGAGCTCCAAGTGGATTGCATCGGGTTCCATGGATGATGAAGGCCATAAACTCGCTCAAGATTTATTTATTTAGATATCAGTTTAAACTCTCTAAGCAAAAAGAATCTGGTATTCGTTAAGTTTGCTCCTTTGTGGTGAAAATCTACATTCACAGCTGGTATTAGGCCCAATGATTTATTGCCTTTGAATTACTTGAGAAAAAGACGAAAATGTAAATGTAATCATTTCTTTTTGTTCTTTGAAGAAGTTTCTAGGACATTTCTGTACTTCACAGAAGAACTAGTTGCTTTTGCATTTTTCGATGATAAGGTCTTTTTTGAAAGTAAAAGAAAAATGGTGCAGACTTTGAAAAATGAAGAAAATTATGAATCATTGAAACGTACACGTGCTAATCCTGAAGTAATTCTCCAAAATGGCTTGCAAGATTTTCTAACAAGCAGAGGCTTGTTAGCAAGGTAACAAACAGTTCTGATGGTTTTTTTCTTTTTTTTTAATTATGGATTTGCCTTCAGTCTTTTTTTTTAAACAGATGTGCCTAATTGGAATAAAAATGAATCCTACAAGAAATGTAAGGCACTAGCGACTTCAGTCAAAGTTGTTAATGATGTATCCGAAAGTGGGGTAGCACTCATGGAGAAATACAATAAACTTCATACAAAAGATAAAGAACAAAAACAGAATTTCAAGGATGTTATGATGGCAAGCCAAATCATTTATTTGTTCATATTCTGTTCCAGAAGAGCACAATCTTCTCTTGATAATCTGGTATTAACAAAGGTTATATCAAAACTCATACATTTTACTTGCTGAGTACTCTCCACAACTCCAATATTTCGTTAACAGCATAAGTTATTGCCTCACATGTTCCTGATTGAAATTTTGGAACAACTAGTAACTGGTCAATACATTTACCTGAAACAGTAATGTGTAATCTGTCTGCAGTTTCAGATCCTGAAATTTCTTCTAAAATTTTGCAATCCCAGTGAACAGTCAAAGGAAAGCTTGCCGAATACTCTTTTTTTTTTAAGTTTTGTGCTCTTCTTTTGATACGAATATGGCCACTTAGTACGACATTTTACGAATATCAAAAAATCAAATTCTGTAATTTATAAACATTATCTTCAAAAAATTTTACGTATTTTAGCTATTTAAGATTAAAAAATAGAGGAGAACTATTTTTCAAGGCGGAATGTTAGATTCTCTACCTTTTACAATGCTGCCAATTTGAAGTGAAATAGAGTGTAGACATGAAATACTCCTGTCTGTGTTTGGACAATAGATTGTGTAAATATGTTGAAACTTGAAATAAATGACAGTCTTTAAAGCCTAATATCATACCATGATTCCATTTGGCAATAACTATAGATTTGTATTAATAATTTATTATTAGATTACAAAATATGTCATTTTTTAATTTTATTTAAATATTCAAACTTTGGTAGCGACCCCTAAAAAATGTTTTAAAATTTTGAAATTTTTGTGGAAGTCTTTATTTTATACATAGAATAAAATAGGAGGGTGCGCCATAGAAAATTTAAAAGTTAATTTTTTAAGGACCACCCTAATATATATATATATATAATATATATTTAAGTGTCAGAAATATTTTATATTGAAAAAAATTTCGATTCAGTTAAAATATAACACTAAATATTCCTCAATTACCCATCAACGGAATATGCACTATAAGTTTTGCTAACAGGTTTTTTTCAAAACGCAAAAATATTTATCGCTAAAATGGAGAAACATGAACAAACAATCTAGAGATGAAACATTCAGAAAGTTTGAATGGAAAGACAAGACGTGGGTTAAAGATCTCAGAAAATGTAAAATTCAGACTTTTTTTGTTTATTTTTTTCTTTGAAGCTTTTTACACTACCCTACTGCAAAAGTAGCAACACTTCAACGTGTAACTTTTACTTTCTTCTATCTTTATAAAATAAAAGTATTGAATTTGTGAAAAATTTCGACAGATTTAAAGGGATTGTTTTCTTCTGTTTTCAGAAAATGCCCATTACCTATATTAGAAAAGTTTTGTCTACACGCGAGGAACGGATTGAAGATAATTTGAAAAATGCTATTAAAGTATATATTAAAGAACTACAGTTATTCATGTAAATTTAATGTTGAGTAATTTAACTGTAAGTAAGTTCATTTAATTTTCATGTAATGAAAATAAACTTTTAAAAATTTAATATATGTGCATTTATTTCAATATTTTATTGTGGTCCATCTTCCCCATTCATGTGGTCCATCACCCGGAGTAGTCCGGGTAAGATGGACCACATAGTAAAAGTTTTTAAAAATTATAAAAAAATGCCAAAATTAAAGATATGAATTTGTGCATTAGGACTTTTTTAAGAAACATCATACGCTATACATATGTACTGTGAAAAGTAAAATACAGTACAGCCCCGATTATCCGCGGAATTGAGTGGCAAGGGCACCGCGGATAACAAAAATCGCGGGTAACTCGAAAAAGACAGAAAATGGGGTGCAAGCTCGAATAAAATGAAAAATTCAACATGAAAACTATGTTTTAGTGTTCAAAAAACATAATAAAATGTTTAAAATATATACATATGCACAGTACAAGCGAAACCTTTGCTTTACGTCTAAATCAGTAAAATAAAGAACAGTAAACAAAAAACAATGCTATACATACTGTACAAAAAGTGTTAAGTTACACCTTTTTTTTAAAAAATCAGTCATTTGTTTTTGCCTCTTGCTTTAGAAACACCTTTTCTATCTCAAAAATGAAGCTATTCTTAATGTGCTCTCCTGGAATTTGTCATAATATTCTTAGTTAATTGTTAAATATTTTAATAGCTGTGCTTACGTTTAGTTAATGAAATCAAGAAAAGACATCAAGGCTTTATAACTGATATTTTAAACATGGCGACCGAATCTAGAAATATTCTTCTATTACTTTCGAATGCATGAATTTTTATGTTTATATTTCTTAGTAGGGCTTACTGTATTTTCCTTGCTTAAATTTAAAAATTTGGCTTAAATTTAAAAATTTGACTTAAAATTTGGCTTAAATTAAAAATATATATATTTCGCTTCGCGGATTAACCGCGCTCGCGGATAATCGGGGCTCTATTGTATATGTAAATATATGGCTTCTAGAGCTCAAAGAAAAAAAGTAGTTCATCTCTTCCGTAATTAACCTATATATATATATACTAGTTGTCTACAAATTAGTTGGGTAAAAAGAAGGATTTATTGAATGGAATTGACAGGAAAAAAATTAAAGTGCATATTGTTGTAAGATAGAAATATAGTTCACGTTTATCTTAATCACAAATGTTCGATGTAACTTCCTTTCGTGACTCTGCAAATGTCTCAACGGTAAATCATTTGGAACAGATGTCATAAGTTCCCCCCGGCCGCCATCTTGGAATTTTCTTGGCGTGAAAACCCTTTTTCCGCCAAGTAGTAAATGTCGCCAAGCACCGGTTTATACGCATGTTTGGCTTAACGAAAATAAAATGTAAATAATAAACAAAATTCGCTAAAATGGCAACCAGTAATCCTTGTATGTGCGCTTCGCGCACATTTTCCGAAAAAAGCATCACTGCATTCAACACTTCTCGAGGTGTAGCATTCTCAAAATTCAGCAGTTTTCGCTTTCTAACAATCTCATAATATAAAAACTTTTAAAGCAAAAATACACATAAAAAAACAAAATTCGCTAAAACGGCAACCAGTAATCGTTGTATGTGCGCTTCGCGCACATTTTCCGAAAAAAAACATCGCCGAATTCAGCATTTCTCGCAATATAGCATTCTCAAAATTCAGCAGTTTTCGCTTTCTAGCAATCTCAAAATATAAAAAACTTTTAAAGCAAAAATACACATAAAAAATAAAATTCGCTAAAATGGCAACCAGCAATCGTTGTATGTGCGCTTCGCGCACATTTTCCGAAAAAAAACATCGCCGAATTCAGCATTTCTCGCAATATAGAATTCTCAAAATTCAGCAATTCTCGCTTTCTAGCAATCACAAAATGTAAAAATCTCAAAAGCAGTAAAATACATAAAATTATCAACATACCTTAACAAACATCTGCTTTCTTGAAAGATCCAGCTCGAAATATTATCGCCGACATTTTCCTAAATAGGCTTATCAATACGTATTCACAAACTATAAACAAACCACCTTTTCTTGTCAAAATTTCCTAATTATTTCAACAACAGCGTTTAAACGGACTACAGAAAACATAGTTAATCAAATACATTCAATAAATTTCACATAAAAATAAAAAGGCAGAACTATACAATACGATATCAAAATACATTCATAGTATTCCAACATTAACTTCTCGGTTGCCAGAACGACACGTCACAAAAACACGTCACACAACATTCAACATATCGAGGTTGCCATATCCATAACCACCGTCAACACGCCAACACGCCAACAAAAAATCGCCAAACATTTCAAAACAACAACGGCGGAGGGAACATACGGCATCTAAGCCAATCATTTTTTGCCACAGATTTGTCAGCATGCTTACGTCGATCAAATTAATTGCAATGCATATTCTTGATTTTAGTTCAGGAATGCATGCAGGAAGTGGCGGCCTGTGCACTTGATCCTTTACAAAACTCCATACACGGAAATCAAGCCGTGAAAAAGCTTGTGATCGTGGTGGCCATTGAATAACACCTCCGCTCGCTAAGCGAAAGCGTCAGTTATGACATCCAACGCCATCTATGAATAAACTTCGGCAAAATTACTACTAGTCGACTTTCAACTAGTTAATTTCATTTATAGTTTTAGAAGTTCTTAACTTATGAAATTGCTCAACTAATTAGTAGATACTCTGTATTTTAAACAATCAGGGATTATGTGGACAATCGGTCAACAGAATCTTTTTAAGAATAAGAAATATTTTCATGTGTTATTGTTTTTTTATTTCAAAGATTAAAGTTCATTTGTATTTAAAAAATTCCCGATTCAACTGAAAATGAATTAATATTTATTTAAACTGGGACATTTTCATGAACGGAATAACACGTAATTTTTAATAACAATATTTTTTGAACAGATGAAATTACTACTCCAAAATAGTCATCGAAAACAAAATGAAAAATTAATGAAAATTTGCATGTGAAAGAATACAGATAAAAAAAAACTCAGAAAATTTGTATGAAAAGACAAAGTTAAAATATTTTCAGACGTTTTGCTTCAAAATATAAAATTTGGAATATTTTTATCTATTTATTTACTTGTAAGCTTTTGGCACAATCATTCGAAAAAAAGTTACTTAAAACTCTTCAATATTTCAGAGATTTATTTCCGTTTCAGCAGTAACATATTGCATTTTGTGTGCGAAATTTAATATTTCTAAAAATGCAAATTCTGTGCTCGTTTAAAGCATTGTAGAAATTCTACGTCAAGCAGACTATCTTTACTTATGAGCTGCTCTATAATAATAAATCTGTTAAAAATTATTTAACTTTTTTAGAAATCTAAAAATATTAGGTAACTTTTCTTATATCATTTGATATAATTTGCTTTGTTGAAGCATATATTTGCGGTAAGACTGTTCACATTTAATAAAAAGTCATAAAAAATTAACAATTTGTATCAGAGTGGGGTTCACAACATAAAACTTGTCAAAGTGTGACAGCCTGCTCTACAGCCTGGCGTAAAACTGTTCACATTTTGTAAAAAAATTATTAAAAATGAACAAATTGAATCAGAGTGCGACTTGCAACATAAAAGTTATCAAAGTGTGACAGCCTGTTCCACAGCCTGCCATAAGCCTGTTCGCATTTTATAAAAAATCATAAAGAATTGGCAAATTGTATCAGAGTGCCATTTGCAACCTAAAGCCTGACAAAGTGTGACAATCTGTTCCACAACCTGCCATAAGCCTGTTCTCATTATTTTTAAATCATAAAAAATTAACAAACTGTATCATATTGCGGTTTGCAGCATAAAACATGACAAAGTGTGACAGTTTGTTCCACAGCCTGCCACAAGCCTGTTCACATTATATTTTACATCATAAGAAATTAACCCCTTCCTGCATACCGTGACATATATGGCACATACTGAATTTACTGTAGTTCTGCAGTTGCTTTTAATCGCAGAAGTTCCATTCTTCTTTGTTTAATATGTCAGTGGATGAGGCATGTGATGCTAACAATTGTTGCTTCCTTTCGAGGGGATTTGGCACCAAAAAGAGGCAAAAGGTGAGAAATTTATAGTTGTTACTTTGTGCTGTTTGATAGTGAATATTTTTGTTGTTTTTGCGTGAAAAAGAGAACAAGACTAGACTGACAAAAACACAGCTGTGTTTGCAAGAATCGTGTAAATAATATATCATGATGGTAACACATTGTAGAAATGCTAGCGTATGTAGTATGTAAAAATCGGTACGTGCTACATATGTCACACCATGCATTGACAGGTTGTATTTTTCCAGTTGAAATGTGCATTTGTTTATTCACCATCAAAAATGCGAAGTGTCACTTTGTCTGAACAAAGACCGAAATTACTTTGCCAAGTTTTACACTGGGTGAAGGGTCAATCAAGGCCGAAACTAGGGGGGGGCAGAGGGGGCATGTGCCCGAGCGCCAGAACAAAGGGCCGCCAAATGAAGATTTTGTTTGTCAATTTTTCTCACGTACATGTTTAGCACGGTATTGTGAAAATCATCCTGTCTGGGGTATGCCAAAGCATAGAAGAATCTAAAGATGATATGGCATAAGGATCCTGTATTAAGCGGAATTCTTTTTCGATTCCGTTTTCAAGATTTTAATGAATCAATATTTTACAAAGCAAATCACATAGTTCAGTATTACATATTTTATGATTGCCTATTTTAAATGGCTAATTGATTATACTAATTTTCTGCCGACTTAAATTTTAAAATAAGTCAGCTATTAGAAAATTAGTGACATTGCGGTGGAGGGGGGGCGGTCGCCAAAATCCATGTTTGCCCGGATGCCAAAAAGGCTAGTTTCGGCCCCGGGTCGTCGAGTGACTGTAGTTTTCAGCAGCATTGTGTCAGTTACTGCAGAATGTAGTTGTCAGTCAAAAATATGTATCAGTTACTGTAGCCTGTAGTTTAAAACCAAACATGTATCAGGTACCTTAGAATGTAGCTTTTCAATAAGCGGTACATGTATCAATTTCTGTAAATTCATTTTTCAATAAACCGTATATGTATCTATTACTGTAGGCTGAAACACACATACACAAATAGATTTCATATGTTCTTTCTCTATGTATTTTGAAGAGTCGCATGAAAGTTTTGTTGCTGATTTCACTACTATGAAAAAGTAGTCGCTAATGCATGGTGTGACATATATGGCACGAACTTAAATTGGCCTTAAATTAAAGTGAATTTGAAAATTTCGAATTTTGAGTGATTTTTGATCATGTTACATTATTATTTAGCGAAATTTCAATTTTTTTTTGCCGGGATGGAAAAAACTCATGCAGGAAGGGGTTAACAAATTGTATCATATTGCGGTTTGCAACATAAAACTAGTCAAAGTGTGACAGCCTGTACCATAGCCCGCCATAAGCCTCTTCATATTTTATAGGTAATCATAAAAATTTAAAAAAATTGCATCAGAGTGCGGATTGCAACATAAAACTTGTCAAAGTGTGACAGTCTGTGCCACAGCCTGCCATAAGCCTGTTCACATTATTTTTAAATCATAAAAAATTTACAAATTGTATCAGATTTCGGATTGCAACATAAAACTTGCCAAAGTGTCACAGTCTGTTCCACAGCCTGTCATAAGCGTATTCTCAAGTTTTATAAAAAATCCTAAAAAATTAACAAATTGTATGAGAGTGTGGCTTGCAACGTAAAACTTGTCAAAATGTGATGGTCTGTTCCACAGCCTGCCATAAGCATGCTTGCATTTTGATTGTCTAAGAGGGACTGATCAGACAAGGAAACCAAGTCTGTAAAACATAATGTCCCTCCCGGTTGCCTTTATTAAGGTCTTAAAAAATAATACAGTTTTCAGCCAGAGCTGAAAATCATAAGAAATTAACAAATTCTGTCAGATTGCGGTTTGCAACATAAAACTTGACAAAGTATAAGAGCCTTCCATAAATCTGTTCACATTTTTACAAAAATTATAAAAAATGAATAAATTGTATCAGAGTGCGATTTTCAGCATAAAATTCGCAAAAATGTCGCCTTGACAAATTTTATACAAAACCGCAATCATATTTACATTTTTCATGCTGTCTATTTTAATATCTGAAGATTTTTTTCGTTTTGAACAGCAAATGCTGTAATTAGTGCCTAAAATATCACATACACTATTTAGCGGTAATCTTATGAAACAGAACTTTTAAAGATCTGCCGCTTAAAAATGTGTTAGTTAGTTCTTTGAATGTTTTATATATACAAAAAAGAAATTTAATTTTCCAGCTGTGGCGTTCTTCTGTTAAGCCATTCAAGGACAGAATAATTCTTTTCTTAAAACGAGGAAATAATTAACTGACACCAGAATATTCAAACGAATTTCTATGAAAATAAAAACCGTTATTTTGAATTTTCTTTACAAAAGCAAAATTCTATTAAAATATTCTTGGTGCCATTTGTCAGTTTTGGAATTAAAATTAGGGGGCTAGACCCTCTAGCCACCGCCCTTGAAAGGGTTAGACGAGAGATAAGTTTTGCAAAAATCATTTATCAGTTTGTGAAACATCTGCAACACATTTAGAATACTGCAACAAAACTTCACTATTGAATAAGGCGAAAGATGATATCTAAGTAAATCATTTGGAAAAGACATAACACATTTGAGAACTTGGTTTCAACAGTTATCATCTATAGCCATAAAAGTATTCGGATATTTTTTTGCAGTCCTATATATTAGCTGTAGATTCGTACATGTAGTATGGTAAAATTTTGCTCAGTTAAAAAACGCATAACACAGTCAAAAATTCTTTTTCTGGATCATTCCATGCTAGGTGTGGGACAGATTTCCTACATATTACTGCTGTTTTAATATTGTTATTATATCCTCAAACTAAAACAACTATGCTAATATGAAAATCTAGGGATTTTTGTTAATTTAATGTATAGTTTATATTTTAGCAACTTATAAAGATAATAGATATGGTTATTTATGTAAGTGTCACGTGCAGGATATTTTGTCTCAGATTACTTTGATCTAGGATTTAAAATGTAGAGATTATTAAACCTATTAAAAACAAGCAGCAAGTTAGGTAGGATGTTTAAAATATGAATAATCTATTAAAGCGGTACTCCATATCACGTCTGGGACAGATTTTCAACGTAATTACTGCTGTTTTAACAATGCTATTGTATCCTCAAATTAAAATATCTATGCTAATATAAAAAATTGGGTTTTTTTGTTATTTTAATATATAATTTATATTCTAACAACTGATAAGTTAATAAATATAGGTATTTATGTAAGTGTCACGTGCAGAACACGTTGTCCGTTTTCCATGGAATGGCCATTCTGCAATTTCCATCAATAAACGGAAATGTACTCAAATTCTTTTATGCAGACCTGTATACGATCTATAGTATTTGTAAACATCAAGTAATTGGGAAAAAAATTAATTAAAATTAAAAATGCATACCACAACTGAAAACGCATTTCCAGAAATTACCTCGTATAGACAGTACTGTAACCGAATTCCTTTCTGTGTCCCGGCTCCACCAGTGGCTGAGAGGTTTTGCTCTCGAAGCTGGTAGACGGGAGATGCTGGGTTTGAACCCAATCGCGCCCGTCGGCCTAACTGTTCGGAGTTTTCGTGGTTTACTTGAAACCATGGGAAACTTACGTAAATACGGATTAGGTTCCCTTAGAAACCCTCCCCCCACGAGGGGCACTCCTCTTTGGGCCCATATCCCTCGAGTAGATAATCGGCCGTCAAAAATCAACCCAACCCAACCCTTTGTGCGTCCCTATAAATGAATGATTAACACTAGCCACACTGTACTCCACATCAAGCATATTGTAGTGCACCTATGTTATCTGCAAGGTGTGTCTATTAAATTCCAGGACTGGGGCTCTGATACAACGGAATGAATAATAAAAAACAAACATACGTTTAATAGTCCTCAAAATAATCACCTCCAGCACTCACACACTTTTGTGCACGGCGGTACAAATTCCACAAAAACCGGAATTCGTAGTCCTCTGAAGATATGCTTCGAAGTTGAGCGGTTACGTTTTTCTTTATGTCCTCTACGTCCTGAAATTGATGCCCTTTCAGTGTAGTCTTAAGTTTTGGGAACAAGTAAAAGTCAGGAGGTGACAAATAAGGAGAATACGGAGGATGATTAACCTCTACAATGTCGTGTTTTGTCAAAAAGCGCTTCACACTTAGAGCACAGTGGGGCCTCACGTTATCGAGTAGTAGTAGCCAGCTGCCTTTATCCATATGCCTTTATCCACACGGTGTACTTCTTTAACTAACCGATGCAAAACAGCTTCGCAGTACTCTTTGTAGACAGTTTGATTAGGTGGCACAAACTCGTGATAGATCAGCCCATGTGCATTAAAGAAAGCGATCAAGAGACTTTCACTTTCGACTTCTAGAAACGGATTTTTTCTGTCTTGGAGAAGCTGGTGATCTCCATTCTTTACTCTGTCTCTTTGTTTCGAAATCGTACTGGTAACGCCGAGATTCGTCGCCTGTCACGATCGATTGCAGAAACGAGCGATCTCGGTCAACTGTGTCAATTAAGTCCCCACAAGCTGCCATTCTGCATTGCTTCTGATCGTCTGTCAAAAAATGCAGCACAAACCGCGAACGAATCTTTCTCTTTCCCAAATTCTGCCTCAAAATCTTGTGCACCGTGCCCGTGCCCATATTTAACCCGCCCGCAAGCATCCTAAGGGTCTTTCGACGATCAGCAGTCATCAAAGCACGGACTTTTGCGACCTCATTTTCTGTTCATTTTGTGATGTGTGGCCCATTGCGCTGGTCATCTTCCGTGCTTTTCCTGCCATCGCGAAAGCGTGCATACTATTCGAAAGTACGGGAGCGGGACATAGCCAGCATCTCCATATGCAATTTTCAGTAACTTGTAGGTTTCATTCGGCGTTTTCCCAATTTTGAAACAAAACTTGATATTCACTCTTTGCTCCATCACTGACCGTGACAGGCTCTCTAATGAACCACCTGTGTTTACCTTCTCCAAAACCGGAAATGCTGATGCAATCACTGCACATTTGTTCCACCTTCACGTCTCATTGTTTACGCTATCACATCCGCATGATGACGCGTTCCTACACATTTTCATTCATTAACTACACGTACTGTCCTGGAATTTAATAGACACGCCTTTATATCAATTTCAATGTGTTTGAAATAGCATCATTAAAATATATTGCAAAACGTTTTTCCCCCGTAGACTTATAATGTAACGGGATTCTTTTGAGTCTCCCTGCAAACTAATTATAAATGTTTCACACTTCATTTTCAATACCGAATATGTCATAATAAATCTCAATAACATATATCATTTATACGGCAATCCGAGTATATTTACGTGATATTAGTCCATAAACATGTTCTAACTAAGTTCGTAAGCGTTAATAAAAAAGAAACCAAATAAAATATTACATTACTCTTTTACATTTCTTCATCTTACAGAACTCGTAATTTATAAAAGTTTTTTCCCCATCTTCTTTTTTTTCTCTCTCTCTCTTTCAAAATCAAAATTCGAACATTTTTTCACTTGCTTGTTTTTCGAGAATCTTTCGAAGCTTCTACAAACTTTATTATCACATGCTTTTATTTTTGAACAACTGCTTTCTTTTTCTTATTTTATTTTTGAATTCAGAGTGCAAGACACGGAAAATATGTTTCTGAAATCATATATTTTACAATTTAAAACAGGAATGAAAAAAAATATTTATATATACCTTTTTCTCACATTTTATTTACACGCCAGAGATGTTAAAGGAACAATTTTCCTTTTACGCACCATAAAATTTTTAAATCTTTTGTTCACACATACAGTAGAAGAACATAGATTATTCGGCACTCGTTTAACCGGAACCCTCCCTAAACAGGCGTCGGTTTCCTGACCTTTTTTAGCGTTTTTTTTTTAATTATTATTTATTTTCACATTCCTTGTACATGTAAGCAGTCCTTTCCAAACTACGAGTACAGATAAATATTTTGGTTCCCCTTTGTTAGAATTCATTTCAAAATTAACTTGAGCTCCTCAAGCTCCGATCCCGGTATAAGTGCACTCTCCCAACCCCCAACTCCCTATGTATATGGTCCTCTTCTAAACAAAAACACTAACTATTTTGAAATTTGGAAGGATTTACTGCCAGTGCCACAACATTCGAGTAATATTGCACCTTCTGACTGTAAACAATCGCGGGGAATGAAACCCCTTTTGTCATCTTTTTACGAACAGAAATTTTTACAGCTGCAGAATTACAAAAGGGGGAGGAGGAATCAATGTGATATTTTCGCTATGCAAGTTTTTCACTTAAAAAAAAAAAATATTTTCATGTACAATTTGAATTTAGATATTTATTTAGCAGTTTAAATAGCAGTTCGGTGACGATGATACATATTAAACTAGGCGATTATTGATAAATTCTCGATTATCCGGAAATTTCGATTATTCGATGTAGATTCGGTCCCAGTTACATCGGATAATCGAGGTTCTATTGTATTAAATTTAATTAATTTGTTTGTCATTTTAAACCTTCTGTGCGCCGACGGTACTTTAAAGTACTATTAAAATAACACGTTATAAAATTCATTTAACCCCTTGAGGGGCAAGCAATTGCGTTTGTGTAATATTGAATTCCCATCGGAAAATTAGAAAAATTTTATTTCAAAGTAAGGAAAAGCAATTTTACGACTTACGACGATACGAAGAGGTTTGAGCCGAGGAGCCCGGGACCTATGTCCCACATCCCCGGAAGCAGAACAGCTTTTTAGATGACAAGGTAGGATCCTGTAACAGCAGTGTAAAAATGAAACATAAGGGGTGGGGAGTGGAGACCTTAAGTTCTTGAGTTCAACACACAAAAAAAAAAAAAGAAAAAGTAAAAAAAAGAAAAAAGAATTTAAACTGTCAGAATAAAAAATTTAAGTAGTTAAAATTACTAAAAAAACTCAGTGAACTCCCGCGCCTGACTCCAAAGTTATAAAAGTAAAATTTCGTAAATTTTTTCTGGTGTAAATCTTTATTAATTGTAGGTGGGATAAAATATATCCCACAGCCCCTCAAGGGGTTAATACATCGATTGGCAGTAGTAATACAGTTTAGAATTAGTTATAGATACTTTACTTTACCTTGTTCTAAAAGGATTATTGGTTAAACAAAACAAAAATATTTTTAAACAGATGATTTCTTTAGCCTTTGCATCTTTTCAGCTTTCTTGACATTGAAAGATTAGGGGAGAAATGTTTCAGTTCAGAAATATATCTATATTTCTATTGTAAGAATATTATTTTTGTACATTTTCTAATTCTACAAAATACTGAAAGAAATATTTTTAAATAAAAGATTGGTGTGGAATTATAAATATTTCACAAAACCCCAATAAATTCAAATTTAATTCATTAATTTTAATTGGCAAAATCCTTCTACAATTTATTAAATGTTTATGTAAGTCTTCTAATGTAGTTTCAAAAAGCCACGAAAAATGTTTTAGAAGCTGAAATTTTCTTGAATTCATAATTCGGGTCATAAAAGGTTAAACCTCAAATAAAATGTTGAATTCTTGGAACATGCGTAAATTACGATACAAACGTTTCAGACATTTCCATATAAGACATAAAAAATGCTGATTTCTAAAGGCATTTAGCTCAAAACCATTATATTGTACACTACATGCCCGATTTTGTGAAAGTTGATAAAGCTTGATAAAGTTTAATGACATTTAACATTTTGTTCAGTAAGTGAATGTACAGTCGTGAAAAAAAAATAAAATAAACACACCCTACTAATTCTGCAACAAATTATTGTAGATAAAAGTTACTGGTGCCAAACGATTGGAAATAAAGTCTACTTTTAAATGATGTATATCAAATTTGCTTAAGGGCTATCTACATATCAAAACAAACTCAAACTTTGTTTTTTTTTTCAATAGCAATACTCAAATTTGACACCAGAAATATATTCTGCACCCTTCTATTAGGTTATAACAAATTTTCATGAAGTTCATACGATTAGTTTCACTGAAAGTAAGTATTTTAAAATGAGCATATTTTAGGGGCTATATCCAAACTGAAGTTCGGTATTCGAGTATTGAAATGCTACAGAATGACTATGTCACTTGTATTAATGTATTATTTCTTGCCAATACGACCATTTCACTCGCTCAATATATTTCACTTATTGCCAGTCGAGATGTTTCAATAAAGTGTGTAAAATATATTTTTCTGATTATGCTTTTCTGCACATCATAGAAGCATCATTCTGACGGTTTTTAATTATAATTCAAAAACTACTTGGAAAAAAATGAAATTGAGAATTCCTATAAAACATGACATGATAAATATAAATCTGTAACACATATCGGACAATTGCACCATAAAATATAATAAATAAAGACACAATATTGCTTACTGGTACACAAAACATAAACTTTAATAAGCTAAAAGTTAACTTCTACGTTTCGAGCTGTTTCTACAGCTGTCTTCAGGAAAATATGATGGTAAAAAGGCCTCAAAGTTCAGAGACGAAAGCTTCCTGTGCAAGAGATAATTAGTCGAAACTTAACCAATGATTTGAATACAAAATCTCGCATAATATCATAAAGTCGTAATTCTACATCTAATTACAATATTTCAGCTTAAACTTATATTATGTAGCCAAAACCTGAATGAAAACTCAGTTGAACGTGGCTTTGTCCCTCATGTCATGTGTAGATGACGGCACTCGTGGTTTCTTAAATAGACCTTTTTCATTCATTTGATATCAGTTCATTAATAGTTATTTATTTTCACTAGATAGCAACACTACATTTTTGTATTCAAATCATTGGTTAAGTTTCGACTAATTATCTCTTGCACAGGAAGCTTTCGTCTCTGAACTTTGAGCCTTTTTACCATCATATTTTCCTGAAGACGGCTGTAGAAACAGCTCGAGACGTAGAAGTTAACTTTTAGCTTATTAAAGTTCATGTTTTGTGTACCATTAAGCAAGATTGTGTCTTTATTTAAAATATAAATCTAGCAAAAAAATTGTAAGTTGCAATTCATATTTTTTCCGAATATTAATTTCTTAATTCATATTATATTTTTTTAATTACAAATTCAATGTATTATGTATGGGATTTTTAGTATTATATCCGTGCAAAAAATTATCCCATTAGGATTATAATTTCAGAAGATATTAATAAAAATGTGAAAATGTAATTTAACATTAGAAGCTCTAAATTTTGAATGTTTATAATTCAAACACTTATCGTCTAAATGACTTCAAATTTCGTTTCTAGGCATAGTTTGAACCGATGATTTAAAATATACTGTCAAAATTGGGTATAGCCATTGAAAAAAACAATTTTGGTCGGGTTTTGATTTGTAGATAGCCCCTTAAGCAGATTTTATATACATCACTTAAAAGTGAGCTCTATTTCCAATCGTTTAATACTAGTAAATTTCTTCTATTATGATCAGTTTCAGGGTTAGTAGGGGGGGGGGGGCGTACTTTTTTTCCACGACTGTACATGGAATAAAGTAAAATGCTGGTACTTCAGTCAATAAACTTTACAACATACTTATAACTTCAGTCAATATTAATAAAATTTATACTTGACTGTGTTTTTCAAATGTAATTCCTAGCGCCGTTTAGTTCAAAACCACTGTATTGCAGATTGCATGCACTATTTTTCGGATGTGGCTAGTTAGAGTTTGATGACTTTTAACATCTTATTCAGTAAGTGAATGTACATGAAATAAAATAAAATGTTTGTCCTCCAAGTTAATATTCATAAAATTATACTTGACTGGGTTTTTAAAATGCAATTTTTAAAGGCGTTTAGTTCAAAACCACTATATTGCGGCTTGCACGTACGATTTTGTGAAAGTGGCAAGATAGATTTTCATGACTTTTTAATATCTTCTTCAGTAAGTGAATGTACATGAAATAAAATGAAATGTTGTTCCTTCAGTTAATATTTATAAATTATACTTGGCTGTGTTTTTCAAATGTAATTTCTAAAGACGTTCAATTCAAAACCACTATATTGTAGATTGGGATTCAGATTTTGCGAAAGTGTCTAAATAGATTATAATGTCTTTTTAACATCCTGTATAATAAGTGAATCCTCATGAAATAAAATTAAATGTTGGTCTTTCAGTTAATAGTCATAAATTTATCTTTGACTACTTTCAGCAATGTCGCAAATGTCGGTGACATTTGCGACATTGATTCACGACACATTTCTGGCTTCCACTGTTCATATTTTGTTCATCTTTTTTGTTCATTTTTGTTCATGTCATTTAATATTTTGTTGGTCCTGATTTAAAATTCATAATGTTTGAATCTGGTCTTGAAACTAAATTTATAGTTTTTTATATTTAATTTTGATTATAATTTGTAATATTTTATAATGGTTATATATATGTATACATATATATATATATGTTATGTAAAAATTTTACCTTTTACTATTCATTTAAATTATTCTAAATTGCCGGCCTATTCATTATTTCTTTTTTTTTAATACGCTCTATTATTTATTTTTAGCTAAATTCCTCTATTTTTAAAACGCGTATCTTAATAATAGATTTATTCCAAAACGTAATCTAAACTTTTAATCCTTTCATTAATTTTTATCGTCTAGCAAACTGTAAAGTTCTGAACGCAGTTACTTATTTTTCGAATATTTATCAAAACCATTTTTACTTTTTATTCTATTTCATCCCATTTTCCCGCCCGCGAGGCGTCAGCCTTTTCACATAGAAATCATTCCATTATCGGCGCTGGGATTCTTTCCTGTGACGTTTCTTGATCGCTCTCCATTGGCTGAGTGTCGGATCCCAGTTTCACTTCGAGGCTCGTTCGTGATTTTCGTTGGTTTAGTTTGAAATTTTCATTTCAATCGGAATTCCTCCGCGCATTCTCGTAAATAGCAAGAGCATGAGCTCAGAACGAGAGATTTTTGTGCTGTGATTGTTTACATAACCTGTTACCCGCTGTCCTTAGCCATGTAGAATATTCATTTCGTAAATTAACCTCTATTAGCATGAGTAACTAGTTTATGCTCGAGTGGAATGCTCTGATTTCTCATCTGCGGGAATTGTTTAGTGTTGGTATGTTCTCATGGAATAAACAGTTGTTCTATGACTACGTTTCCATGTGTTTAATTGGGAAAACCCCATATTTCTTTATACGCCTTTTTTCGCCACTCACGCTGCCTTGTTTTCATAATGAAATAATAAGTGTTTGATTGGACTATACCAATATTATCATCGCTCTACAGCTACTATATTTTCACAGAGTTGATACCTCCGCTAGCAATGCTTGTGCTAAGTGGTAGGATTGCTTACAACATCACCAACGGCTGATTAAAATGTGGTATGACTCCAGTAATACGTAATAAGCACGATGTGATATTTCAACTACACCCATTAAATTCTTTCGTAACATATATATAGATAGATACCGGGTGTCCTAAAAAGGACTGACTGATTTTAAAATTCTATAACTTGCAAACGGTGACAGATATTTAAACAATTCTTGCAGGAGGGTTATGCATGAGGTCAAAAGTTTTTTTACAGTGATTTTCGATTTTAGTTCGAATTAGAAACAATAGATGGCGCTGCGATCAATAGACGCTAAATTCAGGCTCGATTTTTGGTCCTTCGGGACCCACTTAATACATTTTCATCTCCTTTTTCCGCATGGAAGAAGAGATCGACCAAAAAATCGAGCCTGTTTTTAGCGCCTATTGCTTACAGCGCCATCTATTGTTTGTAATTCGAACTAAAATCGAAAATCCCTGTAAAAAAAACTTTTGACATTATGCATAACGCTCCTGCAAGGATTTTTTTTTAATATCTGTCACCGTTTGCAAGTTATTGAATTTTAAAATCAGTCAGTCCTTTTTAGGACACCCGGTAGATAGATAGATAGATAGGTAGATATTCTAAAAAAAACAAAATTCAACAAAGCAAGGAAGTAAGTTTGGTGCAGCCTTATACAGATTTTTAACCTTAATAAAAACACTACAGTTAGTATCGGCTTAGTTGATAAGGATTTGGATTTTATATCGTTCTGTACTGTATAATTAATACTACGTACGTAATTTACGTACTGTAAAATTAAATAAAATTATAGAAATTTTGGAAAAGTTGATCAGTCATCCATGATGCAATATAAAAGTGTAGTGTTAAGTGAAACTACAGAATGCTACCGTCGTGAAGAAATTAGAAGAAAAATTGGTGAAAAATTAACCAAAAGTAACATTTCTTAATTTTTGAAGAGAAATGAGGACTACAAAATCGAAAATATGAAGGTAAAAATAGTGCAACACGGCAAATTAAGATTGAAGAATATTGACACTGTGCTTAGGTAACAAAAAAAATCGCATTATGTACAAAATAAAATGGAGCAATAAAATATAAAGTTGAGTGCAAGGACTGTCTAGAACAGATTCCATGAATTTGATCTAAATACTAGAATTTCACACAAAAAGAGGCATTTTTATCTAACGAACAAACGTTGAAAATGTAAATTGGGCTAAACCTCGTATTGCTTGGTAAACAGAAAAAGGAAACTGGGAAAGAAAATCTCCTTTTTTGGTATTGTTAGCATAAAATACGTAAAGAAAAGATTCGAAAAAAAAAAGAGTTTCGTTATGATAGTTTTATATTTACTGTGAAACAGTTAGTGTTATGATAATGTTATGATCTAGAGTTGTATGAAATCAAAAGGTGTGGGCCGGATTTACATGATTAATGACAATATAAATGCCCAAAAATACATAAATGAGATACTTGATCCCAATTTTAAACCTTTCTCGCGTGATTTCTTAAAGATAATAAAGTTTTACAGATTAGTTAGAAGATTCGAAAGAAATTAGGCGCTATAATTTCGTTGCATTTGCTGTCAAGCAACCAGTTAGTATTATAATCTACAGTTGTATGAAATCAAAGGTGTGGACAGACATTTCATGACTAATTGCAATTTAAATGCCAAAAAATACATAAATGAGATACTCGAGCCCAATTTGAAGCCTTTTGCGATTGATTTTTTTCTGAATAATAAAATTTTATAGATTAGTTGGAAGATTCGAAAAAAAAAAAAGAATCGCTATGATTGTTTTGCATTTGCTGTGAAGCAACAAGTTTGAGTTATAATCAAGAGTTGTATGAAAATCAAATGATGTGGTCAGACATTTCATGATTAATGACTATATAAATGCCCAAAAATATATAAATGAGATACTCAATCCCGATTTCAAGCCGACTTTTCATAATTAAAGATAATATAAATGCCCAAAAATACATAAATGAGGTATTCGATCTCAATTTGAAGCTTTCGTGCATGATTTTCTCCAGAATAATGAAGTTTTTACAGATTAGTTAGAAGATTCGAAAGAAATTAGCCACTACAATTTCGTTGCATTTGCTGTCAAGCAACCAGTTAGTATTATAATCTAGAGTTGTATGAAATCAAAGGTGTGGGCAGACATTTCATGATTAATTGCAATATAAATGCCCAAAAGTACATACTCGAGCCGAATTTGAAGCCTTTTACGCTTCTTTTTCTTCAGAATAATAAAATTTTACAGATTAGTTAGAAGATTCGAAAAAAAAAAGAATCGCTATGATTGTTTTGCATTTGCTGTGAAGCAACAGGTTTCTATTATAATCAAGAGTTGTACGAAAATCAAATGGTGTGGGCAGGCATTACATGATTAATGACTATATAAATGCCCAAAACTACGTAAGTGAGATACTCTATCCCAATTTGAAGCCTACTTTTCATAATTAATGGCAATATAAAAGCCCAAAAATACATAAATGAGATACTATTTGAAGCTTTTCGCGCATGATTTTCTCCAGAATAAATAGATTAGTTAGAAGATTCGAAAAAGAGAGTCGCTATGATTGCGTTGCATTTACTGTGAAACAACCAGTTAGTATTATGATCTAGAGTTGCATGAAGAAAGCAAAATGTATGGGCAGACTTTTCATGATTAATAATAATGTAAATGCCGAAAATATATAGATAAATGAGATACTCGAACTCAATTTGAAGTTTTCAGCGCGTGATTTTATCCAAGATAATAAAATTTAATATTTAACAGCATTCTAGTAAATGTCATATTGCAGTTTTACCCCAAAAAAGGTTTCAGGATATCGACATACCACAGACCAGGAAATAGCCCAAACCTTAACTCAAACGAAAATCTATAAATCCGACTGAAGAAATTTCTTATTTGGAAGCAACACAGCAATAAAATCAAATAATAAAAGCAATAAATTAATCTTAGTTTCATTTATAACGTAATGCACAATTCAAAAACTTGTATCACACCATGGACAGGTGTAATAAGGGTATAATTAATGTTGAAATGAGTATTTTAGTTTTAAGTGAAATGTTCAAATATTTTCTATTTCTAAATTTATCTGTTTCAATTTTCTTCTTACTAACATTTATTAATGTAAAAAATGTAACTCTTAATAATGTAATGAAACAAAGAGTTGTTATGAATCACCAAACTTTAAAAACAGAATTTTCCTAAAATGTTTCCATAATTTTGGCCTCTAATGCAAAATAGAACATATTTGAAAAAACATTCTACAATATTTTAAAAGAATGAATATTTTATTTTTTAAAACAAAATGCCGCACAAAGCTGAGAAAAAATACGCATATGCTCCTTCATTTTTTTTCCTTTAATGTTCTAAATCTGAAGTCTTTAGAGAATGAATTCTCTTTCTGGGAATTTTTTTTTCTTTCTTAAACGGGCATAGGAATTTTTAGATTTGAAAAATAAGCATATTTTATGGAGTACTTTTATGCGTAGAAACGGAATAGAAATGCAGTAAGAGCGACGATTTTTTTTAACTTCAATTAACCGAACATCTAATTTTCTGAACCGCTTTTTATAATCTTACAATTTAAATATGTAATATCTTTTTTCATTAAAGAAAAAGTGTGGAAATAAAGTCAAAAATTAAAAAAAAAAAAAAAAAGAAAGAAAGAAAAACCCAGCAACGAAACTGAAAACGCATGAAAAGAATCGCTCAAGTGCGTGCATTAGTCGCGCAAAGAGGGTTCCGTACAATAAATATATTAATTAGTAATTATAATATTACAAAACATTTTACTAAAAGGATAATAAATTGTTATCTAGGCTTTAAACGCCGATGGCATATAGAGTACGCCGACCGTATCTTTATGTATGTCCAAACCGTCAGTGTCTTTAAAGATTAATATTTCGGCTTATTACTGACTTCAAAAAAAAAAGGAGTATATATATATATATATATATATATATATACATATTTTAAGTATGTTCACCATTTACTCCGAAACTATGCGACCAATTCATGTTACTTTTATTTTAATTGAAAGAGGATACTCTCTAATTGGTACCATTTAAGTAACTTGGCGACCGAAATAAGTCGCCATAAATGAAAGCCAACTTTGCTGTAGCTGACTAATTTGGCTACATTCCCATTCAAATTCTGTAATGGATCTTCTGCAATCGATTTCTTTGCATTTGTTAATCACCAGTCATATTTACAATTGTTAACGGCCAATCGCGTTCAAAACCTATAGATATATTACGCTATCGCACGTGGCACAAAAATCGCGGTTATTTGTTAATTGTTTAATGGCAACGCCCGAAGGAAACGCATTTCATTGGTTATTGTGTAAACGTCCTTTGGCAGGATTTAGGCCGAGGTGAATCGGGTTTATTTACGTTTCGCTTTTTCGCTGCAATTATGGAGCTTCAAAATATCTATAGAAATGTCCGTAAAAGATCCCGGCGAATCCTTGAAAGTGAAGAAAAAGCCGAATTAAGAAGAGTAAATCGAAATAGATTGGATCGAGAACGCCGTCAAACACAGAGCATAAGCTATCGCCAAAATAGGCTTAATAACCGTATTATAAAATGCATCACATTAGCATTTCACAAATTTTAATTTGCCTTATATCAAACCTTGATCTTATACCGATATGCCATTTAAGTTCTACCGTAAGAGCTTCCCTGACCTTTTCATTCCTTAAATGTAAGTGTAATAACTTTCCCTGGTCGTTTTATTTTGCCACGGATGTCATATACGTTTCACGTTGTCGCAATTTTTTCTGACGCCAATGTCATATACGCACTGGGGTACTTAACTGGCGCCAAAGTGTCGTTATTTTGCTTGATATGATAACCCGGAAGTTGTTATTTATTTATTAATTAATTGTATATTTACTTTTATTTTCTTTTTTTTAATTATATAAATTGTTTTGTTCTATAGTTATTAATGAATCTTTTTTTTTTATTTCAGGAAAAAAAATAATCGCGCCATCGTGGTGTGTATATGACATCTGTGCCTAAATAAATATTATTCAGTCTTTTTTTATGAAGTCCACTCCACTGTTATATTTTTCCATGACAGTCTGCCCGGGCAACGCCGAACGGTTCAGCTAGTAGTAATTTAATGTATATTTATTAAACATATAACATTATTATCAACAATTCTTTTATATTTCCGCGACGATAGGTAACTCAAGTGCTCCTCAAGGTCCTTGCAGAGCGCCCGCAAAGTAAAAATTGCGAGTAACGGAAAAATGCGAGATTTACTCAAAAACTATGTGGCCTAGGGTAATAGCTATAGTTTTCCTGCAAGGGTTAAAGCTGTTCTCAACTGCTCTGCTCAACAAGAGCAAAACGTTTTAACACATTTATTTATTCATTTTTTTAACGGAAAGATATAAAATTGGAAGATCTGACTATGGAAGCGATTTGGAATCGAACTGCGTTTTCCATTTTTTCATAAATAAATTACCTATTGAGTTAGAAGTGATTTTGATCGCGTAACAAAGACGTTTTTCCCCCTTCGCTGACTGGTTTTTCTGCTTTCAACGAGAACTTCGGTTCAAAACGTCAAATTTAACACTATTTTCTGAAAGATCTATTGCATTTTCAAAAAAACGGAAAAAAACAGCTAGATTACACAGGTTCTGAACAACAACAATTGCTAATTCCATGCATTTCCGAACAAAAATAAATTTAAACTTATGTCATAAAGTTTCCCTTTTGGATTTGAGAACAGCCTTAACCCTTTCAGGGGCTAAGCATTTTCATTCTTAAAATGTTGGAATAAATTAATGACACCGGAATTTATAAACAAATTTATTTTTAAATAAAAAAGAGCTTCATTTCACATATATAATCAACCTAAAATGTTTTCCTTAAAATTCTGGTACCATTGTAACGTTTGGGAATTAAAATTACGGTTTCATAAACATACCACTGCCCCTCAAAGGGTTAAGAACGGAACCCTAAAAATAGAGATGCTCGTGTTCACGGGGCATTTGATGCATTTAACTGTTAAAACAAAGTGAGTTTTGATAAATGATATTGGGTAAGAAAACACAAATTTCAAAGGTACTATAAAAGGGTCTTAATCATCTACTACACAATCTAGCCGTTCCAAAAAACATGAGCGTTATCCATTAAATAAAGATTTTCTTTTGAATAGCTTATAAAGAGATGAAATCCTACACAAATTCTACTCCCTCCAGTCTTATAATATAAAGAGGTAAACAAGAAAGGTCACAAAATTATGTATGAACATCACTTAAAATCAGCAAAACTAAACTAAAACATGTTAAAAGTGATAATAAGTAAAAATTTAATTTAAAAAATCAAATAACCCAACTGCATAAAATACGAACTAATTAATTCTCATTGATGTGAAACTATTTTTTATATTACTTACCTATTTTTTTATTTACTTGTATTGATGACTTTTAAGTTGCGTTTAATTGTTAGTTCCCATCTATAAACACTGTTTTGATGAGGACTATAGATGTCTATGAAGGTTAGAGTTGCAGTAAAGCTAGAGATCCTACTCACACAACTTCCAGGTTGTGTAATATTTAAACGGAGCTTCTGACTGTAAAATAGTCAATGAAACATCGTCTTCATTTTGAAAGACCTATCCAATGATATGTCACTCAATATGGTGCGTGAAAAAATTTTTTCGTCTCTACCGCCATTTTTTTTATTTTATGGCCGCCATTTTGAATTTATAAAAAAAACTAATCTATAACCATCGGACGATTAAGATGAATCGATGGAGACTCCTTCTTTAAAATCCATCCAACCGTTGGGCTGTTTCGAGGGTATAAAGAAACCAACATACCCAGATACGCGTGAAACACATAACCCTTCTTGGCAGTCGGGTAAAAATACATTTAAAAAGGCATATAAGTACCTTTATTCTGATCTGGATGTTTCATCTCTCTGACGAAGACATTCTCAGAATCTATAACAATTTTTCGAAAAAAGTTGTAAATGAAACTGGAGTGAAATGAAGTGAATTTGAATGAAGTGAAATTGAAGCGAGATCACGTGTATAACGAAATCAAGTGCAATAATAAAAATGGACATTTGTGAACGTATTCTGCGGAGCATGTCTTTCCAAATTTTAGGTAACTCCTCCCGTCGCAGAATGTATACGACTACGTGGTGGACGTCACAGACTTTTTTGGGGGCATCTGCAGACAAAAAAAGTATCGCGAGTTTCGACAAATGGTCTCCGAAGAAAATCTTCGTCAATCATTTGCAGAAAAAACCGTCAATTTCGTCAAACGATCGCTCAAAAAATGTGAATTTCGTCAAAGATTCGAGAAAAAACCCAGATTTCGTCAAAGGATCGTGAAAAACGTGAATTTCGTCAAAGGGTTGCGAAAAAACGGGAATTTCGTCAAAGGATAACAAAAAACGCAAATTTAGTCAAAGAATCGCGGGAAATAAAAACAAATTTCGTCAAAAGATTGCGGAAGGCGAATTTCTTCAAAGGATCTTGAAAAAAAGCAAATTTTGTCAAATATCGCGAAAACAAAACGCGATTTTCGTCAAAGGAACACGAAAAAACGTAAATTACGTTAAAGGATGGCGAAGAAAACGCGAATTTCATCAGAAGATTGCGAAAAACGCGATTTTGTCAAAGAATCGGGGGAGAACGCAAATTTCGTCAAGGGATTGAGGAAAAAGCAAATTTCGTCAAAGGATTGCAAGAAAAAAATGGGAATTTTGCTAAAGGCTTGCGGAGAAAAGTAAATTTCGCCAAAGAATCGCTGAGAAAACACGAATTTGTTAAAGGACAGCGGTTTTTAGGGGATACCTAGTTGCAAAGCTCTACTCCCTGAGGATGAGCATTTGTGTAACACATCTTAGAAAACTATGAAAACAGAGTCTAACTGTAGTACTATGGAAGTAATGCAATAAAAAATATGAAAAGATAGAATTAAAAAAGGGTAGGGCCTTCATCTCGCAGAGATTGAAGACGAAGAGATTATGAGAATAAGAAATGTCGATAAATTCGGATTGTCTAATCCTAGAATAGGGAGTGGAGCTGCATTAGAATAAAAAATAAACCATGGAAGTTCTAGAAGTAGAAAAATTGAGTGACTAAAAAATTTAAATACTATTCGGATAGAATAGTGATTAAAGGGATTAACTTAAAGAAGTATAGATAAAAACAAAGGTTTAAACTCTTTAGGACTGTCGAAAAAATTATCCTAGCCGGAATTAGCAAAAAAGCAAAGATGTTAAATAAGCCTACCCATCCTTTATAGATAAAGTGAAAACTATAAAATTTATATAAATAATATATAGAGATTTCTTTTGAATAAAAATAATACAGCTGTTTAAAAAAAAATAAAAAAGCTACAAAGCAAAATTTAAAAGAAAAATGTACATTTGAAATCTGCCTAGCCATAATATTTGAACTTATAAATATTTATATCTCTGTTTTATCCGATACGTTTTTTTGGCTCCTTTGAAATAAATAAATAAATTGTATTCCGACCCAGAAATAGTTTTTCTTTTATGAAAATGATGAATATTTTAGGTGTTTTTCTAAGAAAAATGAATTGCTGTAGGCGCAGCGAAAGAAGTTCTGCAGTAATATAACGCAAATAAATGCAACTTTCTTAGTACTCGTTGTAAATTTAATACAACTTTCTTCTTTTAGTTTAATATCGATTCGGCATAGGATCGACCACCACTTTTTATTTAGATGCCTAGCAGATAGATTATCTGATTTTCTTTTTCTTTTTAAACGATATTTTCCGAATGAATAAAGATGTATAAAATGCAAAAAAAGGAAAGAACTTCAGAGGAAAAGTACTAAATACTTTTTTTCTTTAAACTGAAATCTATACAGGTGAATATTTGTATCGTTTCTAGAAGATTGGATTCGTATCTCCAAAAAGAAAAGGAAACATTGTAAAAAAATCTTGAATCAAGTACACTTAGAGAAGAATTGTACCTGCAGAAGTGAAACATATGTAAGTAGGGGAAGCACAATATTACATGTACATGTGTGTATTTATGACTATATTCGTGTGTATATATATTTGTGTGCGAGTATAAGTATGTAAGTGTATGCATATGTCAGAGACGGTAAACCAATGTCACGCGTGCCACTTTTGGCACGCGAAAAAATATTTTTGGCACGGCATTGCTTGTGGCTCTAAATCAAACTAAAGCGAGCTTACACAAAATTGCGACTGATCTTTTCCAAATTCTATTAAATGGAAATTGCAAAATTTTAATTGCGACATATTATATTCCAATCTAATTAAATATGGTCTCAATTTTTTTTCAAACAAAGACGATATTTGAAAACTATCGATAAGATTTGGTTATTAGACATTACTAAATTCTAATGATAAAGTTATAGCAACTTTGAATATATTTCAGAGCTATTCAAAGAAACTGGTGTCTGCCATTTTAACAGCTTTTCTGCCTATCTATGCTTTCAAGCTATTTTTTTCACAAATGAATAATATCAAAACTCATACTGAAAGCACTTGTCAGATAAATCCGGCGTTTAGTTTGCATTAAAATTAACTTGATATTAAGATGCAACAATAGAAATCAAATCACATAGCATTAATTTTTTTTTGTTGTTGTTAATTTCTAAAATATATTTGTTGCCATAATTATTATAGTGTAATACCTACATGTATGTTCCTCATATTTTTTTAAATCTTAATAGAAAATTTTAAGCAATTTTAATCCATTATTTTTCCACCTACTAATTCTTTTTTAGTTGGCATGTCATGGTCACATAAAATATTTTTTGATCAAATTTGGCGCATGGCAACAAAAAGGTTCGCCGTCTTTGACATATGTCATCATAAATGTAAAGTAAACGAGAAATCAATTTTAGCTGTCCAAGCGATTATGAAAACTGCTCTAAGAATTATCAGGAAACGCCTCATATATTGATTCGAGCACGATAAAACTATCTTATCCCGAATTCAGAAAATTTTGTTGTGACAGGTTAAGACAAACTCACCATTGAAAATTTTGCTTTCTATAAATCGAAAATGCTCCTATGATTTTTACAAAACGTGTCTCTTCTACTAAATAGAACAGTCTAGTTAGGTCATGAACACAGAAAAATTCGTTTTGGTAGGTTAAATCCAGCTCAGGACTGAAAGTGCTGGTATACATCGAAAACGATTCTAACGATTTTCATGAAAAGCGCTTCCTATACAATTCGAGCACGAGAAAACGATCAAGTTATTTTGGGAAAAATTCATTTTGACAGAGTAAAACAAACTTAGCACTGAAAATGATGTTATAAATTTAAAACAGTTTCGAAGGTTTTCATGAAATAAAACTTATGTACTAATTCGAATACGAGAAAGCCATCCAATTAGGTCTCGATTTCCAAAAACTTCATTTTAATAGGGTTTTTTAAAAACTTTTGAAGTTCTCGCCAGTATGATTGGTTATTGATGAGCCTTACAACTACGGAGGGATTTATCGAAGATAAAATCGAAGTCGAACTTAACAGCCGACCTTTTCTAGTCTTAAGACAGATTGTAATCAGACAGAGAACCTCTTTAGTATGGATATATTTGCTGCATAATAGATGAATGTTTGTTTTGTTGTAAATTTGAATAACTTTATCTGGCATCTCATCTGACGTATAACATTTAAATTTAAATTACAATGTTCTTCTTCTGGACAATTCTCGAATAAGCGTAAAGAAAGTAATAACATTTAAATCCTACTGATGACGGCCTTGCAATGGTTGAAAACGTTCTGGGTTTTTTTTATGTATTTTAAGATATTTTAATATCTATATATCATATTTATCAACCTGAAAGTAACTTTTGTACAATTATTTGTGCTCTATATGTATTTGCCGAAACGTCAGTGAAGGCTTGCTGTGGAAACACGAAAAGTTTTGGTTTCTGTCTGTTAGTCTGTCTGTTCCGCGATAACTGCCGCAAAAAGCATTCGATCAGCTTTAAATTAATTGGGCATATTGATGAGTTACCCAGACTTAGCTGTACAGTTTTTGGTTAAATTTGGTTCATTCATTCGGGAAATATAGAACATTTTATTTTGTTCTATAATGCTAATCTATGGCAAGTCAGACGATTTTCAGATTTTCATTTGTTGAAAAAAATGGTTCATAATGAACCTGAAAGTAACTTTAGTACAATTATTTGTGCTCTATATGTATTTGCCGAAACGTCAGTGAAGGCTTACTGTGGAGACACGAAAAGTTTTGGTTTCTGTCTGTTAGTCTGTTTGTCTGTTAGTCTGTCTGTTCCGCGATAACTGCCGCAAAAGCATTCGATCAGCTTGAAATTAATTGGGCATGTTGATGAGTTACCCGGACTTAGCTGTATAGTTTTTGGTTAAATTTGGTTCATTCGTTCGGGAAATATAGAACATTTTATTTTGTTCTATAATGCTAATCTATGGCAAGTCAGACGATTTTCAGATTTTCATTTGTTGAAAGAAATGGTTCATATGAAAAATGGATTTAAATGGTAAATTTTTGATGCTGAAATTTTTAAATAAGATTATTAAATTATTCCAATTAGTTTGAAATTTTGTCAATATATTTGCGAGATTTTTTTATTTAGGTTTATAATTTTTTGGGGAATTTTATGCATGTTTTCCAATAATATAAAGCGTTTTGTTTTATCAATTTGACATAATACATGTTTCATTTTTTTTTTCCTTTTCTTTCATCTGTTGCCTAGCAACGTATTTGGTCCTAACAATATTAGTATAATTGCGTGTATAATGTTTGAGTAAAGCCAACGCCAAAACGGATGAATTAATGCATTTGTATTTTTACATATAGATGGATTTTAGCCCAGAAATAAAAATAGGCAATATTTCATTTATTTTATTTATTTTATTCAAATACTTTGCTTAAAAATACAAAAGTTCATTATTTTCATAGAGAATAATGTGAAATTTTTCTATACCATTTACCAATATTTCTTTAATTGTTGCCAAGAAAATAAAACCCGGAATAATATTTTCTCTTAAACAATTTTCAATTGAAATATTTTGTCGTGAAACAGGAAAATGAAAAAAAAATTAAGAATAGAAAAATTAATATGGCGGCATATTGGAAATAAAAAGAAAACTCTCGAGTATTTCTTAATATAACAAGATGAAAAGTTTTGAGTAAGCACGCATAGCAGGTGAATTAGACGTAATTTATCGAAAACAAAGATGCTGGAATAAAAAGATCTTGGGTAAAATAAAATTAACTATTATTCACGGAGGGAAAAGATAGATGGAGATGCAGTATGCCGTAAAAACAGTTTGCAATATGATGTGCGTTATCGCTCAGATTTAAATGCCCTCATTCGGCCCAAACAAAACAAGCACGTGGAACAGGGACCGAATTCTTTGACTTCATCCGCGCATCTTTTCTGTAAAATGAAAATGATCTGCTTATATTTAAGCATTCTAAGGAAGCATTTCATTGTATTATGAATTAAAATAATCAAGTATTACTAAAAATATTATTCTTTTTTTTTTTAAGCATGTCGTTGTTTTGTGCCGAATGTAGCGGATTTTAGGGTTATATTTTTGGCGTGACTTCAAGATTTATTGTCTGCGTACGGTTAACATGAAGATTTTATTTTAAATTTAAATTTTATGAATTTAAAAAAAAAAAAAACTTATGCTTATCCTTTTAAATCACAGCGTAAAAAAAACTAATATATACTATAACCATCTGCATAAGCAATAAAAAATTACGAATGTAAATTTAAATAGACTACGGGGGGTTCGGGGGGCAGAGCCCTCCTGAAGAAATGCAATTTTTGATTTAAAAAGTTACCAGAATAAGTAGCTCATCAGAATTTCAGAACATTAATGTATAACCACTTGTTTAACACTTTTAATTACTGAAACTTTACAAATTATTTTGAATTCTTATAAATATTTATGTAATTTGAAAGCTTTAAAAATCGATATGTAGGAAGTTGAATATTACGCAATGAGTGTTAAAAACAATGACTTGCAAAGATGACGTTGAGGCTCCTGATCTGCAGATTTACTAGTTTAACTCTTTAGTAATTCACAGTCACGATTGTCTTTTGAACGATGTGTGAATTGTAATGATATTTGATAACTTAGAACTTACTGCGATCACATTCCGTTCTAATACAATTTACTTAAAACGAAACTTAAATACTGATGCAAGTGCACATGCAAGTGATGCACATGCAAGTCATCAGTGAAGTCTTGACTACAACAAACTTAATACTTAATCCTTGACGCATTGTCATTCACAATGAAGCTAAAAGCTTTTGAATTTAAGTTTTGCAAACACAGTGTTTGCCGATAACAGGAAAATTTGGCTGAATAGTATTCTGTTAAACGCAAATGTAAAACATCCATAATCATGCTTCTGAAAACCTGCGTTTCATATTACCCATACGGTGAAATAATAAACAGCCTGTTAAATTCAAAAGTTTGATAAATGAAACAATCCCATTTTTAGATAGATTTCGTTGAAATACTACCTATTGGCGTCGTTCCTATGTTGGAATTTCTGAAAAATTTTTGCAGATCTACACCGATCATGACCCCTAGGACCCAAAACCACCCTCAGTAAAAAACTTCATATATATATATATATATATATATATGTGTATATGTCACTTTCTTCTGGACACGATAACTTCCACAATTCTGCACAAATCTCTTCCAAACTGATACATAAAATCAAGGGGCATAAAATCTCGGTCAAGTTCGTTAATGGGCAAAATCGAACCAAGGGGATGGAAATAGGGAGGGGTTTTGTGAAAATCGAAAAACCCCATAACTTCTTATTTTTGTACATATCAAATTAGTTTAAAGTTTTTATTCCTTCTAAAAATAGGACCAAAAATTTATGTATCACAGATTTTTGATAAAATTAAAAATGGGCTCAAGAGGCGCAAAAAATAGGGGTTTTCGGAGAAAAAAATTCATAACTTCCTCAATTCTAAAAATATTAAATCCAATTAATTTTATTATACATCTCCATAATATTATCTACAACTTTTATATTCACAAGTTTTTGATAGGACCGATTCGTACTGCAAAAAAAATTAAAAACGAAAACAAAAAAAAAAGGGGGGGGGGGGGGGTGAAGGAGAAAAATTTCCATAACTCCGTCAATTCACAAGATATAAAATCCCCATGAATTTATCATATATCTTCTTAATATTATCTTCAACATTTATATAGACAAGTTTTTGATAGGACCAATTCTTGCAGAAAAAAACAAATTAAAAATACATAGCGGTTGAAGAAAAAAAATTCTTATTCTTCTAAAAAATCAGAATCATGAAAATGCATGCCATAAGTCAAGAAATCTGTTTGTTTATCTCCTAGGAGCCTTCGAGTTTCGACCACCCTGTACTTTGACATTTTATTCCGGCTCTTACGCTTTTTGCAGGGCTCTACTTTTGGGTTCAAACTTTAAGTTAGAGTATAAACTTTGGCGAGCATGCGTTAAATTATCAAAATAACGGGCTTAAAGTTGTTGTCTAGCTCTCCAAAGTCTGCAGCGCCCCCTATCCATGTTTTAAGAGATACGCTTATCAAATTGGTACTGAAGAAAGTCTAAACAAACAGAATCATTTCGACGCAACAAGCAAGAAAATCTAACCATTTCCCTAGTTTTTATGACGTTTCGAATTTCGGCACCCAAATTTTCGAAAGCGCCTAGCGCCTTACCATCGCGTCAGGGACCCTACATTCCCTATTCAAAAATGTTCGTCTAGGTGTGCTCTATCGATCCTTAAAGTTTGTCACCGACGAGCTGAATCACCCTGTATAGTGTGAGTGGTGATCAAAAAGGTGCTGTTGTATTAGCTCTCTTAATAATATGTAATCTAACCTTAAATTATATACAGGGTGCAATATGTCATCTATCACCGACCTTTAATTTCTCAACCGTTGGTCGTAGACGTATAGTTCAAATTGCAAAAACGTTTCAAATGAGGTAAATATTCATGTTAAGGCATTATTTAAAGTAAAACATCAATTTTATAAAAATTAAGAAATCTAACTTTTTACACGGTCCCCCAGTCCCTATAGTTATATTTAGTAAAAGTTTACACACATCATAACAGATATAACACAAAAAGTTTGACATCTGTACTACAAAAATTGACACAGTTATTAAATTTCAAAGTTTGAGATTTTTGCATAAGATTTTGTTTTTCATTGAGGGATCAGTTAAAAGATGAAGTAAAGTAATCCGAGATCAAAATCAGGATGCAATGTCTTTTTTATGGCGAAACCACCTTTAGCCGGTATCGCCAAATCGAGGTATCACCAAAGAGGGTTATTTTATCTAAAAATTTGAGCTGACTTTTAGGGGTCGTATAAAAAGCGAAGAATGAAATATTCAAATTAAACAGAAAAAAAAATATTTATGTAACTTTTATGGGTCGAACATTATTCAAACGTCAAAGCAGGTAGAATCGACAACCGGAAAATAAAACATATTCACTATGGACTAGATAAATGGCAGCGGAATGCAAACGACCAGCCGAGCATGAAAATTGGGATTATGCAAATTACAATAGTACCGCAGCACCACACGTTCGGGATAAAACACGAGCCATCTAGCAGTGGACATGCTAGTCAGTGCTGAGATCTTGATGGAAAGCTACGCATACATGCAATATGTCGGAATGATACTTCTTTTTGGTGAATGACAAAGGAATGCCAGAGAGGCTGCGAGTGTTTAATCAGAATTTTTCCCCAAGTATCTACATCCAACGCATGAGACTATAACTGATGCATTGCACCATCTTAGAGAGACCGGCTATGTTTCATCACGACCCAGAACAACTAGACGGGCAAGGTGTAATGTTCGAGTGACTCCGGAGCGTTCGCCCTTTTGATTGCAGCACGGCGGAAATAAGCGAGGCATGTGGTCAGCTTGTCTGGCATTTGTTAAATGCACATGATGCGCATCCATACCATCCGACACTGGTGCAAGCATTGATGATGGGTGACCACGCAGAATTATTTGATTATTGTAATTTCATTCTCAGCACCTTAGAAGAAAATCCATCGTTCCTTTGTGACATTCTGTGGACAGATGAGTCAACGTTTACACAGGGTGGCATTGTGAACGTGCGCAATGAGCATTACTGGTCTCTGGAAAACCTCCATATCGCCCGCACAGTACGGCAGGTATGGTACTGTATATGGGAGCCCAGATTGTTGGAATCATCTTCTACGATGGGACCTTAACGGGCGATCGTTAACTGCATCTGCTACAATACACGGTACGTGACTGATATGAAGAGCTGCCTCTCCGACATGCATGCCGGGTGTTGTTTCAACATGATGGGACCCTCTCCCCATAAAACATCAAACGACCGGGCGTATCTGGCCACCAAATTCGGTCAGCGGATCCTTGGATATGGTAGTTCGGTAGAGTGACCACCGCGTTCGCCAGATTTGACTCCCGTGGATTTCTACCTCTAGAGTTACATCAAGATATAGGTCAATGTGACTGAGACCACTTCTCTGGTTTATCTAAAGCAGCGCATCATCCTTGACTGTCGCACAGTTTGCACACCCGCTATGCTCTAACGTGTCCAGGACTCAGTACTGTCAAGCATTCAGTTGTGCATTGGCACCAGTGGAGAACACTTTGAGCAGTATCTCTAGTAGATTCCGACGTTTGATATATTCATTTTTTATAGTATATCGCTTTCTGATATTACAATAAATTGATATTTATTTTCCTGTTTAATTTCAATATTTCATTCTTCGCTTTGTATGCGACCCCTAAAAGTCAGCTCAAATTTTTAGATAAAATAACCCTCTTTGGTGATACCCCGATTTGGCGACACCGTCTAAAGATGGTTTCGCCATAAAAAAGACATTGCACCCTGATTTTGATCTTGAATTACTTTAATTCATCTTTTAACTAATCCCTCAATGAAAAACAAAATCATGTGCAAAAATCTCAACCTTTGAAATTTAATAACTGTGTCAATTTTTGTAGTACAGATGTCAAACTTTTTGTGTTATATCTGTTATGACATGTGTAAACTTTTACTAAATATAACTATAGGGACTGGGGGACCGTATAAAAAGTTAGATTTCGTAATTTTTAGAAAATTGATTTTTTACTTTAAATAATGCCACAACATGAATATTTACCTCATTTGAAACGTTTTTGTAATTGGAACTATATGTCTACTACCAACGGTTGATAAATTAAAGGCCGGCGATAGATGACATATTGCACCCTGTATATATGATCAAGTTATGTAGATTAAAGTTAAATAAAGTCCAATGAAGACTGGTTCTTCTTTATGAGTCCTTTATGTGATAATCATTCTCGCTGTAATATCTTGGATACACCTGAATTGGATAGCTTTTAATGGCGGCAAGAGTATATTTGCTTACCTGTTTACTTTAATGAATAAAGACGTTGTAATTATAAATAATATTTATAAGATAATATTTCTAAAATTATGAAGAGTATCGTAGACCTGCTGGGTCCTTACCCAAGGTCTCAAACTCGACGGATACCACCGGTTGTTGTTGTTGTTTATGACGGCCAACTTTCTACACGAGGGATGTGGGCTCGAAAAGGGGGGCGTGCCGTCCGTGGGGGTCTTTCCAAGGGAACCTAACCCGTATTTACGCAAGGAAATCGAAGGTTCGAAGAAACTCACGGAAAACTCCGAACGATTAGGCCGGCGGGCGCGACTGAGTTTGAACCCAGCACCTCCTGTCTGCCAGCTATGAGAGCAGAACACCACCGGTGGTCATAAACATAAAATATTTTTTGTGATTTTTAACTTTCGGATTATAGTTTATTGTCAAGCAAAAAGAATTTACCCAACAATCTTTTTTTTAATATTTCTAATTTTACATAAAATCGTGAGTCACAAAACAATCTTAAGTGCCTGAATTCAGTATATTTATCCTAAATCGAAATATATAATAAACGTCAACTCGAGAGTCTTCTCTGGATTTTCAGATATAATTAACTATTTTTTTTCTTTCTGTCTGGAGACTTTGAAAAATAAAATAACCAAATTTTTCCTTCGGAAGTAACTTAAAATAATGGAAAACTAACAGAAAAAAATCTAAAGAATTTTAATCAAGAGGACTGTGCCCACTTAAACTCCGCCCTTTCAGTACAAATTCTAATTAAGTTATTTTTATATTCATGTGATTAAAATTATACTAACCCATTTATGCCTAGCGTCCCAGTTTGGGATGCTTCCAATTTTAATATATTGGTATAGTTTTCTTCTTCTTTATAACATGAAAATTGCATGAAATAATTATCTATAAATGTCTTTATCTGTTACCGAAAGATGACAGCATAAAATGGATGTTTATTTGCTTAAATGAAGACTTTTTTGGGAGTTTATAGATTTTTCATTTTTCAAGATGACGAAACGTAAAAAGTAAGTTTATTTGTGTTTTTTTATGAAGGATCTTAATAAATAAGTTATAATCTGAGGTTGTAGACTTCTTTGAAATATGTATTTTTTAAAATTGTGAAATTATATGTTCAATACTATTTTTTATTACTTTGTAACGTGCAAAATATAGGGCGTTAGGCACGTATAGGCACCTATTTTTATTAGCCATTTAGGGGACAGTTAATTCTGAAAAGTACTTTCCAAGATGATTATGAAACAAATTGTTTTTAAGCCTCAAATATGATTATTCTTAGTTTATCATTACTAATACTAATAATGTTATTAGTCTCTGTAAAAAAATATTGGGTCGTTCGGAAAGTCACTTCAGTTTCGGAAAATCAATTCGTACCGGAGAATTCTATCATTTAGTTATTAGACATGATTTCGATATCTAATGTCTAATAATTATCGGGCAGAATTTTCCGGTACAAATTGATTTTCCCAAACGGGCACGACTTTCCGAACGACCCAATAAATATATTTTTTTTAGTAATTCATAAAAATACTAATTATAGTATATAATATGCAATTTAAAAGCTTATTTTATACAAATTTAGATAAAACATATGATTATATTATTACAAATATTATGCATATTTCCATATTTAGTACGTTTCCATTTTAATACAACACTTCTGTATTCAATACAATACAACAATTTCTTAGCTTAATTTTTTTTAGTCTTTTTTCCAGCTCATTTTGCAACATTTATGATTTTACCAACAAATTTGGGAAAACAAAAATTCAGGCACAAATGGGTTAAAGTCGGTGTTCAGACCGGCGTAGTACCCCTTACAAGAAAAAGATTAACAAGGATATTCCGTCTTATCGTTGACCAATAACTGTTTAAGGTTGGTTGGTTGTGTTTATGACGGCCAATTATCAACACGAGGGATATAGGCCATAAGAGGGGGAGTGCCCTTCGTGGGGGTTTTTCTAAGGGAACATAACCCGTATTTACGCTTGGAAATCCAAGGTTTCGAAGAAAACCACGAAAACTCCGAAACGATTAGGCCGACGGGCGCGATTGGGTTCAAACCCAGCACCTCCCGTCTACCAGCTTCGAGAGCAGAACCTCTCAGCCACTGGTGGGGCCAATAACTGTTTAATAAACCATTAGCTGAAAGGGAGTTGCAGTTTCAAAAATGTTTCGAATGTTTTTGTTCATGATATGAAAATCCATTTGCGTTAAAATATATATATAACTAGGGGTCTCGGCCCCCTGCTGGCTAACGCTCGTCACTATTTATGTCAACTCTACCCAGAATGAGTGCTATCATAAATCATTACAACGTATTAAATTTACAAATATTTTTAATGTATAAAAAAGTAACGGGAAACTTTGTTGAAAATGTGAACAGATGCCATATCTTCCCTACGCCGTTGTTGTTTTGAAATGTTTGGCGATTTTTTGTTGGCGTGTTGGCGTGTGGACGGTAGTTATGGATATGGTAACCTCGATATGTTGAATCCTGTGTGACGTGTTGTTGTGACGTGTCGTCCTGGCAACCGAGAAGTTCATGTTGGAATATTGTGAATGTATTTCGATATCGTGTTGTATAGTTCTGCCTTTTTATTTTTATGTGAAATTTATTGAATGGTATTTGATTGACTATGTTTTCTGTAGTCCGTTTAAACGCTGTTGCTGAAATAATTAGGAAATATGAGGAAATTTTCACAAGAAAAGAAGATTTGTTTATAGTTTGTGAATACGTATTGATAAGCCTATTTTGGAAAATGTCGGCGATGATATTTCGAACTGGATCTTTCAAGAAAGCAGATGTCTGTTAAGGTATGTTGATAATTTTATGTATATTTTACTGCTTTTGAGTTTTTTACATTTTGAGATTGCTAGAAAGCGAGAACAGCTGAATTTTGAGAACGCTACACCTCGAAGTGCTGAATGCAGTGATGTTTTTTTTTTCGGAAAATGTGCGCGAAGCGCACATACAACGATTACTGGTTGCCATTTTAGCGAATTTTGTTTTTTATGTGTATTTTGCTGCTTTAAAAGTTTTTTACATTTTGAGATTGCTGGAAAGCGAGAACTGCTGAATTTTGAGAATGCTACATCTCGAGAAGTGCTGAATGCAGTGATTTTTTTTTTTTTTTCGGAAAATGTGCACGAAGCGCACATACAAGGATTACTGGTTGCCATTTTAGCGAATTTTGTTTATTATTTACATTTTATTTTCGTTAAGCCAAACATGCGTATGAACCGGTGCTTGGCGACATTTACTACTTGGCGGAAAAAGGGTTTTCACGCCAAGAAAATTCCAAGATGGCGGCCGGGGGGAACTTATGACATATGTTCCGAAAATGTAAACAAAAATGTACCTTGGAAACAGAATTAATTTAAAACCTTAGTGAAAACACAATAAAATTATTTTTAGTTGGCCCACTATGCGATCCGAGCAAGCAACATATAAAATTTACAAATATTTGAATTCATAAAAATGTAAATGAAATTTTTGTTGAAAATATAAATAAAAATGCATTTAATCAAAAGTCTGGCGCTGTGACTTGTTGATCATCATTAAGAAAGCTAAGCGAACAGGAAATTGACACCGTTTAAATTTAAATGGCATGTTAGTGTCAGATGGGGTCCTTCTCCTTTCATTTTGCCTATAGTATTGAAAATCATGACTTAAATTAATTTAAAACTATAGTAAGACGCTATAAAATATGCTATGCATCACGCTATCGAACTGTAAACAAAACGTTTTCGCTTGTGTCTAAATACAACCTTGGAACAAAAAGCAAATTCGTTGAATTCCTCACGTCACCGTAAAACGGACCAATAACAATTGTCATTCAATGTATTGCTCAAACGGTTTGCGTTAAAAGAGAGATTCTGTCTGGATTTTGATTTGCTGAGTGGGTTGGGACATCTGGCCTTAACTTAACAACTGAGGATCGTCGCTTTGGCTGTTGCCAAATAGCAAGCTACACATACAGCCCTTTTTTACCGCTACGTAAGAGAAATATATTTATAGATTTTTTTAATAAAGAAATTTAAATTTTTATACGGTTTCTCAGTGCTGTAAGTTATACTTATTAAAACTTTCTCTCTATCTTCTAAAAAGTAAAGAAATAAAATTCTCTACGACAAAAACTTGCTGAGTTGTGATGTTTTGAATTTTATGAATTTTCATAATTTTCTTTCACTAATCACGCGCTTTTACTGCTTATGCTAATAACTACCCTTATATTACTTCAGCTAATAACTTTACACTTATTTAAAAAAAAAAAAAAAAAAAAAAAAAAAAAAAAAGCAGGGGTGGGTGAGATAACAGAATTGAAAATCTAGGCGTGGATGGTACTTATGAGAAGCCTGGCGTGGGGGGGAGGGGGGGGGGGGGGTAAATAATTTAAAATTTTCCAAAAGACTAAAATCCTATCGCAGGGTTTATATTTCTTCCTATACAAAATTAGGAAAATTAAATGGAATTTCAAACATCTTGGAGGGTATTGGGTAGATCAGAGAGGAATGACAGGTGCGGAGAAAACCCCGAAGACTTTATATGAATGCCTCTTAGAAATTCCCAGACTTTTATGTATTTAAAAATAAGGAATTTTCTTTTCGGAACTTTCAAATTTGAAATCCTGTTTATGTGCAGAATAAGAATTAAAAAAAAAAAAAAAAAAAAAAAAAAAAAGACACCGCTCAAAACAATTTATATGATTAGTCTGATTTTGCATACCGTTTTTGAAAATGCATGTTGTACAGTCGTGGAAAAAAGAGTAAACGCCCCGAACTAACTCTGAAACTAATTATAATAGGACAAAGTTATTGGAACCGATCGATTGGAAATAAAGCCTACTTTTAAATGATGCTTATAAAATTTGCTTAGGGGGCCATCTACAAATCAAAACAAGACCAAACTTTTTTTTTTTTTTTTTATCAATAGCAACACCCAATTTTGACATTGTATTTTAAACCTTCGGTTTAAACTATGCGTAGAAACAAAATTTCTATTCATTTGTATGATAAGTTTTTAAATTATAAACATTCAAAATTTAGAGCTCCTAATGTTAAATTACATTTTCATATTTTTATTAATAACTCCTGAAATTATAATCCTAATGTGATACGTTTGTGTGTGGTTATAATAATAAAAAACCCTAACATAAATACATTGAATCTGTAATTTAATTTTTTTTTTCAATATGAATTATGAAATTAATATTCGAAAAAAATATGAATTGCAACCTATAATTTTTTGACAGATTTATATTTATTATGTCCTGCTTTATGCATATTTTCAATTTAAAATTTTTCTTTCAAGTAGTTTTCGAATTATCATTAAAATACGTCAGAATGACAGTTTAAGGGGCCGTCTATGATATGCAGAAAAGCATAATTTGAACAAAATATATTTTATTCATTTTATTGAAATATTTGGGCTGGCAATAGTCGAAACATATGAAGGGAGTGAAATGCTCATATTGGCCTCCTCATTCTAAACTAGAGCGAAAATCGCATCCAATTTTCTTCTGTACACATGTGCTAACTATTACCTATAGAAATCACAAACAATACATATTTATTAATAAAACTTTATTAAATAGTTATTTAAAAGTAGAATTAATGAAAAATTATTAATTGAAGTCATTTAATTAAAAAATAGGTTGTTTTAAACATATGAATTACTTAAAAATTCAGTAAATTTAAATATTACTAAATTAATAAGTATTATTAACTTCTAAAATTTTACTTTTATGTGAATAATATGTGTGTGCGGCGAGTTTGAAGGAAATTTTCTTACCAGATCCCAGAGTCTATGTTCTCATTACCACAATTCACCTGTAAAATCTTCAATAATCACCGTAACCATTCATTGTAAAATAAGCAGCGTTTTTTCCTCATCTTTGCTTAGAAATTGAAAATATTTATTTGATTTCGGCACAGTGGAAATGGAAGCCTTCTGCATTACAGATTCTAGATGATCAGCTTGCATTAAACAAAAACCTGATACGCTGAAAGTAGTAGTAAAAATGTTAAATTGTGGAAATAAAACTTCACTCTAAATGTAACCGATTATTTTGAGAAAAATATTCATCAGTTGTGTAATTCAGTATATATTATATCAAAGTAATCCCAAACCTTTTATAATGAACATCCTTTTTTTCTTATTAACATTCTCGTTTTTAAATTTGATGAACTTAACTATAATAATATAGACAAGGCTGTAATAGAGAGTATATAAAGTTGTATATGGTGTATACCTTCTCGATATTTTAAAAAAATTTCGTACAGTCTCCATTTCTCAAATAAAGCTATAATTCAGTTGAAAGCTATAGTTTATACTATAGTGAAATGAAATGACTCTCTGAAGGAATATACTCTCCCCCTGACTACAAAGTGTAAACTCTGGGGGGGGGGGGGGGGATTCCTGTTTTTTTCTTTTTTTCTTTTTTTTTTTTTTTTTTTTTTTGGTACAACTATAGCATTGATACAGTTGCGTGATATTCGATCACTAAAGGAAAATTACTATAAAAGTATATAATAATTCGTCCTTTTAATCGGAGAAATATTTTGGTGCTGCCATCTACTTTCAAAAGTGGCAATCAAATGTTACATCGATACTAATCAAAAAATATGCGTGGAAATTTTTCTAAAATAAATTCTAAGACAGTATAGCATCTATTTCCTGCTATAAATTAATTAATGTGCTCCAACGAATGAAAATATATAAGATCCGTCAAAAGAAGTAAAGAACAGGAATAATACTAGACATCTAACAGTAGATATTCTATAAGATTGCTAGTAACTCACGTTTATTTCCATGGGCATATGCAGAGGGGGAGAACCGTCCCTCCCCATTTTTTTAAATAGTTAGATGTAACTTTAAATATTAAAAACGTTAATAAGTATAGTTACTTATTAATAAATAGTTATTTTTTCTGGTAAATCATAGTCTTCACTGGAAAATTCATACATCGTTTCATAATGTGTTTCTTGCTCTTATTGAATTCAGAGAAGGACTAAGCGGGATTATTCTCCCTACAGCATTGAAATAAGCACGAGATACATAATCATTAATCTATGGTCATAAAATTAATTAAGATGTGCATAATGTATTTAAGACCTTCACTGTTGTTTTATACATTTTCTTTGAAACACAGAAACTGTCCTGTTAATTATAATTAATAAAAAATTGTACTGAAACTTCTTAAATTCCTATATCTTGGTCAAAATCTATTTTTTACATATAGTCTTAAAATACTGTTTACATTTAATATTCAACACTAATCAAACATTATTCCGAATTAATTAAATTTATGCTATATATTTCTACAATTAAGAAAAAATAAAAGGTTTTGCATTGAGCAAAAAACTGATTTATTAGAGAAAATCTCCTGATGTTTTTTTCTTTGGCAACTTGGAAATTCTGCATTTTCATATAATTAGGTTTTAAGCTTATACTGCTTTTCAGAGTTGAACATTTGTCGCCGAAAAAAAATGGCCACAAAAAAATTTTACTCTACTATTTCCAAGCAACAAACTTCGCGATATATTTCTACAGTTCTACAAAATTTTCAATAGAAATCTACCAGGAATTTGATTGTTTCAAAATAGTGGTGTTAAATGTTTTTGGTAGCATTTCTTCCACGACAAACGTTCAAACCTACTGATGATATTAACTTTGTATATTGCTTTGTTATCTTACTATTTTAATTATCCTCTTTTTGAAAACCCTTTTTAGCTGCGTTCGTAATTATATAAATACATAGCACCTATAGTCGTCGTTCAGTCCGTCCGTCTGTCCGTCTATCCGCATATAACAGAGCAAAAACTACTCAACCAAATGGTCTGAAATTTTAAATATATAATTGTTAGAAAATTTTGTCGAGTCATTTCAAATTTTATGAAAATCGGATGCATAGTTTAATTATAGGGACAGTCAAAAGTTTTCCGTTACATTACAGCCAATGGGAAAAAATGATTTCGAATGCATTTTAACGATGTTCGAACAGAATGAAATTGATATGTACTTGTGACATGTATGATTAAGTGCTCTAAAATAGACATTTAGTAAAATATGTGGTGCAAAAAATATTTATAAAACTAGTTATAATACGAACGCACCTTATTTAGCAAGTTTGACGTGCAATTTCCAACTTGTTTAAGTGTGTTGCGGCCCGCGAGAAGAAACGTTGAGTATGGCTGAGTTAAGGAGTTCATTTAGGATAAGTGTACAAATATTTTACGAAAATTTCTATAAAAAGTAATAATTCATTGTTTTACTTTCTAACTTAAAATGTTTCTGGCTCATTAAAATGTGAGTAAATAATAATTTTGAAATTTTTGGAATAGAAGAGATACTCAAAAAGGTTCCCCTCCAGCAGCTAAATTATCAGATTTTATTAAATTTTTCAGTGCTGCCATCTGTCATCTTAATAAAGAATACTTTTAATATAGAGAGATGAAGACAGATGGGATTTCACATGCACAAGGCAGGAATATTTAAAATGATAAACTGACAGATATTATGATATCCTTCAGAAAGTTTATAGAAGTAATACAATTTTAAGTAATCTGCTTTATTATTCGTCCCCATAACATCAACGGTAGAAGTACAAATTTAATCAAATATCATGAGCGTTATTTCAAATTTTCCTTGGATGGAGTAAAATATTTTCTATAAAATTAATAAAAATAATATTTTTTTCATAGTACAGAACAAAACTCTTTTATATAACTGTAGCAACTTGTTATATTACTTTAAGAGGAATTTAATAACTTCAACTTATGGAAGAGTGTCAAATACTTTGTACATGTAATATGTGTATATAATAATATATGTATGTAATAATACATGTAAATATGTGTTATACAAGCTACTTTCTTTTACATCTTTTTAAGTTGTACTACACACAACATAATATCAAATCAAATACATTCTACTTCACAAGTAGAAAGTGTTTTTCAATAAATCTAAAAAGATGGCAATTTTGGGTCTCTTTGTCATATTTAACCGTAAGTTAAAAGAAAAAACTCTGAATACGGAAGAAAATTTATCTCATGACAATTAGAACTGATTATTTTCAACCACTAAAGTTTAGATATTATTTAATTTTATTGCTAATACAATTTATTAAAATAAAAATATTATTTTTTATTTAATAGTGGTTGAGGTTAGCTTCGAAAGCATTGAGCTCTGTGAGTTCAAAATGAAATTTGTTTTTCAGAAAGTTTAGTAGAATCTTTTAAAGATGAAATTTGTATTTGAAAATTTTCAGAGTTGGAATTGGGGGGGGGGGGAAGTTAATATTTTTTAAATTAACATATGGATTTGGGGGTCCCTTGAGGCCCGGGGCCCCTGGGTAAAGTCCCGATTTGCCCTTGCGATAATAAGAGCTTGATAACACGAGAACATAAATTCAGATTTTCTGGCAACTGGAAATGAATGATTTTTCTTGCATTAATTTTATATATATATATTAAAAGCATATTTTTTACAGGTATAATTTATTTTATGCAAATATTGGGGAGGGGAGGAGTGACAACATTTTACTAATTAAAAGAAGAAAGAAAGAAAGAGATAATAGAGAAAAAAAATGTTTGAAAGTGAGAGGAAGATAACTCCCATATCTTGCCCTGCCTAAATAAAGTATGAAAATCTTGCATCTGTGCAAGATTTTAATTTTATGATCTTCTGAATTTTATGACAGTATTCTTATACATCGTTACACATAATTTTATCGTTATGACAGAATTTTAATTGACACTAACCAATCAAATATTTCACAATTTCCTGTAGATTATCCAACTAATTTAGAATTGACAGAAAACCTTTTAACAAACAATACTATTAACTTTTTAGATCTAAAAATTAAAATCGCAGAAAATAAAACAATAATTGATCTTTGTGACAAACGTGGAGATTTTCAATTCAAAGTTAATACATTTGCTCATTTTAAATCCTGTCTACATATTTCAGTTTACCGTAACATAATTACTAATTTGTATAGAATCAAGAGTTTATGCTCCTCACATCTTATTAATAAAAACATTAATCAATTAATATTTGATTCATTAAATCATGGTTTTCCTAAGAAATTCATATATTCTTTCATCTACAATTCGTTTATAAACGATCTAAACAATGGATAGTAGGGAAGTAAATTGTATATTACTATTAACATTTTGCGTATTATAAAAAAATATATAAAAATTAAAAATATATAAAATAATCATGAAAAAAAATTATAGGTTGGCTGGGTGAGCAGATGTTAAATTATGAAGTAGGGGGGCGTTGTCTGGATAATTTATATGCAAATGTTGATTTAATAAAAATATTTTTTTTTTTTAATGGAAAGGTGCATTGTAATAATTAGTTTCAAAGTTTATGTAGGTTGTGATGAATAAGCAATCCTTAATAATACATAAAACTATTTTAAATTATTTTAATTTACTTCTATATATTATAATTTATATATTGTGGACTCTAATACTATATATGATATATGTATATATAAACATGTAAAAATGTTATATATAGTTGTAGCTGCCCCCCCCCCCCCAAAAAAAAAAAAAAAGAAAAAAGAAAAGGAAAGAAAAGAAAAAAGAATTAAAAGATTAAAAATAAAATTATAAAGGGACGGGTAGTGCAGTATTTTTATATTATATATTTTTCTAATATTATTATTTAAAAATAGTTATGAAAGCATTACATTATAGATGCTAATTATTTGTTATCGATATTCTAATTGGCTGATTTAGAATTATACATGTTGTGATGTTTGGTTCTTTTTAAAAATTAAAAATTAAGAATAAATATGGATTTATGATATGCAAACTTGCATTATAATTCGCCATACTTAATTTCAACAATCTAAGACAGATGGCAGCACTAATTGTAATTTTATTTAATATTAATTTAAACTAGTTTCCCATACAACACAAACACGTCCTGAGGACATACGAAAGACGTCCTATGCAGTATATTGCCTCGTCCGTCGGACGTCCTACAATATCCCATCGTTATCCGGCGGACGTCCGCGGGGGAGCAGAAAGAGACACCTAATCACGTCCTTCGGACGTCATTTTCAGCCATTCATAGGATGACAGTAGGACGCTCATAGGACCAGATAAAACAAATAGAGTTTGCATCCTCTGCTCGTCCGGCATGCGGCATTCATAGGATGCTCTTCGGATCAGTAGTGGACGCTTTATATAAAAAAAAAATAAATAGGAAGGGAGGGCAATTGCCCCACCCTGTTTTTCCTAGATGAGGCTTCAGATTTCTATTAATTTTATCTTAAACTGAGCGACGGCGCACACTGAAAGATTTCTATTAAAAAATAGTGGTAGCCTGGACAATTGTTGTTCAGGTTACCACTATTTTTTAATAGAAATGTCAGTGTAAAATAAAATTAATAAAAATCAGAAGCATCATTTAGAAAGGACAGGTGGGGCAATTGCAACCCCCCTTCATTTTTTGATTTTTAAAATCTTATATTTATATTATTGAAAAATATATTTTATTAGATTTCTTTTTGTATAATTATTTTTCCTGTTGTTTTTCGCAAATATAGGAATCCTTCAATATAAATAAATTATACTAAAAATATTTAAAAATAAGCATGAAAAATGAATACGAAGAAAATATCAGTTCATTTCAAGAGAAAAATTATTATTTCTGTTATCAACATCTCTTTTTTTCAACTAATAAGTAGCATACGATGAATGGGGTATCATTGGATAGGATTCTTCGCCCATATCTAATATAACAAACTGAATTTTCTTTATACTTTTAGATTAATATCATCATACACATTTTTTCTGATTTCAACACCTCTTTTTTTAGGTAAATACACAAAGTTGAGTTGGATTTTATACAAAAAGCTTTTGACATAACTCCTATTAGTACAATTTGTTTGGTTTTAAAAAAAATTGCAAATATAAATTTAGGAAAAATGCACTTAATTTACAGTAAAGATTACAGTGTGAAAGCCTTGCAAGGGTCTATTGGTCTAGACTTAATATACTTTTCTAACAAATGAATTTTACTCCTAAGCAAAATCTGCATTAAAATTAGTGATGAAAAAGTAACAAATTTTATCAGTAATAGCTGAATGCATAAAAAATTCCTCATTTTCTTAGAACAGTTTAAAAAATTGTTAAATATTGTTATCGGTATTGAATTCAGACCTCTCGGGGAGGGATTTCTGTGGCTCCAGGCAGGGGAGGGGGGTGTATTTTAGAGATCTGGGGGGTCAAATTGCACTTTCGTTCATTAAAAGGGATAAATCTCAAACCTTCTATATGGGGAAGAGGAGGATTCCCTCCTGGGCCACCCTCTGAATTCAACACCAATTGTTATATATGTATTAAATAAATTTAATTTCATTCTTTTGATATTCCTCATACTTTTCCAGTCATTTAAATTCATAAATACATCAAATTTGCAGTTTTTTTTATTTAATATAGGTAAAAATAAAGTTAAATAGCAATTTTAATATTTCTAAAAAAATAAATAAATAAGAGGGTAAAATCTTTGTTTTTTAACACTGTCAAAATTTTTAATTTAATCAGATTTTTGAGATACAACAGGGGAAAAGCCACCATCGAAAACATCGGTTACAACTTAATACAGACCCTACTTAAAAGAAATAAAATTTCGTATTAAAATAATGTCTGCAAACTTCATGTGTGTACGTGTATTTAGACAACCACAATTTAAGACATGTCTCATTTGAGAGAATTGAAAAATGTAGTAAACTTGTTTAAAAATTTCATGTATTTAGTTTCAAAATTGAAATTGTGAATGTGCAAGAAGTTTTCATTTAAAATGAAAAATTTGAGTATGCACTAAATGACATTTCAACAAAAAAATTCTCAGAATTTTTATCGATTCTTCTGCAGCATCAATTTTCTCATACTCTTTTTTTTTTTTTTTTTCATGATTTATAAAAACAGATAAAGAACATTACCTACTCCATGGCGAAGAAATAATGAAAACTCAGAATGAAAATACTTCATTCTCAAGTAACAAATACGTTTTGTATTTGTTATATATTTTTTCTGAACTAATTACATTTCTTTAAATTAAAATTCAAGAGAAATACATTACATTTTTTAAAAGTATGTAAGCATTTAGCTCAATATTTACTGTTAATAATATATTAATAAGTTCTGTTAATAATCAATTATATATATTACATTTACTTTAAACAAACCAAAAATTTTTAGCATTTAATTTTTAGGATAAATCAAAAGAAAATAATGATAACATTTTATGATGTCAGATTTTAAATATGAAAGCAATTAAATAGGCATTCTTTTCAAGTGCAATAAAAACTTCTATTTTTAGGTAGGGTAGAATTAGGTATATTTTCTCTTCCCTTTAGCTTGAAGTAAAAACACACAAGATCATAAAAGTTTCATAATATTTATACCATTAGATTCTATTACATCTAAAACTTCTTACCTGATAACTTGTTCTGTCAAGTTTTGGTTTTAATGAAATAATAAATAGTACATTCAATCTAGTTGTTCTATGTCTGAGATCCATTGAATTCCTTATTATTTTTTATAGTAAATAAATGAAAAGCTTGCCATTAAACACATAAAAAATATATTAAAATCACTTCACATCATGATATTCTTTACAAAATACTTAATAAACTCCTGTAACTAAATCTATTTACATCTTCTATTCCAGTATGGATGTAATATTTTAAAATAATTATACAATTATTTTACTCGCTCCTTTAGAATGCATGAATTTTAAGTTTTAAACAATGCAATTGCTGAAGTACATATGTTTTAAATCACTGTTAAGAAAGAAAAAAACACTATAAAATAACAACACCAACAAATACATTTAAAGTACTTTAATTTACATTTATAGACTTTTTTTTACATAACATTTACGTTCTTATACATGTTGTAACTATGCCTTTAATACTCTTTCAATGTGTGCCTTTGATATAAGTTTCTTTCTCAACAGCACCTGAAACAAATAATTTTCAAAACATAAAAATTCAGAGTAAAATATCATTATGGCTAGAGGAGTTAAACAAAATTTTGTGTAAAAGAAAATAAGAGAATTTTTTATTTCTAACTTGGTATTGGTACTACTTTTATGTTAGCATATCAGGTGATAAATTGACAAAAATTCCTTTTATAGCCCTACTTTGTGTTGAATTCATTTAATTTTAAATATAAACCCTTCACTTATTTCATTTAAAATACATAATTTTCATTAAATTACATACATGCCTTTTACTAATACCAGTTAAAATACAGAAAAAATAAAAAAATTCTCACACTGTCTTTTTAAAGAAGTTTTATAAAAACAAAAATTTATAAAGAAGACCACAAAGCAAAATATTTAATTTCATGATCAAAGTATTATTTCTAATTTCCATAGCAAAAAATAAAAGCTGTCACTGACGAGAAAGAAATTGCGGTTGGCAGGATTTGCACCTGGCAAACATAAAAGTTCCCAATCTTTTTACTTAAAAAAAAAAAAAAAAAAATGTATGCGTAAGAAATTACTTGAGAATTAACATATGTAAGAAAATTTGAATTGCTTTGCCATATTTAAGGTTATTCACGTAATCAAATTTATTATGCTTCATTAAGGCTCCCAGTTAACGTGCATCTTCTATTTCCCCCTTGATTGGAACTTTTATCTTAAACAGTTTATTTTTAAGTTACGTCATCAAGATCATAATTAAAATTAATTTAAAAAATATAAAATATTAAAAGCTTTTTTAATCTAAACAAAGTGATTTTCACTTTACATGAATGTAAAAAAGAAGAAAAAGCCAGCTTTTAAAAGTTTAGCCTTTCAGTCTCAGAATTTTGAGAGTAACTTTTCCAATTTAATTTAACACCAATGTTTGCAGTATATCATGTCTCTGTTCAAATTATTTTTCAGTTGCATTTGACTATTTTCCAAAACTAGTTAAAAATACAAAGAGTTTTAATCAATAATCCCTGCAGTTTAAAAACAAATTTGGATTGTGTTATAGATCCCATCTACATAGTATTGTTTGTGAAGTATATAAAGGATGCAATTTTAAAGGAACAAATTATTGTGGTTCTGGCATTATTATAAATGTTATTTTTAAATCTTTCATTCTACAAAAATTGGTAAGTTTTATTAAAAAATTAGCAAATTAACCCCCCCCCCCCCCCCCTGGCTTACAAAAGACGCTTTTGTATGATGTCAGTATTAACATTTCGGTTAGAAACTGACCAAACAACATTTGCTCTGTTTCATTTTTTCTTAAATATAAATCATAGATTTTAGTCTCAGAATTTTTTTATAAAGTTACTTTCACTTTCTAAACCGGTTCTGAAAATGAAAGTGTCATTCTAAAAAATATCTGCAACTCAAATTGAAAAAGTAAAAAAGGTGCGATGTAGAGATGGAAACTCGGCTATCCAATACAAAAAAAATTATATTAAAATGTCGAAATGCAAACGAGATATTAGAAAAATCCCTCCCCAAATGATTCACATTAGCTCTTGTGTGCCTTCGCTGGCAGGGACAGGAGCCTTAAGGTTCCCAGTTGACGTACATTTTCTATCACTTCACCCCTCCCCCCTTGATTGGAACTTTTATCTTAAACAGTTTATTTGTAAGTTGCGTCGTCATGATCATAATTAAAATTAATTAAAAAAATATAAAATAAAAACTTTTTAAATTTCTCAAAAAACAAAATGATTTTCACTTTATATGAATGTATTCTAAAAAAAGAAGAAAAGACCAGCTTTTAAAAGTTTAGCGTTTCAGTCTCAGAATTTTGAGAGTAGCTTTTCCAACTTAATTTAATACCAATTTTTGTAATGTATCATGTCTCTGTTGAAATTATTTTTCAGTTGCATTTGACTAATTTCCAGGAGAACTAGTTAAAAAAAAATAATAATACAAAAAGTTCAATCAATATCCCTGCAGTTCAAAAACAAATTTGGATTGTGTTATAGATCCCTCATCTGCATAATATTGTTTTTTAAGTATATAAATGATGCAATTTTAAAGGAACAAATTATTGTGGTTTTGGCATTATTATAAATGTTATTTTTAAATCTTTCATTCTATAAAAATTAGCAAATTACCCCTTCCCCTCCCCCCTTCTTTCAAAAGACGCTTTAGTATGATTTCAGTATTTAACATTTTGGTTGGAAACTGACTTCAAACAACATTTGCTGTGTTTCATTTTTTCTTATATATCATAGAAAATGTTACCCCCACATATAATATTAAAACACTTAGCTGTGAGATATCAAAATAGAAAATACAACATCTAGCAATTGTTTGTTTAGAGTAGGTTACTAACAGGGCTGCAAAAAAGCCGGCTAAAATTTAAAAAAGCCACGCCGGTGGCTTTTACTGGTTTTAACCGGCTTTTTTTGGCCATAATTGGCTTTTATACAATGAAACATTGTAATTATACACTACACATTTTAAAGTGCTTTTAATTAGTTTTAATGACATTTAATTGATTTAGAATTTAATAAGTAACCCAATTTCTCAATAATGAAGACATTAATACTGGAATAAAACTTAGATGGTTTTGCGAGTGATTTGTAGTTAGAATTGCAAATATGTTAGGTAAATTTGAAAAGCGCTATACCAACTGCTTTATCTGGTTTACACTGACTGACCCTTAACCCCCCCACCCCCCCGAATTTTTTCATTTTTACAGCTTTATAAAATTAAAGAGGACAATGGTTACTTAGTTACATGCTTTATTACTTAATTAATTTTAAGAACTATTAATATACAAGTCTTATTTTATTTCTAGTAAACATTTAAAATTATGCATAGTCATAATAAAAACGTCATTTTCTCACTATTAAAAATATTATGAATAGCATATGCATGAATATGCTTAGCAACAAGCTTTTCAAAATTTTATTTAGAGAAATTTTATTTTATTTTTTTTTAAGTCTAACTTATATTCTTTTCAATATTTATGTATATATTTTTTCAGACATAATGCCTTCACAGTTGCTTTCTAGCAGTTATAAAGACTTATTTATTTGAGAAAATTTAATAGAAATTTATAATTTACTCAGTAGAAAATATTTATAAACGTATTATAAATTAATTGATCCAAATTTAAAACGAATTAGCTGTAAACCAACTTTAAAAAATAAAAACCGGCTTTTTTTCAATAAAAGCCAGCTTTTAAAAAGTGGTTACACCCCCCCCCCCCCCAAAAAAAAAAAAAAAAAAAAAAAAAAAAAAAAAAAAAAAAAAAAAAAGCCGGCAAACCTGGTTTCTCACCAAAATGACACCACAATTGAACGCATATAATATATAATTTTCAATTCCCACATATTTAGTTTTGATATAACTGCCAAGTCTAAACCCAAACCAAAACTACATTTTACTTTAAGTTTTAGATTCTCAATATACATGTTAATAAATAATAATTAATTTTCTCAATATATTTATTAATGAAAATTATAAAACATGGATTTTCACTTACTTATAAAAGTTGTTTTCGACTAAATTTGTTGCAAAAAATTGTTTATATTTTCTTTGTAAAGTTTAATTTAATTAATATATAGATACATTTGAACTAAAAATAGCTAAATGTTTTTTTTATGATTATCATTTGATTACATTAAAATTGCAGTTATGTCAATAAAAAAAAATCTATTGTAATTTAATTATAATCAATTAAAAAAATCAATAAAAAATATCAATTATAATTTTGCTGCAGAAAAGTATAATTAAAGAATATATAACAGGATACAAATATGCATAGACTTGATATGAATTTTTATTGTTATGGACCCTTATTCAGAAATACTTAAAAAAAAACTTACCAATTTTGAAATTTAATTTCTTTAACATTTTATGTAGAACTGAGCTTTGAATGCTGGATGTTTGCAGTATCTTTTTAACCTTCATTTATCCATGCTGGGACTTTTTGGATCCTACAGTTTGTGCCTACAAAAAATAAATAAAATAACTGAAGATACAAAAGTCAAATCAATTCAAAATAAAATTTAATATAAATGATCACACGTGGCATTAAGCAGCTTCTATTATCTTTACATTCGATCTAAACAAATTCAAAGAAATTAAAGTACTTCTGCATTATTCCATCGCAGGGTTCATTTATTTTAAATCAATTTAGTTTTAATCGTGATTTAAATCAATGGATTTTTTTTTAATTATGTTTAAATAAATTCAAGATGTAAACAAACATATTAATGTTTTTAAATATATTTAGTTTTATATAATACAGATAATGAATCAGTTTTTAGAAAGATGAGGCTTTTAACTTTATAAGATTAAAATTTTTGTCAAGTAAAGTACAATGTAATAGAAAAAATGGTTTCAAATTTAATTTGAATCAAATTGTAAAATAAACTAGCAACAGTAAGGAAATCTAAGCAGGAATATATTAAATATAGGAATATTTATTTTGATTACTTAATATAGTATTTAGAAAAACTTCTGCAAATTTAAGTAAAATAAAATTATACGACTTTGCTCGTTACAAACAAGCATTGTGACTAACAGATTAATTATCCCATCTTTTGCATTATGCAGGAGAGAAACTAACAAGCTGTGAGAAAATAATCAACATTATTGTTTGCTTAAATGAAATTCTTGACTTTAGTGATACCTATTACATTAAAATTTGAACCATTAATTTTCATGTCTGTGTATATAATTTTATAAATAAAGTCATAAAATAATAATATTGTGCGAGGTTTAAAAAAAAAAAAAAAAAAAAAAAAAAAAAAAAAAAAAGCTCTACCGATTGACAACTTTTCATTTAAAAAAAAAAAAATAATAATAATAAAAACTATTGTATCTTAACAAACTGTATGTAATGCCTAATAAACAAATGGAGGTACTTTTCAGTTATACAGACACCACTGTCGCCAAGCATAATAGTTGGCACAAAATGAAAATCACGTGAATTGAAACATTTGAAAAATTAAAGAAAAAATTGATAGTACAGTGAGCATTTTAAAAATATAACATTTGAAAATTACAGACTTTTTCAAACTATTTTATTAAATCACAAATATATACTTAAAATAAGTGAATAAATAACTGTTATTCAATAAAGTAATAAAATAAAACTCATATTAAACATCTGGCATAAAATTACAAATATCTTAGAAATATCGCATGGTTATTTTCAATAAAAATCCCTTTCACGATCAGGGTTGAAATAATTAGCGCATTGGAAAAGCCCCACTTTTTAAAGTGTCAGCTATCAATAATTTTAAACAACAAAATTAATGAAAACGGAATCTTGGATATTTGACCCTTTTCATTAAAATTTAAAAAAAACTATTCCATCGTATCGAACTCCAATTTTAAAATTTGTAATACACAGTAAACAAATGGAAGAATGAAGCCATTGGACACCCCCCCCCCTCTCCCCTGCACAAAAAAAACCAAAATAAAACAAAAACAAAAAATTTGGAAAATACTCACTCCTCACTCACTAAAGTTTCAGCTATCAATAATATTAAACAATAAATTAACAATATCTTAAAACAGAAAAAGAAATCTTGGATATTTATTTGTTTACATTATTTTCTTAATTATCTCTATCGGCTAGTGAATGTTTGTAATGGTCAGTTGAAATGGATCTATTGTAGGTAACTATAAATCACAAATTTTTCAAGTTCTTTCTTATTTAATATCATAGTGCCACCATTTAAAAGCTTTACTCTTATGTTAATTAATGAAATAATTAGTAAACCAATAAAACACCATTAAAAATACAGAAAAAGGTCAAATTAAAAATTCCCTGATGACATAAACACATCATATATAATATTATGGATTAAAATAACATCTGACATCAAGTGAATGTAACGCTACAATCATATATCTTTGGCATTTAATCCTATTTTAGCCAAAGTTATTTTTAATGAAAGCAGTCGACAAGATAATGGAGGAGTACCGAAAAAGCTACCATCAAACTATAAAATTGAATGCCAAAATTACATGATCGTAGCGGCACATTTACTTGATGTCAAATGTGTTTATATCTGTTTTTAATGATGTTTTACTGATTTATTAGATATTTTGTTGATTAAAATAACAATTATGTTCTTAAACAGCAACAAAATGATATTAAAAGAGGAAAAACTATTGAACAAATTTTATGATGCATAGTTTCATATAATAGATTTGTTTCAATTGATATCGCTTAAGCATTCACCAGACGAGAGGGGCAGTTAAGAAAAATAATGCATTAAATATCCAAGATTTTTATTTCAGTTTTCAATAATAGTATGGTAGATGCTCCAGTTGTGGCCACCTGTAGAGAAAATTTGAAATTGAAATTTTACAGTTATTGACTGATTGAAGCATATTAAATCATAATAACATCATTATTTAGCAAATTAAATTGTCTTTCTGTGAATTATAATAACTTTCAACAAAATATTTTAGATTGTGAGTAATAACTCATTAAATAATTTATTTCAATTTGTACCAGTTGTGGCCACCTCTACACCAGTTTTGGCCACCTCTATGCACCAGTTGTGGCCACTCCAATATCATGTAGTTTAACAAACATTTTAATTGATAATAAGTAAAAATAAAGCATTTTTATGCAACATCTATCTTACCACACATATTTCCTGTTGTATTAAAAGAATTTTCAAGTTTTTTTTATGAATTGATAAAATCATCAAGTAAAATATACTTATGTTGATTTTAACTGAAAATTTCAATTAAAAAAACAAAAAATATATTTAATTTGATTCATAAAAGGGACAACAGTGTCTGTAGGACATCAAGATTAACTATTTAAATCAGTTTTATAATTATCCAATGGATTGTGGATTGATTAAAACACTTGAACCGTCACCAAAGAGTTTTATTTCTGGTGCTCCAAAACTTTGCTAGCTTGTAGTGCTGGCATTATACATTTTGAATGGCCTTAATTTTACTTCTTATCCTAGAACAGTGTTCCCTCTAGTCCATTTTTTAAGAGCACAGAATTCTGTGTTTTTTAAACTTAGTAAAATGAATGCTGTTCTTTTTAAATAATGGGAAATACATTCTTGCTTGTATTTAGATATCTCTAGTTAAGATTTTCACAATATTTAGTATTTCTAAATCAGTTTGCCCGAAATCTGGCAAAAATTATGGAACTTCTTCACTTCTTTAGGAAAAATACAAGAAATCATGCTGTAATTTTATTAAACTTTTTAATTTATAATTTGTAAAATCTTTCAAAATTTATGTTTTAATTTATTTATCGTGTAGGACATATCGCCCCTCCCCTTTGGTTTTATGAATACTAAACACAATATACTATATTTTCTTTAGAAATATCATTCTTTAGTTACTAGCACAGTGTCCTTTCTAAAGTGAATTATCTATTGGACAGAGAAAACAAAATCTCTTTGATAGAACTGCTATTAGCCTTGCTTTTTATTATTATTATTGAAGCCATTACTATATAAAACAAACTAAATAGATTTTTTTTATCCAGATGTTCTTAAAATTATTTAATGGCTAAAATTCTCACTATAATGAATCATGTGGCCAAAAATGAAACATATGCTGTGCCCTTTTTACCACTTCCAACTTCCATGGCCATAACTGGTACATATGGCAAATTTAAAGCACCAGTTGTGGCCACCCCCCATTAAACTGTTAAAATAATTAATTTAAATGTGAAATTGCAATATAGAGGAAGCTTACCTCATAAAAGCTAACAGCAATTTGTTTCAGGACAAACAGAACCCAATAAGTGCCTAATATTGAAAGATTTGGAAAACTTGTCAGCTAAGCAAAAATCTTAATACATGTGAGCACACACTACAGATTCGCAAATTTATTTTTTTTGTAAGTCACATTTTATCAAAAAATAAACAAATGAGATTGTAAATGATAAAAGGGTGTTTGCTTAAGGTGTGAGAATGCATATTATTTGTCTGCATCAATTCACAGCTTAAATATTGGACAAACTGATCCAATGTGGCCACAACTGGTACAGTGGCCACAACTGGAGCATCTACCCTATATTATAAAATATATCGTTTAAAATTGATAGTTAGCAAATTAGTAAGCAGAGCTTTTCTGATTTTTTTTTTTTTTTAACTTTAATGATAACATTCTTACTTTTTATTTATTAGTTGTTGAAATTTTTTGGCAATAATTTTTTTTTAAGAAAAGTGATTGATGGGATAACAGAGAAGTACTGAAATTAATAATGAGTTTAGACATCCAGTTAAAATTATTACAAAAGTACCAATAAAAATTAAAAAATAAAAATGCTATGTCTGAAAAATGGTATTATTTACTTTCAGTTTTAAGATCATGTACACTTGCAGACCCAGAAGCAGAATTTTCTGCATCAGTCTGCAGCAAACTAAAATTTATCTGCGACACAATAAGCCTACTATCATAAGAAATGACAAAAACACTTAAAGTAATCAAAATTTCCCTTTATAAAGAAAATATAATATAAGGACACAATAAATACAATAAATCTAGCAACTTAAGCAAATTTCAGCTATTTTTTAACCCCAGCATTTCTTTTTAACTTGGTGGATTAATCTGCAAAGTTTAATTATAATCTACAATGCCCGCTGCCGTGCTGCACTGTTTCTGCTACTGGGCTTGCAGAACTAACAAAATATATGGGATGGAGCAAGAATTTGAAAAAATTTTGCTACCAGGCCTAGTGTTTACTACTGTAAACAGAAAATAAATACAGGGACGAATACTTTAAATAAAATAAATAAAACAATGTGATTATTACATGATTCAAAAACATTTATTACTAAACAGGTGCAAATATTTGCACCTACGTGATGTTTCAACTTGAGATATAGAGTGTTTCTTATATTTTGAACTATTTTTTCAAGAGAAATTGCATTAACATGTTTAGTATAGTAGTGATTGTTAAAAAAAAAAAAAAAAAAAAAAAAAAAAAAATGTGATTTTTATGTATGGTAAACAAGGAAACATTAACTTTAAATGATTTTATGGATTAAAAATTTAAAAATCACGTTCAATTGGAACATTCAATTGGATTACGATGATTGAATAACCTGTTTTCCTAAAGAAATAAGGAAGTTCTATAATTTTTTAAAGCTCTAGGGCACACGGATTTTGAAATACTGCAATACTGCGATTCGTCGAAGAGTTTTATGAGATATTTTTACAAAAATAGGGGTACATTTCACTATATTAAAAAAAGAAAGCAAGGTGTATTTTGCCAATTTTAAAAAGACAGGTGCAGCGTCTTTAAATAATGACTTAGAGGGAACACAGACAAGGCTAAAATGTTATTTATAATGAAAAACAGATGAAATAAGCTATTCTAAAAATCTTTTCTTTGAAAATACGACAGATTTTAAACACATCAAAACAACAAACAACACAGAAATGCAACATAAAAACCCAATAGAAAGCAACTGTGACACATTTTTTAAAATGAAGAATTAAAACAGTGTACTTTATCTTTTTTTCAGGAATGCTGTGTGTCTCACTGAACTCCCCCCATCCAAAAAAAAAAGCAAGATAAAAACCAGCTATATATACTTTTTTAATACAGTATATATGTATAAATGAAGGCAAATTGAAGCTGTTAAAGTGTCACACAGGGTCCCCAACTGGATCTTTGCTATTGGGCCACATGTAGGCTTAGTTAGAAAATTTAAAAATCCTTATCTTATACAAAATTAATTTTATAAGCAGGTTATTCTTGGAATGAAATATACTTTACGAGTATTTTTATTAGATTTTTTAAAGATAAATAAATTTAATGGTTAAATAGATTTAAAAGTTGAATTTAAAGCTTTATGAATATTTTTACTTGTTCATCATCACCAAAATGAATGTTTAATGTATTTTTATATCTAACACAACACCCAAACAATGGGTCATAAACAATGTTTTGATGACTCACGAAATGATCTATCTTTAAAAATAATACTATTTCAGTAAAAATATAATGAACAAAGGTTTGTTTTACGATCATACAACATTATTATTTCGAGTATTTATATGAAAAATGCTTATAACTGTTTATATGTTTTCTATGAAAGTTTGCCTGTCTCATGGTATGGATTACGACAAAAGCCTTATATTTTAGTGCAAAACTCAAAAGTTCACTCGAAAAAGTTAAGATTCGAAAGTTTACTTACCTTTAGGATAAATTCAATCCTCATTAAAAGAAATAAGTAATAGAACACAGTTGTTTAAAAAAAATCTTTCGCTTCAACAACAACCAGACAGAGCAGTTGAAGTCAGAATTTCTTGCGCATGCGTACAGGTGACACGGATGTTCTCAGGACAACACAGGACGATCATGGATGGTTCGTCCGGATTCTGGCGTCCTGCGAACGTCCAAATTAGTCTCTGTACAGGATCTGACGGGTATCGGACCTCTCGGCTCTGTATAGGACCATATAGGACGTCCGGAGGCAGTCTTTGGTTGTATGGGTTATAACTTAAAGAATCATCAGTAGAGGATAGCATTATAAAATTATTCACATTCATTTTTATTAAAATTTTGTGTTGCCTACTTATTATAATTAGGGTCATTCCTACCACTCAGTTTAATAACTGTATTTCTTCAGTCCTATTTTGTAATGGATTTACTCTGGGATCCTTTAATTAGCATATAAAATAGTTTATAAAGTTTCAGTGGCGCACCCAGGGAGGGGGCCAGGGGGCCCTGGCCGCCTGGCCCCCTCCAAAAGAAGAAGGAGAAAACACTAGAAAAAATATCTAAAATATTTACGAGACCAAAGTTCGCTTCTTGTGTGTGTGCTTTTGTGTAAAAAATTAATTGGCGCCCTATAAGTACGCGGGTCTCCCCAGCCAATTTCAAAGGTGCACAACCAGAGATACTCGTTTGCTTGAGACCACATTTCAACATCACACATTCACATCATATATCATTGGTGACTCACTTAACACGGCTGGCTACTCTTATATGTATTGTGAAAAAAACTTCAATGTTACCATGCAGTTAAAAAACAGACTTCAACAGTTTTTTCCCCCGTTATTGCATGCAGTTTTAGAAAACTTTCTTTTAATTGCGAGAATGAAAACAGAAAGTTACCAAGAAAGCTATCACCACCAAAAAATGACATCCTTTTGTTGATTAAAGCTGAATCATGTTTGTTTCAAGTTTCTTCTTGTCGAACAATTGAGATCCAGCGTCAAGATTCAGAATGGTCCAGATGTAATATAGTCAACATCGGTTTGGATCATTATAGTGCAAAACTCTCACTTGTTTCGGTTGTATCCTTATCCATTCCTTTTTCTTTTGCTTGGACTTGAAATACTATACAAAGTTATATGCGAGTACACAAAAGTTACACAAAAATTTATTTTGTATTTTTCATGGCTATTTTGCAGTGACTTTTTTGACAATCATATATTAGACTTCAAAGTAGTTTTTCAGCTATTATAAGTAATCTGCATGGAAACTCTTCAGTGACATTTGCAAATTAAATTTGTAAAATATTTATTTTATTTTTATCTATTTATTTATTTATTTTGTAGATTTTTTTCTTCACATCATGGCTGAAAAACGTAAACAGAGTAGTTTATTGAAATTGAATTATTTCGAAATATAAAAAAAAGGATGATTTGAATGTTAGTAGTAATGACGTTATTAACACTAAAAATACCGATTTGGATTCGGTTTCCCTAGTCGCAAATCAGTCAAAGCTTTTGAATAACATAGAAGAATAGTATTTCTTTAGCTGATAGCAATTATCAAGACATCGTATTGATGAAAGAAAAAAATTCAATACTGACGATAATTTAAATATCATGAAAAAGTTGTGGAAACCAGAAACAAATTTTAATTTTCCCGCAGCCTGTACTACAGCTGCAAATCACAAACAAAGTTTTCAATACACATGGTTTAAAAAATATACTTGGCTTGTGTATTCTCAAGTTGAAAATAGTGCACGTTGTAAATATTGCATATTTCTTGCACCTCCTAACATTGGAAAATCTTAATCAGAAGTAGCTGGGTAGCTGGTCACGCAAGGTTATAATAATTGGAAGAAAGCCATTGAGAAATTTAATAATCAACGAAAAAAAAAAACAAAAAAAAAACAATATCATTTCAGGGCTATTGCAACTTACGAAAAGCTACAGAATATTCGAGATGGAAAATATATTTCAGTCGGTCAACAAATTGATGTGGGAAAGGCATCACAAGCTGGTGTAAATTAGAAACAATTAGAACCGATTATAAAAATTGCAATTTTATGCGATTGAGCAGGAGACATTCGCCAATGAAGGCAACTTTCGAACTTTACTAAGAACAAGAGTCGATGCGGGGGATGAAAACTTCACTGAACATTTTAAGCATTCTGCCAAAAACGCTACCTTTATTAGCTGGAACATACAAAACCAAAGTGTAAACGCGTGTAACAATATCAAATTGAATCGTTTGGTAGAAAAAAAAATTAATTCGGCAAAATGTTTCTCATTTCTTGATGATGAAACTTGTGACATTTCTACTACTGAACATCTTTCCTTGTGTGTCTGGTATATAGATGAAGAGAAGGACAACAAAATTTGTGAAGAATTCTTACAATTCATTCCTGCAGCAAACACAGCAGGAAAAATCTTGCGCGGCAAAATATTAGAAGGATTAAAGACGTATGATATCGATTTGTCCTATTTACGTATGGGCAAGGGTTTGATGGTGTCCCATCAATGAGCGGAAAGTTTAACGGATTTAAGTCCCACATATAAATATATATCCGCAAGCTTTATATGTTCATTATGCCTCATATAGTTTAAATTTAGCACTTGAAATGTTATATCTATGACAGAAATAAGAAACTGCATTGGCATAATTGAAATGACAAACAATGTTTCAATACTCTTAGTAGACAAGACGTCCTCCTCAACAATATTGACAAACATACACCGTAAATTAACCCTCTCGCTGGGGAACCCGAGATTTTCTCGGGGATGCATTTTTCCGTCTAATTAAACCTCCTTGATCATTCCCACCAGTTATTTTTTTATTGTAAATTTTGCCTTATTTAATCGGAGCATTTTCCCTATTAAATTTCCAGACCAAAATTTTTGTTTTGAAAAACCGGTGACAAAAGAATAAAAATTCATAAATACACAATTTTTGAAGCTATTTTGATAAAATAATTACGCAGCGAGAGGGTTAATAACCAAAAACTACAAAAAGTTTGTACAACTAGGTGGGTGGGATACCATAAAGCTATTATGACCATGATAGAATTATATGATTGATAGATTTGAAACAATTGCAACTTGGGAAGACAGAAACTCGTCTTCTAAGGCAAAACTTTTGAAAAATTCGTTATGTGAATTTGGTTTTCTAATTTCTTTATTTAGCTTACAGAATATATTTGCATACACTTTACGCTTGTCTAAATAATTGCAAAAATCTGCCAGTGACCTTTTAATTGCCTGAAATTTCGTTGACGGTTTTGTGGCTCCCTTAAATACTATTCATAAATCCCCAGATATTTCTTTCAAGGATATTTATGATGAAGCTTGTATGAAAACCAATAACTTTCATATTGACATTAAAATGCCAAAAACTGCATCAAAACAAACACAAAGATCCAATGTTCCAGCCGATTTTATTGAAGAGCATTTCAGGAAAAATATTTTTATTCCATTCGTTGATCAAATGTTCACTAAACGTCACTGAACGTTTCACTCGGCACCGCAACATTTTGAATTTTTTTTTCTACATAATGGAAAAAATGCTCCAACAGCGAGTGAAATGAAAGATTTTCGTCAATTGTGTGAACTTTATTTGCATGATTTGCTTTCTACAAATTCAGAAATTTTGAATGCCGAATTTGAGTTTAGCTACAGAAAATTTGAGAAATAGCTTTCAATAACTCGATGCAAGAATGCCGTTGAAGCAGTTTCGAAATGGAACAAAATGTTGTACCCCAACATCTACAAATAACTAAAGATATTTGCAACGCTTCTCGCTACAACTTGTCTCAGCGAAAGGTAATTTTTATCATTACACATTTTAAAAACTTACTTTAGATCCACAATGACAGAATCAAGATTAAATGGGCTGGTTTTGTTATATATACACAGAGAGATTAATGTAACAGCGACTGAAGTAATTCAAAGCTTCGTAAAAAAAAAAAAAAAAAAAAAAAAAAAAAAAAAAATGTGTAACAATATTTTTAATTGAATTTTATTGAATTTTTGAAGTAATTTTTTTATCCGTTTAACTCGGACCCATAGTCGGCTAAGCCACGTGGGCAGTAGGGGCATCTACCCTTTCCACGACCATAGACAAAGCCTCTACAAGAATTTACTGTCATGCTCCACAAGAGATTAAATTCTCTATTAGTTTATTTTTTTAATTTGACTCATTTTTCGAGGTTTTATATCTATTTTAAATTCAAATTTTCAGCATTTCGAGAGATATTTTTTACAGATTTTAGAAAGTGATATTAATTTAAACTGTTGCCAACTGTATAAACAGCGGAAACAATAATGTTTGCTTAAAAAATATATATATATATATATTTATACGTGTAATAAATTAAAAATTTATTTACACGTGACTATTATAAACAGAAAAAAACATTTGGAATTAGAATTAAATAATTATGTACAAAAAGCAGGAACTTATTAAAAATTACGTCATAAAAACTATAATTACACGTGAATTTTAAGAGAGAAAGGAATTTGTAAAATAATAAATTTATTAACATGCGTTAGAAGTCTTATATAGGAGAAATTACGTCATAGTTACGTCACATTACAGTTATTACATAAAATGAACACAAAATAATATTGCAAAACGGTTTAAATTTACAAATTGCGCTAGACATTTATTTGATATTTTGAGAGGATACTTTCCAACTATTTTTCTTAGGAAAGCGCAAATAATATTTTATTTCTAACACAAGTATTTTCACGTGAATATTAAAAAGAGAAAGAATAGTTTGGTCAAAATTACGTCAGATTAAAAACGATACATTTAAAATGTCTTATTTAAAAGAACTTTATTTCCACTTTGTTAAAAAATACCGGGAGACAAAGATTCTGTTTACTTAATTCCTTTTATATTAGCTTATTTTGAAATGTTTAACTGATTTTATTTAATCAAAGACGAAAACAGCTATTGTATCTTTTAACAGCAGCTGATTTTTCCTTAAAATTCCCCAATCAAAGAGAAATGAATAGAAACCCGTTTATAGTGAGATCGCCACTGTTTTTTAAATTGTAATTCAATCTTTCAAAATCTTTTTAAAGCCGATCAAATTAGCGTGCTTTTAGAGACTGCGGTGTCTGAACGGGGTTGGCGAGTGTAGCTCGTAGGGGCCGAGCCCCCTAGTTCATTAAAATAAATAAATAATTATTAAATACTGAATTAATTACGGTAATTTGATAATTAATTAGTGTCTCTTTGTAATTTCCTACTGCAATCAAAACTAGAGAAACGTTGCCCCCACTAAATTTATTTTGTTTCGCCGCCAATGTTCGGCCCCCTCCAAGATAAAATCCTGGGTGCGCCACTGTAAAGTTTAGATTAATTACGACAATAATTTATAATTATTATATTTATATTAGTAATAATATTATTTACTTGTAATGATTTTGAACTGTCAGAATTAGCTTTTAACTGTAACCCATTAATATGGAGGGATTTTTGCTGTGATTGTGGGAAGCATCATTATGATTCAAATATTGTATTTTTAAAAAATTGTATGACTTTATTGCTGCGTAAATTTTTAACTCACATGTTTCATATTTATTTCTATTGTGCGTGACATTGTTCTGTCCGTGTCTTACACATTGATTAATTATATGTTTATTTCATATTTATGGTAGTGGTTAATTGGGCAATGGAGGAAATAAGCATTTAACTGCAGCTTATTATTTCTTCCTCAGAAATTAACCGCTTTTTACTGATGATTTCATAATATTGCCCTTGAAAACGAGTTACGAATCATTAATTCCAATTTTATTCATAATTGTTCTTTCATTTTAAGTTCATTTTATAATTTTTCTTTTTGAATTAATGAATTTTCAATTTTGATATCATACATTTCATGAAAAGGATTTGTTGATGCTGGCAATTATTCATTATTTCAGGTCTTTTTTCATTGCTTAAATTGTTTTTGTTACAGTTTTAGAAAATATTTCAAATATTTAGGATTTCCTACATATATTTCTTTTTTTACCTGTCTTTTTATGAATTCGCCTTCCTGTTGTTTTTCCTTTCGCCAATTTTGAATGATTTAATTTTTAATACTTCATATATGATTAGGATATAGGTTTATTAAAAAATTTCATTGATTATTAGTTAAATTAATAACAGTTAATCCAAATTTATTATGTACTAGCAAACCTCGCGGCTTTGCTCGCGTAATATTTGAAATATGCCAAGTGATATTTATATGTCTAATTTTTATTAAAAGGTACTAACTAAATTTTTACTTATTACTTATAAGAATAATTCAAAAATTACTATTTAAAACACAGTTTGATTACACATCATTATTACACTGCATTAGGCAGAAATGAGACTTAAATTAATAAAACTAAATAAATGATAATTTAGAAAATATTTTGAAACCTTTATGCTCATTTAATACGCCCATTTCAGTATTCATTTGAAGTTTTGAATTTTTTAGAAACCATCCTCTTACATCTTAAAATTAACTATCATATCAGATTCCAAGTCTTACCATCTCTCTCAACAGAAAGGGCTATGTTGAATTAGGAACTATCACCATTAATTTGCCAACATTAATTTTGAAATCGGTTTGTTATTTTTAATATTCCACAGAAAAGTAATTTAGAAAGCTTTTAAAGGCCTTTTATAGAGCGTTTGCTGTTCCTGTAAACCCCAGGTGGTAGAATCATCGGCCCATGAAGGATCAGAGACTGTTACCATTGATTCGCAACTATTACTTTTATAATCAGTTTATATCCCCTGAAATTGCATAGATATCGTAATTTAGGACTTTTTTAGAATGCTTTTCACACCTCCCCTTCGCTTCACCCCTTTTTAATTCGAATTTATTTTCGATAGTCCTTCGAAGGCATTTATATTTTATAAGTAACTACCATGCAATATTTAAAGTTTCTAGCCTTTTCAGTAACACAGTAATCGCAATTTAGAAATTTTTTAGCTCCTGCAACCCTCTGGTGGTAGTGGCACAGATATAAAATATAGCTTATGTTTGAGCAGGTTCTAACACCAACAATTTGTCATCATTATTTTTTTAATCGGTTTAGTATTTGATAAGATTGCATAAAATTTGTAATTTATAACGCTTTTCGCTTACTTCATCTTTTTAAATTTGGAATTATCTTTCGACTGTTCTTAGAAAGAAGTTGCATCTTGTAAGTAAATACCATGCCATACTTCAAAGTATTAGACCCCTCAGTTGTGCAAAAAACGCAAATTAGAACATGTTTTGATTTTGCAACCCTCAGATGGTAGTGACAGCAACATAAAATATAACCTATGTTATAGCAGGGACTATCACCATTGATTTGCAACCATTACTTTTGAAATAGCTTTGGTATTTCCTGAGATTGAGTATAAATCGCAATTTAGAACGTTTTTAGAACGCTTTTCGCGCATTTTCACCCTTTTTAAATTTCTAATTTTTTCGAAACTGTTCTTAAAGATCATTTATATCTAATAAATATGTACCTTGCCTAATTTTAAGTTGCTAGCCCGTACCGATCACAAAAATCGAAATTTAGAACGCTTTTTTGCTCCTGCAACGTCTAGGTGATAGTGATACCGACATAAAATAGAGTCTATGTTAGAGCAGAGTCTGTCAGCATCAATTTCCTACCATTTCGTTTGAAATCAGTTTGATTCTTCCTGAGATATCGCTGACAAATCGGCATTTAGAACATTTTTAGAACGCTTTTCGCGCATTTTGCTCCTGCATCTCCTATGGGGTAGTGGAAACAGATGTAAAATATAGCCTAACTTGGAGCGAGATCTGTCAGCATAATTTTTACACCATTATATTTGAAATCGGTTCAGTACTTCCTAAGATTGCATAGAAATCGCAATTTAGAACGTTTTTTACAACGTTTTCGCGCATTTTGACTCCCTTTTAAATTTCGATTTTTTTAGGAAATGCCCTTAGAGATCATTGAAATCTTATAACTAACTACCATTCCAAATTTCACGATTCTAGGCCCTTCCGTAATGCAAAAACCGCAATTTAGAACGTTTTTCCCCTGGACCCCATTTGGGGTAGTGTCAGCGACATAAAGCATAGCCTATGTTGGAGCAAGGGTTGTCACCGTCATTTTGACACTATTATTTTTTAAATCGGTTTGGTATTTCCTGAGATTGTGTAGAAACCACCATTTAGAACGTTTTTTAGAACGCTTTTCGCGCATTTTCACCCCTTTTAAATTTCGAATCGTTTAAGAACTGTTCTTAGAAATCCTTTATACCTAATAAGTAGCTAATATTTCAAATTTCATATTTCTAGGCCCTTCAGTAACACATAAATCGCATTTTTAGAACGTTTTTTGATCCTGCACCCCTTTGGGGTAGTGGCACCGACATAAAACATAGCCTATCTTGGAGCAAGCGTTGTCACCATCATTTTGACACCAATATTTTTTAAATCGGTTTGGTATTTCCTGAGATTATGTAGAAACTACCATTTAGAACGTTTTTAAAAACGCTTTTTGTGCATTTTTACCCCTTTTAAATTTCGAATTGTTTAAGAACTGTTCTTAGACATCATTTATATCTTATAAGTAATTAATTTTCAAAATTTCATATTTCTAGGCCCTTCAGTAACGCAAAAATCGCGTTTTTAGAACGATTTTTGCTCCTGCACCCCCTTTGGGGTAGTGGCACCGACATAAGATATAGCCTATGTTCTAAGTTGGACTAACACCATCATTTTGATACCTTTACTTTTGGAATCGGTTCGGTAGTTCCAGAGCTTACCTCCTACAAATAAACAATTTTTACCTCTTTATAATATGACTAGCAAACCCCGCGGCTTTGCTCGCGTAATATTTGAAATATGCCAAGTGATATTTATATGTCTAATTTTTATTAAAAGGTACTAACTAAATTTTTATTTTATTAAAAGGTAATATTTTATTTTATTAAAAGGTACCTATTACTTTTAGGAATAGTTCAAAAATTACTTTTTAAAACACAGTTTGATTAAACATCCTTATTACACTGCATTAGGCAGAAATGAGACTTAAATTAATAAAATGAAATAAAAATAAATAAAAGATAATTTAGAAAATATTTTGAAACTTTTATGCTCAATTAATACGATCATTTCAGTATTCATTTGAAGTTTTGAATTTTTTAGAAACCATCTTCTTACATCTTAAAATTAACCATCATGTCAAATTCAAAGTCCTACCACCTCTCTCAACATAAAGGGCTATGTTGAAACAGGAACTGTCACCATTAATTTGCCTACATTAATTTTGAAATTGGTTTGTTATTTCCTAATATTCCACAGAAACGTAATTTAAAAATATTTTAAAGCCCTCTTTTAGAACATTTGTTGTTCCTGTGAGCCCCAGGAGGTAGAATCACCGGCATAAAATATAGCCTGTGTAGGATCAGAGACTGTTACCATTGATTCGCATTGATTACTTTTATAACCGGTTTATATTCCCTGAAATTGCATAGAATCGTAATTTAGAACTTTTTTAGAATGCTTTTTGCACCTCCCCTTTGCTTCAACCCTTTTTAATTCGAATTTATTTTCGACGTACCTTCGAGGACATTTATATTTTATAAGTAACTACCATGTCATATTTAAAGTTTCTAGGCTTTTCAGTATCACAGAAATCGCAATGTAGAAAGTTTTTAGCTACTGCAACCCTCTGGTGCTAGTGGAACAGACATAAAATATAGCTTATGTTCGAGCAGGTTCTATCACAAAAATTTATCATCATTATTTTTTTAATCGGTTTGGTAATTTATAAGTTTGCTTAAAAATTGTAATTTATAACGCTTTTCACTCACTTCATTTTTTTAAATTTGGAATTTTCTTTCGACTGTTCTTAGAAAGCAGTTGCATCTTGTAAGTAAATACCATGCCATACTTCAAAGTGTTAGACATCTCAGTTGTGCAAAAAACGCAAATTAGAAAATGTTTTGCTTTTGCAACCCTCAGATGGTGGTGACAGCAACATAAAATATAACCTATGTTATAGCAGGGACTGTCACCATTGATTTCCAACCATTACTTTTGAAATAGCTTTGGTATTTCCTTAGATTGAGTAGAAATCGCAATTTAGAATGTTTTTAGGACGCTTTTCGCGCATTTCCCCCCCTTTTTAAATTTCCAATTTTTTCGAAACTGTTCTTAAAGATCATTTATATCTAATAAATATGTGCCTTGCCTAATTTTAAGTTGCTAGCCCCTTCCGAACACAAAAATCGAAATTTAAAACGCTTTTTTGCTCCTGTAACGTCTTGGGGATAGTGATACCGACATAAAATAGCGTCTATGTTAGAGCAGGGGCTGTCAGCATCAATTTCCTACCATTTCGTTTGAAATCAGATTCATTCTTCCTGAGATATTGCCGACAAATCGGCATTTAGAACGCTTTACGCGCATTTTGCTCCTGCATCTCCTCTGGGGTAGTGGAAACAGATATAAAATATAGCCTATCTTGGAGCAACATCTGTCACCATCATTTTTACACCATTATATTGGAAATCGGTTCAGTACTTCCTGAGATTGCATAGAAATCGCAATTTAGAAAGTTTTTTACAACGCTTTTTGCGAATTTTGACCCCCTGTTAAATTTCGATTTTTTTAGGAAATGTCCTTAGAGATTATTGATATCTTATAACTAACTACCATTCCAAATTTCACGATTCTAGGCCCTTCCGTAACGCAAAAGCCGCAATTTTAAACGTTTTTCTCCTGCACCCCCTTTGGGGTAGTGGCACCGACATAAAACATCGCCTATGTTGGAACAAGAGTTGTTACAATCATTTTGACGTCATTATTTTTTAGATCGGTTTGATATTTCCTGAGATTGTGTAGAAACCACCATTAGAACGTTCTTTAGAACGCTTTTTGCGCTTTTTCACCCCCTTTTAAATTTCGAATTGTTTAAGAACTGTTCTTAGAAATCCTTTATATCTAATTAGTAGCTAATAATTCAAATTTCATATTTCTAGGCCCTTCAGTAACACGTAAATCGCATTTTTAGAACGTTTTTTGCTCCTGCACCCCCTTTCGGGTAGTGGCACCGACATAAAACATAGCCTATCTTGGAGCAAGCGTTGTCACCATCATTTTGACACCCTTATTTTTACACCATTATTTTTTTAATTGGTTTGGTATTTAATGAGATTGTGTAGAAACCACCATTTAGAACGTTTTTTAGAACGATTTTCGCGCATTTTCACACCTTTCAAATTTCGAATTGTTTAAGAACTGTTCTTAGAAATCCTTTATATCTAATAAGTAGCTAATATTTCAAATTTCATATTTCTAGGGCCTTCAGTAACACGTAAATCGCATTTTTAGAACGTTTTTTGCTCCTGCACCCCCTTTGGGGTAGTGGCACCGACATAAAACATAGCCTATCTTGGAGCAAGCGTTGTCACCATCATTTTGACACCCTTATTTTGACACCATTATTTTTTTAATTGGTTTGGTATTTAATGAGATTGTGTAGAAACCACCATTTAGAACGTTTTTTAGAACGATTTTCGCGCATTTTCACACCTTTCAAATTTCGAATTGTTTAAGAACTGTTCTTAGAAATCCTTTATATCTAATAAGTAGCTAATATTTCAAATTTCATATTTCTAGGCCCTTCAGTAACACGTAAATCGCATTTTTAGAAAGTTTTTTGCTCCTGCACCCCCTTTGGGGTAGTGACACCGGCATAAAAAATTGCCTATCTTAGAGCAAGCGTTGTCACCATCATTTTGACACCAATATTTTTTAAATCGATTTGGTATTTATGAGATTGTGTAGAAACTACCATTTAGAACGTTTTTTAGAACGGTTTTTGTGCATTTTCACCCCTTTTAAATTTCGAATTGTTTAAGAACTGTTCTTGGACATCATTTATATCTTATAAGTAACCAATATTCAAAATTTCATATTTCTAGGCCCTTCAGTAACGCTAAAATCGCATTTTTAGAATGTTTTTTGCTCCTACACCCCCTTTGGGGTAGTGGCACCGACATAAAACATAGCCTATCTTGGAGCAAGCGTTGTCACCATCATTTTGACACCAATATTTTTTAAATCGGTTTGGTATTTCCTGAGATTGTGTAGAAACCACCATTTAGAACGTTTTTTAGAACGCTTTTTGTGCATTTTCACCCATTTTAAATTTCAAATTGTTTAAGAACTGTTCTTAGACATCATTTATATCTTTTAAGTAACTAATATTCAAAATTTCATATTTCTAGGCCCTTCAGTAACGCTAAAATCGCATTTTTAGAACGTTTTTTGCTCCTACACCCCCTTCGGGGTAGTGGCCCCGACATAAGATATAGCCTATGTTCTAAGTTGGACTAACACCATCATTTTGATACCATTACTTTTGGAATCGGTTCGGTAGTTCCAGAGCTTACCTCCTACAAATAAACAATTTTTTCCTCTTTATAATAGGAGTATGACTAGCAAACCCCGCGGCTTTGCTCGCGTAATATTTGAAATATGCCAAGTGATATTTATAAGTCTAATTTTTATTAAAAGGTACTAACTAAATTTTTATTTTATTAAAAGGTAATATTTTATTTTATTAAAAGGTACTTATTACTTTTAGGAATAATTAAAAAAATTACTATTTAAAACACAGTTTGATTAAACATCATTGTTACACCGTATAAGGCAGAAATGAGACTTAAATTAATAAAACTAAATAAAACTAAATAAATAATAATTTAGAAAATATTTTGAAACTTTTATGCTCAATTAATACGCTCATTTCAGTATTCATGTGAAGTTTTGAATTTTTTAGAAACCATCTTCTTACATCTTAAAATTAACCATCATGTCAAATTCCAAGTTCTACCACCTCTCTCAACATAAAGGGCTATGTTGAAATAGGAACTGTCACCATTAACTTGCCAACATTAATTTTGAAATTGGTTTGTTATTTCCTAATATTCCACAGAAACATAATTTAGAAAACTTTTAAAGGCCTTTTTTAGAGCGTTTGTTGTTCCTGTGAACCCCAGGTGGTAGAATCATCGGCATAAAATATAGCCTGTGTAGGATCAGAGACTGTTACCATTGATTCGCAACTATTACTTTTATATTTGGTTTATATTCCCTGAAATTGCATAGAAATCGTAATTTTGGACTTTTTTAGAATGCTTTTCGCACCTCCCCTTCTCTTCACTCCTTTTTATTTCAAATTTATTTTCGACAGTCCTTCAAGGGTATTTAAATTTTATAACTACCATGCCATATACCATGCACAGTTTCTAGCCTTTTCAGTATCATAGAAATCGCAATTTAGAAAGTTTTTAGCTACTGCAACCCTCTGGTGCTAGTGGCACAGACATAAAATATAGCTTATGTTAGAGCAGGTTCTATCACCAACAATTTATCATCATTATTTTTTTAATCGGTTTGGTATTTGATAAGATTACATAAAAATTGTAATTTATAATGCTTTTCGCTCACTTCATCTTTTTAAATTTGAAATTTTCTTTCGACAGTTCTTAGAAAGCAATTGCATCTTCTAAGTAAATACCATGCCATACTTCAAAGTATTAGACCCTTCAGTTATGCAAAAAACGCAAATTAAACATGTTTTGCTTTTGCAACCCTCAGATGGCAAGTGATCAGATGGCAGTGACAGCAACATAAAATATAACCTATGTTATAGCAGGGACTGTCACCATTGATTTGCAACCATTACTTTTGAAATAGCTTTGGAATTTCCTGAGATTGAGTAGTAATCGCAATTTAGAACGTTTTTAGAACGCTTTTCGCGCATTTTCACCCCTTTTTAAATTTCCAATTTTTTCGAAACTGTTCTTAAAGATCATTTATATATAATAAATATGTACCTTGCCTAATTTTAAGTTGCTAGCCCCTACCGATCACAAAAATCGAAATTTGGAACGCTTTTTTGCCCTGCAACGTCTAGGTCATTGTGATACCGACTTAAAATAGCGTCTATGTTAGAGTAGAGGCTGTCAGCATCAATTTTTTACCATTACTTTTGAAATCTCTTTGATTCTTCCTGAGATATTGGTGACAAATCGGCATTTAGAACGTTTTTAGAACGCTTTTCGCTCATTTTGCTCCTTCATCTCCTCCGTGGTAGTGGAAACAGATATAAAATATAGCCTATCTTGGAGCAAGATCTGTCACCATCATTTTTACACCATTATATTTGAAATCGGTTCAGTATTTCCTGAGATTGCATAGAAATCGCAATTTAGAACGTTCTTTACAACGCTTTTTGCGCATTTTGACCCCCTTTTAAATTTCGATTTTTTTAGGAAATGTCATTAGAGATCATTGATATTTTTTATAACTAACTACCAGTCTAAATTTCACGAATAAAGGCCTTTCCGTCATGCAAAAACCGCAATTTAGAACGTTTTTCTCCTGCACCCCCTTCGGGGTAATGGCACCGACATAAAACATAGCCTATGTTGGAGCAAGGGTTTTCACCATCATTTTGACACCAATATTTTTAAATGGGTTTGGTATTTCCTGAGATTGTGTAGAAATCACCATTTAGAACGTTTTTCAGAACGCTTTTCGCGCATTTTCACCCCTTTTAAATTTCGAATTGTTTAAGAACTGTTCTTAGAAATCCTTTATATCTAATAAGTAGCTGATACTTCAAATTCATATTTCTAGGCCCTTCAGTAACACATAAATCGCATTTTTAGAACGTTTTTTGCTCCTACACCCCCTTTGGGGTAGTGGCACCGACATAGTAAAACATAGCCTATCTTAGAGCAAACGTTGTCACTATCATTTTGACACCAATATTTTTTTTAATCGGTTTGGTATTTCCTGAGATTATGTAGAAACTACCATTTAGAACGTTTTTTAGAACGCTTTTTGTGCATTTTCACCCCTTTTAAATTTCGAATTGTTTAAGAACTGTTCTTAGACATCATTTATATCTTATAAGTAACTAATATTCCAAATTTCATATTTCTAGGCCCTTCAGTAACGCAAAAATCGCATTTTTAGAACGTTTTTGCTCCTACACCCCCTTTGGGGTAGTGGCACCGACATAGTAAAACATAGCCTATCTTAGAGCAAACGTTGTCACTATCATTTTGACACCAATATTTTTTTTAATCGGTTTGGTATTTCCTGAGATTATGTAGAAACTACCATTTAGAACGTTTTTTAGAACGCTTTTTGTGCATTTTCACCCCTTTTAAATTTCGAATTGTTTAAGAACTGTTCTTAGACATCATTTATATCTTATAAGTAACTAATATTCCAAATTTCATATTTCTAGGCCCTTCAGTAACGCAAAAATCGCATTTTTAGAACGTTTTTTGCACCTGCACCCCCTTTGGGGTAGTGGCACTGATATAAAATATAGCCTATGTTCTAATTTGGACTAACACCATCATTTTGATACCATTACTTTTTTAATCGGTTTGGTATTTCCTGAGATTATGTAGAAACTACCATTTAGAACGTTTTTTAGAGCGCTTTTTGTGCATTTTCACCCCTTTTAAATTTCGAATTGCTTAAGAACTGTTCTTAGACATCATTCATATCTTATAACTAACTAATATTCCAAATTTCACATTTCTAGGCCCTTCAGTAACGCAAAAATTGCGTTTTTAGAACGTTTTTTGCTCCTGCACTCCCTTTGGTGTAGTGGCACCGACATAAGATATAGCCTATGTTCTAAGTTGGACTAACACCATCATTTTGATACCATTACTTTTGGAATCGGTTCGGTAGTTCCTGAGCTTACCTCCTACAAATAAACAATTTTTTCCTCTTTATAATAGGAAGTATAGATGAAGTATAGATAATGTCAGTGTAATGTATTGATACTCAATTTATTAATTTTTATTTTTAAAAAAAGATGATGAATAGTAATATTATATAATGGTTATATATATATATATATATATATATATATATATATATATATATAACCATTATAAGTCAATACAAATTATCAACAACTAGTGTGAATGTATAAATAATAAAAAAAAATCATTCAAATTAAAAATTATGTATAAACCATTATAAAATTATTTTAAACAGATCCTTATAACAAGAGCAACATACAATTGAAAACACAGTTAACATTGACAAAATAGAAATATTTGAGGAACCAAGGCAGAATCATCAGGTCCTAACTGCCTTGATTACCACAAAGTACATGTACGGTTTCATCTTTCCATTAGCCATAACAATTTAAAGAATGCAAAAAAAGAACTACCTCATACGCACACAATAAATGCAGAAAATATAAAGCCAGAAATAAGATTAAAAAAATATGGATTGAAATGGATTAAAAAAAGAAAACCATACTACCAATTGAAGATCCAACCTGGGGTTAAATGATAAAGTGAAAAAATACTAAAATAAGGTATTTGCACATGTTGCCAAATTTTTTTTGGAAAAAGTATGAGTAGGACCAATGAGTAATAATGTAGAGTATAAGCAGATGTTAACAAAAAAAAAAAAAAAAAAAACAGTATTTCTACTGGAGAAGATATGGTGCTGCTATTTGTAGTATACTCCAATGTAGTTAATTCCAATGTATTAACCAATGAATAAATAAAATGCTGCCTCTGTCGTTAGATGATGCATTTTAAATGATTGCACAAGAATTTATTATTAAGAAAATTATTAAGAATTTATTATTAGAATAAAAACTAATAAATAATTAAAATAAATAGTTTAATGCATATTAATAACTAATATTCAATTAAGCTTTAACGCAGAAACTCTATAGAGATATTTAAAATGATAATGAAAAATATATAAATATATACACAACAATATATAACAATAAATTAGTAAATAAATTAATAAATTATAGTAATAACTAATAGTGAATTAAGCTTAAAACAGTAATTATATTAAATTTATATAATTGATAATTAAAAATATGTATATATAAACATACCAAAATATAAAGTTAAATAAGTAAAATGATGATGATATGGATGTTTCATTAATTAATGTTTCATATAAATAAATGTACTATACTATAGTATATTAATATATATTTTTAAATAATAAGTAACGATTAATGTTTCCATAAACGTGCATAAAATTTGAAATACATAATTATGGGGCAGAGGACAGAAAAAAGAATAAAATTTGTTATTAATACATACACTTTTTATGCTATTGCAATAGAATTTACTATGTATGAGATATTAATATGATACTTTCCGCATTGGGCTAAAATTTAAATAAAAATGTAACAGTGATATTATTAATTAATAAAGAAAATGTAAATATATTTAATTTAAATTAATAAATAAATAAATAGAACTATACATTTAGACATTGAATTGTGCCGAATCAACATCCATAATAAGATATGTATTATTGCATCGTAATTAATAAACAAATGCCCTATTTCTCTTTTTATTTAACCATTGCGTATATTATTCAGACAATGCCGCCCTCCTTCGTACTGTAACATCTACCCACACATCCATTTATTATATATATATATATTTTAATGCTGTGCAAACTTCGGAATATTCACTATATTGCATGTATTAAAAAAGACAATCTTCCAACATAGGACTGAATATAGGTGTTATTTTCCTCCGAAGATTTTTCTATAAGTCCACTAATCGCCGGAATACATCTGAAGTTTCGACAGATCACAATCTATCCTATAGACTCGAGAGTCTTTGACAGAATCACTTAGCCGAGATGTCCTTCGGAAAACAGATGAGCGATCACTGCTCAGTGATCAATTTCAGAGTCGGGGCAGGCCGTGAAGCACTCTTAATTCACAAGCCTCTAAGCTAGTCCTGTGATCAGCGGACTTTCACTTTGGAACATATGGTCAAAGAAGCGTAAGAAAATGGGGTGTGGCCCACCTGAAATCACGCGGGCGACTCAAAAGAAGGGAAGACAGGGATTGGTTGAGCCCCGACACCCAGGAGAGACAATTTTTGAACTTAGGTGAAAGTTCTTAATGAGTAGTTATTTAATGACAGAGGGTGAGCACAGCAAGTTGGACTTGCGAGCTTTCGCCGAGCTTTTACGGAGAATTAGATGCTCCAAGTTTTCGTTAAGTCTCTCATCCTGGCAGCAGTGCGCAGACTGGGTCTGCAGTGAACCACACGTTCATTTGAAACGCTTGACTCCTGACTTAAAGAGGTACTGTGGTTGGACCGTGAGTACACTGTATTTTGTTTTCAACGGGAGATTATATCTCTCAGCACGGGACAACCTTTACCCCGATTGTGAACATTTCACCGTAGATCAACAAAATCCGATAGACATTCCTTTCTAACTGAACAATTGGCTAATGAATAATAAATTCAACTCAGTCTTAGGGCTGCCACCTTCAACCTAGGACATTCTCTAAATTGTACGCAAACAAATATTGTTGCGTAGGTGTAACGAGCATGATTCAAATTGCGAGAATTTCTGTTGTCATTTGTTTTAATAAATTTCAATTTTTATTCTTCATTCAACTGAGTTATAATCTAAATACACCCCTTCGAAACAAGCCTTAATCCGCTCTCGCTACCACGTTACGAAGACTCGCACAATTGGTGGCAGCTCAAATACGTACTCAAAGAAAAAGACTTTCAAGAAGTTTATTGCTCAGACAGCCTTGGTTTCAAGAAAGCTATACTGCAGACAGCAGAGTCTCCTCTTGAGCCTACTCGAGGACAGCAACGGACACATCTTGCCAGCGCCCTGTGATCAACAGACCGTCAACGGAGAAAACCAGATCCCCTTCAAAAGTCCAGACGAAGAAGCCTTTGAGTGACCGGACCTTAAACTATGACGCATAGCCTCAACAGATGGGACGCAACTCAGTAATAAAGGTAGCTCATTTAAATTTTTGAGTAGCTTCTGTAAATGTATAAAAATTTGGTTAAAGATTTAACTTGGGAATCAATTTTTTTTCTTTTTTTTTTTTTTTTTTTTTTTTTTGAGAGAGTTCAAAATAAGGAATGGTTATATTGTTCAGGATTATTCGTAAGGCATCAAGCCAGAGAAAAGAATTTACTTTTTTAAGTTACTTAACTTGTTAACAGAGCTCAATCTACTCTCTTGGATTCGAGAAGAATAAGTGGGAGAATTTTCGCCGGTAGAAAAGGGAAGAAATTTCTTCAAGGGGGAATTTGCTACGGCGGGTCAAAAAAAAAAGGCCCATCGGAAGAGGTTTTTTTTATTTAGGATCGCAAGTATGGTTTTATCATAGATAGGGGGTGAGGAAGTTTATTTTTATATTTAAGTGTTAAATTTTAATAATTATGAAATTTTTCTCTGCAAATCTATTTTCTATGAATATAACACTGGGTATGACTTGCAAAGCAGTGCTCATATATGCGAAAAATAAAAAAGGCCTTCCAACAATTATATGTACAATTTCATTAACAAAAAAAAGTATGTGTTATACTGTGTTATAAATGTGTGTACAAGGATTTCAGTGCTAATTTTTTTTTCTCTCTTGCATATTGAATATTTTTAACAACAGGAGAAGGTATTCAACTAATTTCACAAAGTATTTTAAATTTATTCTTTATATGATGTATTTGTATTCAAAAATGTGTCTATAAAGGTATTTAAAGAAAATATATTTTTGGGAAAAAGTCGAAATTATATAAAGTGTCTATTGACAGGACTTGGTTCTCCAAAATTTTATTTGCAAAATTTGTGTTAAATTTAAGGTAAAATCTGGCACTGATTGCCGCACTTAGATATTGCCGGAAAATTGATCTACAAACTTTAGCAGGCGAATTAGGGGTGCAAATAGAAGAGGGTGATACAATACCAATAATCATCCAAAAAAATTAGCAGTCAAATAACTATAATGAGGATCTGGCAATTACGCAAGCTGGGTATATAGTCCAGGATAGAGAAGAGAAATCATCTAGGAAAAAAGAAGATAGGGACTTAGCGAGGGAATTAGAAAAAGCTAAGATTGAAAACGAAGAAAAACAACGGGAACGTGAATTTAAATTAGAAGAATTAAGATTAACGCAAGGCACAGACAGAAGCAGCTCCAGTGCTAGTAATCGCTCTGATAGAAGCCCAAAATTAAACATAAAATCTATTAGGCATACTTTCGACCCAGAGAAGTCAGACATAACTCTATTTTTAAATTTATTTGCAAGACAGGCAAAGAGGACGGGTATCGAAGAGCAGAACCTAGTCACGCACTTATTAGCCGTTTTGTCCATAGAGATTGCCGAATTAACCTTACGCGACCCCAAAGACGAGGTAGACAGCTTTGATCACGTCAAAGAAATACAGTTGGCGCGATATAGGTTAACTGCAGAGGCCTATCGTTTAAATTTAATGAGGCATCAAAAAAATCCAAACAGCCCATGGAAAGACTTAATCTTTGAATTAAATAGCTTTCAAGACGGGTGGTTAAATGGTTTAGGCATAAAAAGCTTAGAGGAGCTAAAAGACTTGCTGATTACGGAGCAAATTAAACGGAGAGTGCCGGCCGAAATTAAAGATCACATTATAGGTTCGTGGACAGAGTATAAAAAACCAGACAAGCTTGCAAAAGATCTGGACGGGTATGAGGCAGTAAAGGGCGCAGCGACTCGGAAAGGGTACGCGAGACCCCCCGTTGAAAAAAGATTCGAGCGGCCCAGATACGCGGAAAAAGACAACGAAAAACGGTTCGATCGCCCGAGTTATGGGGAAAGGGAACCGGGAAAAAGTCCCGATATTAGAACTAGTTGGAGGGAGAAAAACGAGAATAAAGAGAGGCAAAAAGTGTTCGAAAAAACAAAACAAAGCACTTACTTTTAATGTGGCAGTTCAAAACATTGGAAACGAGATTGTCCAGATTTAAAAATACCGGAAAAAGAAATAAGCACGGGGCATCATGTTAGGTGTAGTACGAAATTAGAAAAAGGTTTCGCACCATATTTAAGTAAGGGAAAGATAAATGGAGTAAAGATTACAGTTCTCCGCGACACGGGAAGTATGGATAATATATGTTCGAGAAAATTCATTAATAAAGGGCAATTAAACGGAGAAATCAAGTGGGTAAGACAACCTCTAGTCAGAGACCTTCAACGGCTTCCAGTAGCGGAAATAAAGTTAGAACTAGCGGATAAAAGGGTGATAATAACTAAAGCACTTATCACGGACCACGAGTCAGATTTGGATTATTATATCCTTGGAAGCAGAACACAAGAATTACTCAATTCGAATGAGAGAAATAAAACTAGAAGCGTACAGAAAAAACAACACGCAATCAGGCGAAACAGCTGACAATCTATAACGAAAATAAGCATGGGCAGAACTCAAAGTCAAGTCCGCAGGGGACCGGTCAATCGCGAGAGAATAACAAATAGGCTAGGAATACAACTAAGACGACAATTTACACGCAGGAGGATTTGAATGAGAATGACAGAATACCGTTTGAAAATGAAGCTTATAGCTTAAGAAAAAAAGTGAGACGGATTGTAAAAATGCACAAAACAAAGTCAAATCGTGTGGGGAGTTGATTTCCAGGTCACAAAACTTTTGAGACGACGGGGATTTAAGAAGACAAGCAGGCGTTACGGAAAAGGATTATAACGGTAATACAAAAAATAGAATAGAGACGAAATCGTCAAACTTCGAGAGAGAGAGAAGAATACAAGACAGCGCTCAAAAACGGAAAATAGAAAAAGTCTATGGGTTAGAGAGCCAAAAAAAGACACAAAGAAATAGGGATTCTAAGCATGTAAACCTAATCGATAGGGGTGTAAGAAAGGAATGGGAGGAAAAAGGCAAAAGCAACACGCGAAAAAATATTTATTAAAATAAGAGATAAATCAGCTGTTTACATTCCGAATTTTAACTCGAGGGATAGCGGGAAAAATTGAAGAATTGGAAATAAACCGGGTACTACAATAGAAAAAAAGATGAGGGAGATATGAGACACAGAGTATGGAACGATAAAAAAACATTGCAGCCATATCCTGGTGTTATAAACCATAGGCCAGACAATTACACACGTCATAGGTTTTTTTCGATATAGGGCAGTATAAGGCCCTGGGAAAAAAGACAGAAATTGTATATAATCAGCTCTCATCATATTATTTTTTTTCTAAGTGTTTATTGGAAAGGGTTTCTTTTTCATATTTATGTTGTAAGGGTGTATTTGTTTGGGTTTTTTTCTCTCAATTGTATTTTTTAAAGTGTAAAAGTAAAAAAAAAAAAGGAGTTATGGAAAGAATTTCTTTTTGGGAGGACTTGTGTAAATAAAGGGAAAAGTTAAGTAGTTATATATAAATGTTTAAGTGTCACTGAGCCACTCATTTTTTTAGCCTACTTCTGATTTTACGAATATTCCGTCCTGCGGCCAATATATTCTTTAGAAGAGAGGGGTGATTGTGCAAACTTCGGAATATTCACTATATTGCATGTATTAAAAAAGACAATCTTCCAACATAGGACTGAATATAGGTGTTATTTTCCTCCGAAGATTTTACTATAAGTCCATTAATTGCCGGAATACATCTGAAGTTTCGATAGATCACAATCTATCCTATAGACTCGACAGTCTTTGACAGAATCACTTAGCCGAGATGTCCTTCGGAAATCAGATGAACGATCACTAGTCAGTGATCAACTTCAGAGTCGGGACAGGCCGTAAAGCACTCTTAATTCACAAGCCTCTAAGCTAGTCCTGTGATCAGCCGACTTTCAGTTTGGAACATATGGTCCCAGAAGCGTAAGAAAATGGGGTGTGGCCCACCTGAAATCACGCGGGCGAGTCACAAGAAGGGAAGACAGGGATTGGTTGAGCCCCGACACCCAGGAGAGACAATTTTTGAACTTAGGAAAAAGTTCTTAATGAGTAGTTAGTAAATGACAGAGGGTGAGCACAGCAAGTTGGACTTACGAGCTTTCGCCGAGCTTTTACGGGGAATTAGATGCTCCAAGTTTTCGTTAAGTCTCTCATCCTGAGAGCAGTGTGCAGACTTGGTCTGCAGTGAACCACACGTTCCTTTGAAACGTCTTGACTCCTGACTTAAAGAGGTACTGCGGTTGGACCGTGAGTACTCTGCCTTTTGTTTTCAACGGGAGATTTCAACGGGAGATATCTCTCAGCACGGGACAACCTTTGTCCCGATTGTGAACATTTCACCCTAGATCAACAAAATCCAATAGACATTCCTTTCTGAATGAACAATTGGCTAATGAATGATAAATTGAACTCAGTCTTAGGGCTGCCACCTTCAACCTAGGACATTCTCTAAATTGTACGCAAACAAATATTGTTGCGTAGGTGTAACGAGCATAATTCAAATTGCGAGAATTTCTATTGTCATTTATTTTAATAAATTTCATTTTTTATTCTTCATTCAGCTGAATTACAATCTAAATACACCCCTTCGAAACAAGCCTTAATTCCCTCTCGCTACCACGTTACGAAGACTCGCACAGTGCTTTTTTAGTTTTTATTTATTTTTTATCTTTTTTTCTTACGCAATGTGTTAATTTTGTTGTAAGATCATTTAAGTGCTAATTATATATTAAAGAATACATGACTTTTTTATGAAAACCTTGATTCAATGTTCATAAATTAGTTTGTTAATGTTGTTGTTAATAAGAGGAGAAGAACATAAACTCTTTATTCTATATAAATGATTGAGGAGTATATTACGATATACTGAAATACGAATGTTAAACGCATTACTTTTGAATTTAAACTCTTTACGTTTGTCGTATTATTGTTTTGTTTTCTTTTAGTGCAATTTTAGATCTAAAAGGTTAATGGTATTGTTGGATAAAAGGTTTTTCGTTAATTCTCAATTAGTAGGATAATCTTCTGGAAATTGAGAAATATTAGACTGATCAGTAGCAATTAAAATTATGTCATCAATGTAACGATATAAATGTATGTACCAATTACAATAAGTGCGTTCATGGTGATATAAGTCTAATAATGAACTTGAGTACATCCTCCTTGTGGTATACCGACTTTCTGTTGATAAATTGTGTTATCTTGCAATATATAATTATTATGGATAATGAAATTAATTAGAGTTTGAAAATAACCTGATCGATATTCATTGGTAGAGTCAATTTATGATGATATTTTTAAAATAATGTATTTATTATATTATGTAGATCTAATATATTTTTTTTTTATTAGAAAGATCTTTGAAATCATATGTCGTTATATCGTTTACACATTTAAGATTTTTTAGAATATTGATCAATTGATAGCTATTTTTTTTTTTACTGTGTGTATTATCTATTGTTTTTGTAAGTGTATATATTTGATTAAGAATTTTTAATAGAAGTACGTTAGATCAGATTTTATCAATCTGATTTTATAATTCCTCTCAAGATTCAGTAACGATCTGATCAGTGGAGTATGCCAGCATTAATTCAGTTTGTAAGAAATTTGTCATGACTGCTGACCTGCGTAATAACTGCTATACTTAAGCATCTTGTTTAAAATGGAGACTCTACATATACGCTTTCTTTAATCGATTGCTGCAATATTCAATTCTATATTATATGTATAAACACAGGCCGCATTGCATCTTCAGATGGTAAGTAAAAGATTATCAACTTGTAAAAAATTGAGAAGATAATTATTTTTAGTCTGACGACTCCCTTTACACTGGGTTTTTCTCCAGATAAAAGCATTATTTTTTCGGTATTACTCATAGCCCTCGTGGTAGAAATGCGGCGACATGGCGACATCGTCGCAAAAAGGGAACTGCCCCTTGCAGAAAACTTTCATCTTCGAGTCACTAAATGCAGCTGATGGAAATAGACTTTTTTAGAAATTCTTCAGTAGCTCATAAATATTTTTGAAAAGCTTACTGGCGCGATTGAAGAATTAACTACTCAAAATCACTAAGAACACTGCAGAATGGCTGAAAAATGGATATGACGTGATGTTCCAAAATCCAGAAAAGCACAGATAAGCTTTCTCTCGCCTTTTAGCGCCGTGATAATTCGCTTCAAAATCTGCAGCCATTTTACTCATTTCCTACTTAGCCACGCCGTTTTTCTAATCAAAATGTCGTCTTTGGACAAAGTAAGATACATTGTGTGCGTGAGACTACAATGATTAAAACTAATTTAAAACTCACAATGCTAGATGTCATTCTGATGAATTTAAGTTGAAATTCTTAAATCTAAAAACGTTACAAGTATTTGTTACTGATATTGCAACCAAGGACGAAGATTATCAGAATCAAAAGAATTTGAATGAAGAAATTCTTCACGACACACAAAAGCTAAAAGCCTCAGATTCGAAGATTCTGCAAAAGAGCCCACCGTTGACTGCAGTAAAGAAAACAATATTCCATCATTAGAAGAGCCCACAATCGACTGCAATATAGATAATAGCTCTTCATCATCAGGAGGCCTAAAAGCTGTTTTACTAGCATATATGTTATTTCTTTTATGTATTTTAGGTAGATTTCATAAGAAATACTACCTATTGCAGTCGTTACCATGGTGCGACTTTTGAAAAATTCCTTCATAACTTTTCATTATAGGACCCCAGGAACCGAAAACCACCCCCACCTAAAAAGTTTATATATATATATATATATATATATATATATATATATATATATGTATGTATGTATGTATGTACTAAATTTTGTCCGCACGATAAAAGTCGCAATTATGCACGAATCACCTTCAAACTCGCCAACAACTTTGAGATGGCTAATATCTCGGCGGGGATTGAAAATGGGCGAAATCGGCCCAAGAGGGTGGAAATGGGGAGGGTTCAAAATTCTGAATACTGTCTTAACAGGATTCTGATAAAACCAGCTCTTACACAACAATGGCAGGAAAAAAAAAAAAGTTTTTCGTTATAGCAGTTGCCAACAATTAAAAAAAAAACAAATAATAAAATTCTCACCACAACAATTACTTTTCTTTTGCAAAATTTTCACGTGTAAAATTAAATAGTTTGACAAATTGAAAACAAATTGAATATTATGTCATAAGTTTCCTAGAGCAAGATTTCAACATGAAAACTCAAAATAAATAGTTTGACGAATTAAAAAAATATGTATATTGCGTCATATTGGAAATATAATGGACCTCAGCAGGTGGATACGTAACGCCATGTAAGTTTGAAGAAACGTATTAAAACATGATAAAAACCCGACTATGGAAATATTAACATATTTTAACACTTTAAGGTTCTCTGAATTTTTTGTAGCCATTTTTTAAACCTATTCCATATATATGTGTGTGTGTATTCGTGTATATTACAATTTTCACAAAAAGTTTAGCTCCCTACAGCTCGCTCTTTGTGAAGAAACTGGGTTTTATCTCTAATCTTGATCTAAGTTTTGTTGGAGAATTTAGTACTTAACATCGAAATCTACCTCCGCCTGTACGCCCGAGCCGGCAGGGATTTTTTATTATTATTGTGTTATGTATAAATTTATCATTTATTTCGATGATTAAAAAATATCACTGTGTAGAAAAATTTTGTTTTAACGAGACTTGCCGCCGAAACTTATCCACAGGTCTCGTAGCTATATGAGACCTGACCTATACGTCGGTAGGTATAAATAACAAATTTTCTATTTTAAGCAGATTTTAAATGACGTTAAAATCAAAAAACGTTGTCTTGGGGGAGTACTTAGGATTAATACTTATTTCTATGCAAGAGGAGATTTTAAATCAGGTAATTAATCTTAAAACAATTATAAAATGTTATTAACCATTTTCCACTGCGTACTTTCGGTATCGGGCTCAGTGTTCGATGAAATACTTTTTTTTGGGGGGGGGGGGTAAAGGGGGCTGAGCAGGGCCTGATTATCACAGGGGCACATGGGACCCCAGTTCTCCAGTTATAGGGGACCCCAAAATGCTTTTTGTGTACTCTCTGAAAAATACACATTGAAGAAAATTTATGTTTAATGCTTATTATGTACTCTCTGGAAAATACACATTGAAGAAAATTTCTGTTTACAGTTTTCATTTGATTGAGTATCAGCATTGAATTAATTACTTTACAACTATTTGACATCACTGAACTATCTCAATATTTGCAAACGAGTTCAAAAGAAACCTGAAAACTGAATATTATGTAAAACATTCTTATGTGAACAACTTAATCATTATAACTCTAATTTGCCTCACAGAAAAAAAAAAAAATAAATAAATAACGCATTTTTTTATTTTACATAAAACAATAGCGTAAAATTTAAACTACCATATGTAATGTATGTTCCGGTTGTAATGCATTTATTTTATAACTCGAGATTTTTTTCTGAAAAGGGCATTCAAATAGTATGTGTGCCCCGGGCTCCATATGGAGTTAATCGGGCTCTGTGACTGGGATTTCAAATTGTTGGGCTCAGACTCCGAAAACGGAGCCCGAATTCTTCTTAATAGAAACGATTTCTCACTTGGACTAAAATAACTCAGTTGATCACGTGTAAGAAAACTGACTGATCTGTGAATTGATTAGTCTTCAATATTGATCGTTTGCTGAAAATTAACTGGTAAAAGTTCCATAATCGGTTTTGGAAGCCCAGTTGGAGTCAAATACGAGCGATGATGACAATAATATGGTTCGAAGTGCATGAGAGCAGCTGTATAAAGATGGATGCATGTGTATATAATCAAATGTGCAGTATAGTCCCGATTATCCGAGTTAATATGGACCAAGCTCACCTCGGATAAACAAAAAACCTGGATTATCCATGTTTACATAAATCATTGATAACTAAGGAGATAAAACATAATTTTAATAAAATTTATTATTTTTTTATGTACTAATTACAGTATTTTCATGTCACTTCCAATGCTTTTATAAAAATGGGGAACGAAATTGTTCATGTGAAAATGCCTTTGATATTTTCTTGTTTGTTGGATGCTAAATGTTTCTTTGCTAGATTGTTACGACATTGTCAGTGTAATCTAAACTGTAGATGTAGCTTCTTCAATGTATTCAACAGTTTTTTACAACTGAACTCACAACTTTGGAATGCGTCATTTATTTCTGATGGGCATTTTTTTCGTCATTGCTGTTCACTTGTTCGCGGTTTCAACCAAGTCTGCAATCATCATAATGCCCTTTGTAGTTTCTTGCTGTTCATCCGCGTTCATCCACTCAGTTACGTATTCTTAGGTGCAAAGTTGCGGAGACAAGAAGTCTTTCTGGTGAGCTCAACAAAGATTAGTCATCACCAGCTTCATTTTCATCATTTGGCAGCTCTGATGTCATAATCTTCTGCTATGATTTCTGTAAAATCGTTGCCTTAACATTTTCCCACTCTTCGACAATCCAATGCACAACTTCATTTAGTGTAACCTGTTTCAGGAATTCTATAACTCCTTATTTTTCAAGATTTTCAATCAGTGTTCCTAACCAATTCTTTCTGTAGTTTGTTTTCAAGTTCTCAAGAAGACCTTGATCTAATAGCTGTATTAGTGAAGTCACATTTGGTGATAAAAAATATGCTTTGATAGCTTCACTTACCCGCTCAACAAAGATTCATTTTCGCCATTTGGCTGCTCTGATGTCGCAATCTTCTACTATGATTTCAGTAGAATTGTTACCTTAGTTTTTTCTCTCTCTTCGACAATCCAATACACAACTTCCTTGAAGGTAACCTGTTTCAGGCATTCTATAACTCCTTATTTTTCAAAATCTTGAACTAGCTTTCTTAATCACTTCTTTCTGTAGTTTCTTTTCAAGTTCTCAAGAAAACCTTGATCTAATAGTGTAAGGGACTAGTAAGTCTGTTATAGAGGCTCCCTACACTGTTAAAAATATCGTGAAACATTACCTCTGTTTTTAAAGGCTCTCTATTTTCTAACCAATGAGAACGCTACATAACCACCTATGAAGCGTTCGCATTGGTCAGAAAATAGATAGCCTTGAAAAACAGAGGTAATTTTTCACGATATTTTTAACAGTGTAGTTGTTTGAATGTGAACGTGGCGTAAAACATAACCTGTGTGCGTATCTGACTCTATACTATAGGCACTTTAATTTTCCTATGTGCATTTGGTTTTCCTTGGAGTCTACAGTTCCTCGTTTTAACTGTAACCGCATACAAACTTAGGTGTCGTTGTTCATTCTGCAGGAGTATGAATATTCGAATGAAAGTGCGATAGAGTGGATTTGGATTTGGGTCGTATTCTGCCATCTCAGCTAGCGAAGTTTGCGAATCAAATCTCGAATGTGAGAAAAACAGGTCGGTAAGCAGTTCTTTTTGAGAAATTATGTTCTGAAATAAAGTCTTTTTACAGCCACGGGCTGTACTAACCACGTTAAATTGCAGCTGCCTTTGGGCATTTTCCGATAGAAGTTAGCCATTGAATGCGTTCGTGGAAGTGAATTTTATGTGAATTTGTTTCGATTTCATATTCTTTTGAAGTTTATATTTAAATAAGATTGATTTTTATCACATAGTGTAGGCTAAATTCATCAAGATCTTATCTGCCAATCCTTTCCCTAAAGTTTTAAATAAAACAATTTTAACCTTATATTAGAGTCATGACCCCTCATTTACGTGGCGGCCTTGCCGGGTACACCACAATAGCTGTATTAGTGAAGTCACATTTGATGGTAAAAAATATGCTTTGATCTCTTCACTCAAACAGTTGCTCCAGATCTGGATGACTTGGGGCTTTGTCTAAAAGCAGGCTCTTCTCTTTTGAACTTCTTACTCTCTAAAAATCTTTCCACTTTCGGGACAAATGTCAAGAAAACCGAATACTTAAATTTTTTGCGCCTAGTCACAGCTGCTGAATTTCGTTTAGTCTCTTACAATCTTCAATTTATTAGCTTGCAAAATTTGCTTTCTATTTTTCTTGGCGTTGTTTCTTTTGAAAATTTTGCTCTGAAGAAAACATTTGGCAGGGAAACATAGGCTATCAAATTGCCTATGTTTCCCCGTCAAATAACATATTTAGAGAAATAGAAATCTTAAAAACGCACACATAAATCAGCGCAAAATTTATTACAATAAATGTCATAATTATCTCAGAACTGAAATTAACTTTACATCATCTCTTTCATTGAAAAATATCTGCAATATTTTTTACTCCCGTGACAGCAATTATAAATAAATTACCAGTAATCTAAATTAATACCGCACCACACAAATTTTAAAACCCCCCTTACAAATATCAATAGTTTCGTAAATAGTTACAAATTATACCGGTAGGTGGCAGCACCAAAAGCAATCTGAAACTCGGAGTGAAGGGGAATCTAAAAACACACACATAAATCAGCACAAAATGTATTTCAATAAAAGCTCTAATCATCTCAGAACTGAAATTAACTTTATATCATCTCGTTCATTGACAAAAAAAATCTACAATATTTTTTACTTCAGTAACAATAAATTATAATTAAATTATCAATAATCTAAATTCGTCCTGCTCCGCACAAGTTTTAAAATCCTGCAACAGATATACAATACGTTCGTAAATAGTTAAACATTCATGCCGGTAGATGGCAGCACCGAAAGCAGTTTGGAAATTTAGAGGGGAGAGAAAGCGCCTTGCCCTCCTCTGATCACATTTAAAACTTATTCTAAGTTAATGTATTATATGTACTAAATCCTATCATGTCACTGTTTAAATTCAATGCTAACATAAAAATTAATTATTTTCTAAATATTAATTCTGAAGTATTAATTCTTCTCTAATTCTCCCTCATCCTCTTTCTTCAGGTTGCTTTTCAGATTTCCTATATCATGGATTATTGGAATACGTGTGGCGAAAATATTATAATAAAAATATTATTTAGTTTGAGACAGAAAAAAAATTTATTATTTAAAATTATTGTTTAGTTACCATATGCAAACACACCTGACTTGGAGGTTTTTTCCATCATTATATTTTTTAAAATAAGCATTCAGAATTTTGATTCGATAATTAATATTGGAAAAATCGTTAAAGAATTAGATCTTTGAAATGAATTCATAATCTATCCATACTTACACCTATCTTTTATTTAGCATACGTATATGATGATTTTTTCACTATGTTTTACATACTGAATTACCAAGTATAACTTAATATTTGTATTTTAAGTTATATTCCACAAAAATATTTATATCTGTTTTAATAAATTGCATAAAACTATAATCCAGCATTATTCATTATATTTATTTTAGCAATATATAGTTTGACTTTGTTTTTGCTTATAAATGAAAATAAAGATCCTAATAAAGTATTGAAGAGCTCTAATAAATAAAAGTAAACGTATGGGTCGGTAATGTTACTATTTTGCTACTAATATTCCAAAATAATTTTCTCCGTAGATTTCTACAATGATTTGCAAGATAAATGTACAACATTTTGAAATAGCGCTCTGTAAATCAGAGATTTTATGTAGTGCTGCCATCTAATGTGAATCTCTATAGTTACAATTATAAAATAAATTGATTTGTTTATTAATTTACATATTTATCTAGATATTTTTTAATAAAAGTTAACATTTGCTAACGCATTTAGGGTCAGTGTTAATCTTAAAGGCTTATTTTGAAGGAATACAGTTAAAATATTTATAGTCAAGGACAACTTTATATTTTTATCCAAACATAATGCTGGAGGAATTGCTGATAATAAATATTGCTGCTGGAAAAAAAGAATCTCATGTAATGCTACCTAAAAAATCATGCAATACGAAATTTAATGTTACAAGTTAAAAATATACATTTTATTTAAAGCTTCTTAGTACTTTCAAGCTTTTCCAAGCTCTTCATCAGAGAATATTTTAATAACTAATTGCTGTTTATTTATACAAATACGTCACTTTGTTTTGAAAATGAGAGAGCCAATAATTATTAGAGTTGAAAGTAGAAGTAGCAGTTTTTTAGATTGAACTTAATTAGAGAAAATGTATATTACCGCAGATAATAATAATATATATTTTCTCTAATTAAGTTCAATCCAAGAAACTGCTACTTCCACTTTGAACTGTAAAACTCATTCCCAAATATCATGAACATTAGCAGCAAATTTGATTTTTTTTTTAACCTTGCCCAGACAAATTTGAATTGGGGAATTCGCAGCAAATCTCCCGCAAGGTATACCATCACCCACTTGCATGTTGTGAAACTGATGGCAAGACTCTTTAATTCTCGAAAGCCACGAAAGCAAAAAATCCCTCTGTTGAGAGAATAGACAATCAGCAGATATGCAGAAATTGCAGAAATTTTATTCGGTTGTCACCGCTTTTTTTAAACGCTATACTTATCAAATACCAAAAAAGGCTCGAATTGAAAAGTACAAATATTACCCTAACTTCTTTAGGGTGGTAAAAACGATGCACGCACCTTAACGGTGCGTATGCATTAATAGACCTGATCAGGTCTAATGACCCTTTCGAAGGGATTAAATTTATAGTGTAACAGTTTTAAACAGTTAATGTGGCATGGAAAGATTACTACTTTGCAGTAAGTTTGCAGTATTTTTTATTAATTCTTCGCCGTTAATTTGCAATAAATTTGATACAGCATGAATTTAACATGCACGATAAGTTAGATGCAAGTTCAAAGTGTGGTGACTTCGGCGTTTGCGTTATCTTGCTGCAGTCTTGTTATGAACTTTTAGTCTTATCATGCTGAGTTTGCTGTAATTTTGCAAGTTTTTAAAGCATGACTACTGCAAATTTTCTGCAAACTAAAAATTCTATATGGGTTGGCTCCCTCATTTTCAAAACGAAGTGACGTATTTGTATAAATAAACAGCGATTAGTTATTAAAATATTCTCTGGTGAAGAATTTGGAAAAGCTTGAAAGTACAGTAGAACCTCGATTATCCGAAGCAATTGGGAACGACCCTCTTTCGGAAAATCGAAATTTTCGGATAATCGACAATGCTTCAATTTTAAGATTAAGGACAAATATATGCACTTCTTATTATGGTAACAAGTGCTTAATTAAAATAAAGCAATTGCAAAATAGAAACATAAATAAATTACCTGAATTTTAATTTTGAAATTAAGTACCTTTTATATATTTCACAAGTGTTTGAAATAATATTTTGTTTGTCGCAGTTTCGATTGCCTTTACTTTGAAGCTCTATCACAACGTTTTTTATATTATTTATCAGTTTATCGGTATCACAGTCTTTCTGCTGCTCCAGCCATGCCAAACCTTTTCAAAACATTCAAAAGCTTCAGAATTACTAATTTGTTCGTTCCACTCCGCAAAACGGGAACGAACACGGGAACTCAAGTTAAATTTCAGTCTAATCAAGTTACGGGAACTCAAGTTAAATTCAAAGGAATTCTGAGAAAGCGGATAAAAATATTTATATGCACTCATGGTTCGGAAAGGACCGCTTGCACACAAGGAATATAATAGTTTAAAAAAAAAAAAAAGCTATCAAAATGGAATTTGCACACAAGAAATGTGAATGTTAAAAAAAAAAAACCTTTAAACTTAAATTTCGGTTAATCGAGAGTTTCGGTTAAAAGAGTTTCGGATAAAAGAGGTTGTACCGTACTAAGGAGTTTTAAATAAAATGTATATTTTAAAAACTTGTAACATCTCTTCTTTTATTTTTAGTCCCCTTTTAAGTAAAACAGTGAAGTTTTTAAAGTTCATATAATATATTTTACAAAATTTATATTTTAGAGTGAAAATTCCAAAAATAGCTAAAACATCTAGGAAGTGGCAAGATTTTTGGAACACATGTAATTATAGTCCACAGCCTAGTTCGCTTTTTAAGATGCTAAATATAAATATGAAAAAAGCTGAACTAATATTCTTGAGAGAAGTCCCCCTGGAAGAGAATTTTTAAACGTATCAACCTAAAAAAGCAATACAAAAATGTAACCGTTCAGAAATATTAAATTTTTGAAAATTTCACAAATTGTGTCGTTTATGACGGCCGATTATCTACACGAAGGATATAGGCCCGAGGGGGGGGGGGGTGCGCTCCGTGGGGGTCTTTCTAAGGGAACCTAACCGGTATTTACACAAGGTACCAAGGTTCCAAGAAAACCACGAAAAACTGCGAATGATTAGGCAGACGGGCGTAATTGAGTTCGAACCCGGCACCTCCCGTCAATCAGCTTTGAGAGCAGATCCTCTCGGCCACTGGTGGGATTTTTACGAATTGGAGAGCTGAAATAGTTTATTTTATTTTTCTTTTGATGTCCGCTCTGAAAGTTAAATTTGAAACATACAAATGTAAAAAGGAAAACAAAATTAAAACTCGTCTTCCACGGGGTGTTCAAGAGGTGTGTGCTGGGGCAACACCAATGCTATTACATAAAAAATATATTTTATAAAATACAGATACCTTGATAAATGTGTCGGATACAATTAAAGGTAAATAAAATTCCCAGTGAAAATTATTTTATTGACACAGCAACTATTCTGATTTAGAAGTAACCATAATAAGCTGCATAAACTTCATTTTATTCTGAAAATGTCTTAGAACTAAAAAAAGACCTTAAAATTGCACACATTTACTAAGAAAAAAAAAAAAAAATTGATGTTAATTAAACATTTAAACAAAATTTCAAGAAAGTGTCTTCTTCCTGAACTGAATATATATTTATAACACATGAAATGGCCACATAAAAAAAATGAAATATTACTTAATAAAACAGAAAAAATAATGTCTTAGATGCACATTTTTCTTATTATTGAATTAACATTATAAATAAAGATATTTAAGAATTATATATTTTTCTTTAACATTAACACATATTGGACAATTGCACCATAAAATATAATAAATAAACAAACAATCTTGCTCAATGGTGCACACTTTAAAATGCTGAATGCACACACTACATTTTTGTGTTAAAATCATTGGTCAAGTTTCGACTAATTATCTCTTGCACAAGAAGCTTTCGTCTCTAAACTTTGTGCCATTTTATCACCATATTTTCCTGAAGACGGCTGTAGAAATAGCTCGAAACGTATATTTTTAAATGTTAGTTTATTAAAGTTCGTATTTTGTGCACCATTGAGCAAAATTGTGTGTTTATTTATTATATATTTTTCTTTTATAAAAATACATGTAAAAAAGGTAGAACAATTTTTAGAACGAATATTTTACTCATGTTGTACATTTAATACTCATATTGTACATTTAATACTCATATTGTACATTTAATACTCATGTTGTACATTTAATACTCATGTTGTACATTTAATACTCATGTTGTACATTTAAGTAATGAAAGGAACTCAAAATGCAAGATGACGAATGCAAAAAATTCGGAGTTCGTCATGCCTTGACCGAGGTTAGTGACGTGCCTCAGTGTGCCCGGGCTTTGTAATAGCGTCGTGGTTGGTTGGGGTGGGGGGTGGGGGGGAGAGCTCCCCTGACAAAAACTCCCTAGTTTCTCTTACTCTTTAATTATATTTAAAGTCACTGAAGATGAATGCATTTGATCGTTTTTTTAAATAATTAAAAATTTATAAATTTTAGTTAGTTAAATTTGCAATAGGTATGGGGAATGACTGTTCCTCCCGCCGCCTTTTGTCAACAGCTATGCTAAATGAATGTACCAATTAGATAACACCTCCCTCCTTCCAATAAAAATCTGGTGTACGCCATGGAAATTCTCGTTCTGATCTTCAGCTCTCAACAAAACTAAAAATTATAAATATAAGGATCACTATCTAATCAAATGGTCTCCAACCTTTCGATCCCCACGGACCACTAAATTTATTTTCTAAAATCCTGCGGAGCAAAACAAAACACATTTGTACACTACTGAAGAGTAAACTTCTATTTTATTGATATGAAATGCGCCTATTTTATACAACAAACGCATAAATGAGTCGATAGCAAAGTTTAGGTTTTAGTTCGAAAATTCGTTTTGAAGCTTGGAAATTTGTTTAGATTGTAAAATCCATTTTTTTTTTTTCAAATATCGCGAAAAATTGGAAAAAGGTCTCAAACTTGGCGAGATTCTTTCACTTGCACCAGTTTTGTGTTAAGGATTAGTAATCTTGAAAGTGAATTTCCCCGCCAAATCTCGCGAATGTCGCCAACATTTCCCCAAATATCTCCAAATTTGGCGAAGTGTTTCCAACTTTGCAACTTCTTTTACTACCAACTATTCAACAACTTAATAATTGTTTCAACCTTCATTCCCCTTAAAATTCATTGGTCCGTAATGACCCCAAAAAGACGCAGTAATCGAATTTTCTCGAACATGTGACCTAGCCCGATGGTCGTCTCGCACCCCAAAACGATAGGATACAAAATTTAGTCAAAATCGTTAGAGAAGTTTTTTAGATAAAATTTACATACACACACAAGATTTGCTGGCATTATAATATATGACTGTGAAAAAAGCCACGCAGTTGAGCAATAAATTACTAACTCAATTACATTTCTCAATGTTATTACGCAAAGTTTGCTTACATACATTATTATTTTGAGAAAAAGTGTACATATTTTGATTTTCCTTTTTACACTTTTTTATTGCTTTCCTGAAAAACCCAAAAACTAAGTAGATAAAAAGTAATTCGAAAATTTAATTTTTTTCGCGATTAATATTGAAACTGAACCACTATGCATCGCATCATTTTATGCGATTTTAATAGAATGACCCAAATATGTTTTCCATTCTCAAAATGATATTTGTGTGTAAGGGTTTTTCCGCGATGAATATCATTAAAAATAAAAATTGTGACAGACATGCTTCTTGGAAGAAAATTGAAGTGTATGGTCATCTCAAAATTCTACCACCTCCCCCCACACAAACATAACAAAAAATAAATAGATAGATAAACTAGAAAACAGGAGTTCTGCTTTTTAAGAATTTAGTGTCGCCGCCGATCAAAAGGAAAAAAATATATATAAATATAGATAATACAAAGCATAATTCAGTTTGAAGTCATAATACTCACGGTTTTATTTTATATAAAAAGATGTCATTCGCACACGCTGAAGAATTTCATATTTACGATCCAGTCTTAAACAACATCTACAGAAAAGTATGCATTGACACCACTATCGCAGAATAATACACAAATCCAGCAAAATAGCAATGTCGTCATTCAAAAAACTCGACAAAAAAAGGGGGGGGGGATCTAATGATTCATGTGTTTGTAACATTAATTTGGATGCAAATTAAATATAGTTTGTAATATCTTCATGTTTTAACAGAAATCATAAATTTATATTTTTTCAGCATAGCACGTATTTTAATTACAATTTTTTTTCAGTTATTATGGGGAAAATGGAAACCAAAAGATATGATAATCTACTATTTTTCATTACTTTCTACAGAAATGGAGTACTTCAGTTGCCAAAATTTAAAAAATAGCATTAAAAACTACAAAAAAATTAATATCTCCAAAATAAATTGAGATGCAATTTTCAAACAAATTGCATTTAAAAGTACATTTTTTCTCCTATACGACGGTGTAAAAATCGACAATGTACGATTCTTAGAAGTTTAAAAAATTGCAATAGAGATTATCAGTATTTAACAGTACAATGATGCATCTTGCTTTATTTTACGGCTGGCTTCTGTAACGTAACGTTATTTTTTACAGACGACACTTTAATAGCTGGCCGAAAGAAATAGCATATCGGAGGACTAATAAAATAAAAAATGAATTAAAAATTGCGTTCAACTACTTAATTCTATGTTTATAGTCTAAATTTAATCGTCTACCATTGCCAACATCAAAATAACGTCAGCGTTACGGACGGACAAGTTTGTGCTTTATAATATACTAGCAGGCTATGCCCGCTGCGCTGGTCAATATTTCCAAATGAACTTTGGATTAAACTAAATGGTGAATTTGAACTTGTATTTTAAACAATATGGATCTTCAGCTTGACCTTGCTCATCACTGAAAACGATGCGAACGCCATTGCGATATAATGTTATCTTAAGCGTTGGACAAAATTTAGCAATTAAGAAGTAATTGTTTTAGTTGATTATAAACAGCGCACATATGGTCGGGTAATGAGACCGTTATGACAACAGGAATTAATACCTCTGTAACTAATCAACATATAATGAAATCGTATATACTAACACCATTCCTAAAAGTCATGCAACAGGGCCACTTGTAACAAAATATGGTCTGTAGATTTTTTTAAAAAGGCTAAACTTTCATAATCAGGTTCACTTAATTTTTGAACTTTTACTGTTGCTCTATAACTAAGTACCCTTGAACAATATGTATACACTAAAACCTTTCCAAAATTATTACCTAACTAATTGTGGTATATCCTACGAAAGTATTATAAACAATCGGAATGAAATACAAATTTCCGTTGTAAATATATAGTAGATGATGATGATGCGATTTTGTGTAATAGTAAAGTTTTCGCTTCAAACATAAACGATGCTTTCAACATTAAAGCTAATACACCAATATGTTAAGTATCCGAATACGGAAGGTTAACTTAAATTCTCATGAGCAACTACTCAAAGAAAAGTGAATATGTGGCTTTTGTGATATTTTTATGTCAACCGGGCGCAGATAATAAATCAATAAAGATTGTTTTCATAGCATATTCTTATTTTATTATTTTCATTTAAAACACAAACCTTTCACTCATTTCATTTAAAATGCATGCCTTATACTAATTTCATTTAAAAAACTGAAAAGATAAACAATAACAGAAATAATGCCATAATTAAAAACAAAAAAAATATTTTTAATTTACATACGCAAAATGTAACTACTGCAGTGAGATGTGCGCACGGTTGTTATAAATGTAACCATTTTTTCTTCCTATCGAGGAGCAATTTATAAATCGCACAATATTATTCCAATTCCAATTTCTTTCATTGAGGAACCTATGACCGGAAAAAATGGAAAAAGACTTTTGTAGATTCTTCGGATGACGGCATCTGACGCCATAAACCGAGTTTATATATATGAAAATAATTTTTAAGTCGTTACAAACATTGCTTTCATACTTAAATATTTTCATTGGTACTACTTGTTATCCCGTCGACCCATTTCGCCAAATTATATAAATTGCCAAACCATTCGCCAAATTATATAAATTGACATAATCTTTATTTTAAATAACGAAATAACAAATAAATTAGTATAACATTAATAAAAATACAAATAAAACGTCGAAATTAAAATCACTTGATGACGTAAACACGTGTAGCTTGTTTAAATTCAAGTGAATTTGATATTTAAGATCAACCATTATTGGCATTTAATCTTATAGTTTGACGATAAATTTTTGGTCGACGGAATATCTAAGTAGTACATTTTCCATTTTTGTTTTATAACGCTAAATTCTCAGTATTTTTGTTTCCTTTTATTTTACATAAAATCACTATTTTTTAAAAAAAATTAAGATGCTTGCATTTTTATTTCAAACTCATAGAGCCGTTTTTATTTTTTAGCCAAAAGGGTTGATTTGAATTTTTTCCGTTGCTAGAGTAACGGATGTAATGATAAATATTTTGAGGTTTAGATGATAGAGACACCGCCAAATTAGAAAAATATGAAATGTGCCATGAACTGTTGGGCTTATAAAAATTTATTTGGTAGCATTCGATTCAGCATACAAAACTACATTAAAATATGCTATCATTTGACGCATAATTTTGATATTCGATTTTTTTCCCCTCCACGTGCAAAAACCATTAGGGGTGACACTTTAGAAAGTCCTTTCTTAGCAGAAGTCTATGTCATAAGAAGTATTTTTACCACGATTTTCAAGATTTTAGGTTCAGTAGTTTGCGCTGTGCGTTAATTAGTCACCTAATCCAGACTTTATTTTATATACTATATTAGATATTCCATTTTGCGGTGAATCGATGATCGAACAATATCATTTGAAATATTACATAACAGAGGAGAAAGTACGAAGAAAGACGAAGAAGAAATGACGAATTACAAAAGACTTGTATTTTTTTTTTTTTTCAAAATGTTGAATTTTTCGATAGTAATAACGTATTAAAACATAAATTTCTTTAAAAATTATCTTTATTTCCTAGATTTCGAATCTGTGAATTTTCCTATAAATGAAATTGGCGGTATGACTTGAGAAAAAATGAAATAAACAATAGATAATATTTGCTTATATAAAATGGGTAATATTCGTTGATCTGAGTTCGAGTTTATAAATATCACATGCTTTCGGAATTACGGCGAAAAACATTTTAAAAAGTATGAAATTATTTTACAATATGTATGTGTGGCAGAGATTCACACTGAAATTTAAACATTCGATTCCATTTTTAAAATATTAACTGATATCTATATAAGTTACAATTGAATATGAAAATGTACTCAAAAAATGATCTCTTTCACCTAAAAAAACACCATTTGTGAGAACATCCTCAAGCTAATGTCACGCTTATGCATTTTTGGCTTAAAATCACATTGTTTGGCGACAAAAGAAAAATAAAAAATTGTAAAGAAACAAATAGTAATTACACATGTGACTCACAATTACATCTGCTTGTTTCTTCTATAAGTCACGTGATGGGACAATTAGATATAAAAAAAAAAGAAAAGAGCAGAACAGAAAGAAAATGTCGTTAAAATTTCATCTAATCAAATTTTTTGATTCGTTTCCATATCTAACGCAAGCGATAAAGAGCCAAATATTGCGTATCAAGTGTAATATTTCTTATTAAATTAATTTTTAAGCATTACAAATATTTCTTTCAGGTTTTGATTAAATGTTTCCGTTTTTTAATATTATCACTCATTAAAACGGATTTTCTTTTTCTTTTTTTTTCATTTAAATAAAATTAGTAACAGTTTTTCTTTTATTTTTCGAGGTTTAATAGCCGTTTCAATTTTTTTTTATCAACGATGAATTTCGCCAAGAAATAAAATGGTAACCTTATCGCCCAAAATAACAGAATTTTCCGTCATAATTCTAAAACTAATATAGGTAGAATAATGTGTTATAGCTTAAAACCTTCCCTGAAACAATACCTATCTAACGGTATAAGTTCCGTAAAAATCCATGCAGTAGAACTCGAAATCTAGGTGTTCGGAACGAAATTTCCGTTTGGATTTTATATATATAATAGATAATAGAATAGATAATAGATTTTATATATATATAATAGAATAGATAATAGATTATGTGTTACGAACTATCTCAAAGTTTAAAACAGATCGCATTGTTAGATTTCCCAATTTTAACAATATCGCGTTATGTTAGTTCCACATTCCACCACCAGGGAGCGCACTCTATTCTTAACGAAAGCGTATCCGAACGAAACTCCTTCGTGCAACCTTTCCGTAGATACATGAATCGGGAGGGTGGCGGTCTTAACGAATAATGTAAGATAATTGCTGAAATTACTACGAAAAATATGTTAAAGGGGCCCTACGCGGGCCCCTAATAGAGTTAGAGGAAATCGAAAGACGGCAAAATAATCGCGGGGAAAAGTTTGCTTGGGTGCTTCGGAGCTACTTTTGGCGCGAGATCTAAGCTCTACGACCAATAGGAGTCCAGATATTTAAGGAAATATGAAGTTACAAAGTTCAATATAAAATAATTTTCCGTAATAATTCTATAACTAATCTAGGTAGAATGATGTGTTATAGCTTAAAACCTTCCCTGAAACGATACCTATCTAACGGTATAAGTTCCGTAAAAATCCATGCAGTAGAACTCGAAATCTCGGCGTTCGGAACGAAATTTCCGTTTGGATTATATATATATAATAGACTAGCAGGCTATGCCCGCTGCGCTGGTCAATATTTCCAAATGAACCTTGGATTAAACTAAATGGTGAATTTGAACTTGTATTTTAAACAATATGGATCTTCAGCTTAACCTTGCACATTACTGAAAACGATGCGACCGCCCTTGCGATATAATGTTATCTTAAGCGTTGGACAAAATTTAGCAATTAAGAAGTAATTGTTTTAGCTGATTATAAACAGCGCACTTATGGTCGGGTAATGAGACCGTTATGACAACAGGAATTAATACCTCTGTAACTAATCAACATATAATGAAATCGCATATACTAACACCATTCCTAAAAGTCATGCAACAGGGCCACTTGTAACAAAATATGTTCTGTAGATTTTTTAAAAAGGCTAAACTTTCATAATCAGGTTCACTTAATTTTTTAACTTTTACTGTTGCTCTATAACTAAGTACCCTTGAACAATATGTATATACTAAAACCTTTCCAAAGTTATTACCTAACTAATTGTGGTATATCCTACGAAAGTATTATAAACAATCGGAATGAAATACAAATTTCCATTGTAAATATATAGTAGATGATGATGATGCGATTTTGTGTAATAGAATTCATAGTAACGTTTTCGCTTCAAACAAAAACGATGCTTTCAACATTAAAGCTAATACACCAATATGTGAAGTATCTGATTACGGAAGGTTAACCTGAATTCTCATGAGCTTGAGTTCATCAAAAATCATCGTTCATCAAACTCAAAGAAAAGTGAATATGTGGCTTTTGTGATGCTTTTATGTCAGCCGGGCGCAGGTAATAAATCAATAAAGATTGTTTTTATAGCATATTCTTATTTTATTATTTTCATTTAAAACACAAACCTTTCACTCATTTAATTTAAAATGCATGCCTTATACTAATTTCATTTAAAAAACTGAAAAGATAAACAATAACAGGAAATAATGCCATAATTAAAAGCAAAAAAATATTTTTAATTTACATACGCAAAATGTAACTACTGCTACTGGGAATTTTAAAAATGCTGTCAGCGAGATGTGCGCACGGTTGTTATAAATGTACCCATTTTTTCTTCTTATCGAGGAGCAATTTATAAATCGCACAATATTATTCTAATTCCAATTTCTTTCATTGAGGAACCTATGACCGGAAAAAATGGAAAAAGACTCTTGTAGATTCTTCGGATGACGGCATCTGACGCCATAAACCGAGTTTATATATATGAAAATAGTTTTTAAGTCGTTACAAACATTGCTTTCATACTTAAATATTTTCATTGGTACTACTTTTTATCCCGTCGACCAATTTCGCCAAATTATATAAATCGCCAAACCATTCGCCAAATTACATAAATTGACATAATCTTTATTTTAAATAACGAAATAACAAATAAATTAGTATAACATTAATAAAAATACAAATAAAACGTCGAAATTAAAATCACTTGATGACGTAAACACGTGTAGTTTGTTTAAATTCAAGTGAATTTGATATTTACGATCAACCATTATTGGCATTTAATCTTATAGTTTGACGATAGATTTTTGGTCAACGGAATATCTAAGTAGTACCTTTTCCATTTTTGTTTTATAACGCTAAATTCTCAGTCATTTTTTCCCTTTTATTTTACATAAAATCACTATTTTTTTAAAAAATTAAGATGCTTGCATTTTTATTTCAAACTCATAGAGCCGTTTTTATTTTTTAGCCAAAAGGGTTGATTTGAATTTTTTCCGTTGCTAGAGTAACGGATGTAATGATAGATATTTTGAGGTTTAGATGCCAAAGACACCGCCAAATTAGAAAAATATGAAATGTGTCATGAACTGTTGGACTTATGAAAATTTATTTGGTAGCATTCGATTCAGCATACAAAACTACATTAAAATATGCTATCATTTGACGCATAATTTTGATATTCGATTTTTTTCCCCCTCCCCGTGCAAAAACCATTAGGGGTGACACTTTAGAAAATCCTTTCTTAGCAGAAGTTTATGTCATAAGAAGTATTTTTACCACGATTTTCAAGATTTTAGGTTCAGTAGTTTGCGCTGTGCGTTAATTAGTCCCCTAATCCAGACTTTATTTTATATACTATATTAGATATGCGATTTTGAGGTGAATCGATGATTGAAAATTAGTCCAATATCATTTGAAATATTTCATAACAAAGGAGAAAGTACGAAGGAAGACGAAGAAGAAATGACGAATTACAAAAGACTTGTAATTTTTTTTTTTTTTTTCAAAATGTTGAATTTTTCCATAGTAATAACGTATTAAAACATAAATTTCCTTAAAAATTATCTTTATTTCCTAGATTTCGAATCTGTGCATTTTCCTATAAATGAAATTGGCGATATGACTTGAGAAAATAGATAATATTTGCTTAAATAAAATGGGTAATATTCGTTGATCTGAGTTCGAGTTTATAAATATCACATGCTTTCGGAATTACGGCGAAAAACATTTTAAAAAGTATGAAATTATTTTACAATATGTATGTGTGGCAGAAATTCACACTGAAATTTAAGTATTCGATTCCATTTTTAAAATATTAACTGATATCAATATAAGTTACAATTGAATATGAAAATGTACTCAAAAAATGATCTCTTTCACCTAAAAAAAACACCATTTGTGAGAACATCCTCAAGCTAATGTCACGCTTATGCATTTTTGGCTTAAAATCACATTGTTTGGCGACAAAAGAAAAATAAAAAATTGAAAAGAAACAAATAGTAATTACACATGTGACTCACAATTACTTCTGCTTGTTTCTTCTATAAGTCACGTGATGGGACAATTAGATATAAAAAAAAAAAGAAAAGAGCAGAACAGAAAGAAAATGTCGTTAAAATTTCATCTAATCAAATTTTCAGATTCGTTTCCATATCTAACGCAAGCGATAAAGAGCCAAATATTCCGTATCAAGTGTAATATTTCTTATTAAATTAATTTTTAAGCATTACAAATATTTCTTTCAGGTTTTGATTAAATGTTTCCGTTTTTTAATATTATCACTCATTGAAACGGATTTTCTTTTTCTTTTTTTTTCATTTAAATAAAATTAGTAACAGTTTTTCTTTTATTTTTCGAGGTTTAATAGCCGTTTCAATTTTTTTTTATCAACGATGAATTTCGCCAAGAAATAAAATGGTAACCTTATCGCCCAAAATAACAGAATTTTCCGTCATAATTCTAAAACTAATATAGGTAGAATAATGTGTTATACATTAAAACCTTCCCTGAAACAATACCTATCTAACGGTATAAGTTCCGTAAAAATCCATGCAGTAGAACTCGAAATCTAGGCGTTCGGAACGAAATTTCCGTTTGGATTTTATATATATAATAGATAGATAATAGAATAGATAATAGATTTTATATATATATAACAGAATAGATAATAGATTATGTGTTATGAACTATCTCAAAGTTTAAAACAGATCGCATTGTTAGATTTCTTAATTTTAACAATATCGCGTTATGTTAGTTCCACATTCCACCACCAGGGAGCGCACTCTATTCTTAACGAAAGCGTATCTGAACGAAACTCCTTCATGCAACCTTTCCGTAGATACATGAATCGGGAGGGTGGCGGTCTTAACCAATAATTTAAGATAATTGCTGAAATTACTACGAAAAATATTTTAAAGGGGCCCTACGCGGGCCCCTAATAGAGTTAGAGGAAATCGGAAGACGGCAAAATAATCGCGGGGAAAAGTTTGCTTGGGTGCTTCGGAGCTACTTTTGGCGCGAGATCTAAGCTCTACGACCAATAGGAACCCAGATATTTAAGGAAATATGAAGTTACAAAGTTCAATATAAAAGAATTTTCCGTAATAATTCTATAACTAATCTAGGTATAATGATGTGTTATAACTTAAAACCTTCCCTGAAACGATACCTATCTAACGGTATAAGTTCCGTCAAAATCCGTGCGGTAGAACTCGAAATCTCGGCGTTCGGAACGAAATTTCCGTTTGGATTATATATATATAATAGAAGATAATTGAAGTGTACTGTGAATGTTCAACTAATTAATTTTTAGAATTATGCCAATTAATAAAATCATTAAATCATTTCGTTGGTCATTAATCTAGAACAAATTTTCGATGATTAATAACTAACAAATGAATTAAATTAAGGATTTCCTTTAGAGGATTCTTTTTTAGAAATGATTTGCGGTTATTAGACGAGATCTCGGAATTTCCAAACCACAAAATACGCCATAAAAAAAGAACATATATATTAAAAAAGAACTAATATTTTATTTGTGAATAATACCGGAAGAAGAAAAGATAAAAAGAATATGTATAAAAGTAACAAGGTGGAAATTGTAGGTCAAACGTGACAAATGAGGTGCGTTCGAACTATGTATAACTAGTTTTATAAATATTCAGGTGCAATAGCTGTTGCAATCGTATGCAAAAATCCATGAATACAAAATTTATTACGATTATATACATTAATTCAGTAATACGGAAATAATATGACTCCATCTTAAATAGGACGTAATCACCATGGCAACCTAGAATCGTTACCGACCATGGGATATCATTGAATTAATTAAGGAAGATAGGATTTAATAAAATGAAGAACACTTTTCTTAATATCTTTTTAGATTTTGATTAGATTTTCATAAAATTTGGAATGACTCGACAAAATTCTGCTACGACTATATATATTAATTTTAAACCATTCGATCGGGTAGTTTTTGCGCTGTTGCATGCAGGCAGACGACAGATAGACAGACTACGTGCTGCCTATTTATATAATTACGAACGCACCTAAAAATAGTTGTAAACAGGAACAGCGAAATCATCAGGCAAACGGGGTGACTGCCCATCAGGGATCCGCGAATATTAAGGTCCTGTGGGGTCCTGCGACTTTTCGCACAGTCGAAATCATTTGCGTCTTTGCAAAATAATAATAATAGTTTTACACTCACTTTGATCATTTCAGTTCTTATTTTATTTATTAGCCCCCGACATACTTTTCCTTTCTGGCAGCAATTAAAGTGTCTTCCCTAAAAAATAACGTTCCGTTACATAAGCCGGCCGTAAAACGAAGCAGATGTACTGTTAAATATAATATCTACTGCAATTTTTTAAACTTCTAAACATCGCATATTTTCAATTTTTATACCTTCGTATAGGTAAAAAAATACTTTTAACTGCAATTTGTTTGAAAACTGCATCCCAATTTATTTTTCAGATATATTTTTTTTTAAAGTTTTTAATGCCATTTCTGTAATGGTGGCAACTGTAGTACTTTATTTCTGTAGAAAGTAAAAGGAAAATATTAGATTACTATTTTTTCTTTTCGTGTCCTTTTTTTTTTTTTTTTTTTTTTTTTTGTCATTTATTCATTAACAAATGAAAAAAAAATTTAAATTAAAATACGTGCTATTTTGAAAAAATACGGTCGCAGACGATTAGCCGAAAACCAAATAGCCGACAAGACATTTAGCAGACAGCACTTAGACGACAGGACGTTTAGCCGACAAGTACATTTAGTCGACACGTACATTTAGCAGACAGGACATGTAGCCGACAAGTACATTTAGCCGACAGGACAAGTAGCCGAAACGTACGTATAGCATACAGGACAATTTGCCGAAACGGACATTTAGCAGACAGACAATTGGACGACAGGCAATTGGCCGAACGTGACAATTAGCCGACAGGACATTTAGCCGACAGGACAATAAGTCGACAAGACAATTAGCCGACAAGACAATTAGCCGACAGGACAATTAGCCGACAAGACATTTAGCCGACGAGACAATTAGCCGACAGGACAATTAGCCGACAAGACAATTAGCCGACAAGACAATTAGCCGACAGGACATTTAGCCGACAGGACGATTGGCCGACAGGACATTTAGCCGACAGTATGATTAGCCGACAAGACAAATTAAACGACAGGATATTTAGCTGAGAGGACGATTAGCCTAGTTAGGTTATGGTTAGGATACTTTTAGGTTACGGATAGATTATAATTAGTTTACGGTTACGTTAAACTTAGTTTACGGTTACGTTAAACTTAGGTTACAGTTACGTTACGGTTAGGTTACAGTTAGATTACGGTTACGTCACAGTTATGTTACTTTCAGGTAACAATTAGGTTACGTTTAAGTTACAGATAGGTTAAGGTTATGTTACGGATAGGTTACAGTTAGATTACGGTTAAGTTATGGATAGGTTACAGTTAGATTACGGTTAAGTTACGGATAAGTTACAGTTAGATTACGTTTCTGCTACGATTAGGTTACGGATAGGATACAGTTACATTACAGTTTGGTTACAAATAGGATTACGGATAGGTTACAGTTAGATTACGGTTAGGTTCCGTATAGGTTACAGTAGGTTACGGATAGGTTACAAATAGGTTACGGTTAGGTTACCGCCAAGCTACAGTTAGGTTACGGTTAGGTTACATTTAGGTTACAGTTAGGTTATAGTTACATCACAGTTAGGATACGGTTAGGTTATAATAGGTTACGGTTAGCGTACCGTCATGCTACGTTTATTTTACAGATAGATTACTGTTAGGTTACAGTTATGTTACAGTTAGGTTATGGTTAGGTTATAAGTAGGTTACGGTTACGTTACGGTTAGGATGAAGTTAGATTACGGTTAAGTTACGGATAGGTTACAGTTAGATTACGTTTCTGCTACGATTAGGTTACCGATAGGATACAGTTACGTTACAGTTTGGTTACAAATAGGATTACGGATAGGTTACAGTTAGATTACGGTTAGGTTCCGGATAGGTTACAGTAGGTTACGGATAGATTACAATTAGGTTACGGTTAGGTTACCGCCAGGCTACAGTTAACTTACGGTTAGGTTACATTTAGGTTACAGTTAGGTTATAGTTACATCACAGTTAGGATACGGTTAGGTTATAATTAGGTTACGGTTAGCGTACCGTCATGTTACGTTTATTTTACAGATAGATTACTGTTAGGTTACAGTTATGTTACAGTTAGGTTATGGTTAGGTTATAAGTAGGTTACGGTTACGTTACGGTTAGGATGAAGTTAGATTACGGTTAAGTTACGGTTAGGTTACAGTTAGATTACGTTTCTGCTACGCTTAGGTTACGGATGGGATACAGTTACGTTACAGTTTGGTTACAAATAGGATTACGGATAGGTTACAGTTAGATTATGGTTAGGTTCCGGATAGGTTACAGTAGGTTACGGATAGATTACAATTAGGTTACGGTTAGGTTACCGATAGGCCACAGTTAACTTACGGTTAGGTTACATTTAGGTTACAGTTAGGTTATAGTTACATCACAGTTAGGATACGGTTAGTTAATAATTAGGTTACGGTTAGCGCACCGTCATGTTACGTTTATTTTACAGATAGATTACTGTTAGGTTACAGTTATGCTATAGTTAGGTTATAAGTAGGTTACGGTTATGTTCCATTTCCGTTACAGATAGGTTACGGTTAGATTATGAATAAGTTACAGTTAGGTTACGGTGTCTATGTCATTTAGCCGAAAACCAAATAGCCGACAAGACATTTAGCAGACACCAATTAGCCGACAGGACGTTTAGCCGACAAGTACATTTAGCCGAAACGTACATTTACCCGACAGGACATTTAGCCGACAGGTCAAATAGCCGACAGGACGTTTAGCCGACAGGACAATTAGCTGACATGATATTTAGCCGACATTTAGCCGACAGATCAAATAGCCGACATGACAATTAACCGACAGGACATTTAGACGACAGGTCAAATAGCCGACCTGACAATTACCCGACAGGACAAATAGCCGACAGGACAATTAGGAGACATGAAAATTAGCCGACAGGTCAAATAGCCGACATGATATTTATCCAAAACATACATTTTGCCGAAAGAACTTAGAAGACTCATTGATATGGGTCGGTGATATACCAACAATGTCAGCCTCAATAACTCGTCACCATCATAATTCAACTTTTTAACTCACAGGCTATCAAAGTCAGAGAGCTGATGTGCCCGCCGTTCTGTATGTATGTAAGTATGTACGTACAAATTCACGTAACGAAGTAACTCTTGATAGAAACATCCGATTTGCTTCAATTTTTTTTCTAGGTTCATTCTGGAAAGGTGCTTTCCTGATTAGTTTTGGGGGTTCATTGGTTAAAGATAAAGGGGGAAAAGGGGGCTAGTCCCTCCCCTTAATTTAGATAAATGGGTTTTTCATGCAGAATTATTCGATTTGCTCTAAAAGAATGATTTCTGATAGAACGTAGAGCTATTATAAACTATATTTAATTTTAAGTATCCATATTAATGTTACAAAGAAATGAAGGTACATGAATCATTAGATAGACTAACTTTTTTGTCGAGTTTACGACATCGTTTTTTGCAGGGTATGTATATTATTCGTCGATAGTGACGTCCTATGCATACTTTTCTATACATGTTGTTGACTGCATCGTAAATGTAGAATTCTTCAGCGGATTCAAATGACACCATTTTATATAAAATAAAAGCATGTATTTTAAGTCTTAAAGCTGAAATAAGTTTCGTAGAAGTTCATCCTTTTCACTCCAGTGGCTTTGAAATTCCTCACAGGTGGAAATGCGGGTCTATGTCATTTAGCAGACAACCAAATAGCCGACAAGACATTTAGCAGACAGCAATTAGACGACAGGACATTTAGCCGACAAGTACATTTAGTCGACACGTACATTTAGTCGACAGGACAATTAGCCGACAGCGACAGTTAGCCGACAAGACAGATAGCCGACAGAGACAATTAGCCGACAGGACAATTAGCCGATAGGACAGTTAGTCGACATGGACAATTAGCCGACAGGACGTTTAGCAGACAGGATGATTAGCCGACAAGACAATTAGCCGACAGGACAATTAGCCGACAAGACAATTAGCCTACAAGACAATTAGCCGACAAGACAATTAGCCGACAAGACATTTAGCCGACAGGACATTTAGCCGACAAGACAATTAGCCGACAGGACATTTAGCCGACAGGACATTTAGCCGACAAGACAATTAGCCGACAAGACATTTAGCCAACAGGACATTTAGCCGACAAGACAATTAGCCGACAAGACAATTAGCCGACAGGTCAATTAGCCGACAGGACATTTAGCCGATAGGACAATTAGACGGCAGGATATTTAGCCGAGAGGACGATTAACACAGTTAGGTTTTGGTTTGGATACTGTTAGGTTTCGGATAGGTTACAGTCAGAATACAGTTAGGTTATAATTAGTTTACGGTTACGTTAAACTTGGGTTACAGTTAGGTTACGGTTAGGTTACAGTTAGATTACGGTTACGTCACAATTAGATTAAATTTAGGTAACAATTAGGTTACGTTTAAGTTACAAATAGGTTAAGGTTAGATTACATAGGTTAAGGTTACATTTAAGTTACAGTTAGGTTATAGTTACATCACAGTTAGGATACGGTTAGGTTATAATTAGTTTACGGTTAGCGTACCGTCATGATGCGTTTATTTTACAGATAGATTACGGTTAGGTTACAGTTATGTTACAGTTAGGTTAGGGTTAGGTTATAAGTAGGTTACGGTTACGTTACGGTTAGGTTATAATTAGGTTACGGTTAGGTTACAGTTATGTTCCATTTCCGTTACAGATAGATTACGGTTAGGTTACGGTTATATTCCCTTTCCGTTAAAAATAGGTTACGGCTAGGTTACGGTTATGTTCCATTTCCGTTACAGATAGTTTACGGTTGGGTTATGGATAGGTTACAGGTAGGTTACAGTCACGTTACATTTAGCTTATAATTAGTTTACGTTACGGTTAAGTTACCGATAGTTTATAGTTACGTTACAGTTAGGTTACGGTTATGTTATAATTAGATTAAGGTTAGGTTGCAATTAGGTTACAGTTAGGTTACGGTTAGGTGATAATTTGTTTATAGTTAGGTTGAAGGTATGTTACTGTTAGGTTACCGTTAGGTTACGGTTAGGTAACACGTTACAGCTAGGGTACAGTTAGGTAATGTTTATGGTACAGTTAGATTAAGGTTACGTTACAATTAGATTACTGCGCCCAGGGCTTAAATTCTAACAAAAAAAGTTCCGGAGCCCTAATCAGTACTACCGGTACAACAACTGTACCGTTCCACCCCTCCCCCTCTGCCCCTGTAATCTGCATATTTATATTTGATACATTAATTGCAAAATTTAAAGCATTTTTTTTTTCTTTAGCAAAATAAAAATTTTAAATATATCTATCAGCATGTACTTAGCTGTCAACTATTCCACTTTTTAGTTATCACTTCTTCTGAATAGTAAAAATCCGTGCCTATTTTTTATGTTAATTAATTGCAGAATTCTGCGATTAAATAGGGTAACGATTATGATTAGGAAATGGTGTTAACACAGAAAAGGGATAGTTCGCAGCTATGCATTTTTAAGAAAAAATGAATGAAATTTACAGAAATGAATATTTATATGCTGAAGAATGGAACAATGTTTTACAATTTCCTGAAAAATGTGCATATCTTAAAGTATAATAATTTCCTTCCGCATAACAATCTTTTGCGGTGAGTCCCTGAAAATCAGATAAAATTAAAAATTTGACAAAGTTATCGGAAAGAATCTATGCCTTTATAGAAAAAGGGGAAACACTGCTCGATTGCTTTCTATCAGAATAACAATGCATGGTAATTATATCTATTTACAAAGGAAAGTGACTTCGTATAGGTACAGAGAGCCTTAGCGTGGGTACCGTTCATGATACAAAATAAATAGAAAAATCACTAACGTGATTTTTATACTCGTACGCAATAGAAGACAAAAAACCTCGAACAAACAAACATCAAGCTGATGCTTGTTGGATAAAACAGAAAATATTCTTTTCAGGTTAGATATCGAAATAATAAAAAGAAAACCCAGCCAATAAAAAATTATCCTACTGTCACAAAAGAAAATCGAACTGAAAGCAAATTTATTGTTCAGTCTCTTGAGTGGTGCCGTATTAACACGTCGCCGATATAAATTTGAAATAGTAAAACGCGATTTCTGTTTCCCCTTCATTCTGATCATAATAGCATTAAAATGATTTGAAGTGGAATATAATACGTAATTTTAAAAGAGGATTTTTTTTTTCAATACATGAATAAATAAAATTTTAAATGTAATACAGATTGAGCTCGATTCAGTCTAAGCCTAAAAACTGATATAAAAATTGAGACCGTTTTATCTCCATCTCCTACGTGTGTGACACATTACGTCACATATAAGTGTTTTGTTAAAAAGAATGCAAAAGCTTGGAGATGGGAAGGAAAGGAAAAGGTAATTTAAGCTTCGGTTTTTCGGAAGCGCTATTGCACTGGGCTCCGGAACCCTGTATTTATACAGTGTAATTTTACATCACACTAGCTGACCCACCCGGCGTTGTCCAGGCCCATCATAATAACCTTAAATAAAACTCAAGTTTGTATGATTTTATATCCTTTGAAAATCTTTTAAATGAACCTAGTTTCGGAAGTCCCATTACCTTCCACAGCCTCTCGTGTGTTCCCAACAAATCTCTTTCCGAACGAACCTGTGAAATGGGCCCCCGCTACCTAAAGCAGTATGTACCGGAAGTGCTCCGCACGTGCCGCAGATAATCGAAAACCAAGTCGAGTGAGCCAAACTTCGTTGTAATCAAGCCCATAGAACCCGAAAAACGAATGCATCATTAATGTTCGAAAATGTTGGTAACTGAAGTCTAAGATAAACTTTCATAATACAGAAAGTAGCTGAATTGTAATCTAACTGAAATGAACCAATTCCCGTTGAAATCGGTCCCCTAGAACCCGAGGAAAGAATACACCCCTAAGCGGTGGAAGGTTGCCCCCCCCCCCCCTCTGTAAATTTCACGGACTACTTTTAAAATTAACACAATATTTAATAAACGGATGAAATCCCGGGCGGCAAACAACGTAGCTACGCTACTGCGCCTAACGAAAATTTTCATACGGATTCGACATTCATTTTATTCGATGTTAGCATAAATTAGAGGCCCGATGTAATTATGAGCGCGCTAGAGTGCGAAGCCAGCTAGTTTAATAAAATGTTATTATTATATGTTAAAGCCTCGATAACTCGACATCCTCATAAATAAGTGTATTTAGTTAATATTATTATTTATACCTTTGCTCTAAAAACTGGATAACTTGAAGATTCATTAATCCGTTTTATTTTCTATCGAATACAAGTTATACGGTTAAACCTTGATGAATCCTCAAGCTTATAAATCTATGTTTTTATTTAAACTATTATCATTGGTCATTGTGGTTAAAACCTTGATAACTCTATCCTCATAAAGCAGTGCTTCTATGCAATAGAATATAATTAATTTTCTTTACATCCGCTATAAAATTAAAATAACAAGTTATCCCCAAACGATCTCTCTAAACGCAAAAACCTAGTTACTTCGCCATCTCTTTAAATTTATATTTTAATCAGTTTGATATAAATTTTGTATGATTTCCAAAAAACCTCGAAAAGTCCTCATCCTTAATCATCTGTGATTTTATTAAGTCGAATGCCATTAATGAATTATATATATCCAATCTTGATAACTTGACATTCTCACAAATTCGTCTTTTTGCGCATCGAATTTATTTAATTTATATATTAAAAGATCAATGATTCGCCAGTCTTAATAAACCTTTGTTTTTGCTGAAAGAAGTAGTATTTATTTGTTACTGATATGGGGCACTATAATATCGATAGCTCATCAATTTCATAAATCAGTGCTTTTACTCAATCATCATTAATATTTTATACATAAGCATTAAAACCTCAATAACTCAACTCGTCAGCTACTAAAAGTGTGTTTGTATTTAACTGTAGAATAAGTTTTCAGCGAGATCGCATTTAACGACAACCCAGTTTTTAGTGAGGAAAATTGAATAAAACCTATACCAATAAAAGAAAGTTTCGCTCTGTCTGTGTGTATGTGAGTGTTTGAGTGTCTGTGTGTCTGCGTTTGATGACTAGCAAAATCTACCGCACGTAGAAGTCTGAACATTTAGGTGAGAACAGTCCAAGACATGTCCTGATGCACCTGACAATCAGATTTTTCTTTTTTAGTGTTCCGTACTTAAAAAGTAAAAACGAAAACCATTATAAGATCACTCTTGTGTCTGTCTGTCTGTCACAGCCATTTTACTCGTAAACTATGGAACGTGGAAAGTTCAAATTCGGGGAAATAATAAAGACAATTGACCCACATATTTTCATATTAATAAACATTCATAAATATATTTAGTAAAAAAGTAGAGCGGCTAATTATGCTACTTGAAAAAAAAATCTTTTCATTGTATATCATGTGGGGTATCCTGTGAAAGCTTTTGTAACGCTGAACTCAAAAATACATTCCTTTTAATTTTAGGTATTATATTTTCAAAGATATTGTTGAAAATGTAACGCAAAAATATGTCCCCCCCCCATCTAATTCCGAATCTACTGAAACTAAAATTATGAAAAAATTAGAGGTAGTAGGCATTAATATAAACCTTGCCGGAAAATTATAGCGATTACCCTAGGTCACATAGTTTTTGAGTAATTAGCGTTTTTCTGTTATACACAAATTTCGATTTACGGGCATTCAGAAAAATTGTTGAGCATCGCTGAATATACCTATCGTTGCAGAAGAATAAAAGCATTGTTTATAATGATTTTCGAAAAAAATCATCAGTAATTAGCCGAGATATTAACCCTTAAAGGTACGGTCAGTTTAGACATACACAAGGAAAGGGGCGGCGTACTCTATGCCTAGTTAACAACTTTTAATGTGTAATGTAATGTCCAGTAACAGTATAAAAGCAATAAACGTCAAATTGTTAAAAACATACTAATTTAAGGGGTCTCAGGACTCTAAAAAGTGGAAAAAAAGACCATTTTCAACATTTAATGTCGTAAAATGTATATGATTTTAAAACACAATTTTAATTGGAATGAAAGATATAAGTATTTTCTTTCGTTTCATGTATTTAAAAAATTGCAAGATACAGAATTAGTATTTATAGGGGGCTCGAAACTGTTAGACATTTGCCGAACAAAAAATTGGCATAACAGTTTACGCGCAGGATTACAAAATAAATATTGCAACTAGAATGAAAATTTTGGTGCTTACTTATACTTCAGATTGTAATAATTTCCCTGAACTTAAATAAATTTATATTTAAAGCCTTTTTATATTTTTAATGCAATGTTGTATTTAGCTAATACAAAATTTTGAAAATTTCAACAGTAAAATCACCTAAAAATAATTTTTTGAACAATAAAAAGGAAATTTTAGGTTCAGTTTATATAGACTAACATGAATTATATGTTCTGAAAATTTCATGAAAAAATATTTAGAAGTTTTTGAGGTATCCTGAGCGTTATGCCCAAAAAACGCCATTTGGAAAATAATGACTTTAAAGTTTCGGAAACGCCGCTTCAGCTATTGAGCGGGTATAATTCTAAAAGCCGAAACTTTTGTTCTAATGGGAATTTCAAGGAAACAATTATATCAAAATATTCAGAAAAGATAGGAGTTTAACATCTAAAAAAATTAAAATTTCTTAAATTTTGAAGCTTTAAGAGTCCTGCGACCACTTAATCCTTTCCGGCACGGAGTAATTCTATTTATAAACGTATGAAATAATGAACTGACACCAGAATTTATAAATGAATTTATTAGAAAATGCGAACTTGCTTATTTTCACGTACATGATAAAAGGGAAATTTTAATTAAATATTCTTGGTGCCGTTTGTCTGTTTTGAAATAAAAATTAGGTGTCCGTTTTTTAAGGGCATCGCCCTCGAAAGATTTAATTAGAATGAATCGCATAAATACTGTGGGATTCACGATAGTTTGCATTGATTGTATCTCTCAATGCGCCTCGAGTGACTTTAAAAGTTAATTAAACACCTATCTGGAAAAACGCGGCACTGACCAAGGCGGCGTTGCAACTTTGAGACATCAATTCGAAGCGCGCTTAGCACAATGCCAAATTTAAACTTTGAACAAAGGTTTTGTTTTAGCTACACTGTAGAAATAAAGGTTATTACTACGCTGAATTTAGTTTCATGAAATGCCAAATGAAGTTTAACTATGCACTGCTTTTATTGTCAGTACCGAATTAAGTTCATCATAAACAGATTAAAATAATATTAAAGAAAGAGTTATACGAACAGCTATGTTTGATATTATTTAGGTTCCATATCTCTTTGAACTTTCATGGTATATCCATTTACACTTTTCTAATATATACAAGTATACTCAACCCTACGTTGTATAGTTTTTTACAAAGTCTTAGTACTCTTTTAGCAACGATTTTTTTTTTTTTTTTATGATACATTTACAAATTCATATATTTATTCTATGGAACCCTCTGTGCGCGAGTAATGATCGCACTTGAAAGTTTATTTAAGGGTCGGGGCCCCTGTGCCTCTTTCAGTTTTTATGCTCTAATTTGTTAATAACTTACCCCCTTTATATCCGATCTTCTTCGTTCTTGGGGCCAATTCTCCATTTAGTTATTCCCTCATTTCTAGATTCCAGTTAAGACCCTGGCAGCCTGGGAACCGGTACAGCACCCCTTGAAGTTTTTGCGCCCTAAATTGTTAATAAGTTGCTTCCTTTTAATCCGACCTTCATTTAGGTATCCTTTTTTCATTTAGTTATTCTCCCATTTCTACATCCCAGTTAAGACCCTTGCTCCATTCTCCCCCCTAGGGTTCCGTAGTTCCCTTGAATTTTTTGTGCGCCATGCATTTTTCACCCTCTAATTTTCTCACCTTCTCAGTGCATAAATTTAAAACTGAGTATTGGACTCTTTTTCCCAGGTCCAACACCCTCATATTTTATTTGGACCCTAGGATAATCAGCTATCCAGTCCTAGGACAGCATTTGCCCAATTTTTGGCGCATTTCTTTAAATTATTATTCTAAGAAATACTAATTCACAACTCTATGGTTAATTTTGAATAATTGAAGATCTGAGACCTTTTAACATATTTTCATGTTAGGGCCCTGCTCTTAACTATCAGTTGGCCTTTTTTGGGCCCTTTATTGTAGCTCCCTTAAAAATGACCCGATTCATTAGCTTTTTTTTCTAACAACTTCTTAAGTCATCTACCAACTCCATGAACGACAAAAAAATTTCTCACTTCAGCTACCACCAATTTTGAATATTAATCTCTTTCTTGGGGCCTTTGTTGCAGCTTCTTTAAAAACGATCTTACTCTATTACAATTTTCTACTTCATAGTTCTTGCGTCCTACAGCTACTTTAAAACTATTAATTTTTTTTCCTTTGCCCAGCTACATTCCAGTTAATATCCTGTCCCCTGGGCCCGGTCCTTCTTTATACCCAAGCTACCACCTTTACCACCTTTTTTGAATATTAATCTCCTTTTTCGGCAACAACTTACGTTTACTCACTACATCCGTAAATTAAAAATAAAAATCGCGTTACGTTAACCCTTAAATGCGCGATTTTTTATTTTGCTTCGAAAAAATTATATATGATTCTCTGAAAAGTTTATTACACAGGAAAAATAATGAAAAAAAAAAAAAAAAAAATCAGATACATTTTTCATATAATATGGCAATCTTTTCTTCTGTTGCGCATCTGCAATACAAATAATAACTACTGTTGTGTGGCTGTTTTACGCTAAAATTTTGCAAATCAGTAAATATCCGTTTATTAAATAATATCGTGTTAATTTTAAAAGTAGACCGTGAAATTTATAGAGGAGGAGAGAGGCAACTTCCACCGCGTAAGGATAAATTGTTTCGTCGGGTTATAAGGGCCCAATTTCAACGGGAATTGGTTTATTTAACTTAGATTACAATTCAGTTACTTTCTGTGAAAATACTACTTTCTGTGATTATGAAAGTTTATCTTAGACTTCAGTTAACGATATTTTCGAACATTAATGATGCATTCGTTTTTCCGGTTCTATGGGCTTGATTACTACGAAGTTTGGCTCACTAGACTTGGTTTTCGATTGTCTACGATACATGCGGAGCACTTCCGGCACATGCTGCGTTAGGTAGCGGGGACCCAGATTACAGGTTCGTTCGGAAAGACGTTTGTTGGAAACACACGAGACGCTGTGGAATGCAATGGAACAACCGAAACTAGGTTCATTTAAAAGATTTTCAAAGAATATAAAATCATACAAACTTGAGTTTTATTTAAGGTTATTATGATGGGCCAGGGCAACGCCGGGTGGGTCAGCTAGTGTGATATAAAATTGCATTGTATAAAATTTGGTTGTATCGTAGGGAACTAGAAAAAGCAAGCAAACAATTCATACCGCACAGTTTGTTTTTTATTTTTAATTCGATATAGATTTCGTTATTCATATGTCTAACTGTTTTATACGTTATTTTATACGTCCGAGTTATTTTCTTCTGATGGACTGGTGGCTTCTATTATTATGAAACAGCCATTATAAATGAAGTGTTAGGGGAAGATGAAAAAGCAGACGTCAAAAAAAAAAATAAATATATATATATATAGCCATTTTTTTCCACCATTCCGACCCGAAAATCAGAGTTCAAACTTTTACGGCTGCTCTTTCATCTTCACCTAACACTTCATTTATAATGGCTGTTTCATAATAATAGAAGCCATCAGTCCATCAGAAGAAAATGAAGTAATGGAAATGCCGGGGGCGACACTAAATTCTGAAAAAACAGAATTCCTGTTCTCTAGTTTAATATTATTGTATTAAATTTTCAGTTCATTTGTAAACGTAGGTGTATATAATCCAACAATGGCATTCATTATACAAATAATAGTTTCTCCAAAATAATTTTTTACATTCCGTGTTTAAATGTTTAAGTTTCTTAATTAAATCAGAATGAGAAACAGTCCTAATATTTTTTTTTTTTTAATCATTAACAGTGTTGAATTCATGGGGTGACCCGGGGGAGACATTCTCCCCAGAGAATAAATGTCCCATGGAAGCTTTGAGATTTTGTGTTTTCAATGGTCAAAAAGTGCAAATTCCAACCCCACCCCCATCCCGGAGATCACAGAAATCCCTCACGAAAAAAATGTGTCTAAATTCAACTTGATCAATAAGAGAAAATTAGGAATAATCCAGTTTAATGCCATAATATGCTTTATTTGTATAAAATAGATTTATTAGCACGGCTAAATTGGTATCAAATAATAGCTCTTTTTCGTTAATAACCGAAGAAAATGAAATGAATAAAGAAATGTCCAAACATGATGATTGATTTCTCCTTTCAACTGTTGCATCATGCTTCATATACGCATATGTTGGCGCAACACTGTCTGGAATAAATAATGTTAGGGTGGAATAAAAATAAACAGCTCTTAAATTTACCATTATCTAGTCAAAAATAAATAAAAAAAATAAATAAATTACTGATAAAAGGAAGTTAGATATAAAGGATTTTATTTTAATGTTTTTATGCATAAAAATGTCTCCATGAATATTTTAGAAAGTTTTGGAAACAGGGCCGCCGTTTGAGGGGGGCAGTACCCCCCCCCCCCCCCCCAAGGAATTTGATTTTTCGGAAAATTTTCATCAATTGTCAGACTCAAACAAAAATTTAAAAAATGCTCAAACGCTATGATAATTTATCAGATTTGATTACAATAAAAACATATGCATTAAATAAATGATTTATGCATAGAAATTAATAATTATCCAAAACATTTCCTATTCGAACTTTCTTAAGGTGAGATATATATCGTACTTTGCCTAATTTTAAAAATACATGAGAGAAATTTTCTTTTATCAATTGCTTCTCAGCTGTGTACAACTTGCCCCTGATGGTTAGAAATTCAGGTGTATTTTAAGAGTTTTTTAAGATAGTTTTTTTTAGGGGTGGAGGAGGGGCGAATATAATTCAAGTTCTTAATTATCCGACTTTTTTACTTTTTTGGATTATTAGTGTCACATTATATTTACTGCAATCATTGCAATGTTATCAAATTATTTAATTATTTGCTTTATTAAATTATATTATATATGGTACACTCTAAATAAATTTTAACGCCTAGGAATGGAGTCTGCGAGCACCCAACAAAACAATTTCTTCAACACAAAACCGACAGACTTCCACCAAACCCCAAAGTAAAAGAAATTGCTCCATATTTTAACACGTTTATAATAAAGTGTTGTATAATTTTATCCCTTAAGTACAGAAATGAACACATGGGTATTACTATGAGCCACCATTAATAGTCAAATCTATAGTTTTTCATTTAAAAAATATTCAGGACTTCCTTGTTAAAAACCAGATCACACCAACTCCGACCGAAAGATATAAAGCACAATCCGAAAAACCTAAAGTGTACAGTCGTGGGAAAAAAAAATTAAACACCCCTACTAACTCTGAAAAAATTATCGTAGAAGAAAGTTACTGGTACCAAACGATTGGTAATAAAGTCTACTTTTAAATGATGTATATAAAATTTGCTTAGGGGGCCATCTAAATCTTAAAACGAACCATAACTTTGTTTTTTTCAATAGCAGTACACAATTCTGACAGCATAAATGAACTCTACACCCTTCAATTAGCCTAAAAACAAACTTCTATGATATTCGTACCACAAGTGTCCGATAAATTAAGGAGTGGGGTTGCCCCCTTTTCCCCCTTTATTCTTAACTAATGAACCTCCAAATCTAATCAAGGCTGCTCCTTAACATGATAAACCGGTATAGCAAATTTGGAGCAAATCGAATAACTCTGCATGAAAAACCCATTTATCTAAATTAAGGGGTGGGGGGGACTAGCTCCCCTATCCCCCTTTATTCTTAACTAATGAACCTCCAAATCTAATCAAGGCAGCTCCTTAACATAGTAAACCGGTATACCAAATTTGGAGCAAATCGAATAATTCTGCATGAAAAACCCATTTATCTAAATTAATAGGGGGTAGCCCCCTTTCCCCCCTTTATTCTTAACTAATGAACCTCCAAATCTAATCAAGGCAGCTCCTTAACATGATAAACCGGTATAGCAAATTTGGAGCAAATCGAATAAGTCTACATGAAAAACCGATTTATATAAATTAAGGGGGGGAGTTAGCTCCCCTATCCCCCCTTTATTCTTAACTAATGAACCTCCAAATCTAATCAGGGAAGCTCCTTAACATAATAAACCGGTATACCGAATTTGGAGCAAATCGAATAATTTTGAATGAAAAAACATTTATCTAAATTAAGGGGGGGGGGGGTAGCCCTCTTTCCCCCTTTATACTTAACTAATGAACTTCCAAATCTAATCAGGAAGCTCCTTAACATAATAAACCGGTATATCAGATTTAGAGCAAATCGAATAATTCTGCATGAAAAACCCATTTATCTAAATTAAGGGGAGGGACTAGCCCCCTTTTCCCCCTTTATCTTTAACCAATGAACCCCCAAAACTAATCAGGAAAGCACCTTTCCAGAATGAACCTAGAAAAAAAATTGAAGCAAATCGGATGTTTCTATCAAGAGTTACCTCGTTACGTGAATATGTACGTACATACTTACATACATACAGAACGGCGGGAACATCAGCTCTCTGACTTTGATAGCCTGTGAGTTAAAAAGTTGAATTATGATGGTGACGAGTTATTGAGGCTGACATTGTTGGTATATCACCGACCCATATGAATGAGTCTTCTAAGTTCTTTCGGCAAAATGTATGTTTTGGATAAATATCATGTCGGCTATTTGACCTGTCGGCTAATTTTCATGTCTCCTAATTGTCCTGTCGGCTATTTGTCCTGTCGGGTAATTGTCAGGTCGGCTATTTGACCTGTCGTCTAAATGTCCTGTCGGTTAATTGTCATGTCGGCTATTTGACCTGTCGGCTAAATGTCGGCTAAATATCATGTCAGCTAATTGTCCTGTCGGCTAAACGTCCTGTCGGCTATTTGACCTGTCGGCTAAATGTCCTGTCGGGTAAATGTACGTTTCGGCTAAATGTACTTGTCGGCTAAACGTCCTGTCGGCTAATTGGTGTCTGCTAAATGTCTTGTCGGCTATTTGGTTTTCGGCTAAATGACATAGACCCCGTAACCTAACTGTAACTTATTCATAATCTAACCGTAACCTATCTGTAACGGAAATGGAACATAACCGTAACCTACTTATAACCTAACTATAACATAACTGTAACCTAACAGTAAACTATCTGTAAAATAAACGTAACATGACGGTGCGCTAACCGTAACCTAATTATTAACTAACCGTATCCTAACTGTGATGTAACTATAACCTAACTGTAACCTAAATGTAACCTAACCGTAAGTTAACTGTAGCCTATCGGTAACCTAACCGTAACCTAATTGTAATCTATCCGTAACCTACTGTAACCTATCCGGAACCTAACCGTAATCTAACTGTAACCTATCCGTAATCCTATTTGTAACCAAACTGTAACGTAACTGTATCCCATCCGTAACCTAAGCGTAGCAGAAACGTAATCTAACTGTAACCTAACCGTAACTTAACCGTAATCTAACTTCATCCTAACCGTAACGTAACCGTAACCTACTTATAACCTAACCATAACCTAACTGTAACATAACTGTAACCTAACAGTAATCTATCTGTAAAATAAACGTAACATGACGGTACGCTAACCGTAACCTAATTATAACCTAACCGTATCCTAACTGTGATGTAACTATAACCTAACTGTAACCTAAATGTAACCTAACCGTAAGTTAACTGTAGCCTGGCGGTAACCTAACAGTAACCTAATTGTAATCTATCCGTAACCTACTGTAACCTATCCGGAACCTAACCGTAATCTAACTGTAACCTATCCGTAATCCTATTTGTAACCAAACTGTAACGTAACTGTATCCTATCGGTAACCTAATCGTAGCAGAAACGTAATCTAACTGTAACCTATCCGTAACTTAACCGTAATCTAACTTCATCCTAACCGTAACGTAACCGTAACCTACTTATAACCTAACCATAACCTAACTGTAACATAACTGTAACCTAACAGTAATCTATCTGTGAAATAAACGTAGCATGACGGTACGCTAACCGTAACCTATTATAACCTAACCGTATCCTAACTGTGATGTAACTATAACCTAACTGTAACCTAAATGTAACCTAACCGTAACCTAACTGTAGCTTGGCGGTAACCTAACCGTAACCTATTTGTAACCTATCCGTAACCTACTGTAACCTATACGGAACCTAACCGTAATCTAACTGTAACCTATCCGTAATCCTATTTGTAACCAAACTGTAACGTAACTGTATCCTATCCGTAACCGAATCGTAGCAGAAACGTAATCTAACTGTAACTTATCCGTAACTTAACCGTAATCTAACTGTAACCTATCCGTAACTTAACCGTAATCTAACTGTAACCTATCCGTAACATAACCTTAACCTATCTGTAACTTAAACGTAACCTAATTGTTACCTGAAAGTAACATAACTGTGACGTAACCGTAATCTAACTGTAACCTAACCGTAACGTAACTGTAACCTAAGTTTAACGTAACCGTAAACTAAGTTTAACGTAACCGTAAACTAATTATAATCTATCCTAACCATAACCTAACTAGGCTAATCGTCCTCTCAGCTAAATATCCTGTCGTTTAATTTGTCTTGTCGGCTAATCATACTGTCGGCTAAATGTCCTGTCGGCCAATCGTCCTGTCGGCTAATTGTCTTGTCGGCTAATTGTCTTGTCGGCTAATTGTCCTGTCGGCTAATTGTCTCGTCGGCTAAATGTCTTGTCGGCTAATTGTCTTGTCGGCTAAATGTCCTGTCGGCTAATTGTCCTGTCGGCTAATTGTCCTGTCGGCTAATTGTCTTGTCGGCTAATTGTCTTGTCGACTTATTGTCCTGTCGGCTAAATGTCCTGTCTGCTAAATGTCCGTTTCGGCGAATTGTCCTGTATGCTATACGTACGTTTCGGCTACTTGTCCTGTCGGCTAAATGTACTTGTCGGCTACATGTCCTGTCGCTTCAGTTTTGAAAATAACGCAATTGAAATCCTATGATAAAACGCAAAGTTTTACGAAAATTTAGAGTGTTTTTATAGAACAGTGAGCTTTAGGTTAAAATAATATTTGTTTGAGAGTTAGATTAACCAATATAAGATGCATTAAAAAAAAAAAAAAATGTAGGTTTATTGTAAATTAATGAAACAGTTCTTTCTTAAAGATTTTTTTCTGTCGAAATTCGACGGGTTTCACCTCGTAATAATAATAATTATTTCTTTCCTTCATCGGGGGCGACACTAAATTCGGAAAAATCAGAATTCCAGCTTCCTGCTTGTTCATTGTTTATTATTTTTTTTAGGAAAATTTTTTATGAATTATAGTTTATAGTTGTCGGGAAACGCATAGATATAAGTCAGGACACAATTAGCATTTCATATTTTGAAAGAAGAAAAAAATGTATATAATTTCTAAATTTTCGATTTTCTGATATTTCAGAGAAACTCGTAAAATTTTGATATGTCAGTTTTCCTAATATCCAACTTAAGTTTTATTATTTCTATTTTAAATTGACTCATCTGTTATACAAAATATACAATACAGTCGGACCTCTATTTAACGAAGTCGCTAAATCTCGAAAAAAAGTTCGTTATGTGGAAAATTCGTTAAATAGAAATGAACCTTTTTAAATACTTTAAACTACACAAAACAGATTTTTAATTCATAAACACTAAACATTATTAAAAACTTAACTAACCACACTTTTTTTTTTTTTGTAAATCGTATTTTTTTTTTTTTTTTTTTTTTTTTTTTTTTTTAGCCTTTGGTACGGTATGCTATTTCTTTCTCCCAGCTTATTTTGTGTCCAAAAAATAACGTTAGCTTACAGACGCTAGCCGTAAAATAAAGCATTACTCTTTAGCCTTTTTTTAAACTTCTAAGCATCGCACATTTATAATTTTTATACCGTCGTATTGGAAAAAAAAAAGTTCTTTTAAATGCATTTTGTTTGAAAACTGTATCTCCATTTAATTTTGAAATATTAATTTTTTTGTATTTTTTGGAGCCATTTGCTTAATATTGGCAACGAAAGTACTCCATTTTCTGTAGAAAGTAAATGAAAAATAGTTTTAAAATAGTAATTATATATTTTTGTTGCCATTTTCTCGTAACAATCGAAAAAAAATGTAATTAAAATACGTGCTATTTTGAAAAAAATATATAAACGAATGATTTCTGTTAAAACAATGGAGCTATTATATACTATATTTAATTGTAAGTACCTATGAATCATTAGATAGACTTTTTTTTTTTTCGATTTTTTTTCAATGACGGAATCTTTTTGCTGCATTTGTGCATTATTTCGCGATAGTGATGTGCTGTGCATGCTTTACTGTAGATGTTTAAGAGTATATCGTAAATGTGGAATTCTTAAGCGGATGCGAATGACGTCATTTTACATAAAATAAAACGTGTGCTTTAAATCTTAAAATTGAAATATGTTTTGTACTGCAGTAGAGTCCCGCTTAACGGAGTTATTTTCTTCTGATGGACTGGTGGCTTCTATTATTATTAAACAGCCATTATAAATGAAGTGTTAGGTGAAGATGAAAGAGCAGCCGTAAAAACAAATTTATGGCCGCCTCCCCCCCCCCCCCTTCTGACCAGAAAATCAGAGTTCTAACTTTTTACGGCTGCTCTTTCATCTTCACCTAACACTTCATTTATAATGGCTGTTTAATAACAATAGAAGCCATCAGTCCATCAGAAGAAAATGAAGGAATGGAAATGTCGGGGGCGACACTAAATTCTGAAAAAGCAGAATTCCTGTTCTCTAGTTTTGTTATTCATTTTACCCATCAAAAAGAAATATGTAAGGACAACAAGAATTTAAAAAATATATTGTCCGGAAATACACTGTATTTTCAGTTTTAAGAAAATATTTACATTAAAATTAATGAATTTTAATGACATTATCGTATTTATCATAACAAGTAATTTTAAGCATTGTTTTCCTACATGCGTCCTTAAATTTAATTACTGAAACTTATTTACTACGGAACAGCCCTTTTGAGTGTGAAAGGGGGATATTGAAAGTTTGCATTTCCTGGATGAAATGCAAAGAATGACAGGGATTTTACTGCTCTCGTTAAGTTAGGCACGTGGTAAAACTAATTAAAGGTTATTGAGCATTATAAAATGTGTAAAAGAAAGAATAAGTTTGAAGTGTCCGGAAATATTTTGAGAAATAGGGAGAAAAAAAAAGTTATATCAGAAGAAAAAGTTCGTTAAATAGAGAATACACTTCGCTATTTGGAGGTTATTTTACGAAGAAATTCGCAAAATAGAAAAATTCGCAAAATAGAGGTTCGTTAAATAGAGGTCCGACTGTATTAACTTTTTTATCATTGTAACTTCCCTGTTTTTCTACAATAATTTGTTTTCTGATTTTAGATAAATGTTTATTATTATTATTATTATTTATTATTGCGAATTGAAATGTGCAGAAATAAGACAACAGTGGATTTTGGTCATTCGACATGTCGTTATGCAACTCACTCAGTTAATCGATATTGTTCAAAATCTAAACTTATGTTAATTTAAGCTGGCTGTACTCTTATTGATTTAATTAAACAAGGCGTTCCAAGACGGGTTTACCCGGGTTACAGAACATATGTGAAAACCATAATTTTTTTTTTTTTTTTTTTTTTTTTGAAAACTCTAATATATTTTTTACATTTAACCCTCTCGCTGCGTAATTGTTTTATCAAAATAGCTTCAAAAATTGCGTACTTAATTCCTTCGCGACGAGCGTCTTTTAAGAATTTTTATTCTTTTGCCACCGGTTTTTCAAAACAAAAATTTTCGTCTGATTTAATCGGGAAAATGCTCCGATTAGATAAGGCAAAATTTACAATAAAAAGTAACTGGTGGGAATGATCAAGGCGGGTTAATTAGACTGAGAAAATGCATTCCCCCTGAAATCTCGGGTTGCGCAAATTTTGCTACTTTTACGTTGCCCGAGAAACTCTCGGGTTGCGCAGCGAGAGGATTAATATATATTTCTTATTAGCCCCTGCTATGCTATTTCTTTTGGCCAGCAATTAAAATGTCGTCTCTAAAGAATAACGTACCGTTATAAAAGCCAGTCGTAAAACAAAGTAGTTTTATCATTGCACGGGAAAATATCTACTGCAATTTTTTAAACTTCTAAACATCACACATTTTCAATTTTCATACCGTTGTATAGGGAAAAAAAGTACTTTTAAATGCAATTTGTTCGAAAACTGCATCTTCATTTATTTTTGTGATATTAAATTTTTTGCAGTTTTTAACGAATTTGTTTAATGTCGGCAATTCAAGTACTCCATTTTTGTAGAAAGTAAAGGAAAAATAATTGGAAAATAGTAGACTATTATACCTGTTTGTTTCCATTTTTCCGTAATAACTGAAGAAAAAAAAATGTAATTAAAATACGAGCTGTTTTGAAAAATTATAAATGAATGATTTCTGATAAAACATGGAACTATTATAAAATATATTTAATTTTAAGTATCTATATTAATGTTACAAACAAATGAAAGCATGTAAATCATTTGTAGCCGGGTTTTTCTTTTGTCGAGTTTGTTGTTTAAGAGCCATTATTTTGAAATTCAGACAAAAAAGTAATATTTTGATAATTGTATTTTTTAATTGGCTTGATTTTTTTGTTATGTTGAAGTAGATCATATTTAATGAATATTGTGCAATTTTGGAGCCCTGAAAAAATTTCCTGTTTCCTGTAGAAAATGTCAAAGTTCAAGATCATGAATCCCTTTTTTCATGAAAATTAAAATGCCAGTATGTTTGGATTGCTATATATCTGGAAAGCAACAACATTCCAAAATTCTTTTGTCATAAACTATTAGTATAACACTACATACTTAGTAAAATTTACTTGGTTCCATAGGGCATTGTTAATTTTCATTGTTATGTTGCCACAAAATGCAATCAAAATGACGTTTTTGTCCATTTTCTGCACTTATTATTTTATTTAAGCAATAGTACCCCAAAATTTTTCTTATAGAACATCAAAGTTTACTATTAGGACAAGCTAAGTAATATAGAATTTTATCGGGATAGCGATGCTGTTAGCAGATATAATCTGTTAAATATTCAAAAATTTCAAAATCTGCAACTTTTTAATTAGTCCTATCTCAAAACAGCATCACAGTTGAATAAGACAAAATATATCAGGCAGTAGTTGAACATATGTACAAAATCATGGAAACGAAAAATATGTAGGGTCTCATGCTACTTTCAGGGGAAAAAATGACAAACGTTAAAAAAAGACATATCAATATCAAGCTTTTTCCCTATAAGAAAATGATTTATCTCGTTTCTCTTCCCTTTCCTATGTTTTTCCCCTATGAGGAAATGGAACATCCCTTTTCTCTTTCTCCTTCTAGGGGAAAAGCTGGATTATTGACTGCCTTTTTTGTAACGTTTGTCATTTTTTTTCTTCTGAAAATAACATGAGACCCCACTTATTTTTCGTTTCCATGTTTTTGTACATGTGTTCAACTACTTCCTGATATATTTTGTTTTATTCAACTGTGATGCTGTTTTGAGATAGGACTAATTCAATAGTTGCAGATTTTGAAACTTGTGAATATTTAACAGATTATATCTGCTAACAGCATCGATATCTCGGTAAATTTCTATCTTGTCCTAATAGTAAACTGTCATATTCTATAAAAAAAAAAAAAATGTTTTGGGTACTATTGCTTAACTGAGATAATAAGTGCAGAAAACGGGCAAAAAGACAAAAACGTCATTTTGATTGCATTTTGTGGCAACATAACAATGAAAATTAACAATGCCCCATAGAACCAAGCAAATTTTACGAAGCATGTAATGTTATACTAACAGTTTATGACAAAAGAATTTTGGGATGTTGTTGCTTTCCCAGAGATATAGCAATCCAAACATACTGGCATTTGAATTTTCATGAAAAAAGGGATTCATGGTCTTGAATTTTGACATTTTCTACAGGATACAGGAAATTTTTACAGAGTTCAAAATTGCACATTATTCATTAAATATGATCTACTTCAACATAAAAAAAAGAAAATCAAACAAAACAAAAAATACAACTATCGCACTTTGTCTGATTTTCAAAATAATGGCTCTTAAGACTGGATTGTGAATGCGGAATTCTTCAGTGAATGCGAATGACATCATTTTATATAAAATAAAAGTGTGTGTTTTAAGTCTTAAGACTGAAATATGTTTTGTACTACCTATATCTATATACAGTATACTCTCGATATCTCGAAGTCGAAGGGACGCTAAAAAAATTCAAGATAGTGAGTTTTCGAGATAACAAGGTCATGGCTAAAATAAAAAAATCATTTAAGCACAAGATATGGAATTAATATTATAAAAATTAGAGTAATGATAGATGAGAATAAGTAAAAATATGTAATGATAGTCGACAATATGTCTAATCACAGGATGATAATTTTAATTTTTAAAGTACTAGTAGAAAATAATTACATTAAATTGAAAATAAATAGTTCAATGAACTTGCACCGCTAAAATTTCTTTAAAAAGTCTAGTATCGTGGCTTGGACACAAATAAAAGGCGATTTTCCCGGAAAAATTCATTTTTTTACTTCGAAAAATATTCGACATAACAAAGTTTTGAGTGAAAACTTTTCGAGATAAGAATTAAAATTAACATTAGATGAATATGTAATATCAAGGGGGAAAATAATTTTTCGACATAGCAAGGTTTTCGAGATAACAAAGTTCGAGATATCGAGAGTATACTGTACATATATATATATATTTTTTCATCGGGGCGACACTAAATTCTGAAAAATCAGAATTCCTGTTTTCTAGTATTTTTGACTAACAATACCGATAATCATTTTTATATGAAAAATATCAATTGTGTATGCCTATAAAATTTTGACATTTATTAAAAGCGATACTTTTGTATTAGCTTCGTGCCACTAACTAACAGTCGAAGAAAACGCCAAAGGTCTCTACCCTTTTTTATTCTGATAATTTCAGTGGTTTAAGGCTGTTTTTAACTGCTCTGCTCAACAAGCGCAAAACGTTTTAACACATTTACAAATTCATTTTTTAACGGAAAGGTATAAAATTGGAAAGCCTGGCCATGGAAGCCATTTGGAATTGAACTGTTTTTTTCATTTTTTGATCAATCAATTACTTATTGCGTTATAAGGAATTTTGATCACGTGACAAACACGTTTTTCGCCCGCTCTTGAGTCTTTTTCTTCCTTCGCGCAGAAAGTCGGTTCAAAACTCCCACTTTGACACAATTTTCTGAAAGATCTATTGCGTTTGCAAAAAAATGGAAAAAACAGCTCAATTACTGAAAAATAATACCAGCTAGTTTCATGCCTTTTCGAAGAAAAATAAGTTAAAACTTATGTCAGAAAGTTGCCCTTTTGGATTTGAGAACACCCTTAAGTGTGGTATTACATGTCTTAAAATTGTGTTCTATATGTATATTATTATTATTTTATTTTTAGATTGATAAAGTTTTAATTTCGTTATGAAATGTAAGCCGGAAGCAAATACTGAACTATTTTATTTATATTAATTTAAAAGCGAACAGATTTATCTTTTGTAATCGTCTGTCTGAAAGTGACGAAAATAGATTTTAAAAAATCATGCTTAAAAATTGTGTTAAAATAATAAAAACTGAGTAAATTGCGATACAGTTGTCAAACAAATTACAATATAGTTTTCAAACAAATTGCATTCGAAAGTACATTTTTTTTCTCTATTCGACGGCGTAAAAATAAAAAATTTTAGTATATTTATAAAAATTTAAAAAATTGCACTAAAATTTAATCAATTTTAAATTTAATGATCTACTACTGCCACCCTCAAAATGACGTCACCGTTACGCACGGATATATTTTTCCTTTATAATATACATAGGAAGCACTGAGCATAATAAGCAGAATTGTGCACATTAAATGCTAAAGAAGTTATATTGGGAATTTTCATATATTTCAGTTAAAAAGAAAAATTGTGTAAGAACTATGTTCTTTCGAAATATTACCTCATATATTGATGAGAATTATTTTAAATCAATTTTGTCCGAATAAATCTTAGTCGATATCTTCAATATTGAGGTCATGGACGTATGGCCCCGTAAAGTGCTTTGTCCAGGTCCAAGCGTGCTGTTGCACCGGCACTGGTTGTAAGAGAAAAAAAAATCTACTCTTTTATAAGCGTTTTATGTTCTTCTTGAAAACACGCCTAATTGTCTGAAATAGCCCAAAAAAGTCCAAAGGAATAGTCCAAAAAAGTGTACCAAAAAAAGAGGGTTACCTTGTAAAAGGTCGGGTAGAATCTTTTTTTTTTTCCTGAGTAGTTTATAATAATGTTAACATGGAAAAACTAAATTTTCCAACAAAATTTCTTAAGTAAATTTTCTGTGGTCAAAAAACAGTAAAATTTTGGAATTTATTTTTAAATATCACGAGACTCGTTGTCGTAGCAAATTATTTGTGAATACAATATTAAAAAAGATAAAATTCTCTGCAACTTTCATGCTTACAACTTTTTTATACACTCAATAGCAAGCGCAGTATACGCCATTTCAAAAATAGGATAATTTTTTCAGTTTTATTAAAAACCGTAAAAAACGTGGTTCTGCCCCGATTATTCAAATGTTTCCCACTAATATAATCGTGTATGTCAACTTCTATGTATTAGTAGCAGTAAATTATGTGTTTCAGGGCCAAAACTAGCCTTTTTTGCACCCGAGGCAAAGATGGATTTTGCGCCCCTTTCCCTTAAAAAGAAAATTTACCACGAGAATTTTAATAAATCTCTAAAAGCCGGATTTTGAAATTTTTAAGTGTGTAATCATTAGATACGTAATGCTGAACTATCAGCGTTGTCAAATATTGATTGATTCATTAAAACCTTGAAAACCGAACCGAAATATATTCAGTTTTAAGCAGGTTTTCATCTTAACAAGTGTAATTGTTCATATTCTTTCTCTTGAAAATACATAATTTTTTCTTAAAAGACCGGATTTCGTACATACAGATTTAAATTTCCAAAGATTTAACGGTAGTTGTAGTACTGAGACGTTTAAAGTCACAGTTATATGAATTATGATATTAAATTAGTCACACGAAGACATTCGCAAGGTATTATTAAACCTGTGGGAGCGTTCTTGACAAATATCTCACTTGCATTTTATTACTTTTAAATGCATTTTTTTTCCATGGGATATCTGAGATCAATATCTAATGTTGTGCTTTTGTACTTTTTTCGGGTTTGGTTGCAATTATTATTATTATTTTTTTTGTTGTTGTTGTTTATTTTGTTGTTGTTGTTTTATTCGGACGCTTTCATTTTTTGAAAACTGTTTGGAACCCGTCTGAAATTTAAAGTACCCTCATTAAAAAAAATGCAACCAAATTCGAAAAATTAAAAACGCACAACGTTAGATATTGACCTCAGGTATCATGAAAAAAAAAATTAAATACTGAAATTCAAACCAAAGTAAGTTTTTCTGTTTGAGCTTTAAAGCAATTAATAGATAATCTTAGAGTTTTATTTACTTTTGCATGCTAAAATGATATGATCTCTTGTTTCATTTATAGATACAAATGGGGAAGAAAATTGACAATATTTTTTAAAACTAACCTTTTAAATATTTTTATGAAAATAGAGATCTCAAATACATTATTGACAGAATTTTTAAATTTTACAAGAGATAAATGCATAACATTAGTTAGTGAAATAATCTGTTGTCATTTTTATTGTAGCTATTTTATAAGGTAAAAGTATTTCTTACATAAAATATATTTATTTTTTTATTCCCCCCTTTTATATGGAACTCCAATCCAATGTTTGCTATCTTTAAAACAGTAAAACATTAAAACTCATGCTATCAATAATTGGTAAATAAAATATTCCATTGTAGTGTAGAATAAAATGTATTTTTCGCAAATTTTCATACCTATCCCATTGATACCTGAAAAATATATATGCATTATGAAAATTATAAAAAATATAAAATTATTAAGATTAAACAAGTATTTTTACAAGAAAGTTACTAAGTATTGAAGTATTCTTTTAAACAATGGAGACAAATAAGGTGAAACTCTAATTATACTTAATTGCACTTTTTAATGAACTACGTCGTTCAATTACAATAATGATGATTCTCTATTGTTACTTTTACTTAAAAATTGTAATAAGCATATAAATTAACAATTCGAAAACAAATACAGTGAAACTCGAATTATCATTAATTTCAATTTTAATTAATTTTTTTTATCTTTGAACTACAATAAGCTTAATGCTATGTTGTTATTTTTACTGTACAATTTCAATGTGCATTTTAGCATTTCGGGGAGAAATAAAATGAAACTCTAATTATCCTTATTTGCACATTTTTATGAACTTTATTTATCTTTCAATTATAATAAGCGTGATTCTCAAAAAATTTTTTTACTAAAAAAATTTTTCTAACATTTAAAAGACAAATACAAAGAAACTCGAAATACCTTTAATTTCAATCTTAACGAACTTTTTCATCTTTGAATTACAATAAGCATAATTCTATGTTGTTATTTTTAATGAACAGTTGAAATGTGCATATTAGCATTTCGCAAAGAAATAAAGTTAAACTCCAATTATCCTTAAGTGTACATTTTAATGAACTTTATTTATCTTTCAGTTACAATAAGCAAGATTCTCAATAATTATTTTTACTAAAAAATTTGCTATGTGCGTTAAACTAACAATTCGAAGACAAATACAGTGAAACTCGAATTATCCTTAATTTCAATTTTAACTAACTTTTTTTTTTTAATCTTTGAATTACAATAAGCTTAATTCTTTATGGTTAGTTTCATTCAAAAATAGAAATATGCATATAAATTAATATTTCGGAGATAAATAAAGTGAAACTTCAATTATTCTTAATTGCACGTTTTAATGAACTCGATTTATTTTTCAATTACAATAAGCATGATTCTAGATCGTTATTTTTACTTTAAAAAAATAAAAATAAAATTATACTTTGCATATAAACTAACATATCGGAGGCAAATAAAGTGAAACTCCAATTATACTTAATTGCGCTTTTTAATGAACTATGTAGTTTAATTACAATAAGCATGATTCTCTATTGTTACTTTTACTTAAAAGTTGTAATAAGCATATAAATTAACAATTCAAAGACAAATGGAGTGAAACTCGAATTATCATTAAATTCAATTTTAATTAACTTTTTTATCTTTGAATTACAATAAGAATAACTCTGTGTTGTTACTTTACTGAACAATTGTAATGTGCAATTAGTATTTCGGAGAGAAATAAAGTGAAACTCCAATTATCCCTAACTGTACCTTTTTAATCTTTGAATTATAATAAAGGTGATTCTCAATAATTATTTTTACTAAAAAAAAAAAAAAAATGTTATGTGTGTTAAACTAATAATTCAAGGACAAATACTGATAAACTCGAATTATCCTTAATTTCAATTTTAACTAACTTTTTTATCTTTGAATTACAATAAGCGCAACTCTATGTTGTTGTTTCTACAGAACAATTGCAATGTGCTCATTAGCATTTCGGAGAGAAATAAAGTGGAGCTCCAATTATCCTTAATTGCACATTTTAATGAGCTTTTTTTATCTTTCAATTACAGTAAGCGTGATTCTCTATAATTATTTTTACTAAAAAAAGTGTTATGTGCTTTAAACTGATAATTCGAAGGCAAATACAGTGAAACTCGACTTATCCTTAATTTCAATTTTAACTAACTTTTTTATTACTTTCTTCTATCTTTACAAAGTATTGAATTCGTGAAAATTTTCGACTTCCGGTTTTTGACGGATTTATGTTTTAGAATGTCCTGAACACGATTAAACGATTTTTACAAAATCTCTGTCTGTCACTCTGTCATTCTGTGAGTCTCTATGTGAAAAAAATTTTGTGGGCGCTCTATCTCAAGAACTAATGCATGAAATTTCACAAAATTTTAGATTCAGTTAGACCTTGATATAAACTTGTCCTGATTAGTTTTTGGTGAAAATCGCCCAACAGGTGGCTCTGCTATGCGGCCTTTTTCACGATTTCTGCAATAGCTATATCTCAATAACTACAGCACGGATTTTCATAAAATTTCAGATTCAATTAATCCAAAATATAGTTTGGTGCTGATTACTTTTTGGCGAAAATTTCCCAAAAGGTGGCGCTGCTTAGGCTGCATTATTCATGGTTGTCGCAATAGCTCTAACTGAAGAAAAAATGCACGAATTTTCATCAAACTTCAGATTCAGTTAGGCCCTGATATAAATTAGTGCTGTTTAGTTTTTGGTGTAAATCGCACAACAGGTGGCGCTACTGTGCTGCATTTTTCACGATTTCCGCAATAGCTGTATTTCAAGAATTAATGCATGAATTTTCATCAAGTTTCAAATTCAGTTACTTCCTGGTATAAATTGGTCATAATTAGTTTTTGGTGTAAATCCCCCAACATGTGGCGCTGCTATGCAAATTTTTTTTTACAATTTCCGCAATAGCTCTATCTAAAAAAACTAATGCACGAATTTTCATCAAACTTCAGATTCAGTTAGAAGTTGTCAAAGTTGTTGATAATTAAATTTTGGTGAAAATCATCTAACCGGTGGTGCTGATATACTGCATTTTTCAGGAAGTATTAACATGTATAAGACTTGGGATTGCCGCATCCGACTAGTTGACCTTTGAATTACGATAAGCATAATTCTTTGTTGTTACTTTTATTCAAAAATTCTAATGTGGATGTAAATTAATATTTCGGAGACAAATAAAGTGAAACTTCTATCATTCTTAATTGCACTTTTTGATGAATATTAGTATATTTCAGTCGTCCATTTTAACTGCCAATGAATTATCTTTCAGTTCATAGATTAATAGATATTATTCTGCAAGATATACAACTACATTTCTGAAAGCTTAGTTTAATTATTAAAGCAAAAAAAAAAAAAAAAGCTACATTATTTTTAAGGTAATTTTATGTACTGGAATTGCAATGAGTGTAATTCTCTACTGCTTATTTGATTTTAAAAAATACAATATATGTATACAGAAATTAACGTTTTGTTGAAAAATATGAAACATGCACTTATAATTATTATATTTTCTTAACTAATAGTACATTTTTAATAGCCTTAGTTATATCGCGCTCTTTTTCTTGTCTCAGTGCTATAATAATTCGTAACATAATTTGACTTTAAAAATGAATGTAAGTACGTTAATGCTTTTAATCTTATACTTAAACTTTTACTTCATTAAAAAAAATTGCACTATGTATAGATATGTATATTATATAGGGTAACTCCGGGAGAGTCGCCGCATACGGGATAGATGCCGCACCCCTTGTATTTCTTGTAATTATCGATAGATGGTTGTCAAACGCACAGTATAGGTGCGCAATGAGATTATTGTAACCAGTGTATAGCGTGAATCCCATTTCGATGTTTACTTGTAGAAGTACAATCCTTAATTTGACGTAAGTGCATGATTTCACTGTCCAAACTTTTAAACACGTTATGTTTAAATACTTTTCATACACTAATTACTAAATGCATACATGATTTCTAACTCAAAACTAAGTGTAGCGTTTGTATGGAGTACTGTGAGTATAGTTACGCCATTCCCCTTAGCAATGGCAGGTAACTGTGATGGCCGACGTCTGCACCGTGCAAAATGGGATACATGCCGCACTGCTATTCCGGTATACATGCCGCAGTTTCTTTTGTACGGGATGATTAAGTGTTATTAACTTTTCCTTTTCTTTTTGCACAGACTAACCATGTTAGGCATGTTATCAAGTTTAATAAAACCAAAGAAGAAAAAGGGAAAATAAAAAGTAAAAAGGGCAAGAAAGATGCAAATCAAGATGATAATAGTGAAAAATTGGATTACGCGTAACGCAGACGTTCTTTCAAAACTCCAAAAAAGAGGAAGTGTAATTGGCTTCGTTGCATCATATGTTTAAATGAAGTTACATAAAAACTGTACTTTTTCGACACTTTTTCTGTAGATTGTAGTCGAAAAAACAGGTCTCTTAACCCATTCGGGACCATAGGTGCATATAAGCACCTTCATAAAGAGCTTACAAAATTTGTTTCTGGCACCAATAAAAAAGAAAAGTAATATTTGCCTTGTTTAATTAGAGCACCTTCATGATTATTTAAGTAAAGGTAACTTCTTTTAAAAAAGTGGTACCAACCGAATAAAATTTGTGTAAAAGCCAGCGGTCCCGAAAGGGTTAACAAATAAAAACACAAGTTTACTTTTTTTCTTTTCCCTTTCTAATACATTGATGTTATGTTGTTGCTGAAATAACAATTAAAATTTAATGTAAAAAAAAAAGTCAATAATTTTAATAGCGAAAGCAGGCAACAATTATTAATTTGAATCTACTAATACGATTCATTGTACTCATTTAGTTTCATTTTGTTATTACATCGTTAATTATAGTCCAGATATAAATGGTTTTTTTTTTTATATTGTTATTTATAATTTCGTTTTGTTCTTATTACAAGCGCGGCATAACTACCGCACAAGTGCGGCGTCTCAGCCTGAATGTACGGGTGACGCACCACAGTATAATGCTTTAGAAAAAAAATTGTTAAAAAATATTAAGAATTTTTTTTTAATTTTTGTTGTCGCAGTACACGCGGTGTATATTTAACATTAAATAGCACAGCATGATTTTTTTATTTTATGTCACCCATGGGACTTATACACAAATAAAAAAAAAATGTACGGCATAAATCCCGGAATTACCCTATTACATATGACATATATTTGTTTACATGTCGTACGTAAATATGTATACGTAAATATGTTCACATGTCGTATATACATATATATACGACATATATATAAATTCATTTTTAAATTATCTATAGAGGGCGTTGGTCCCATACATTGAGGAATATGCTTGACCATATTGTACATTATTACTCTTTGGTCCATCAACATTTAAAAAAAGTTTTTTGGTAACATGTGCTTATAATCTCCTTTACATGCATTGAATCTTGCCTCTTTCTATTACAGCAATGCTTTCAATATGGTAATGTGTATTTTTGTCTTTTTAAATCCTGTTTTATTTTTAACTTATTTGTTTTACACTATTTATTTCCCTATTTTTTGTGTGTTGGTAGCCCCAAATTTATATTCTTTAGATTTTTTAAGGCTAATATGAAGATGAAATCACACACTTTATTTGTAGAACTTTATGCATTTGGGACCTGAAGATTCTGTCTAAGTTCTACAAATATCCATTTTTCTTTTTCTACTCATTTTATTTATTTATTTTTAATGTTTCATGGTAATTTGTAATTTTTTTAATGGTCCTATATATATGTTATATATATATATATGTGTGTCGTATTAGAGAAAAACGCGAAAACATTCACGTTTAGGTTTTCATCTCTTTTTTTTTTTCAATAATCTTGATTATATCGCATTTTTCAGATCTCTCAAATATAATAATACGTACCATAACTTTACTTTTAAAGTAAGTTTAAACGCGTCAATATCTTTAGCGAATTCTGTATCGTTTTCTTTATTAGAAAACCAGTATATATAGAAATAAGTCATCTGAAAGCGTTTTCAATTTATATTTTCAATAATATTCAAAACTTGCAAAATTAAAAGCTTTTTTAAAAGTTTGAGCATTTTGGGAATGGAATTATCACATTTTTATCATCGTCATTTTGGCTTCTAACATCTGGTAATTTTCCTTTTGTCATTCTGTTTCAAATCTTCTCTTAATTTGATAAATCTTTGAAACAATATTGAAATAGAGTTCAAATCAATAAGTCACATTTAAGTTTATAATCAATCTAATTTGGACAAGCTCAATTATTCAATAGGATTAGCATCAGAATATATAATAAATACAGCGTTTCGAAAAATCTTTTCAAATAGCTAAATATTAATGAAACTTATTGAATGATGTAATTATTACAGACAAAATTTCTTCGAGTGTTGCTTAGATTATTTTTTCATGTTAATGGAAATCCTCAGCAATAATTCTGTCTTGCCAAAAATTTTATGTTGTGTGCCATCTTCGCCACGCGTGCCATAGATTCTTCGTCATCATACATCACCCGTACATCGCCCGCGGCCGGGCTCGGCGGCAATTTTTGTCAATAGACTCAGGCCAGGCCGGGATCTGGGACCGGACTTAATTGTGTTTAAGAAGTGCGGGGCAAGAAATTGCTTTTGTATAGATAGTAATAGCCATAATGAACTTCTGTTAACGAAATATTAAGTAATGTACAATTAAAAGAAATACTTTCAAAAATCTAATTTTTATTATACAACTTCTAAAGTTATGATGTTTTTAAGTAGCTTTTTTCTTTCATTCTAAACTTTATTTAAAAAATTTAATGAGTTTTTATTTGAATGTAATAATCTAAAAATCCCATTAATCATCAATGCTGCTATTCTATGTTCTATGGCTTGCGAACATCTAGTAATCTAAAATACACCGAATATATAGAAAATAATCTAAAATTTTCCATCAATAGGGTTGCAATATATTTTTTAAGAATCTTAACCGTATGTTTAAAAAAAAAATGGAATTCATTATAGAAATTGAGTCGGGTCGGACGGGCCCTGTTTTCACCGATTTTTGAACGGGACGAGCCGGGTCCGGTATTGGAAATTTTGGCCCGCGCAGACTTTTAATTGTATGGCACATTTACTTAATTTTCAAACAAAAATCAATCAAACAAGCTATTAATATAGATCTTACATTTTATAAAACATCTGATAAAAAAAAATATTTTACTGACCCTATCGCGAGGTTAAATATCGATGTCACGTGCTTAATATCCATCCGTAACGCTTCGAGACAAGCGACACATATACGTGACGCATAAGGAGCTCAGAATCCTTGATTATTCCCACAAGGTCACAAGTAATTTTTTATTATAATTTTTGCCTTATTTAATCGGGCCATTTTCCCGATACAATTAGATAAAAATTTCTGTTTTGAAAAACCAGTGATAAAAGATTCAAAATTCTGTAAAAGATGCTCATCGCGAAGGGGTTAATGCCATACCTATCTAGGGAAATCCTTAAAAGATAAATTACTTTAAAATAATTTATTTGCTTTGTACACTAACTTAAAAATATGTGGCACGTTTAAACTATAACAATTTCACATTTCAATTTCCATTTAATTGGACTGTTTATATTATAACAGAACTTCAGACTTTAAAACAATGTGTTTGATTTCTATTTTACTTTTAGAATTTCTTTTGAATGAGTAACTTGCCATGACCTTATTTACGTAACAAGGAACACAAAATCAAAACCTTCTGAATGAAATTGGATGAATCATGTTACATTTTTCTTTTCCCACAAAAAGAAGTAAAGAGTAAATAAAACAAACTTAGAAATAAATGAATAAATAGTAAATTGAAAAAAGATTGAAAACTAGAACAAATTTATAAAAAGAGGTTATAAAGTAACACAGATAAGTTTGTTCTACTTTAGAATCTAATGTCTAAAAGACAAAACAATACAAATGATTCTGTAAAAATAAGCAATTGCAAATTTATAAACACTGTTTAAAAGGTTATGTACCTACGGTTCGAAGGTTAAGCTAAACTTAATAAAATAAATACTTTCTTGTTACACTAAATATTTTTTCTAGGAAATTTTCTACATTTTAAAAAATATCTTTTAACATGTACAACATGGACACAAATCTGACCCTATATGTATAAAATCCTAATGAAACGATTTTTTAAAACGAATTTGTGTAACGATTTTATGGAATGACTAATATATGAATTAGAATATATGAAACTAATAAGTAAATAGAATATATTAAACGCTTAAATTCGCGGTTTGTAGTATAATACAGCGAGAGAGACACGTAGAACGTTAAAAAGCCAGAAAAAGAGGCAGACAAAGGGTTAGAGAGATAAAGAGAGAGAGGCAGACAGAGGAATAAAGAGAAAGAAAGAATGAAAGATAGATGCACAGAGAGAGGGACGCAGAGACAGAGATAGAGTCATACAGGTAGGAAGAAACTGTGACACAGAGAGAGACCGACAGACCGGCAGAGAAAGGCAGAGAGACAGACAGAGATACAGAGAGAAGGGAGACACAGGCAGAGAGACAGACAGGCAGACAGATAGACAAAAGTCTGGGGGTTGGCGTACGAAGGATGCAGGGAGCAGAGACTCTAGTTTACTTATAAAATCTTACAATGCATATCATGGAAGACGATAGTATTCCAATGACGCAGCCTTAAGACTAAAATCGTATCGTATCTTACCATAGAATTCGTAGATGGTTGAACTCATATATACAACTAACTCGACTTCAAAGAAAACGCGAAAAGCCGCCTTTCAATAACTCGGCGAATATAGCTCTTATTACTCTGATTTTTTCAGAACAGTCTTATTTCTGCAGTCTAATGCTATTCTGAAATTTTTACATTTCTACGTGCAGTATATTTTGAGATCTCGAAACCCATTTTTAAAGTTACTTGGTATGTAAGAAGTTCCTAATTTCCATTTCTGGAAAACGGCTCTAACGATTTTCTTTAAATTCATATATAATAGAAATATGTTTTATGTGAAGGGAATAAGATAACATTTGTTTCCGGGAAAACTCTTAATTTTCTTTTTAATTCACTTTTATTTTCCTCCGAAAAAGATCTTATTAAAATTAATATATAATATAAATCTATTTTAGATGAACCGAATAAGATCATTTTTGTTTCCAAGAAGACTCTTATTCGTTTTATAATAAGCATGAAAAATCGGACTATATTTTTCCACTATTTATGGGAATTTCACCGAAAATGTGCCTATTGTATTCATGCGCTTAGTTTCTTCTGACCAACGCTTAGTGAAAAGTTTACGAACATCCGTAGCTTAGTCGGTTAAGTGCGTGCCTTGCAATACATAGGTTGCGAGGTCTGTCCTCTTTGAAGCAGCAAGCACTTTTTTTTTTTTTTTTTTTATCAAAATAAATTTGATTTTGTTTCTATAAAAATATATTTATTTATTTTGATTTTTTTCTTTAAGAGTTTCACATATCACTATTTCGTGACAATTTTTCAGACAATAAAAAGTACTGTAAAATCTCTCTAAGGCGGACTTTGTGTAAGCCGGAAATGTGCCTACCGCGGAAAGACTTTCAAGTCACAGCGAATCCATTCAAAATAACATTAATACGTGCTCCATAAGCCGGAATCTGCCTAATGCGGAAACGGAAAGGTTTTTAAGGTCCGCCGAAAGCCAATTTTCACATAAGACGGTTGGTTGATTTGGTTGTTTTTTGACGGCCGATTATCATCTACACTAGGGATATAGGCCCGAGGAGGGAGTGCCCTTCGTGGGGGTCTTTCTAAGGGAACCTAACCCGTATTTGCGCATGGAAATCCATGGCTCGAATTTACATAAGACGGAAAAAAGAATATTTTAATACCGAAAAGCATTCGGTAAAGGGAACTTTAAAACTGATACACTGTAAAAAAAATTTTGTAAAGTTACTAAAATTTTTCTAGGAAACTGGGATTCCAGGAACTTTTTATGTAACGGCAACAGCAAAAATTTCTGTAACAGCATCTGTTACAGGACTTTTTCTTGTTGCCGTTACATAAAAAGTTCCTGGAATCCCAGTTTCCTAGAAAAAGTTTAGTAACTTTACAATTTTTTTTTACAGTGTAGATAGATCAAATGCATATAATAAATAAATACATATAAAATACAATATAAATAAAAGCACATTTTTTTATGCATTCATTTGTTTACAGAGAGAGAATTTTAATTTTGAAATTTTTCAGATTTAATGATAAGGAAAAGAAAATACGCAGTTTCTATTTGTTCAATCTACAACAGTTTCTTTGCATTTACAATTTTTAACACAAATAAATTTCTGTTTTTCTACGGTACATAAATTTAAATTATGCGTTTTTATTTTTTCCATTATCCTTATAATAAAAAAAGAAAAAAAACAGGCCGCAATTCTTCCATTACCTTTATAATAATAATATTATTAAATACGTGCCGTTATTCTAACTGTAAATGGAAGACTACGAGATTTTTAAAAAATGTCATACATTAAAAAATTTTGCAAAAAAATGTAAATAAATTGCAGTTTTATGCTTTTATATTTGGGGAGGGAGAGGGGGCTCAAACAAAGGTTTATTAAACCATCTCTATAAATCAAAAGAGCATAAAATGCAAAATTTGTCATGTAAATTTATTTTTTTAAATATATTTAAATTATTTTTTTAGTTTCAGAACAACAACAACAACAAAAAAAATATATACCTTGCAAACTTTCCATGTATTCACAGAAAAAATTAAACTAAATAAAACCTGGAATTAAATAATTCAGTTGGCTAAATAAATTACTAAACCATTGCCTTGCATTAAAAAAATTACAAGGTACAAAATATAATTAAAATCTGTTTCTGAAATAATTTAAGTTGGTAGTTAAATACATCAATAATTAAATGATTTTCTGCATGGTATCGCCATCTGTTGGCTAAATTCAGCATTAACAATAAATGGGAAATGAAACAGAAAAAATTAAGGGAAATAAAAATTCAAATTAAATAATTCAGTTGGCTAACTAAATTATTAAACCGTTGCCTATCATCAAAAATTTCAAGGTACAAAATATAATTAAAATCTGTTTTTGAAGTAATTTAAGTTGTTTGTTACATGGTTAATTAAATTCATCAATAATTAAATGCTTCTCTGCATGGTATCGCCATCTATTTGCTAAATTCAGCATTAACAGTAAATGGGGGTGGGGGTGGGGAATATTACAATAAAATTTACTTTTCAATAATGGGAGCAATAATAATGTATTTTATGCATTTTATACAGTTGTATCCAGTAAATCTAATATCCTACCAACCAATACAACTAAAAATTGAACATTTACATTAAAGTAGCAATAAATGTTATGTCACATGTTAGTGTTATGTTAGATGTTGATAGATTAAAAACTTACATGATGGAAAATTATTTCTTAAAAAATAAAAAATCAGTAATTTCCCAAATAATTTTATTTGAAAGTATTTTTTTTGCTTACAATTTTATTGTATTTTAAATAAAAAGTTTTAAGGAGTAATATTTCTTTATATATTTTTTAAGAAAGTAAACTTTTTACATAGTAAGTTTTAACAAAGCTTTCTATATCTGTGAAACAAACCATAACCCCCCACATTTTGTATATTACTTCCATATGTTACTAAAAAGTTCTTTAAAAAAAATCAAATAGCACAACACTCTTTGCAATTGAAGTATGAGGTATGCTCTTTTGAGGGGGGGGGGGGGAATTAAAGGTGAATGGAAATCACGATTATGAGTTCCTATCATTAGTCTTTATTTTTTTTTATCTTTTTATTATTAACTTAAAAAAACGAATGATATCAATTAAAAAACCCTTAACGGGTTAAAAGTTTGTGACGCAGCACTTTATCTCATTGCTATAAGAATTTTAAATATGGAACTTAAAAATAATGATATCAAATTTTGTGACGCTATATTATTTATTTCATCATTTTATTTTTGTTTTATTTATAATTGCATGCGTAAGAATTATGTTAAATTTAAAAGGACGTATAAAAATTTATTCATTGATGCGTTATCATTCACATTTTTCATAAATTCAAACTATGAGTTTTAAAAGATATGATATCAAAATTTAAGTGACGCCTTGATGTAGACTTAAACAATTTGTTTTAAAATTCAATTTTAATTGTTTTCGATTTGGCTAAATATATTTACACATCTAACCAAAACTTTTAATTTTCCAATACACTGTTAAAAATACCACTTTCACTGAACCTGTACAATGCACTGTAATGTATTTATATGAATAAATTGATTTATCTTTTGTGCCACGCTATCCAAAATCAAAAGTAAAATTTATGTAAATGATTTCTTTGCGTCATAATATCCATTTGCATATATTTCGCTTAGTTTGGATACAATGACGCAAAGAAATCCCTTACAGAAATTTTACTTTTGATTTTGGATAGCGTGGCACAAAAGATAAATCAATTTATTCATATAAATACATTACAGTGCATTGTACAGGTTCAGTGAAAGTGGTATTTTTAACAGTGTATTGGAAAATTAAAAGTTTTGGTTAGATGTGTAAATATATTTAGCCAAATCAAAAACAATTAAAATTGAATTTTAAAACAAATTGTTTAAGGCTACATCAAGGCGTCGCTTAAATTTTGATATCATATCTTTTAAAACTCATAGTTTGAATTTATGAAAAATGTGAATGATAACGCATCAATGAATAAATTTTTATACGTCCTTTTAAATTTAACATAATTCTTACGCATGCAATTATAAATAAAACAAAAATAAAATGATGAAATAAATAATATAGCGTCACTTAAAATTTGATATCATTATTTTTAAGTTCCATATTTAAAATTCTTATAGCAATGAGATAAAGTGCTGCGTCACAAACTTTTAACCCGTTATGGGTTTTTTAATTGATAAGAACTTACAACACATATTAACATACATTAATACATACAATAGTGGCAAAATTGTAGACACGTTTTTGAAAATGTGCAAAAGTTTGAAGGTTCATAACACCGCTTTCTCTTTAAGTAATAACATAGAATTATACATTACCAATGGAAAGATAATTTAATTAGCGACTTAAGGCAATAAATTTAAAGAAGGAATTTTTATTAGAACAGCAGTTCTAAAGAATAAAAGTGAAAGATATATATGAAAACTAGTCGGATGTACCAATCCCAAAACTTTCTTCTATCACATACATCTTACTTCAAAATTCGCTAGCGCAGTACCTAAATTAAATGGCAACTATGCTCATCATGAGGATTTTAACGATATGAAATTCGGTGCATTAGTTTGCTAGATTTGACTATCACTAAAACCGTGTAAATCTGTAAAATGCAGCAGAGAGTTAGTAGTTCATACCGAAACCTAATCAGCAACAACTTATGTCATCGTATAACGGAATCTAAAGTTTGAGGAAAATCCGTGAATTAGTTTTTGAGTTAGAGCTATTGCAGAAATCGTGAAAAATCCAGCATAGCAACGCTACCTATTGAGCAATTGACATGAAAACTTAATTGCCAACAACTTCTGTTAACATCTAACTGAATTTGAATTTAGATGAAAACTCGTGCCTTTTTGTTCTTGAGATAGAGCTATTGCGAAAACCGTGAAAAATGCAGTATAGCAGCATCACCTGTTGGGCGAGTTGCACCAAAACTTAATCAGCATTAACTCATATCAAGGACTAACTAAATTTGAAGTTTTATGAAAATCCGTGCATTAGTTCTTGAGATAGAGCTATTGCGAAAATCGTGAAAGATGCAGCATAGCAGCGCCACCTGTTGGACGATATACACCGAAAATAATCGGCACCTGTTTATATAAAGGTCTAATTGAATCTAAAGTTTTATAAAATTCCACGCATTAGTTTAACATCACGCATTAGCGCCCGCAAAATTTTTCTCACATACTTGTCGGAGTTTCCTCTTAGTCCGCACAACTTGGAAGAAAATCCTTATTATTTATATGCTGCCACCACCGATATGATTACGTGATATCGGTCTCGCACTAGGAGGATTGTTTAAATGAAAATTAACGCTTTCAATTAACTAAATTAACATTTTATTCACACACTATTTACATAACAACAAATACTATTTACACTTACAAACTCGGATATAGATGATCCGGTTCATCATTAAATTGAATACAGTAAATGCTGGCTGTGTACTGTTAAACTACGTTAAATCACTCTCACTCTACACACGTTAAATTAGCTTTCCGGAGATCAATCTCGATCTCCGAACAAATGGGCTCTAAGCCTAAGCTATCCGAGCCTCTCTCAACCCTACGCACTCTCTCAGAGCTATCCAAGGAACGACTGTCCACCTTGCACGCTACGCTCCAACCCTCTCAGCAGAACAGACTGCCTTCCAGGAACCCCTTGCTCCTTCTCAACATAACCCCTCTGGGGTTTTCTACCTGGCTCCCATTGTCTCCTCCATCTTCCACAGACATCTCAAAAGGTTGTGCACACCCCTCTCCAACTATCTTTTCACCCTTCATACCATCTATACATTTTCACCGGCTTAGATCCAGTTTTAGATAAGGAAAGACTGTTATTTTGAAATTCCAGTACACAGCCCATACAATATATAATATATTAAGACAAAAAATAATATAGAACCTCAGTTCTAATAGCAGATGTTTCTCAGAACCTGACACCCCCCACCTTAGCGGAAAATATGCCATTTAGGGGCTAATTTTCCCCAAACGTATAGTAACATCACCGAAGAGTTCAATAGTCTCTTTGCAGGTTTCTTCATTATTATTATTACATATATATATCAAGGTGTCTGAACATTCTCTACTGACATCTCTAATGAACCGTGTACTACTATTATTATTACAGAAAAACTACACATGCTAATACACTATAACACTATAACACAAAATTCAAATACAATTACACATATACAAAAAAAATTTTAAAACGTGATGACACCCCTTTAAGGTTTGTCCACTATTTAGTCATTGATGCCGATGGGCTAGCAATTGGCTGTTCCTCCCAGCTCTTCCTATGTAGTCTGGAAATTTCATCAGCATTTAAATGTTGCGCTCCTGGACGATGAGAAATACTCAGGTTCCAGCGCTGCAAGGCAAGAGCCCATCTTGTGAGTTTGGGGGACCTTGGGGTTATTTCAGTGAGAAATTTTAATGGATTATGATCCGTTATGATCTCAATTGAGATCCATATGTCCATTTTTCAAACTTCCGCAACCCGAAGAGAACACTCCAAGCCTCCCTATACTCGGCCAAGCACGCTGAGCCCCTGATAATTTCTGACTGGCAAAAGCTATCTGTTTAAACTGACCCTTTTCATCTTTTTGAGTAAGACAACATCCTACTGCGCAGGTCTGAAGCATCGGCGTGAAGCTGATATTCCCGGCCTACGGTAGGTGTAGCCAAACGCGTCACGTTACATAACTTATCTTTAAGGGTATTAAATGCTTATTCTGCCCTTTCATCCCATGGTACAGTATTTTTAACTTTCCCTTTAGTTAATTCCGTTAAAGGTATAGCAATTTCTGCATAATTTGGAATATAAGATCGATAGAATCCCATTAATCCCAAAACAGATCTAACTTCCTTTTTAGTTTTCGGTCTCTTTAAATCCCTTATTGCTTCTATTTTCTCCTCATCAGGTGCATGCGTTCCACCCCCAATTACATGACCTAAAAACTTAGTCAATTTCTCTCCAAATTTACATTTATCCAGCCTAATCGTAAAGTTTCTACTTTTAAGTTCTTCTATAACAGACCTAACATGCTCACAATGCTCTTCCCAGGTGTCAGAGAAAATGATGACATCATCAATACATGCTTGTGCATACCTCCGATGACCTTGAAGAACCTCATTCATATCTTTTTGGAACATAGCAGCCGCCCCTGATAAACCAAAAGGCATAGTACGCCACTGATAAGTCCCATTATGAGTTGTAAAAGCTGTCAAATGTTTACATTCCTCCGCCATCTTAATCTGCCAATAACCCCTCAATAAATCAATGGAAGATAAATATTTAGCGTCCCCCGCAGTATACATGATTTCCTGCGAATCTTTCATAGGAAATGTTGGGACCTGCGTTACTGAATTTAAAGCTCTATAATCAATGCAAAACCTAACAGTTGCGTCTTTTTTCGCCACGCAAACAATTGGATGACTAATTTCTGTATTTGACACTTCGATTAGATTTAATTCTAATAACTCCTGAATCTGTCTATCTACTTCCTCTTTATAAGCAACAGGTACACTATATAACTTTGGCTTTTTCCTTGCCACATCCGGTTTTAAATCAATACGGTGCTCCCCTACTTCCGCTGGTCGCACAGGACCCATAAATCCTCTTTATTATCCCTCAAAATGGACTTTATATTCTTGACTTGACTATTAGATAACCCTTTTATTTCGAACCTTTCTATGTCCCGTTCTACCTCTTGTTCCCGGTTTAAAATAGGAATTTCCCCAACTTCTCCAAATTCCTCATCACCTTCAAAAACAATATTGACTATGTTACACCTGACCACAAATTCCCCTTTATTTTGATATACATACTTTTTGCTACCATCCGCCATCTCAACTAAAACTCTATCACGCACTTTCACTTTTCTAGATAATTGACATTCTAGACATGATTTACAGAATTTTTTAGCTTCTTTAGCCATACCTTCCCAATAAAAAGATTGCCTAATCCTCTCTAAGGTTTTCTTTGCCGCGTGATGTTCTCCCTCATTAGATACATGCGCTGACTTTAAGATTCCTTCTCTTTTGACTTTAGGCACTACTAATTGCGCTATAGTTTCGCCTAAACCTTTCTCTTTATGATACAATAAACCATCTATAATATAATAATCCCCTTTATCCATTTTGGCTAATTCCCAAACTCTTTCTAAATTTTTACATTCCAATTGGGATTTCTTAAACATATCTGAATTGCTAACGATAACTTTATTATTTTTCTCCACTTCCGTTTTTTCTGCATTCTGACTTTGTAAATTTTCCGATCTCGCTTCTATTGCGTAAACATTACAATTATCGCTGCTCATACCTTTCTTTTCACTCAAGTTATCGATACTAATTTCCAAACTTTCTAATCCTTGGGACTCTAGCAATGGCTCCTCGCGATTGACCCCTGATAACTCATTAATCACCTCGGGATGTAAAATTACCTGCTCATTAATATTATCGGTCACCGCGCAAAGTACTTCCTGATGAATTATATTAGTTTGTCCGAATTGCGGAATAGCTAACGGTAATTTAACCAACGGTGATTTAACTGCTTCACCAAATAGTCCTTGTAAATAAATACTACCCGCTCCTTTTAATTTCTCTTCCGGTACCAAATCTTTATGAATAACACTAATTTCACATCCAGAATCAACCAGTCCTTTTGCTTTTTGCCCATTTACACTAACTTCAATTTTCTCGAATTTATTTAATTTCTCACCAATAACATTAGTTCTCTGTTCGGCCTTTGCCGATATCCTCGCCACAATAGCTCCCTTAGGTAACTCTTTATTTCCTTTCACGACAATCTTATTTACACCCGCTTTCTGTTCTCGACATTCGCTATTATTACTATTTCCCTCATTACTCACTTTATTACAAAAACGTTGGTAATGACCTCTTATACCACATTTGAAGCATTTAGGGCTATATCTCCTAAACTTAGTTTTTCTATCCGAAAAAGAATTAGTTTCATTACTTCCGTTTAGCCTCCAATTACCACTAAATTTACTATCCTCCCTCGGTTTCACTTTTTCACTGTTTCCATACCTATCTTTACCCTTAAAACTTTTATACGTAACGGCATAAGACTTATGTCTAGCGTCAAAATAATTGTCACACTCTTTAGCAATTTTAGAAGCTTCTAACCATTTACTCTGCTGAGTTAACCCAATATATGATGCGGTTTCTTCATCTAACGTGTTTAATAACTTATCCGTTATTATTAACTGGTTGACCTTTTCATATGAGTCAGCACCCCTAATCTTGCAATAATTTTCCCATGTTGCTATTAAACGCGATACAAATAATACATGAGTTTCATTCTGGTTTCTCCTAGCCTTCTTAAAATTTTCCAAACACGCCTTCGGTGTCGGCTCATGTTCCCTTTGAACTAACTCCTTTAATTCCTCATAACTCTCAATTTGTTCCCTAGTGGTATAAATTAACAAATTATCTGCCTTATCTCCTGACATATTTAGTAGAATTTCGGCCTGCTTGTTTTCCGGTACCTTTTTAGTTTTGAATCCCCTTTCTAAACTGTTGAAAAATAAATTCCATCCCTCAGTCCCTTCTGGTACTTTGATAGACAGAGTTTTAACACTTTTGATCAATTTTTCTGGGTTTCTTTCATTATTAGATTCCCTAGACCCGTTTTAGTTATTTGTCGAACCTTGTACCCTTAGCCTCTCCATTTCTAATTCATGTTCCATCCTTAATTTTTCAGATTCTCTTTCTAACTTTTCGCGCTCTAATTTTTCCTGTTTTTCTAACTTTTCACGCTCTAATTTTTCCTGTTTTTTTTAACTTTTCACGCTCTAATTTTTCCTGTTTTTCTTCGCACTCTAATCGCTCCGCAACAATAGTGTTAGATTATTCCTTAATAGCCCCCTCATCATATTCCTCGCTGTCCATTATCTTTTTCTTAAGCTGAAATCTGGTATCATCTTCCGTGAATTCAACCTCCAACTCTTCGGCTATCATCTGAAGATCCACCCTTTTTAGTTTCAATAAGAAAGCCATACCTTTGGCGATTACTATTACCACTCTACAATAATATTTAACCCTACCAAATTAATATTTCCTAAATTTCTACTCTAGCACAGTTACCTCCACCTATTATACTAATTAATACCTTTCAGATAATCGATGTATTATATTTCTAATTTAATCTACTGTATAACCTGATTTTCCTCAACCATTGATATCACACAATTTACTTCCAATAAAACAAAAGATAAAGCAATAATTTCGATTTGATTACTATGCAATACAGATTCCAATTTATACATTAGATAATAACATACAATTTTCATAATAATACTGATACGTTGCAAATTGAATAAAAGTATTGATGCCAATAGAAACATCCACATAAAGAAAAAATGTATAACATACACATATAAATTTTTACAATTGTCCTCAATAAAGTATTTCCAAATTCAATACTGGTTCTCACACTTAAAACAAATACAATCAAAACCTTCGCTTTTTTTTCTCACTGTGAGCCTTTTTTTTTTTCGAAATTTACTTCTATCCAATTAAAATTCTAAGCAAATGTTCATTTCTCGTTTGTTATCAACTCTTCAAACTTAAACAGTATTGCTTCATTTAAATATTTCTTTAATAATAATTTAAATTTAAGTAAATTCAATTATTCCTTCCAACTATTATTAACACAAGGCATTAATTTTGTTCACTACCATTATTAGTAAAAAAAATAGAAAATCAATATTAGCACAAGTTATTATGACCCTTTCTTAAAACAATAATAAATATGGCTATTAAAATCTCCTACCTATCTGAACACAATTATTTGATTGCACATAAATTACCTAAACAATTTATCTTAAATTACTATCAATTATACAAGAACAAATACATTTGGTTCGAGAATGTCAGCAGACAGAAATGATCAAAACACCTTACCTTATACTTTATCTGCTGGGGTACTCCTCTGCTCACACGTAGTTTCACGATGAATTCAATATTTCACACTTTAAAGTCACTTTGATGTTATTCAACACTCAGGCTGTAATACATCGTAATTTGATTCACTGTAGCGATGATCGATGATAGGGCACACGCACTCTGTATTTCTGCTCGACGCTTGGTTTTTATCTCTCTAAAATTCCGTTCGACGATCCGGCATTTCCACGCAAGAATTCCACTGGGTGCTCCGGCACTAACACACTGCAACACGGCTCTCTGGTCACTGGTCCAAGACGATTCTATCCCGTCGTTGCCATCAATTTGTCGGAGTTTCCTCTTAGTCCGCACAACTTGGAAGAAAATCCTTATTATTTATATGCTGCCACCACCGATATGATTACGTGATATCGATCACGCACTGAGAGGATTGTTTAAATGAAAACCAACGCTTTCAATTAACTAAATTAACATTTTATTCACACACTATTTACATAACAACAAACACTATTTACACTTACAAACTCGGATATAGATGATCCGGTTCAACATTAAACTGAATACAGTAAATGCTGGCTGTGTACTGTTAAACTACGTTAAATCACTCTCACTCTACACACGTTAAATTAGCCTCCTACAATCTCGATCTCCCAACACATGGGCTCTAAGCCTAAGCTATCCGAGCCTCTCTCAACCCTACGCACTCTCTCACAGCTATCCAAGGAACGACTGTCCACCTTGCGCGCTACGCTCCAACCCTCTCAGCAGAACAGACTGCCTTCCAGGAACCCCTTGCTCCTTCTCAACGTAACCCCTCCGGGGTTTTCTACCTGGCTCCCATTGTCTACCCATCTTCCACAGACATCTCAAAAGGTTATGCACACCCCTATCCAACTATCTTTTCCCCCTTCATACCATCTATACATTTTCCAGTTAGATCCAGCTTAGATCCAGTTTTAGATAAGGAAAGACTGTTATTTTGAAATTCCAGTACACAGCCCATACAATATATAATATATTAAGACAAAAAATAATATAGAACCTCAGTTCTAATAGCAGATGTTTCTCAGAACCTGACAATACTGACAGACATTTTCTAAAAACCATCAAATCGTGTTCAGAACCTTTTAAAACGTACATATCCATCGAAAACCGGAAGTAGAAATATTTCACGAATCCAATACTTCCTTTTTGTAAAGATATAAGAAAGTAAGAATAAGATATGCAAAAATCATCACAATGTCAATTAACTGACATCTTGGGGACTTCCTTGGATAACCTTTATTTTATACCCTTAATTACGGTCTTACAACACCTTCCCATGAAGTGAATCGAGTATATTAGTTCTGAAGATGTTACAACGTGATGTCAAGATTAATTTATTGTTTCTATTAATTAGATTTTAATGCTGGGCTGCTGTTGCTGTGTAACAAGTTTCTTTAGTCTGCTCCATAGATTTTCAATTGGGTTAAGGGCTGATGATTGTTAAAATGATATATGCAAAAATTATCACAATGTCAGTTAATACTTTGTCGGGTAACCTTTACTTTTAATTACGACCAATGCCTTTATTGCAGGATTGTTCCTGCGTAATAAATTCCTTTAGTTGGTTCCATAAATTTTCAATGGCTGGGTTATTCTCATACCATTCCAACATTGGAATATGATTATATAGAAACCCTTTTTCGCACACTTTAGCAACATTACATGGAGCTAAATCCTGTTGAAATATAAATTCATTAATCTTGGAAAAGATTAAACGTGTGGGAAGCTTCAATTGAAATTGAAATACCATTTCGTTTACGTATTTTTGGGCATTCATATTCCTATTAATTACATAAATTCTGCCTATACTTTTGATGTCATGCAACTCCATATCATAACCTTCTTTATGGTGTGTGTAATGTACTAAGGATGCAAATCTTCTCCGATTCTTCTTCAAACGGAAGTTATGCCACCACTTCCAAAGAAGAAGATTTTGGTTTCATCAAACCAAATAACCAGGGCTGCAGAGTCGGAGTCGGATCTGTTAAAATTCCCGGAGTCGTCCATTTTACAAGCAGGGCTGCGTTGTCGGAGTCAGAGTCAGGCCCATTTTTCAGCGTAAGAGTCGGAGTTGGATCTGTTAAAATTCCCAGAGTGGCAGTCGTCCATTTTCCCACCGACTCCACAGTCCTACAAATAACACCATCCCATTGTTTTGCTGCCCAGTTAACATGAATTTTAGCTCAGTTTAATCTTTCAATATTTGTTGGAGAGATAAAAATGGCTTTGTATTGTAAATTCATTCATACTATCACAATTTTTGTTGGTGGTCAGTAATGTTTAATTAATGGTTATATATATATATATATATATATATATATATAAACTGACAGCTATAATAATTTTTTTAAAGAGGTTGTAGGTAGAGGTCTGCACGGGCCCGGGCTTGGCCCGAGGCCCGTACCCGGTGGAACGGCCGGGCCGGCGGAATGAAAGCTAATTTTCAAACGGGCCGATCGAGCCGAAAGAATTAGGACAATTTTTTCAACGGGCCGGGTCGGGCCGAAAGAATTAGGACAATTTTTTCAACGGCCGGGGCGGCAAAAAAATTAATCGGGCCTGTCGGCCCGAATTTAAGCGAAGCAGATAAAATACGAGCCATTTTCAATTAATATGATTTTCTCGAGAAGTATAAATGTGCGTCACGAGACGATGCGAGTTTAACAACATCATTACAGAAATGTAACATGTCTATCGTAGAGATCGACATCGTACAGTTACAAGATGTCTGATTCTGAGTTTAATTTTTTTTTTCAGAAGACTCGTGCCGGGACGGAACTGGTCTTAATCGATTTCAGGATGTGTAGAACAGTCATTGTGTTTTGTAGTATTAATAGTGATAATGAACTTCTCTTAACAGTATCTTTGGAAATATACCTTAAGGTGGTTCTCATATTCACTGCTCAACAATGCGAAGCTTTCAGACACATTTTCTGACAAAAGTTTTAACTATAAAGGCATAAAATTGACAGACCTGCCTATTGAAGGCATTTGGAAACGAATAGTTTTTTCCATATTTGATAAATTACTTACAGAGATTCCTGTCACGTGACTGTACGTTTTTCCCCTTTCCTGTGCTATCGCTTTCGGAAATTCAATTCAAAACGCTAACTTTGACAGTATTTTCAGAAAGATGTATTGCTCTTATCTATGGAAAAAAACGACATTTACATAGCTTCTGAATAAGAATACCTGCCAATCTTACGCGTTTCCGAAAAGAAAAGATTTCATAAATGTGTCGAAATGTAGCTCCTTTGAATTTGTGAAAAACCTTAGAAATGAGAGAAATATTTTCACAAATCTACTTTTTATTATACAGCTTCAAAAATTATCATGTTTTTAATCCTTTATTCTGAACTACATTAATCTTTTAAAGAATCCTTATTTCCATTTTGAAATGTCTGTAGACACGATGACTAAAACAGTGTAAGTAATCATTAATGTTTACTATTGTGTGCTCTCTGTTTTGAGAACATCATAGTAATGTAAAATATACTGTAAAACGTTCCCATAAATATGTATGTAATATTCATTAAAAGAATCTTAATTGTATGTTGAGAAAAAAAAAGATTTTTTTTTTTTTTTGGTAGGATTTGTGTTGGGCCAGGCCTGTTTTCACTGATTTTTGTACGGGCCGGGCACGGGCCGAACTTCCAATTTTTACACCGGTCCGGGTCAAGATAGCTTTCGTTCGGGCCGGGCCCGGGCCTGGAAATTCCGGCCCGTGCAGACCTCTAGTTGTAGGATAGCATAGATAAGTTTGTTTTACTTATCTAATAAATTAGGTGATTCATTTGATACAAAAACAAACAGAATTTGTAAACTAGATAAATTCTTTAGTTAATTATGGATAGATTTTCCGAAAAGAATAAATTATATAATTACGGAATGGAGTCTTCAGTTAATTATTTACATTTTATTAATACCTTGTTGTTGTTAAAATGTTGTTTTTGTCATAAAATTAAATAAGACTTCTTTCTTAATTTTTTTTTTCTGAAATAGTAAATAATTTTCAGGCTTGTGTTCTTAAAAATATGATATTTTATAATGTTTAGCAATAAATTTTGCGACAAAAATATTTATAAAATAAATAAAGATATAGCAACTGTCCTGGAGGCTTCAAAAGAAAAAAAAAGAAGAAGAAAAAGCGAAAGAAAGAAAGAAAACATGTGGCCCATGCAGAACGGAAAATTTCCAACGGGCCGTGCCGCAAATTAAAGGCAAATTTTGTAACGAGACGGGTCGAACCGATAAATAAAACTCGGCCTATATAACATTTAAAATCATCAAACTAAGCCAATAAGATAAGAGCAGTTTTCAATGGACGTGACTGAGATGATGGCATCATGTCTAAACCGGGGCTTAATTATTTCAGCAGACTCGGTCCAGCTCAGGATCAGGCTTACATTTACCTTCTAAATACTGGGCCTACATGGCGGTCCGGTATTGATGCTTTTCTGGATTCTATGGCTACCGAACAGTAATCTAAAACATATCATCCTTATCATATATAGTAATCTATAATGTTAAATTTCACCATAATTAGGTATGCAGTAGCTTATAAAAAATCTTAATTCAATGTTTAAAAAAAATCGGTATTTTCAGTGGAAAATTGAGTCGGGTCTGACTTCATTGATTTTTGTACGTGCGGGCCGGGCCTGTTTTAATTGATTTTAGCACGGGCCGGGATCGGGCTGAACTTTTAGTAGACCTCTCGTGTGCGACTGAATGTTTGTATCCTTCCATTCCTGTAAGTTTCTGATGTTGTGAATGAGCCTGCAAAATTGCAATTTCTGTTAGTAATTCGTGAATTATGATAATGCGATACACGTGTGGCTTCTTGACTACTATTAAATGCGAGTATTCGGCTGAGGTAGTTTGGCGATTCGCATGAGAGCCTCAACTTCGTTCTATGTAGAGTTAGCTTTTCCTTCAAGTTGGTAAGATTTAAAATAATCTGAATAATGTTTACCTGGGGTTCATGAAGCCTTGCTAGATTCAGGTACTGAACTGAGATTTGGTCTTCTTTTATAGTTTTAGTGAAAAATGATGAATATTGTGTTCTAGCCATCTGTAATTTTTTAGACACTGAGTAGAAATTTTTGACATCTATTTTAAAATCAGATATTTAAGAATCCAAAACTTCTTTGATAGTTTATTCTAAATTAATTTTTTAACCGTTTTCGTCATTTATTAGACTTAGCTGAGACCAAATAAATTGTTATCTTTATTTTATTAAAATTGTTTTTAGATAATTTCATTTGCAATCATGGAAGGACTTGAATGAAATGCTACCTAGTAAATAATCAAACCTAGTTAGCAATCAAGCCATGCTTGAACACGTGCATTGCACAGCAAGATAGAAAATTGTTATGAAGTTTCGTCATTTGTTAATGTGCATAAACAAGTTGAATGTATTTTTTTTTAATTTCAAGATGTCAATATAAAAAATATAATAAAATGTAAAATGTATGATAAAGGATTATAAATGTTGTTAAGTTAATTTTACCCGTTCGGTTATTTCGCTAACTTAAGTACATTGCCAGCTAATAAAAACTCTTTGTAAAAAATGTTCTTTCCGAGTTAACGAAAATAAATAAATAGTATTGCCTAGTAAATACTGACAATTAGTATTGCAACAAAGTAATGACAAATACATCGCTCCCAAATTTTTACTATTTACTAGAAAGCAAAAATTTCAGGAAACTCGTTAATTTATTTCAGGAATACAAGGCTTAATTTCTCTCCTACTAGCAACAATGTGTTAGCTCGACATTTGAACGACAATACAATGTGTAACTGAAAAGATATGTCACGTTTGCAGACACAAGCAACATATTGAACGCCTTAGGAGGAGAAACAGATTTGAAACGTGTTTTTTCTACTAAGATACGCGTTATATTCTTGTGTCACATCGGTGTGCGGCATGGCTTATGTCCCAATAGGTTAATAATCGACTGTCTACGATTACTAAAAAGGCACCAGAAACACAAGTTTCTCCTTTAAAATTTATGTGGTCTCCAAATAAATCAAAAACAGCACCTTCAATTACCATTTACTTTTTTTACATTGCATCATTTACTTTAGTCTTAATTTATTTATCTTTAATTAAACCTTGCCTACATCAAGATAAACAAGTTGGAAATTGCACGTCGAACGTGGCAAATGAGGTGCGTTCGTCTTATAACTAGTTTTATAAATATTTTTTGCACCGCCTATAGTACTGAATGTACATTTTAGTGCACTTCATAAGTGAACATCAATTTCATTCTGTTCGAAAGGCTGTAACATCATTAAAATGCACTTGAAATAATTTTTCCCATTGGCCTTAATATAACGGAAAACTTTTGACTGTCCCTGTAATTAAACTATACATTTGATTCTCATAAAATTTGAAATGACTCGACAAAATTTTGCAAAAATTATATATTTAAAATTTCAGCCTATTCGGTTGAGTAGTTTTTTCTCTGTTATAAGCGGACGGACAGACAGATGGACCGAACGACGACTATAGGTGCTACGTATTTATATAATTACGAACGCACCTAAAAAGGGCCTATGCCACATATATAAACTATGGTATTTATATAAAAAAAAAGTTGAATTTAAATTTAGCGCATTTCTGCCCAATAGAAAGTGAGATATCACTTTGTATCTTGAGTAATCCAAAACCAAAATAAAACCAATATAGTTTTTATAATTAACATCTTACATGCAGCATATTAAATTTGAAACAATCACATACCATATGTAGCTACCACGCACATTGAGAAAAGGCCGATACAGCAGCGCCATCTGCTCTGTATATACACTTAAATCTATTCAGTTTCAACTTATCAGAAGATGCAACTAAATATGAACTTTGATGGAATTCCAAGCATTAGTTCTTGAGTTGCAGTGGCCAAAAAATTTGTGTAACAGACAGGTGTTGCACGCTGTGAAGAAGTGGATTTTTTAGCTCACAGGCTATCAAAGCCTAAGAGCTAATGTGCCCGCAGGTTCTGTATGTACGTACATAACGCGATAACTCTTGATAGAAATATCTGATTTGCTTCAAACTTTTTTCTAGGTTCATTCTGATAAGGCGCTCCCCTGACCAGTTTTGGTTAAGTATAAAGGGGGGAAACGGGGGGCTAATACACCCTTAGCGTAGTTAAAATGGTTTTTCATGCAGAAGTATCGGAATTCCTTCAATTTTGGTATACCGGTTAATTCTGGTAAGGCGCTTCCCTGATTAGATTTGGGGCTCATTGTTTAAGTATAAAGGGGGGGGGGGAACGGGGGGTTAATACCCTCTTAATTTAGATAAATGAGTTTTTCTATCCGATTTGCTTCAAATTTTGTATACCGTTTTATTCTGATAAGCCGCCTGCCTGATTAAATTTCGAGGTTCAATGGTTAAGTATAAAGGAGGGAACGGGGGACTAATACCCCCCCCCCTTAATTTGGATAAAGGGGTGGTCTATCCGATTTGATTCAAATTTGGTATACCGGTTTATTCTGATAAGGTGCTTCCCTGATGGGATTTGGAGGTTCATTGGTTAAGTATAAAGATGGGAAACGGGGTGGGAGGCTAATCTCCCCCTTAATTTATTTTCCGAGGGGCATTATTCTTTGAAATAAGAGTATAATATACAATTAGTTTGAATAGCCTGTGAACTCAATGCCATCAGTTTAACTGGGCACTTTTCTTTTTTATTTATATATATATATGCAAAGCAGTTTTCAGTGTTTATCGAGTCTGTTCAAATTCTCAATCGCGGAAATTTTTGTTACTTTTATACATTTTTAATTGAAAAATCTCAAATTATAGTTATTTTTGAAATAAAGACGTATTTTTTTATGTGGTTGGTGAAGGAGCCTGTTTTTTTACTTGGACTTTCATTCAATCAGACAAACAAATGCAACTAAAAGAAACTAACTGCCATAGTTGCACTTCAGCGTTTGCTAATCCCAACGTTTCTCAATGGTCAAATGTGTACAGAAAGGGAATGTACCACCGATTTTGCGAGATACAGCAGTATTTTGACTTTACAAGACAAAAATATTGAAAAAAAAAAGAATACTATAGTTATTAAACACAATTATTTCTTTTAAGGCTTAGAATAATGTTCATACGACGAAAACACATAATTTAGAACATGAAAAATTGTACTTGCATGACAATTTTTTCACCCGTTTTTTATTTTTAGTTTTCACCTGTTTTTCGTACTTTTCTGATGCATTTCCTTCTAAAATCGGGACTAGATGTTATGTAAGGGATAAAACATGCACAGTTTCTCATGCTGTGGGGCTTATGGTGCTGTGGCACAACTAAAGATAGTTATCAATCGGGACTAGATCGTGCGTAAAGTGTTAAAATATAAACGATTTCTTATGCTGTGGGACAACTCTAGGTAGTTGTTAAATGGGACTGCACGGTATGTAAGGGGTAAAACATACATGGTTTCTCATGCTGCGTGACTTATGGTGCTGTGGGACAGCTAAAGATAATTGTCAATCGGGACTAGACAGTACGTAAAGAGGTAAAATATAAACGATTTCTCATGCTGTGGGACAACTCTAGGTAGTTGTCAAATGGGACTACACGGTATGTAAGGCGTAAAGCATACACGTTTCTCATGCTGTGCGATTTATGGTGCTGTGGGACAACTCGAGATAGTTGTCAAACGGGACTAGATGGTATGTAAGGGGTAAAACATACACGGTTTCTCATGCTGTGGACGTATTATGGGACAACTCTAGATAGTTGTCCTCCGGTATTAGACGGTATGTAAGGGTTAAAGCATACACGGTTTCTCATGCTATGGGACGTATTATGGGACAACTCTAGATAGTTGTCAACCGGTACTAGACGGTATGTAAGGGGTAAAACATACATGGTTTCTCATTCTGTAGGAAAACTCTAGATAGTTGTCAAACGGGACAAGACCGTTTTGTAAGGGGTAAAACATACAGAGTTTTTTATGCTGTGGGACAACTCAAGATAGCTGTCAAATCTTGGGAAAATGCATACAATGTTTACTGTGCGTCGGTTTACAGATTGTCAAAACATATTCAGGCAATCTCGAAAGGCGGACATCACTAAAAAACCGAAAAGCGAAAATTTCCCCGGATACAATAATTTCTATTTCTAAATATAGAAGAAAGTAAAAATCAATTATTGTCATACAATTTTTTAACCTTCACAGTTTATATATGTTATAATAATAATAATTATTATTATCGCATTTCGATACTCGTTCTTATACAAAAATAACAAATTACTACAATTCATATGTTAATTTTCAATTCCAATAAGTTAAAAAAAAAAAGAAAAAGAAATACTAAACATTAATATTTTGTAACAAAATAATGATAAATATATCGCTTTTATTATTTTACTATTTACTGAAAAGCAAAAATTTCCGGAAACTCTTTCATTTATTTCGGGAGCACGATTCATTTTTCTCCTTTCAGCAACAATGGGTTAACTCCTTTTTTGAACGACATTGCAATCTGTAAGCGAACAGAAATATCATGTAATGCCACGATTGGCTAACAAACGACTCTCACATTAATAACATCCAGTGTCCGGTATACAATAAAAGGCCTATTCGAGACATTTAAGCGAAAGCGTTTCCAAGAAAAGCTTATATGTCCCCAATCACGCACGATTTACGAACTCTTAATATGGATTTAAAACATAGCGTGACTCCGAAGCTAAAGGGTTACAAATTTAGCGATGTCATGTTCTTGGATTTCCGATGCCAGTGTAAAAGACGCCATCTTTAGGTTATTCTCGAATTAAGGTTTTCCGCAGCAACATTTTTCGTGTAATTAATTACCTGTCGTTATATTGTTACAGTGATTAGCCATATTGTACCAGAAAATGAAAAGGAAAGTACGGAATAATTCAGAGTGAAAAATAATATAGGTTGAAGTATATCACTAAATAAATGAAAGCCTAATTAATAAACTACTGTTATAAATTATTCGATGTCAACAATGTATAAATCATTTTTATAAATTCGTTTCAAACATCTTCTCAAACTCTTCAGAGAAAATTTGTAGAAAAGTTATCTAACCGTTTATTTCTTCCCATCAACCCCATTTTTTTTATTTTGGAAGACCCGATGAAAAGTGATATATCCTAATGAACTATACAATACGATGCGATATAACTAAACTGTACTATACACTAAAATAAAAATAGAGTTTATGGCGATTACGCTTTAAATCTCAGATGATGGAAACATACTTTCTATTACAAAAAGTATATAAATCAAGTACAGCTTTAAGTTGTAGCATTTGTTTCAAGGCGCTGCGTATATGCATTAAAGTGCTAAATTTACTTTTTATACCGCCTCCCTTTTCCTATAACTTATTTGGAAAAATTTTACTCTGCGTTTAGGAATGAAATTAAAAAAAAAATTGTTTTAGTTTGAGTTTAGTTGGTTTAGTTTGAGAGTAGTATGTTTTAGTTTGAGAGCAGTGTTCTCTATGCTTATTTTACACTATAATTTTATACACATCCATAAAACTTTCGAAGGAAGTTTAAAGTAAACGTTATCAAAAAGAAAGAGCCCAATTAAAAAAAAAATAGTAATAATACATCGTTTATGAAATAACTAAATCGCACCAAATATTTTGCTATTTATTAAGGGGTCTCAGGATTCTTAAAGCTTCAAAATTTTCGAAATTTTAATTTTTTTAGATGTTAAACTCTTACCTTTTCTGAACATTTTAATATAATTGTTTCCTTGAAATTCCTATTCGAACATAAGTTATTGCTTTTAGAATTATACCCGCCCAATAGCTGAAGCGACTTTTCCGAAACTTTGGAAGTCATTTTTCTCCAAATGACGTTTTCGGGCATAACGCGCAGGATATCTAAAAAATTTCTGAATATCTTTTCATGAAATTTTCAAAACACATGCTTCATGTTAGTCTGTATAAACTGAACCTAAAAGTTCCTTTTTATTGTTCAAAAAAAATATTTCTTCCGTTGATTATACTGTTGAAATTTTCAAAATTTTCTATTAGCAAAATACAACTTTGTATTAAAAATATAAAAGTACTTTAATACTTACTTACTTACTTACTTACTTAGTTACTTTTAGTTACTTAAATACAAATTTATTTAGGTTCAGTGTGATTATTACAATCTGAAGTATAAGAAGGCACCAAAATTCTAATTCTAGTTGCAATAGTTATTTTGTAATCCTGCGCATAAGCTGGTATACCAATTTTCTGCTCATCAAACATCTGACAGTTTAGAGACCTGTATAAACGATAATTCTGAATCTTGAAATTTTTTAAAGACATACAATGTATAAACATACTTATATCTTTCATCCCAATAAAAATTGTGTTTTAGAACCATATACATTTTAAGATATTAAATGTTGAAAATGGTCCTTTTTTTTTTCATTTTTTCCAATTTTAAGAGTCCTGAAACCCCTTAAAAAGCAAAAATTTCCGGAAGCTCGCTGATTTATTTCGAGAACAGGCACACACAAACACACAAGAGATGAGACGGCCTCAGCCCGAGCCCGGCCTGAAGCGGTATCGGACTCGATTTTAGGTGTAGATTTCGTATGAAATACTACTTATTGGGATCTCCCCTATGTTGAATTTCGGAAAAAAAAATTAAGATCTACACCGATCATGACCTCTAGAACCCAAAACCAACTCCAGTAAAAAACTTTATCTATCTATATGTATGTATATCACTTTTTTATGGACACGATAACTTCCATAATTCTGCACAAATCTTTTCCAAACTGAAACATAAAATCAAGAGGCCATAAAATCTCGGTGAAGTTCGTTAATGGTTAAAATCGGACCAAGGAGGTGGAAGTAGGGAGGGGTTTTGTGAAAATCGAAAAAAAAAACATAACTTTTTAATTATAATACATATCGACCCAGTTTAAAGTTATTATTACTTCTAAAAAATGAACTCAAGAGGCGCAAAAATAGGGTTTTAGGGAAAAAAAATCATAACTTCGTCAATTCTCAAGATATCAAATCCAATTAAATTTATCATAAATTGTCTTAATATTATCTACAACTTTTATGTTGACAAGTTTTTGATAGGGCCAATTTTTAAGGCAAAATAAACTTAAAAACTAAAACAAAAAAAAGGGGAGGGGGGGTTAAAGAAGAAAAAATCCATAACTTTGTCAATTCACTAGATATCAAATCCACATGAAATTATTATATATCTTCTTAATATTATCTACAACTTTTATATTGACAAGTTTTTCATAGGACCAATGCTCATAAGCAAAAAAAATTAAAAACTACATCGAGGTTAAAGAAAAAAATATCGTATTAAGGATGTACTCAAATCCAAACTGCTTATTTTCTAACTGATTTTTAAATTCATTTTTGTTTTCAAACGCATCCAATTGGTAGGTTCTCTTATACATAAATTATATAATGTGCCGTAATGGTCAATTTTTTGATAGAGGCAGAATATATTTTTAAAAATGATGTCAAAGTGGGCATTTTGAACCGAATTTCTGTTAGTGATTGTGCTGGAAATGAAAAATATGGTCCTAATGAGAAAATAAATGTTTATAAATTAAGTTTAATTAATTCAACGAAAAATAAAAACATAGATCGCTTATAAATGTCTTAAAAAATCACTTCAACAAGTTTCATGTTTTTCCTTTTAAAAATGAATCTGAAAATGTGTCTGAAAATTTCGAGTTGTTGAGCATGGAGAAATATTTTTTGAATACTGGCCTTAACACGATTGTGATAAAATCAGCTCTTATAGAAAAATGAAGTTAAAAACTGGTCAAAAGCGGCGAGATAAAATTGTTAAAGTGGGTTTATCTATAATCATGATTTAGTTTTTGTTGGTGAAATTAGTACTTATTTTCGAAATCTTACCTGTGCCTGTAGGCCGAGCCGCAAGGGATTTTTATATCAGTCTTCGAGTTTGGGCTCAAAGTGAAAATTAGTTTAGTATTTTTAGTGTAGAGTATTATATCTAACAAATGAGAGTATACTTCACTGAAATCTTTTATTTTTCTTCTACTTCTAAAAACGTTCTAAGAAACGTTCAGTGGTTTAGAAAAATTGTTTGTTTAGAAAAGTTTAGTTTTCTTTAGAAATGTTCAGTTTTCTTCTATAAAATCTCTTTTGTGCGGTGTCTTTTGAAGAAGATGAAAAATCAATATGTCCAATAATGACAAAGGATTTACAGTCTTATTGCCTTTTGATTTAAAAAAAGGAAGTTTTTTGATGTAGGAAAAATAACATTCGATATTAAAAAAAAACTCAGTTTTGAAATGTAAAAAAAAAGTTATATTAATTGGCAAAAAAATAAAAATCTAAACATGTTTCAAATACGTAAATTTAATTGCTGAAGAAAATTTGCGGAAAAGTTATTTGAGCGTTTATTTCTTCCCAGCACCCCTTTTTAGGTGCGTTCGTAATTACATAAATACGTAGCACCTATAGTCGTAGTTCCGTCCGCATATAACAGCGCAAAAACTACCCAGCCGATTGGTCTGAAATTTCACATATATTATTGTTGGAAAATTTTGTCGCGTCATTTCATAAAAATCGGATGTATAGTTTAATTACAGGGACAGTCAAAAGTTTTCCGTTACATTACGGACAGTGGGAAAAAATTTTTGCAAGTGCATTTTAATGATGTTACAGCCTTCCGAATAGTCTGAAATTTTAAATATATTATTGTTGCAAAATTTTGTCGAGTCATTTCAAATTTAATGAAAATCGGATGTATAGTTTAATTAAAGGGACAGTCAAAAGTTTTCCGTTACATTACGACCAATGGGAAAAAAATTATTGCAAGTGCATTTTAATGATGTTACAGCCTTCCGAATGGTCTGAAATTTTAAATATATAATTGTTGCAGAATTTTACCGACTCATTTTAAATTTTATGAAAATCGGATGAATAGTTTATATACAGGGACAGTCAAAAGTTTTCCGTATTATTAAAGCCAATGGGGAGAATTATTTCAAGTGCATTTTAATGTTGTTACAGCCTTTCGAACAGAATGAAATTGATATGCACTTATGAAGTGCACTAAAATATACATTCAGTACAATATGCGGTGCAAAAAATTATTATAAAACTAGTTATAGTACGAACGCATCTCATTTGTCACGTCTGACGAGCAATTTTCAACTTGTTTTATTTTGGAAGACACGATGAAAAGTGATATATCCTAATGAACTATACAACATGATGCGGTATAACTAAGCTATATTATAAACTAAAATAAAAATAGACCTTATGAAGATTACGTGTTAAATCTCAGATGATAGAAACATACTTTTTATTACAAAAAGTATATAAATCAAGTGCAGCTTTAAGTTCGTTGTAGCATTTGTTTCAAGGCATGCTTATACCTTAAAATACTAAAAGTTTTTATATCACCTCCCTTTTCCTATAAATTTTTTGGAAAAATTTTACACTGCGTCTAGGAATGAAATAATAATAAAAAAAATGTTTTAGTTTGAGCTTAGTTGGTTTAGTTTGAGAGTAATATGTATTAGTTTGAGAGCAGTGTTTTCTATGCTTATTTAACATTAATCCTTTATACACCTCCATAAAACTTTCGAAGGAAGTTAAAAGAAAAAGTTAGCAAAAAACTGGAGCCCAACTAAAAAAATAAAATAAAATAAAAAGAGAGAGAGAGAGATAAATAATTCCTTTTTTTTTTTTTTTTTTTTTTTTTTTTTTTTTTTATATATATATATATATATATTGCACCCAATATTTTGCTATTTATTGAAAAGCAAAAATTTCCGGAAGCTTGCTCATTTATTTCGGGAACAGACCCACACAAACACAGAAGAAATGAGACGGCCTCAGCCCGAAGCGGTATCGGATTCAGTTTTTATATCAGTCTTTGGGCTTGGGCTCAAAGTGAAAATTAGTTTAATATTTTTAACATAGAGCATTATATCTAACAAATGAGAATACACTTCACTGGAATCCTTTATTTTTCTTCTAAAACGCTCAGTAGTTTAGAAAAAATGTTTGTTTGTTCAAAAATATTTAGTTTTCTTTAGAAATATTCCATTTTCTTTTATAAGATGTCTTTCGTGCGCTGTCTTTTGAAGAAGATAAAATATAAATATGTCCAATAATGATAAAGGATTTACAGTTCTTATTGCCTTTTGATTTAAAAAAGGAAGTTATTTGATATAGGAAAGATAACATTCGATATTAAAAAAACTCAGTTTTGGAAAAGAAAAAAGAAGTTATATTAATTAGCAGAAAAATAAAGACCGAAACCTGTTTCGACTTCGTAAATTTAAGTGCTGGACTTCTCTGGATGTGATATCGTTTTTATCAATAAATGCAATTATCTCACTCTTCTAAAATATTTAAATATGTATTTTGTTAAACATGACGTCATTTTATAAAAATGATATCTCTTCGTTGTTCATCCTGTGTGAATATTGCCCATTAAAAAAGTTATGAATACTTTATTGAAATTTTTCAGAAATCGCTTCCATGAAAATATATGAGCATTACACATTAAAATTCCATATTTAATAGAAACTTTATCATTTCATTAACCCTTTATGTACTTAATTATGAATTCATGAAAATTTTATCTTCTAAAGTATTTTCCGTGAATTTTTGAAACTACATTAGAAGATTTACATAATCCTTCAATGAATTTTAGAAGGATTGAAGGATTTAGAAGGATTAATTAAATTTGAATTTATAGGTATTTTGGGCAATGTTTATAACACCACTCAAATATTTGATTTTAAATATTTTTCTTAGTATTTTGTAGAATTACGAAATGTACAAATATAATGCTTTACTATAGAAATATAGAAATATTTTCGAATTGAAAAATTCCCCTTCCCCCCAACGTCAAGAAAGCTGAAAAGGTGAAAAGGCAAAAGAAATCATCCTTTTAAAAATATTTTTGTTTTGGGTAACCAATAATGCTTTTGGAACAAGATAAAGTAATGCATCTATAACTCATTCGAAACTGTATTATTACTAATCGATGTATTAAATTAATTTTATAACAAATTATTTTAATGGTATTTATAAGTACCGTCAGGGCCCGACTTAGGCTGTGGGGGGCCCCGGGGCAAGAATCATTCTCTGGGGGGCCCCTTCTATCTACAGATTTTTTGTGAATAATGTGGAAGTGGCTAGTACTAAACTTCATATGTAATGTATGCATAAATTTTGTACCCGGTTACTGCTCTCACCTGTATACAAAGTGCCACAAAAAGATGGCCACAACTTTAAGAAAAAATACTAGTAGGATAATAGTAGAAAAAAAAATGATAGATTGGTTGATAGGAGTATTTCTTTGCAAACTTTTACTTTGCTTATCTACGTACGTTATAAGATGTCTAAAATTTGTCATAATTAATGGTTTTAACTTGCCACGTTACGAGGAAAACGTTAATAAAGAATTTCTTTTGAAAACAATAGAATACTAAGTCGTCATAATAAAATATTAATCATTAGTTTTCTAATTATATAGTTTGTTTTTTGCATGGGTAGAGAGGGTACTGGGAGCAGAGAGAAGAGGGACCACACTCCATTCCTAAATGTTTGAAAATATATGAATTTTGGTCGCTTTTGGCTAATTTTAATCGTTTGATACCTTTTAATAAAACCTTGACTACTCTCATGTGGGGCCCACTAAAGAGGAGGGCCCGGGGCAACTGCCCCGCATGCCCCTGCATAAGTTGGGCCCTGAGTACCGTTAATAGATATATTATTAAACTTTTATTAGTAATACTTTTATTATCCATAACAATATGATTTTTACAAATGGGTACATAAATACTATTTGGTATATAAAAAAAAGAACCTTGTACTTTGACAACAGATGCAAGAGAAATGTACAAAAAAATAATAATATATTTAATAATAATAATTTTTATATTATTATTATTTAATAATAATATTATTAAATATTTAATAATAATAATAATATAATTTAAATATAGTGGTGCAAATAAAATATTAAAATAGAATCATGTATAAAAAACTAGAATCCGATAAGAATTAAATTTTTAAATACAGTATAATTTCAAAAATCCGGCATCGTCGGGATCGAGACTATGCCGGATTTTTGAAAATTCCGGATTTCTGAAGGAATATCAAAAATACTTCGAATATAACTAATAACGCCTCTTCGTAATTTAATTCATAACCAAGTGATAATTGCGTGCCAAAAAAAAAAAATTAAATATCTTACTTTAATTGATCATTACAAATGATATTACAAATAACAATTTAAAAGAAAAATCTAATAAACAGTAAAATCATTTCCTTCTCGTATTAATGTTATTTGTATCAATATTTTGGCCGTTCTTAAACAAGTTTTTCTTGTATTTTATACAAGTACAAAATACCTATTTTAGAAACATTTTATTAGTCTTGTTCCTCTAAAGGGGATATTAATTCTCCTGTCAAATTTATGCAATTTTCCAGTGATACATTTTCTCCTGTCAGTTCCTCGATCCCGTCCCTTGAGCTGGTTCTAGCGATATTGGCGGTTCTGTTGTTGTCATATATTCCTAGGTCCGAGTTTTCTTGGCCTTTCTGTTGTTCAAGGAACTATCGGGTCTGACATGACATATGAAGAAAATACGCATTCTTCTTAGTCAATTATTTATATTTTTCACTTTTACTTTCGAACTCGAAGTTTTTAATTTGTAAACAATTTCTATTTTTCTTTCTCCCGTAAGTTCGAAGTGTCAAAAAAAGGGATGAAAAAATGACTTTGACCCCTGATTTTTGAAGTCATACTGTAAAGCCTTTTAATGAAAACTAGTTTCGTGGAGTCCGATTCTTCTTTTCTTTTCTTTCTTATTCTTATATAAATAATGTATATATATATATATATATATATATATATATGTTACGAAACAATTTAATGGGTGTAGTTGAAATCGTGCTTATTACGTATTACTGGAGTCATACCACATTTTAATCAGCCGTTGGTGATGTTGTGAGCAATCCTACCACTTAGCACAAGCATTGCTAGCGGAGGTATCAACTCTGAAAATATAGCAGCTGTAGAGCGATGATAATATTGGTATAGTCCAATCAAATACTTATTATTTCATTATGAAAACAAGGCAGCTTGAGTGGAGAAAAAAGGCCTATGAAGAAATATGGGGTTTTCCCAATTAAACACATGGAAACATAGTCATAGAACAACTGTTTATTCCATCAGAACATACCAACACTGAACAATTCCCGCAGATGAGAAATCAGAGCATTTCACTCGAGCATAAACTAGTTACTCATTCTAAATAGATGTTAATTTACGAAATGAATATTCCACATGGCTAAGGACACCGGGTAACAGGTTTTGTAAACAATCACAGCACAAAAAATCTCTCGTTCTGAGTTCATGCTCTCACTATTTATGAGAATGCGCGGAGGAATTCCGATTGAAATGACAACTTCAAGCTAAACCAACGAAAATCACGAACGAGCCTCGAAGTGAAACTGGGATCAAGACACTCAGCCAATGGAGAGCGATCAAGAAACGTCACAGGAAAGAATCCCAGCGCCGCTAATGGAATGATTTCGATGTGAAAAGGCTGGTGCCTCGCGGGCGGGAAAATGAGATGAAATAGAATAAAAAAGTAAAAATGGCTTTGATAAATATTCGAAAAATAAGTAACTGCGTTCAGAACTTTACAGTTTGGTAGACGATAAAAATTAATGAAGGGATTAAAAGTTTAGATTATGTTTTGGAATAAATCTGTTATTAAGATACGCGTTTTAAAAATATAGGAATTTAGCTAGAAATAAATAATAGAGCGTATTAAAAAAAAAAGGAAATAATGAATAGGCCGGCAATTTAGAATAATTTAAATGAATAGTAAAAGTATAAATTTTTATATAACATATATATATATATATATTCGGAATTTAAACACCATTACTTAGTGATTAAAAAAATAATACAATAATAATAATAAAATGAACAAGAGAAAATGCACTAAAACCGCCAGCGGATCTAACTGAAAAGAAGAAAAAATATATTCTTACACGCTTTTATTTAACTTATCTTATTTAAGGTACATAAAAATGGAATTTTGTAATAGATGTTTTTTCTACTTCCTGGCGTGCTAGACATTATGTATAGAGTCGCGTATTACTGGTAACATTACAATAGTTTAATATTTTTAGAACATATTTATCAATTAATCAATAAATTTTAGTTAAATCAGTCGATTAGAATTCAGTTCAAGAATTGGAAAAGAACAAAACAAAGAAAAGGCAAGGAAGTAACAAAGAATGTGTTCATTTCAAGTTCAACAATGTAAAAGCATTCATCAATTTCATTTTTTGTAGAGAAAATGAAAATCAGGAAAGTGTTCAAAGAAAAATTGACTTCAATAATAAGTATAATATTGTATTACGAAACGTGTAAATACTAAAAGATAGATAATCAATAAAAATAATTAAAAAAAATCGTTTTTATTAATGTACTTAAAAGTAGAAAATAATTTTCTTAACAAAAAATCTAGAGGTCAAAACAAATATCATAAAAGTGGATAAATTGTGGAGTTGTGGAATATCGAACATCAGAGAACAAATGATATTAAATACATTCAAAACAAAAAGAATTCAGTTTCAAAATAAAATGAAAAAAGGTAATTTAATGCGTTTAATATGATTAGACGAATAGATTAAGTTTTTTAGAATAATAAAAGAATACGCATTTAAAGCATGGAAAAAAGATATTTAAGATAGTATTAAAGCTAAGTAAAAAAGGTAGATATTATAATAATTTGGAATAGTTTAATTAAGATAAAAGGGCAGGGCAAAATACTTTATTATTACACACACACACACACACATATATATATGTGTGTGTGTGTTAAACTTTACTCATTAAACACAACTATTTGTTGGACTGTATCTCTATTTATTTAAATCACAATACGATGAGCGAACACTCTGGTCGCCATCTTCCTTCACAACAACATTATACTCTATTCCGTTCACTTCACATTTTTTCAATCCAGGAGAATTCGCAACGCCCTCTTACGGGACTTATGGTCTCAGTTTTCAACAATAAACATTCTCCTCCGGATTGAAATGTACAAATTTCAATATCTCAGAATTTTACAATAAAATAAATTTACATAGAAATTTACATAAAAAATTCTACAGCAAACAGGTATACAGAACATAACAAAAAAATCAAAATATACAATAATTTAATAACTATTTTGTTTTTAGTTAAGAATGGGAAGGTCTGCTATTTTTGAAATTGAACGCTTTACTTCGCCTGATTTAGTGCGAACCTTTACTACCCTGACCTTGCCATCCGACCCTGTATAAATTTCACTAATGCGGCCTAACGCCCATTTACATACAGGCAAAAAATCTTCTCTTACTAATACCATTAATCCTACTGTTAAATTATCTTTTTCCACTACCCATTTAGATCTCTGCTGTAACGTTTTTAAATAATCTAACCTCCATTTTGTCCAAACTCTCTGGACGATCCTCGTAGTCTTCTGCCAACGGTTTAATCGATTGATATTAGTATCAATTAACATTGGTTCAGATATAGCATTGATGGATCTCCCGATCAAAAAATGACCTGGAGTCAAGACCTTAAAATTATCAAAATCGTTAGATAAAGGTGTAAGAGGTCGAGAATTCAAAATGCCCTCTATCTGAATAACTATAGTTTCAAACTCTTCGTAATGAAACCGTAAATCGCCTATCACTCGTTTAAGGTGATGTTTAACTGATTTCACACCTGCCTCCCAAAGTCCTCCGAAATGGGGAGATTTAGGAGGTATGAATTACCAGTCAATGTCTTCATTAATTAAACAATTTTCTAAAATTTCATCTGGAAAATATCATTGTAAAACTTTTTCATTGTAATATCATTGTAAAATCATTGTAAAACTTTTTCAGTTTGGAATTTGCCCCTGCGAAATTCCTAGCATTATCCGTAAAAATCTTAGAACATTTTCCACGTCTAGCCATAAAACGCTTAAGAGTGGCAATCAGAGCATCTGAGGTTAAATCCGAGAGAAGCTCTAGATGAATGGCTCAAGTTACAAAACATATGCAAACACAAATAAATATTTTGTTCAATGAACCCTTGCGCTGATTTTTATAAGTTACATAAAATGGACCACATAGATCTAAACCGGTACAATTAAATACTGGTGACTCATTAATTCTTTCATAAGGTAATTCACCCATTAGCTGAGAGCATGGAGTTGGTTTTACCTTAATACAAATAGCACAAGAATGCACCGTTTTTCTTACCAAATTTCTACCCCCTAGAGGCCAAAATTTTAAACTAACAGAATTTAAGAGTCCTTGGCGACCAACCTGAAAATACGCTTATGCATAGTAGTAAAATAAATCTTACTTAATTTAGAATTTTTTGGGAAAATAGCCGGATGTTTCTGCTCATAAGATACGGAAGCTTTGTTGAGCCTTCCGCCAACACGTAAGATTCCCTTATCATCTATAAAGGGATTTAAAATATTAAGATTACCTATCACAGCCTTTTTACTACATAAACATTTTTGTGATACTCTAGTCAAAATGTTTTCAGCCTCCTTGACTTCTTCAAAAATCAAGTTACCCTTTCTTTTATCAGCATTTCTACAATTGTATATAAATCTGCGAACAAAGGAAAAAATATGTAAAAGTTTATAATAGTCATTACTAAGATCAAAAAAGTTATCAAAAAAAGGATAAATTCTCGGTGGCAAGAAATAAAGTCGTTTCACAGTTATTTTTCCTTTCGGAACATTTCATTTCACTTAAATAGTTCTGACTTTCACTTTCAGTTAGTAAGTCACTTTCAGAAAAAGATGATTGCAAATACTTGAGAAAAATTCTGGATCCATCAAAAATTTGGGGCCTGTAAACCACTTGGAATTGTTTACAAAGGTGTCCGCACTTATTCCTCGTGAAAGAAGATCTGCTGGGTTGTCTTTACCTGCCATATTAATGAAACCATGTTTCTGGTTGAGTTAATCTTTGGATTTCATCCACACGATTGGCAACGAAGGACTTCCATTTTCTGCTGGATCCCTTAATCCAGAATAAAGCTATTTTTGAATCTACCCAATGATACATTTTAGAAGTATTTTTACGATCAATTACCTTTTTAATTTCTGATCCTAAGCGAGCTGAGAGTATAGCACCAATCAACTCTAAGCGTGGCAAAGTTATTCTCTTTACTAGTGCAACTCTGGTTTTAGATGCTATGAAACTAACAGAAACTGGATCGTAATCTTGCACTCTCAAATAAACGACAACACCATAAGCCTTTTGACCTGCATCAGAAAAGCAGTGAATTTCAACATTGTTTGTATCAGATGACAGGAAAACAAATCTAGGGATTTTAATTTGATTTAATTTAGAGAGTTCTGAACACCATCGTGTCCATTTTTCGCAGATGACAATGGGGAGCTCAGTATCCCAAGACAGCTTGTGGATCCATAAATCTTGGAAAAGACATTTAAGTCTTATAGTAAATGGAGATAAAATACCAGTAGCGTCATAAATTCTTCCAGAAGTCTGTAAAACAAACCGCTTAGTATTTTTCTTATTCTTCAAAAATTCTATTAAACTCGAAATGTCTATGCTAATAAAATCTTGTTCAACATCCCATGATATTCCTAATACTTTCATTGAATTTATAATTCTTATGATTTTGATCAAATGGATAAATCTCGAACCCTTCTTTCTTCCACCGTTCTAGTAACGATTTCTCATTTGTTAACCATTTCCTCAAATTAAAACTAGCTTGATTCATGATTATCTTAGCCTCATATGAAATCTTCAAAGCTTCTTCAATATTATCGGTACCACTCACCAGATCATCGACATAAAGACAAGTATCGAGAATTTCAAAAGTTTCTGGATATTGATCCTTAAATTTTCGTATATGCTCTTTTATTGTGGCAGCTAGGAGAAATGGGCTAGCATTTAATCAAAAAAGTAAACGTTTAAAACGATACACTTGAATTTTCAAATTATCAGACACTTTATCTGACAGATATTCGGTAACTTCCACAAAGAGAAATCTCACAGCGTCTCTGTCCTTTTCTGATAATGAAATTTGAAGAAATGCTTTCTCCACATCCGCTAAAATTCATATCTTATTCAATCTAAAATTAACGAGCAACTGAAAAATACTAGGATTTAAATTGATACCAGGCCACAAACAATCGTTTAAAGAAAGTTGACCTACATCGTGAGAACTAGCATCAAATACAATGCGTGTTTTCGTGGTGACACTGTCTTTTCTAAATATTGCTCGATGTGGCAAATAGAATATGGGTCTGTCTGGTCTAGTTGAATCTAACACCTTTTCAATAATATCACAATCAAGATATTCTGTCAAAATCTCTTTATACTGAGAAAACAAATTATCATCGTTTCGCATTTTATTAATTAAATATTTAAATCGTTTCTCAGAGACTTCATAGTTGTCGTTCAAATTTATCCAATCCTTTTTCCACGGAAGGACTACTTCGTAACGATTATCTTTATAGGAAACTGTTTCTGTAAAAATTTCCAATTCCTTATCTTCATCATTACAGTAAAGATCATCGCTAATTCCAATCGATTCTAAATCGAAAAATTTGCTTATTTCTTCTTCTACATTGCAAATTAATCCACAATAATTATCATTATTATCAGTATTCGAATCAGAGATGTAACCTCCCACCACGTATCCAAATACGGTATTCTGCAAAATGACGTTAGAACTTCTTAAGCAAATTTAACCAGTTCGCAATAATTCATAGAAACATTCAATCCCTAACAAAACATCTATTTTATTAGGTTCATTTAATTTTGGATCTGCCAATCTCACATCTTTAGGCAGCTCTAAAATAATGCCCTGGTATAAGGTTTGTTATTTTTGGAACAATCAAAAAATCTATTGTTCTCTTATAATCAGCCTTATTCGAAACAGTGGCCCTAATTTTCCATTTGATACTTATTTGAGAATCATTCAAACATGAAACAGAAACATTAAATTTCTCCCTTCTAATTCCTAATAATTTTGCAGCCAATTAGTCCATTTTATCGATAAATTAATAGAGATGAGAAATTTCAGCGATACCTCTAAGCCACTTGCTGTCTGAAGTCTACCCTGTAAGCAGCTATGGAATATTATGGCTATATGTTTAATTGTTTAAATAAAACTTAGTAAAGTGAATTGCACTGAATTCTGTCATTTCGTTAAAATGAGACACATATAGGGTAAATAAACAATTTAAGAAAATACACAACACAGGTCAAAACCCAATTTCAGGAATTACTGCCATAGTAAGTCAACTATTCCAACTCTTTTGTGTAACCGTGCGTATGATCTAAAATTTATCACACAAACAGTATGCTAAATTTTAATTATTTTGTGAAGCCCTGTTATGATCAACAGATTGATATAGACACATGCACCACCTATTGAGCTAAATTTAATTCAGCTAGAAGCTAAATAACTAAAAACGCACTTCCAACAGTTATTATACATAGGCGGCAATATACCCCCCCCCCTTTTTTTTTTTTTGCACAGCAGTGTGTGAATTTATTTACAATATAGAACCACATCTTGGTACTGTAAAATATGGTTCATATCGGAAATGCATAATTTAATTAAAAATTTCTTTAAGCAATTTATACCCATAGACGGTATGCTTACAAACACTTTGTGCAGCCCTGTATATGATTTATGAGATTTATACGCATTATATAATATACTAAAACTTAATTAAGCTTAAACATACGTACCAACACTGAAATTGTACTTCCAGAAGTTTTTTTTTCATAAATGTTACATAATTATATTTCAAATAGTGCAACATCATTAAGATACATTAAAAAAAATTTCCACAGACCATAATGTGAGGGAATTCTATTTCGTGTATCTGTAAATAAACAGCATGTGCTACTCACTCCATTTTCAATAGGAAACATCCTATAGTCAACCTCAATAACATATGCCAATATCGTGGCATTATAAATATTTTTAAGATAGTACGAATATAAATACAGATGAACCGAAATAATAGACAATTTTCAACTACCGGGTGTCCTAAAAAGGACTGACTGATTTTAAAATTCAATAAATTGCAAACGGTGACAGATATTTAAAAAATTCTTGCAGGAGGGTTATGCATAAGGTCAAAAGTTTTTTTTACAGTGATTTTCGATTTTAGTTCGAATTACAAACAATAGATAGCACTGTAAGCAGTAAGCGCTAAAAACAGGCTCGATTTTTTGGCCGATCTCTTGTTTCATGCGAAAAAGGAGATGGAAATGTATTGAGTGGGTCCCGAAGGACCAAAAATCGAGCCTGAATTTAGCGTCTATTGATCGCTGCGCCATCTATTGTTTATAATTCGAACTAAAATTGAAAATCACTGTAAAAAAACTTTTGACCTCATGCATAACCCTCCTGCAAGATCTTTTTAAATATCTGTCACCATTTGCAAGTTATTGAATTTTAAAATCAGTCAGTCCTTTTTAGGACACCCGGTATATTAGAAATTGTTATAAAAGACAATACACGATGACTCAAATACAATTCTGTACTATATATGAATACTAGACATATATATATATACATACATACAGGGTGTCCATAATTAAACGATCCTACTTTAAAGTTGTCTACATACGAAACTATTGGTCTGAAAGTTCTGAAATATTGTGACGGACATAATGAAGGAATGGGAATTTGTTTGAGCAAAAAAAAATAGTTCAAAATTTCGCCACCAGAGGGCGTTTTTTAATAAATTACACATTTAGCCACTGCCCACTGAATACATGGCCTGAGCTATGAGAAAAAATGGCGGCTGTCATAGGCGGATTTTTTTTTCAGAGTTTGTACAGTTCGTTCAATTCGAACACCAATAATTTTTAAAAGTTTTTACACTTTATTTTTTTTCAGGGGGCGGTCAGTATATTTTTTAATCTGAAAAAAAATAAAGTGCAAAAACTTTTAAAGATGTGTAATTCATTTTAAAAAACGCCCTCTGGTGGCGAAATTTTGAACTTTTTTTTTTTTTTTTTTTTTTTTTTTTTTGCTCAAAAAATTTTGATTCCTTTATTATGTCCGTCACAAAATTTCACAACTTTCTGACCAATAGTTTCGTCTGTAGACAACTTTAAAGTAGGGTCGTTTAATTATGGATACCCTGTATATATATACACATTTATATATACATACATATATATACATGCACATATATATATGAATACTTCACATACATATATACTTTTTTTTGTAGCCGAACTTTTGTTTATTAATCTTTGAGTTAAAAGGGTATCATACAATGAAGCACTTAACACTTAACACTTAACAACTTAACACTTTATATCACCGCGTTGCATGTCTGCAACATACCCAAAAGTCAATGTTACTTATACAGTGGGCTTTAAAAAATGATTTTATTCACTTATGCTATCACTCCCCACAACAGTTAATACAAATTGTTCACTGAATTCTCAATAGACGACAATAATGAATTAATGTTGCATGCGAAAATTTTATTCATCATTTGAGCAGTTTTTACATTATTATTGCTAAAATGAACTTCGTAAATTTTCTGAAATTTAATAGATTTTTTACAAAGGTAAGCTCACATACTTTAGAATTTTGTATTAGAAAATCGACAATATTAAATAGAAGTATGTAATTTTATTTTTATTCCAGATGTGAAAAAGTACTGTTTTTCAAATGAAAATCAAATTTCAAAGTGATTGCTTAAAAGGCGCAAAGGCCAACATAGTGAAAAAGATTCCAAGCCGGGACTCGAACCCGTGTCATCAGTATAGCGCACTGACGTTCTACCGACTAAACCACTTGGAACGATACCTAGCTCAGAAAATTTCTCACTATTATATGTTGGCAAGGCTACAAACGTAGCACAAGATGGAATATTTATCGTGAGCCACCGACCTGGGGTGAGCACGAAACATAATTAAATCCAGCATCGATAGAATTTAAGCAATCACTTTGAAATTTGATATTCATTTGAAATATTGTATGCAAGGCGAATGTTTCTCTCTGGAATAATTTCCATGTATTAATATGAAAAAGTACTGTTTAGTAAATATATGGGGCATTCTTACAATCTTTTGACTTTTAAGTCTCTGAATAATAATTTTTATTTTAGTACATATTCATGTTTTTTTTTTTTTTTCATATACTGGGGAACAACCCACTGCATGACTGCATAACAATATTAACGACATAAATAAGTTTTGGACGATGTTGGGGGGGGGGGGGGTCCAAATATCCAGGAAACTCCTATACCGTTCCGTGTCCCTGACGCTGATTTTTAAGTTTGGAGCCGAGTGTATAAAATTGTTTCAATAAATGTAATTCCATGTAATTTTTTCCCGAAACTTTGACTATAGTTTTACACAAATGTGTAGCAAAAAATTAACTTGCACACATTTTTACGGTTGTTATTATTTTTTTTAACTCTGCCCCTGAATTTTAGATTCCTTACCGCTTGAAATTCTTTGACAGGAAATTTACTGCAGAATTTAAATCACATTTATATAGCAATTTCAAGTATCGTGGCTTTATTGGTTGTCTTACCGTCCCTAAGGTTTATTACTGCACTTTTCGGCGTAAATTAATTTTTTTTTAATTTAATCCAATGTAAATAACTGTTTCTGAAAATCAATGAACATTGTGGCTATCACTTAGTCTTGATTTGCCTAAACATAGTGGTAACTTTCCTTACCGTCCCATCCTTACTATCCCTTTTTTTCCATCACCGTCCGTTTTTTCTTTTACCTTCCCCTTTTTTTACCTTACCGTCCCTTCTTTAATACCCCTTTAAGACAATGTTATACCAAAATTTTGTACTAAAAATACTACATTGTTATTATTTCTTATTTGAATGTCCTGTGGGTGCTATGCAAATTCATTATAAGTAAAAATTTAGAAGAAAATAAAAAGTTTTAGTGATAAAATAGTAAGGAAAATTAAACTCGCAAGTTTAACTTAAACCTCAGTTAAATAAAAAAAATTTTCGCTGGTGACCATTTTTTCTTTATTTTTAATCATTTAGGCATTCGTCTATCAGATTAAAATGTTATTTTAGCTAGTTTAATTTCACCAGATTTTTATTCCTGAAAGTAAAAAGATTGAGAATGCCCCATATATTTATTTATTATTTATTTTATTTATTTATTTATTACATGCTTAAAACGATGTATTATAACGTCTGAGTAAATATATTTCAAATTGGAGTTGTTGAATTACAAAGGATTAATACTACATATAAAATAAAACTTTATTATACCATTTATAAATAAATAAGACCTTCAGCTGATTCAAATAAGAGTGTAAATTAAATTAAATGAGCTCTCTAAATTTTAAGTAATCCATTTCAATGAAAACTAGTTGCGTGGTTGTGTAACTTCATTTTTCTATTTTACAATAATGGAGGGTTTCTTTTATCTTTTCAGAATGCAAACACCACTTCTTGGTAATTAAAAAGCAATTATCTTTTATTTAGAAGCTGTTAATGGCAGTCAGATGAACTGTCTTTGTTTGAGATTCCAACAGCTTCTTCTTTTGTTTTGCTGAATAGCATCTTACTATTGTTCAAAAGCCGACAGAATTTAACACAAAAGGGCATGTGAGCTTGGATACGGCATTCCTCTTAACTAATATATTTACTTCTAATCTCCATAATAATAAAAAAGAATTAAGTATATCGCTCTCATTTAATTACTCTAATCTACGAGGTTGTTACTGCCAAAGTCGAAAAAATAGCTTATACTATAACTAATGTAGCTATAACTAATGTAGTAATGTGAATAATAGAAAACCAATAAAACTCTTTAGTATTTAAGATGATTGAAAATTTATTCACTATAAAGAATAAATAAATCTGTTGCGCTTAACGGAGAAAACTACCAGCATCACTGCATAAACTACCAGCTACAGTAATAATAAATTGTTCATTTTATAAGAAAAATCTGTAAGCTGTTCATTCTACGGCAAAATCTGTTGAAATAACGAAAAGTCCGTTATAAATACAGGTATATTTTTGAAAAGAAATCTATAAAATGTTTATTTTACGGGAAAAGCCTGTTAAAACACAGGAAGTTCGTAATACATACAGATTATTTCCTTAAAATAAACAGTTTTAGTAATGGAAAAATTATATAAACTCCTCATTCTACTGCAAAATCTGTTGAAATAGCAGAAAGTACGTAATAAATATAGATTGATATTTCCATAAATCTGTAAAAGTTTTATTTTACGGACAATACCTGTTAAAGTAACAGAAAGTCCGAATAAATACAGATTTTCTTCGCAAAAGAAACAGTTTTTAGCGCCGTGCTAGATGAAGCCTTTTTTTTTTTTTTTTTTTTTGTAAAATCAAGAAATTTTTGTATAGTGTGATGAGAAACAAAACTTTTCATTTAATTAATATAAGTTACAATTTTTGTAGGTGAAGAATAATCTTCATATGTTCCACGAAATTTCACGCTATCACAATTTAAATCCAAGGTTGGGAGAGCTTAATTATAGACTTCACGATTCAAGATATTTTTATTGGGAGAGCATAGTTGTAGAATTTACGATTCGTTTTAAATCATATTTGGGAGAGCTAAGTTCAAGAATTCATGATCTGTTTTTAAATAATATTAATGTAAACAAACATATTTCACAACTGAAAATGGCGCAGGTGTTGTTTAGTATAAAATAGCACAAGATGATTAAAAACTTTGTTAATTCTATATTTACACTTTTAATATGTACAATATTTACAACGAAAACATTTGAATAATATTTGTTATTCCTCACTAGGAATTCCAGATAATTTCTTTTATATGTTCAAGAATATTTATTTCTCCCTTTTCGGAAGATCAAGAAATACACAGCCAGCATGCTACTTTCGAGATTCACATTCAAACTGAACTATAAACAAGAGAAATGCTTTTAAAACAATTAATACTTCAGAAACTATTTCTTCTAACAAGAAGTCAAGCATGATTTCATATTCGGAAATAAATTTCCCCTTTTTTTAAATTAAACATCATTTCTTCTAATAGAATTCCACGATAAAAAAACCTATACGCAGCTTATTACCTACCTGCTACGTTCAAGATTCACTTTTACAAAACCAACTAACTAAAAAAGGAACAAGAAAGAAAAAATGTTTTTAATATCAATTCTCTAGTCAGACCACGTGACCTGGAATGGCTGGCGCCTAATCAGTCTAGCTGAGAAAAGAAGAGGTTTGCGAAATTTCACAGTAGGACAATATTAGACAAAAAAATAAAATAAAATAAAATAAAATAAAATAAAATAAAATAAAAATGCAGATAATGTTTTAAAAATTAGTCTAGTAGTCTGAATATGAAAGATCTCATCTAAACTCATTTCAAAATATTTAAAATCCAATTAGGTTTTAAGTATTAACGTCTTGACTGAAATATTCTATTCTGTAAAATCAACAGATTTATTTTAACTATTCTTGTTTTCCAGTTTTATTTTGTTATTTTCCAAGTTTTCTACTCCCGTTAAAATTTACTTTTTTCTCTTCATTTTTCAATTTCTTCATTTTACATTTTAAACTGCCTCCAAAAATGGTGGTTTTAAATTCTTCATAAATACAGTAATTCTTGTTTTTAATATATGTTCAAGCATGATTTGAATAACAACATACTTTATAACACATTTTTTTTTTAAACAGTCCTTTATAAATTGTGTTAGAATTCAAGTATAGTTTGTGTGTCTACAAATACTTAACGTAACGTTCACTAAAAGGATGAAACTGAATAGAAATTTGGATTTTTTCTTGAGGTGAAATGCAGCCTTTTCCAATTCAAATTGGTCCCTGTAACTTACAAATATTTACCCGTCTATTTAAAAAAGATTTGAATACATCATCGTTGTGCATTTGAATAGTAGGATTATTTGCTAATTTATAATGCACGCGCTGATAAGAACAACAATTTGTGTTACAACGTAATTAAGACAAAATGACTATGAAGATGAAAACAACAGGATCGAAGTTCGAAGCACTTTGAGATGTTACTTGACCCCTCGCGACGAACGACACGCATACGTCCTATTTAGGATGAAATCCTTGAATTTGAACATTAGTGTAAATAGCATCAGTATAAATAGCAGTAAAATCAGCATAAATCTACTCAATTTATCAACATATTCATATATTCTATTGTTTTAAATCTACTAAGGGGGGGGGGGGGTCTGTGTCCCCCTGCTCCCTATGCTCACCAACCTCCAGCGTAATCGCGAAGCAATCCCTATTTTCTAGCCAACTCCAAATGTAATTGTTTAGCGCTTCCATTCTGGATCTCTTCGCGATCCCTTATTTTCTATGCATTAAATTTTTAGTTTTCAAATGCACACTGTTAAAAATTTGCAGCATTCTGGCAGGTCATTTGACCGTTTTTTCCGAAAACGGTTACATAACATGTAATTTAACACTATTCTGACCATTATTGGTCATTTAATGGTCAGAATACAGTTAAATTAGGGTTATGAATCCGTTTTTTTCAAAAAACGGTTGAATGACCTGCCAGAATGCTGCAAAACTTTTAATAATGCAGTTGACTCCCTCCCCTCCTTTTTCATTAGTTAATGGAAATACTTTTCTTTCTGTAAAAATCACTTTTGCCATCGACCCCTAAAAAAAAAAAAAAATAAAAGAGAGAGAGAAAAAGTTTATCGAAATGCAGAAGATTCTTCCCTTTCCCCGTCCATCCTATCTAAATTCTTTACTTTCATGGTTTTCGCAAAGCACAATTCCCGCTAAGAAAATACAGAAAGCTCTGACCAATCAGATACGTTTCGCAGTATCTACGCAGATTTTCATCGGTCCATTTCCAAGTTGTTATTTTTTTTATATATGAGGAGCAAACATTCAAACCGTGTTTTCTCACAAAAAAATAAAAAAAATGAGTAATTGTTATTTTTATGAACTCTGTGTTAAATTGCACAGAAATAAACGGTATTTTTAACCAAAAAACATTTTTCACCGATTATAAATCAATTTTAAAACTTGACGTTTCAATCAAAGAGTGTTTCTTCCAAAGCCTGCATTCAGTCAAACAGTGATTTCTCCAGTCTGCCAATCACAGTTGTCACTTTATGTGTACTTTCGAAACCTACCATACATATCACAATTGAAATGGATTGTTTTAGAGAAAAATAAGAGAACTTTTAAGGTTAAAGGCTTCCAGAATTATAGATTTCAAGATCTAAGTAAAGAATATGATGTAAATCTTCTTAAAAAGGGAGTTTCTGTTGCCCATGTTCAAAGGGTTGTTTTAGAATATCTTCTTCTTATGCCACGCCATATCAGTTGAAAAGAAAAAAAAGATGTTGAAAACTTTTGAAGGTAATAATGTAGGGTGAACAGTGGCAAAGTCAACTTGATGATGTCTTCAAATGGTACAATCACAATCCATGATTTACCAGCCTGCAGTGAAGAAAAGGGGGATGTGTGTGACTGTCTAGATGAAGATATTGGTTTTAAAATTTGAAGTAGATTTCTGGCAAACAAGTATTTATTTAGTAAATATTTAATGAATACTACTAGGTACCATAATCTGTCATTTTATTTTATCAATAATCAACTGAAGTTCGGTATTTACTCAAATAAAATAATGCTTTTGTATTATTTGTGAGTTAGAACACATTTCATTCAAAAAGTGCTTTATCCATTTGTCAATCAATCAAAACATGTTTCCTCCTCTGAATTCGGTCAAAACGTGATTTCTCCAAATATTAAATGCATTTTATTAATTTGTTTTATGTTTAATATCTTAGGTATTCTTGCAATTCTTTCTAATAACCAGTAATAAAAATACACAATAAAAATTAGAATTAAATACCAGTTATTTTCTAATTTATCAGTTTTTTGTGTTTTTTGAAAATTTGTATCTAAAGGAGAAAGCATGGTTTGAATGTTTGCTCCACATATATAGAAGAGTATCTAAATTTTCGTCTTATCTAATTAAAGATTTTCAGGGGATACGTCAGAAAATAATTACAATTTGAAAAAACTGGTGACGAAGGATTAAAAGAAGTGTAAATGACGCTCGTCGCGAAGTGGATAAAATATAAATAAATGGTATTGAAACGGGGCCGGCCTTTGCGAAATTCTTGCCTTTCTTCTCCTCTAACAGAAGAAAGTTTCTTCGCGATGGCCCCGATTGAAGGCAGTTCTTAAAAAAATATTTTTTTCGACTCAAACACGAGAAACTTTCTGTCACTTTCTGAATCATTTTTAAGCGCAAAAGCATGATACATTTACATCAATGGTTACTGAAGTGATTTGCAATCGAACAGTTTAAATGGTCTCAAGACTCTTAAAATTGGACAAAAAATGAAAAAAAAAAAGACCATTTTCAACATTTAATATCTTAAAATGCATATGATTTAAAAACACAATTTTTATTGGGATTAAAAGATATAAGTATATTCTTTTATTTCATGTATTTAAAAAATTGCAAGATACAGAATCAGTATTTATAGGGTGCTCTGTCAGGCAATTGTCGAGGAGAAAATTGATATAACAGCTTACGCGCAGGATTACAAAATAAATTTTGCAACTTGAATTAAATTTTTTGTGCCTAACTATACTTCAGATTATAATAATTACACTAAACCTAAATAAATTTGTATTTAAAGCATTTTTATATTTTTAATACAAAGTTGTGTTTAGCTAATACAAATTTTTTAAAATTGCAACAGTATAATCCCTAAAAAAATATTTTTTTGAACTAACATGAAACATATGTTTTGAAAATTTCAAGAAAAAATATTCAGAAGTTCTTGAGATATCCTGCGCGTTATACCTAAAAACATCATTTGGAGAAAAATGACTTCAAAGTTTCGAAATGCCGCTTCAGCTATTTAGTGGGCATAATTCTAATGCCTATAATTTCTGTTGTAATAGGAATTTCAAGGAAAAAAATCATACCAAAATGTTCAGAAAAGATAGAAGTTTAACATCTAAAAAAAAGTTAAAATTTCGAAAATTTTGAAGCTTTAAGAGTCCTGGAACCCCTCAAAAAATAAAATAGTCGCATCTTGAGTTATAAGCAATTATTGTCGCACGAGACCAGTATTTTCATTTCCCGCACTGATACGTTCGAAATTTCGCTTCAAAACGTCAAGTTTGGCAGCATTATCTGAAAGGTCTTCCACCTTTAACAAAAAAGGAAAAGAATAGTTCTATTTCAAAGCTTTTGGAATAAGAGCATTTACCAATTCCATGCGTTTGCGAAAAAAATGTGTCATAAAGTTGCCAATTTGGATTTGAGAACAATCTTAATGTGGTAAGATTAGTGCTGTCCAGATGCTCCGATTTACAATTTAAAACATTGAGGAGCAGTTGTCCGAAACGTCAAATATCCCGATTTTTCTGAGTGCGCACCAACGTTTAACTTCTTGCAAGTATCGGGCTATTCTTTACTCTGCATTAAGCACTTAATTATCTTTAATTTTTAATGACTATAACTTTTAGAGTGGAATTCTTATGACAAAATTTTGATGACTATACATTCGAAAGAGACATGAACATAATTATGGCTAACTAAAACTTCAATAATCCACAATGTCATACTTTTATGGGAGATTTTGTTCTGATACTTTCTTCGATAACGTTTATTGACATTATTTACATCACAATATTACTTTTTAATATATATTGACATTAATACCAGTAAAAGATTTTTATAACAAGGGAAGTGATTCGATCATATAAATAGTGACGAAACTAGACTAAAATTCACACGAGGCAACGTAGACATTCACGCTCCCCTCACCTAAGAATATTTTTGTAAGAATATTCGAGTAAATAATTTGTTAATGCAGTTAAATTAAACTCGCTATTTAAAAGGTTTTAATGTGCAAGATGTTTTCTATAATACGATAGTGCATGTATACTACTTAATACGTTTTTCTAATATCGTAAATAATAAGTATATAATAGCAAAATTACAGAAAATACATCGTATTAGATATCGATATTATAAAGGATAAACGTGTCTGTGCTTAATACTGACGGTGGCAACAACAGTCGATTAAATTTTGCTTTTATTAACTTTTATTGTCTTTTCTCAAATTTCTAAATAACGCACATTTTCAATTTTTATACCGTCGAATAGAGAAAAAAATGTACTTTCACAAGCAATTTATTCGAAAACTATATCGCAATTTTCTCATTTTTTATTGTTTTTTAAATAATTTCCAAACATGATTATTTTTTTCAAATCTATCTCTATCGTGTACAGACGATTACGAAAGACAAAATCGTTTGCACTTTATATAAAAAGTTCATCATTTGTTTCCAGCTCAGATTCCATAACGAAATTAAAACGCTCATCAATCAATAAATAGAACAATAAAGTATGAAGCACAAATTTAAGACATGTAATCAAATTTAGCACTTAAATTACTGAAATGGACAGAATCAAAAAAGCTGATTGAAAATAGCAATCTTCAGCGATTTCTTCGGTTGGTTCCTGACGGAACCTGGTCAATACGAAAATATCGCTTTTAATACGTTTCAAAACTTTATTTGAATAGATCATTGCTATTTTTTATATAAATACTATTTTTAGAATTGTTAGTGGGCATTCTGAACTAGTCGGATGCGGCAATCCCAAAACTTTTTTCTAACTCATACATGTTAATGTTTCAAAATTCGCTATCACAGTGCCAAAATTAAATGGCAATCTATGCCCAAAGTGAGAATTCTGAAATTCCTTGCATTAGTTCTTGTAATAGGACTATTGCGGATATCGAGAAAAATGCAGCATAAAAGCGTCGCCTGCTGGACAATTTACACCAAAATACTATGCATTAGTTCTTGAGATCAGTAATAATATTTATCAAGGTATACCAGAATCTCAAGTTTGATAAAAATTCGTGTATTAACTCTTGAGACAGAGCAATTGCGGGTATCGGGAAAAATTTAGCATAGCAGCGCCAACTGTAGGGCGATTGACACCAAAATGTAAACAGAACCAATTCATATCAAAGATTAACTAACTGAATCTGTAGTTTGATGAAAATCCGTGCATTAATTCTTGAAATAGAGCTTTTGCAAAAATCGTGAAAAATTCAGCATAGCAGCTCCCCCTGTTGAGCGATTTACACCAATATGTATAAAAAACATCAATTCATGTCGAGGACTAACCGAATCTGAAGTTTGATAGAAATCCGCGTATTAGTTCTTGAGATAGAGCTGTTGTGGAAATCGTAAAAAAATGCAGTATAGCAGCGCCACCTGTTAAGCGATTTACTCCAAAAACTAATCAGCATCAATTTATATCAGGGACTACTTGAATACAAATTTTTATTAAATTCCGTGCATTAGTTCTTGAGATAGAGCGCCCACAAAATTTATGTCACATACAGACAGACAGAGTCACAGACTCACAGACAGACATTTTGTAAAAACGTGTTTTTTGGAATCTCTGGCCTCTACGATCCCCCGTGTAAATCCGTCAAAAACCGGAATTAGAAAATCTTCACAAATCCAATACTTTTTTCTTGTAAGGATAGACGAAAGTGAAATGAAGATATAAAATAAATGATAAAATTTTGATTTTAAATGTAAAAAGTCTATTAGAGTTATCAATTAAAAATAAAAAACTACAACAGTAGACCCGTGCTAGGCTTTCTCGCCACAATATTTGAGATTATTTGCGGACACGTTTTTCATTAATTTTTGATTAACTGCAATTTTTTTAATCAAACGACGTGTTTTAACGATATATAGGTATATTAGGTCAAAAGCCGCTTTTAGGACCTTTCGAAAAATATTTCCTTCATCGCTATTCTTTTAGTGTGTGCAGAGAAAAGAGGATGTTAGCATTAGAAATAATATACATATGTGGATAAAATGTGAACATTAAAAAGGTCCACAATCTTACTTAAAAGGCGACCAGGGCTTAATTTCTAACAAAAAAAGTACCGGAGCCCTAATATTCTGCAATACTAACAATCGTAGCTTCCCCTACCCTCTCCGTCATTCCAATCCGCATATTTATACATTATTTGCAAAATTTAAAGCCTTTTTCTAATATCTCGTCTGCATTTCGAAATTTTTAATTTTCTTTCTTTTTCTTTTCTTTTTTTTTTTTTTTTTTTTTTTTGCATTGGATAGCCGAGGTCCGTCTCTACATCGCATCTTTTTTACTTTTTCGATTTTGGTCGCAGATATTTTTTATGAAGTTACCTTCACTTTCAAAACCGATTCTGAAAATGAAAGTGTCATTCTAAAAAATATCTGCAACCAAAATCGAAAAAGAAAAAAAATATTTAAAACTGTCGAATTGCAAACGAGATAATAAATCCCTCCCCATAGGATTAGCATTAGCTCGTGAGTGTCTTCGCCGGCACGGACATAGCCTTAAGGTTCGTTTTAATAGTAGCCCTATCCTACGTGTGCGATACATTAAGTCACATATAAGGGTTTTGATACAAAAGAATGCAAAAGCTTGGAGGTGTGGGAGAGAAAGGAAAGAGTAATTTATGCTTCGGTTATTCGGAAGCACTATTGCATTGAGCTCCGGAGCCCTGTATTTATGAGCTCCGGTGAATTCCGACCAATATTTAAATATTTACCAAAAATAGAAAAGTACGGGAGCTGAGCTCCGGTGGGCTCCGATGCAAATTAAGCCCTGAAGGCGACTAATGTACTGAAAATGTTTTCTGGATTTATTTTCAGGATATTGAACCATAAACTGGGAATATTGTACGATAGGGCGTCGTTATATACTTGATTGCTTTTACACAGGATTTCTATTGATTCTCTTATAGTGGATGCGTAATAATTGGATGTTGGGAATATGATTTTTGCCTGATCAAAATCCATTGCGATATTCTGATTGAAACTTAAACGAGAGAGAGCTGTGGATTGACGACAAAATTTTATGTCTGCTTTATGTTCTTTTATTCTGTCTTTGAGTTTTCTTTTGGTCATTCCGATGTACTCCATTAGTCTATTGCTGTCAGTTTTAAAAGGAAGGGTTTATACACCAGCTATAAATAAAGGCTATAAATAGCTTTAAGCTATAGTCTATAAATAAAATGTATATTTTAAACTTGTAACGTCTTTTTCATTACATTAGTCGCCTTTTAAGTAAGATTGTGGACCTTTTTAATGTTTATATTATTTATTTTATGTTGAATCAAGGTGAAAAATTACGTTTCGTCTTAGGATATTATATTATATATATGTGGTTTTCGGTTACATTCTGTACCCCGTGATATCCTTCTTGTCTAATAATTAAAAATGTATTATTATCCGCATGAGAAAGCTTAGAGCATAAGAATAAGAATAAATACTGAAAAATTATAAATTAATTAAACATGTTTTAATCTTTGTTCTTTTGTAAAATTCCTTACATATGTTTTAATCAATTTCAACATTCTAGAACTTTTTTGTTGTAAAAGACAGATACGAACAGTGTTAAAGGAAGTTGGAGACAGTTAAATATCCATCCATGGTTTCATTTTGAGTATAATTTTAGCGTATGACATTTAAGGTTTTAAACTTCAAGAAACAATTTATCGGGCAAGATACCATGCACTGTCAGAAAAATTCGTCTTTATATTATAGGTGCAGATTTACGGTCGCCAGTCGCCACGTGGCGACTACGTTTTTTGCTGTGGCGACTAACTTTCAGCGTCTTAGTCGCCAGAGGTCAATTTCCAGTGTTGTCAATCCCCGTCGTGGAATTTTGATTTTTTTTTTCCGTTGCAAATAGAAAAGCACCTGCTCTTTAAATAAAATATCCATGATAAAAAGTCAGGGAATTTTTGCGATCTCAAGTACCGTCGTGAACGCTGCCCCTGTGATGTACTGCTTTCTTGCCGAACATTTTGTTGCAATTAGTCTGTGTTTTGTTGTACATGTGTATTTATTAACTAAACTATGTTTCATTTTGAATTCCTGAATTTTTTTGTTAAGTTTTTTCCATACAAACACTATAGTTTTATCAGTTTGTTTCATAATGTGGCCACTAGATTTTGGTTAGGAACCAAAGTGGAGACTGTAATTTTGGGGTTTAGGAGCCACTGGCTTCTCAAAAATTTTGGGAATCTACACCTATACTTTATGCACTAAATTATCCGTCCTTTTTAAACAAATAATTTCCGTACTCGTAGAAACCATACTTTTTCTGTTAATTCTTTCCGGAAATCTGAAAAAGAGGGAAGAATTCCGTTTATTCCTTGCACGCATGCGCATTGGCTGTATTAATACCAAAGTTCGGATTTATTTTTAAAATGAAAAACCGAAAATTCAATAAATTAAAATTTCTAGTTTATTTAAAAACAAACAAACAAAAGTAATGCTTTCGAACTTAATAAATTAGCAATTTTGTCATTCATTTAAACTTATTCGCAATTTATTTTTTAGTGTATTAAAAAAAAATATTAGCCTGTAAAATATATTCTAAACGAACATATTTAAAAAATATATAGTAGTTCAATCAAGTTAAAAAGAAATCTATTTTATTCAAAAAAGTAAACATAAACGAATTTAATTCAAAATATAATATTCATATTTGACATCTAGCTATCAAATTATGTATTTTTAAAAATATGTCTAATATGTAATATTTTTTCAACCAACCATTATTTTAGAACGACGAAATGGCCCTGCAATTAAGTTTAAATTTCCAAACTTTCTGAACACGAAATTTAACAAACCTTACCAAAACCCATTTGAAGAAATCCGTATCTTCATTTTAAACTCGCCGTCTATCAAGTGTTTGCTGGCCGAGTGGTTAAGATGATGGTTTCGAAACGCGCGGTCCCCGGTTCAAAACCAAGTGGATCCACGGAAGAAAGAGAGAGGCACTAAACGAAATGGGAGTTGCTGTACAACGTATACTTTAAAAGTAACGTGAAGAAATGTTTGCTTCTTTGAATAAAATAGATTTTTTTTAACTTGATTGAACTATTATATATTTTTTAAATATGTTCGTAAATTAAAAGTTGATATAAAATAAGCACATGAATAAAATAAATTTCAACGTTTTTGGTTTAATCTTTAAAACCATCTTCAGGATAAAATTTTCTAAAATATAAATCAGCAGGAAAACAATCTATTAGATCTTAAAAATTACATCTTTTATTCATGTGTTTATTTTATATCAACTTTTAATTTATGAATAAAATATACGTTGGATAGCAACTCCTATTTCGCTTAGTATTGATTGTACAACATAAAGTTCTTAATTAATATGAAAGAAAGATGTATTTTTTAAAAAACTCCTTTTTTCAGATTACAGAAATTTTCTGTCCTAGTAATATCCTAGAACGGGAATTACTTCAATTCTCGGATATATACCAGTAGCAGTTCTGCGAGGAATATTTCCGTGAATTGGAGAGTGTCTTATTCTTTCGAAATACTGGCAATACAATATTTAGTATAATATATTGAAAATAAATTAGTCTTGATCAAAATAATGTACGCTTGTGAATATTATGGAATTATTTAATTACTTTGAAATGCTTAACCCTTTATCTACTGACGGTACTTATAAGTACCACTCAATTTAAACTTTCATCTTACAGTGAATATTACTAGTATTCTAATGGTACTTTGTAAAAACACCCTTTTCACTCCACTTTATCCGGATACATGGTAGCAGTAGTTCTAGATTTGTTATTTTAGCAAGGAAGGAGGCTATCTTTGACACAGATGATGGGTTTTGTGCCGATATTTTGTACAGATTGTCACGCTCGTCTTTTTATTGCTGCAAACACAGTAAAGAATATAAGATAAGTGTTGGATTTTTTTTATGTGTTCATTATGATCTTAGAATACAGTTTGACTAGCTATTTTAGGTGAACGGTGTATGTATTTGATTTAACAGTTGAATTACTCGGTGGTACTTATAAGTACCGTCAGTACACTGGGTGTTGCAAGAAAACTTCTTGTTTACTTTTTGTCTGTGTAGTTATCCATCGTTTTCCTCTGCTTTAAAATGTAATTACTAAAATGTAGTGTAGTAATGATTTCCCTGGTATTTCTTTTTTGTTTCATTGTTATTTTTGTATAGGAAATTGAAAAAGTTGTGGCACCGGCTCGTTTTTGCTATGTTAGAAATGACATATGTAAATTCATATATTGCATATGTGGAGATGCGAGAGAAATCGTTGTCCTTGGAATATAGACGTCGCATAACTAAAGGACTGCTAACAAGATCGAAACCTAAAAATAAATAGTTTTTTAACCCCTTCAGGGGCGAAGCATTTTCAATTCTAAAGTGTTGAAATAAATGATTGGCACCGGAATTTGCCGAAAGATTTATTTATTACTAAGAAAAGGGATATATTTCACATACTGTTAAATCGAAAATATTTTCTGGTGCCATTTGAAATACCGTGTGGGTTTTCTGTTACGACATTTTAGTCATAGTGTATTGACGGTACTTTTAAGTACCACTTTAATTAATTACCTCTAAATAATTAAATTTCTCACGGGTGAGTATTTTTTTATGTTTATCCTTTAATTTTCATTGTAATAACTGAAAAAAAAATATTACATGAAAAAAAATGCAGTAGATCATAATGCAGTAGATAAAGGGTTAAATACGTCATTCTGACGATATAAAAAAACAAAACACATATCTCTCTACAGATAGAAAAATATGACAGATCAAAACTAATTGTTTTTTAGTTGTGAAGGTCTAAGTGATTCTTAGAAATAGAAAATGTTACATTGATTTAATTCCATTGTATTAGAAGTAATTGCGTTATTTCTCCTTATTTCTCTTTTGTCTCTCATGATCTCTCTATTGCTCGTCTCTCACTGCTACCTATGGATATTTTCATATGATTTTTTCTCTTAAAAAAATAATTTTGTTACTTTTACATCGATGAACCGACGGGGTGCAATTATTACATTACCAATATGCCTTTTATTCATTTAATATTTTATTAGTTAAAATAGTTACAAACTTTAAATCTATATCCGTAATATCCAATTACTTTATTTATTTATTAAATAGTTTCAGATTTTTTTTATTTGTTTGAAATTTTCTTTTTCGAAGCTGTATCTTGAATACGCTTAATATTTCTGAAGAATTGTAAAAAATGTATACTTCGCGGACTTTTTAATAAGTGAAATAAAATATTTATTTAATTATCTGCGCTGGCGGGATTGAATGAATTGCTTGTTACATTTTGATTGAGAGCTTCCCTCTGACTGACTGAGCTAATACTTTTGCCGCTAGAGAGAGCATGCATAGTGAAGAAGTAGGAGATGATGTAACATGTAAACTGTTTAAAGTGAAAGTAAACAAAATCAATAAGTCTGAGGGTCCCTTGTCCCCTTAAATTATTTATGAAACTAAAAATACAACAAAAATTGATAAAACCATCACTAAATTCTGAAAATAAATTTTTTTAGAAAATCGAGTGCTGAATTTTACTTTTTAGAGTTGTTTTTGAATTGCTAGTAATAATTAAATATCATTATTTGTATAATTAGCTCTCTTTTAAGCTATAAGTGAAGGCAGGAGATCTGTTGGAATCTGAGGAATGGATTTTGCTTTAAATATTAACCCACTCGTGCTTGAATTTTTACTTTCTTAAATTTCTTGGTAAAATCACTTTAAAATGTTGAAAAATGAACTCTAAAAATAGTAAAATAAATTACTCTGAAATTTTTTTGTATTTATTTGATAAAATATAAACGCACTAAATATGGGAATATGCATAATATTTATAATATTATAATAGGCAAAATTATATGTTTTGTCTAAATTCATGCAAAATAAAATTTTAAATTGTATATTTTATACTATAATTAGTATTTTTAAGAACTACTACAAAAATATATTTATTTCTTTATAAAGACTAATAACATTATAAGCATTATTAATAATAAACAAAGAATAATCCTATTTGAGACTTAAAAATCGTTTATTTCATAATCATCTTGAAAAGAACTTTACATAAATAACTGTCTCCTAAAGGGCTAATAAAAATATGTACCCATTCGTGCCTAGCGCCCTATACTTTGTACGTTACAAAAATGTATATAAAATAGACTTGAACATATAATTTTACAATTTAAAAAAATATGTATTTCAAAGAAGTGTACAAGCTAAGTTTGACTTATTTATTTGTATTCTTGATAGAAAAAATACAAATAAATTTACTTTTTACATTTCGCCGCTCTTGAAAGATGAAAAATCTATAAACACAAAAAAAGCCCTCATTTAAACAAATAAATAACCACCTTATGCTGTCATCTCTCGGTAACAGATAAAGACATATATAGATAATTATTTTATACAATTTTCATACTATAAAGAAGAAAATTATACAAATTTAATAAAATTCGAAGCGTCCCAAAAATCGGACGCTAAACATAAATGAGTTAAATTGCAGAACGAGAAATGATTTGGGTTATTTTGTATACAATTAAAGGTTCTGGTTTTTCAGGAGAGATTTTATACATATCATAACAATCGCCTAAAATTATAAGTAAAGTACACAAGATCGAGCTGCACTTGCAGAGCATCAGCTACTTTAAAAAATAGACCTTCTAACAGTAACGCAGATGATCATTATACCCTGTGTATTCCCGATTCCTTTATACGGCAATCCTTGATATATTGCACCAAAGACTTGATTTGACATTTCATTGACCCTTTGTTGAACATATGTATGTTGTTGCACCATAGGTATATTTAGAATCATCGCTGAATCTATGGTGTTAATTAGTGTTGGTGTTATTTATGGCGATCGATTATCTGCACGAGTTATATAGGCCCGAGGGGGAGTACCCTCCGTGGGGGGTCTTTCTAAGAGAACCTAGCCCGTATTTACGCATGGAAATCCAAGATCCGAAGAAAACCATGGAAAACTCCAAAAGATTAGGCCGATGGGCGCGATTGGGTTTGAACCCAGCACCTCCCGTCTACCAGCTTCGAGAGCAGAACCTCTCGGCCACTGGTGGGGTCCTAAATCTCTGAAAATCAACTATAATGAAGTTAGAAATTGAAACAAATCTTACCATCGTAAGATTACTAACATCAGGATGATGTTTTAAGAATTGCGGTCATTCCCTTAAAGCATTTGAATCACTCTGTAACGGGATATGGCAATGCTGGGGCTGGAATATAGTATCCAATTATGCTTAACTTATACACAGGACTTAATAGGGTTGTACAATATGTATTATTATTAACAACACCTTGACCAAGGTGAAAATTATCAGCAATTTTTTTAACTGACACAGTGTTTCTAAGACACATAACATATGTTGAATTAACGCTTTCTTGAATATGATTATCATATGGTTGTATATAAGGTTAGTCCAAAAGTACCAATAGGAATAGGGGTTGAAAGATTATTAAATTGGGGAACAATTGATTCATCCTTTAATTCTTGAAGCATTTGAAGTTGCGTTAATGCAACATATCAGGTACAATGTACTCAATTGCACTTGTTATTATCAATTGTTATTATCAACTTGTTATTGCAATTAGTTAATATCATAACTAATGCTAGCTTCAATTTTATCTGAATTTTGTATTCGAATTAATGGAGGATATTTTTGCGAAAATGCATTACATAAATTTAGTTTCATTTCCATTTACTAGGGGACCCCCCCCCCCCCCCCCTACGAGCTGTGCTTGCCAACTCCTGTTCAAACACCACTGACTCCAAAACACGCAAATTTGATCTTCTTTAAAAAGATTACGGAAGATTGAATTATAATTAAAAAACAATATCGATCTCCCTGTAATCTGATTTTCATTCAGGTGAAAAAATTTTTATTTTTAGCAAGGAAATATTATTATTTGCGCTGTCTTAGTCTTGAGCTGACAACAATAGTTAAAAATATCATCTTGAAATATCAAATAAATGTCTCGTGTAAATATATTTTTAAAACATGGAAATTATTCCAGAGAGAAACATTCGCCTTGCATACAATATTTCAAATGAAAAACAAATTTCAAAGTGATCACTTTGAAATTTGTTTTTCATTTGAAATATTGTATGCAAGGCGAATGTTTCTCTCTGGAATAATTTCCATGTATTAAAATAGTTTCTATCGATGCTGGATTTAATTATGTTTCGTGCTCGCCCCAGGTCGGTGGCTCACGATAAATATTCCATCTTGTGCTACGTTTGTAGCCTTGCCAACATATAATAGTGAGAAATTTTCCGAGCTAGGTATCGTTCCAAGTGGTTTAGTCGGTAGAACGTCAGTGCGCTATACTGATGGCCCGGGTTCGAGTCCCGGCTTGGAGTCTTTTTCACTATGTTGGCCTTTGCGCCTTTTAAGCAATCACTTTGAAATTTGTTTTTCATTTGAAATATATTTTAAAATTTAAGTTGTTTGGCAATTTTATTATTTGGCTATTTTAAATATGACGTAATTTCCCCTCATTTACTGTTTTTAACACCTATTAATGAATTCATTATTTTAAAGTTTTTTTCTTTTTAATATTCACGTGTAAATACAAATTTTATGACGTAATTTTCAATATTTTCCTGCTTTTAACAAGTGACCATTTAATTCTAATGTCAGATTCAGAGGAACATATACGATTAGAACTACGGTTATATATTATTTTCTTGCTTGTATATTGTCTGGGAATTTTAAAGTAACATTTTTTTCTTATCTGAAATTTAATCCAAGCTAGTGAGTGAGATAGGGTAGTTGAAGGAATGTAGTTTATGAATAGAGTGGGGTCCCTGCTATTCAAATGCATACCTGAGGTAAGGCATACAAAAGGATTTCGCCAGATAACGAAATAACGGACGTCACGGAGTTCCATGGATTGGGGGAAGGGAAAGGGACCCTGATGGCAGAAGGGAAACGTTTATGTTTTTGGGAGAGGAGTGATATAGCTGAGGAAGATCAGTTAAGGCGTATAGCTGAAAGTGTGTGGTCACTTTCTTCGCAGAGTGCAGTGGATGCCTGGAACTCAAAGTGTGAGTAGTTCCAGAGTAGTTCGTGGATAGAGAGTGATTATGCAGTGAAGCTCTTGGAGTATATAGCTAATGTGTTGGGAGATTAATAGTGATCTCCGATAAAAATAATTTAACTAGCGTAGGGTGAGAGGAATATCAAGTAGTTTAACAGTACACAGCAAATATTTACTGTATTTAATTTAATGTTGGACCGGATCACCTCTGTCCGAGTTCTTAATTGTAAATTGTGTCTTGTTATCTGTACGTAATGTGTAAATAAATTGTTAGTTCAGTTTAATTGAAAGAGTTGGTTTTCTTTTCAGCAATCCGCTCATAGCGTGACCGATATCACGTAATCATATCGGTGGTGGCAGCATATAAATAGTAAAGGATTTCTTCAAAGTTGTGTGGACTTAGAGGAAACACGACATCTAATTTGAAAGTTTTTTTTTCTCTTTATAATAGTCACGTGTAAATAAATTTTTAATTGAAAGGAAATATTATTCTTTGCTCTGTTTTTACAATTGGAAACAATTTAAAATAATAACCTTTTCTAAAATAGGAAAAATATATCTCTTAAAATGCTGAAAATTTGAATAAAAAATTAAAAAAATTAAATAAAAAAATTAGTCAAATTAAAAAAATAAATGCAATCTGCACGCTGCGAGCTTGTAATGCATATCCTTAGAAAAAATTATTAAATTCCTATGTATAGTTTTATAAAACTTCTTTAATGGAATGATTTTGACCAACTTTTACAATTAATATCTCTTAAAATAATTGTTCCATTTAAAAACTCTCTACTTCAGCGTGTTTATCAAACATTTCTCTATAATACTACCAATTTTCCATGTTTTGTCTGCAGTAGTTTTCTTAATATTTTCAAAGAAATATCTCCGGTCACAAAAAAATCATTTACTGCGGCAGTGTTAGTTATTATTATTATTTTTTAGAACACAGATATTTTCTTCAAAAGTTTATTTGATGAAACTTATGCTAAATTTATGGATTTAATTAACGAGTTTCTTGATGAAAGTTATGCTAAATTTATGGATTTAATTAACGACGCATTTCTATTTTCCTTAATTCGTAGATTTATGATATATCGTATAGATTCATCACCTTTACGAATGGAATTAAAATTTGTATTAGAATGCTGATTTTAAACAGTTTTGTCATATTTCGTACCCTTAATAAATTTATCACAATGAAAGGATTCTAAATTAGAGAATTAGAGAAAATTTTAAATTATCTCGTCTCGAGAACAATCTTGTAAAATGAGAACAACTTGAACTTTCAATAGTTTTCTTTAATCAAACAACCAAAAACAAGCTTCTGAAATAGTACATATCTGTCAAAATATTTAAATTTTTCTGGTTTTAATAAATGGAAAAATAGTTCCCATCCAATTAATAAATTTATTTTACTTGGAATACGAAATCTGTGGATCTGCAAGCTTTCTTTCACTAAAAATTTTTATTTGTGAAACATCTAATTGATCATTAGGGGTTATAGTTAATTGTATTTAGCAATCGTAAAAATGATAAAGTTTTAGAAAAATCTCAATTTTCATTCGAAATAATGGTCGTAATTTTATTTATAATGAAATGTTGTTCACAATTAATCCTGCATTAATTCTTTCTTTCTTAAATACAAAAATATTTGCAGAATCTCTATTTATGATACGGACTCTCTGAATCTGGAATAGCCTTACCTTTCTTCGTTTTTGAAATGCATTTTCAATAAATAAATAAATGTACAGTACAAAATAATCCCGTTGAAACAGACGGGTTTTGATTAGACGTTTGTGCCATATCAATTGACTGTGACTCCTCTTTCCAAAATAAAGATATATCAGGAGTTCCATTTTGATTTTTTGTATAAATGATTCATTAAAATAGATTAAGCTATTATGAAATTTGTTGCATTCTTTGCATTTCAAAGTGGATTTTCAGGGAGCAGTATAGTGTTTCAAACAATTATTACACAATTTATGTGTTCTAGCTGAATTTAAAGTTATTTCCTTTCCAATCGTAGAAATTGACGATTTTTATTTCTATTATTATGAAAGAAAATAAACTTTTCGTGCTTATTAGACCCAGTGCATGTGCTCTTTTTTAGCACTTTTCAACAAAGTTGAAAAGTGTTTATGCATTCGGTTTGTCTGTCCGTCTGTCCACTCTCTAACCCCCGTAAATATACTCGGATTTTCATGCAATTGATAAAGGCTATTTAGGGTTACCAAAGCATGTTTGGTATTCTATGGATTAACAGTTAATTTACAGGGGCACTCAAAAGTATTCCATTACGTTATGGTAGATGGGGAAAAATCGTTTGTAGAGTATTTTAATGACATTACGCTATTTCAAATGTATTGAAACTGATACAAATCACTGAATTTCACCACAGTCCTATTAGAACAGGCCATAATAACGTACATAGCATTTTTTATCCATTTACAGGGACACACAAAAGAAATCGGCTACAGTACTGTCACTGAGTAATAATTGATGTGTAAGGTTTAAAATTCGGTATGCGTTTTTAAATTTAATTAATTTTTTTGCATGTTACTCGTTATATATATAAATTCTATGCCTCATATACAGGGCTGCACAAAAGTATTCACGTACCATTCTCCTTATTAGAGCAAATTACTGAAGGGGAATCTTCAACTGAAGTATATGTATTTCTTAAGTGAACTAAATTTTGGCATGCATGTAGTTAATAGATACAAATCTATATATCATATACAGTGCTGCTGAAAAAAAAATCGGATATTTTTTTAATTTAGAATGGAATAAGATTTGAAAATGTATTGTTATTAGCATTATAAAGATGAAGTGAAGATATTATAGATCTTATTAGTTGAAGTGTGAACTGATGAGAAATCCATTAAGAAAGAAAATGAAAAAAAAAGTTGATGAGCAAAACTAAAAGGAAAATAGATCGAAGTGACGAATTTGACGTTTACGATTTTCCTTTATAATATCTTAGACTAAATGTAGTTACTATAATGGAATACGAAGGTACCAAGATCAAATGCGACAACTCCCGTACCGAATATTTTACTATAAACGCACAATTTCCAGCATATTTCGAGAACATCAGATTCTGCGCGTTCTCTCTGGTTAAAGTAAATAATGTATTTAAGAGTGGATAGGTGAACTATGTAGATGAGAGTTTCCATCTCGATATAGTCATACAAGTGTAAAGTAAAAAATAACAGTATATAACGCATAACAAATAACATAAAATACTATTTTATATTTTGAAAGAAAAAAAAGGTTTTCATTTATATAGACAACAAGATAACTTACGGAAGAAATCGATAAAAATTTCCTTATGAAATTACTTATACTACTAACAAATACAGTAAACCTCTGAATAGCAGGCACCTCAGAACCACGTAATTTTTCTTAAAAGGGTACAAATATACAGCTGTTGAGAAATGAAACAGTTCTCTCTAAATAGACATGTCCTGGATGTCCGTTACACTGTTACAGAAGTATTACTTAGTGTACTATTGTAGGATCAACCACATATTAATGCTACTTTGACAGCTCCGTCACAAATAAAAAGTAAATTATAAAGTAAATAAAGTATTTACTTTATAAAGTAATAGTAGAAAAAAGAGTATTTTGTTGTTTTTAAGGGGTCTCAAGACTCTTAAAACTGGAAAAAATGAAAAAAAAAAAAAGACCATTTTCAACATTTAATATCTTAAAATGTATTTGATTTTAAGACACAATTTTAACTGGAATAAAATATTTAAGTATGTTCTTTCATTTCATGTATTTAAAAAACTATAAGATGCAGAATTAGGGGGCTCCAAACTGTTAGACATTTGATCTGCAAAAAATCGGCATAAAGGCGCACGAATTCCAAATAAGTATTGAAACTACAAAAAAAAAAATTTGGTGCCTACTTATACTTCAGATTGTAATAACTAGTAAATCTGCAGATCAAGAGCCTCAACGTCATCTCTGCAACTCATTGTTTTTATCAAACTTTGCGTAATATTAATCTTTCTACAAAAACAAAATTTAAACTATATAAATTACACAAACATTTATAAAAGGAAAAAAAAATTCGATGGTTTCAGACATTAAAAGCGTTAAATTAAACACGTTGTTATGTAAGGATATTCTGAAATTCTCACGAGCTACTTATTCTAGTAATTTTTATATAATAAAGCAAATTTCTACAAATAAAGCAAATTTCTCATATAATAAAGCAAATTTCTCAGGGGGGCTCTGCCCCCCTGAACCCCCCGTTGTGTAATTTATTTTGCATTTGTAATTTTCTACTGATTGAGTTAATGATTACCCTATATCTTAGATTTATTTTTACACTGCGATTTATAAGGATAAGCAATAATTCGGTCAAGCATTTTACGTTATCCTAATATCCATACAGCAGTATTTACTTGCCTGCTAACCACAAATACCTGTATCTAATGGTTAAAGTACTTTTGGAAATGTAAACTGAAACATCTAATTTAGAAATCTAATACCTTTATAAATTTTGTTTATAAAAAAATAATTTTGATTACCATTCTGCAATATTTATATCTAAGATCTAATCTAAATATCAAAAAATGTACTCGATAGCATTAACTTACTAAAATCACCCTAAAGTAGGGGGGCTTCTAAACCTAACAGTTAATAATTCATCATCGTTAAATAGATAAACATGATTTGGCGCCTTTAAGTATTTTTTGTGATTTTCTTTTAATAGTATCTGTTAAATACTTTCATAATGGAATGACGCTGGAAATAAGAAATGAATCATTTGCAACATTAATTTAATTTAACTACGTTGCACGGACAAGACATCAACATACAAGCCAAGATACAGAAGCAGAACTGAAACTTTTTACAGACGAACTCTCAAACCCAGGAGAGTTTTTACATTTAGACCATGGAGGCAATACAGAACAGTAGAAGTCAATAAGTTCGTAGAGTCAATACATGACACTCCTCCCCTCTAGGAATAGAGTAGATAGTCACTCAAATGTTTTGGAGTGGATCGGGGACGTTCAGAACGTCGTAGTGTAGGTTCCTCATCCACAGGCTCGGAATCATCTCCACACACGGGATCGGGAACTGTTGGAGAATCAGGTGGCACTGGAACCTCCTTTGGAGATGGCGAAATCGCAGAAGGTGTACTCACAGAGGGCTCTGTTGACGTTTCTGCTGGTACACGGCTGCGAACCTGATCGACATGACGTCTGTGGATAATACCATCCACTAAATCTTGAGTTTTGTAGGAGACTGGCCCTGTTGTTTCTACAACCTTTGCTGGAATCCAAGGCGGACCTGAACAGTAATTCCGGATGTACACGGGATCGTCTATTTGAAATTGACGTAGACGTTTACTTTTGTCTACCTCAGCCAGTTTCTCTTTCTTGGATTGCATCTCCTTATTAAGATCAGGGTGTAACCTATCCAAGAGAGATGTCAACCGCCTGTTCATTAAAATCTCTGCCGGCGATTTACCAATAGTTGTATTCGGCAAGGTATGCTGTGCAAATAAAAATCTAGCTAGACGAGTTCTCCAGTTACCATGAATTATATGTTTCAAAGCTTGTTTTGTCGTAGCCACCATTCGCTCAGCTTGGCCATTAGAGGAGGGATGATAGGGAGCTACGAAAATAGGTCGAATCTGGTTCAGTGCTAGAAATTCTTGAAATTCCGAGGATCTAAATGTTTTACCATTATCCGATGCGATTGAATCTGGGAGTCCATGAGTGGCAAATATAGATCTGAGGTTGTCAATGGCAGCCGAAGACGACATGGAGGAAACTGGTATAACCTCCAGCCACTTGGAGTGAGAATCTACTAAAATGAAAAATGTTTTCCCTTGGAAAGGACCAGCGAAATCTATGTGAAGGCGAGACCATGGTTTTTCTGTCCATTCCCAAGGATGTATTGGGGCTTTGTCAGGTGCTTTTTGATTTTCTTGGCACAAACTACAGGATTTTACTGAATTCTCAATGGCACTATCCATATTAGGCCACCACACATAGCTGCGTGCGAGACCCTTCATCCTAACTATTCCGGGGTGTCCATTATGAAGGAGGACGAGGACTTCATTTTGGAGTGGAGTAGGTATAACAACTCTACTACCCCATAAGACACAATCTTGATGGACACTTAATTCATTGCGGCGATTAAAGTACGGTTTGAAATTACTGTCAGTCATTTTGGCAGGCCAACCATTCATGATCATCAGAGCTACTCTAGAAAGTATTGGATCTTTTTTAGTTGCCGCTGAAATTAATTTAGAATTGAGCTGAGTGACAGGGGAACATTCCAATAGTAGCACATCAGCTTGAGCCGGAATTTCACAATCAGGGGTGTTCAAAGGTAAACGGCTAAGCGCATCTGCATTCACTATGTCCTTACCCTTCCTATATTCTAGATCATAACTATAAGCTGCCAGTATTAAACCCCATCTAAGAACTCGCGGAGAAATCATTTGGGCTAAAGGCTTATTTGGATTAAATAGGCCTAAAAGAGGTTTATGGTCAGTAATAATTTTGAATTTACGACCCTGCAAATATTGATTGAATTTCTTTACCGCTGAAATTATTGAAAGTGCCTCGCGATCTGTTTGGCTATAGTTTCTTTCAGCTGTTGTTAGAGTTCGGGAATGATAAGCTATGGGAGTTTCCTTACCGTTGGGTAAAATGTGGCTTAACACACTACCAACCCCGTAAGATGAAGCATCACAAGTAAGAATCAAGGGAAGGCTTTCATCAAAATGTGCTAAAACGGTATCTTCCGCCAATAAATTCTTAGCCGCGGCGTAAGCTTTCTGGTGTGTAGGCGTCCAACGCCAAACTGTGTCTTTTCTTAGCAATCTATGCAAAGGTTCTAAAACAGAAGATCTATTCTTTAGAAAATTACAATAAAAATTTAATAACCCTAAGAAAGCTTGAAGTTCAGTCTTGTCTTTCGGACTAGGAGCTTCGTGGATGGCCTTAACTTTATTTAAACTTGGTTTAATACCCTCTTTAGTAACTTGAAATCCCAATACCTCTATTGTGGGAACTGCAAATACGCATTTTTCGCGTTTAAGGTGAATGCCTGATGATTTTAAACGTTCCAATACCTGTTTTAATTTCAAATTATGATCATCTATAGTTTTACCCTGAATAAAAATATCATCTAAGTAAGGTAATACCCCGTTAATTCCCGCCAGAACTTCCTCAATTTTTTTCTGGAAAATTGAAACAGCAACTGAGATACCAAATGGCAGTCTAGTTACCCTAAAAAGACCCTTAATTGTATTTAAAGTTAAAATTTTAGAAGTAGGCTCATCCACTGGAAGTTGTAAATAAGCTTCGGACAGGTCCAATTTGGAAAAAATAGTACCACCTGTCATAGTCGCTAAAACCTCCTTAACGGTAGGCAGCGGGTAGCTGAATTGTTTCACAGCCTGGTTCACAGTACTGCGATAATCTCCACATAAACGAATGCTACCATCTTTTTTGATAACTGGAACCACAGGTGTAGCCCAGTCGGAATAAGAAATCGGCTGAAGAATCCCCTTATTTACCATATTTTGAATTTCATCGATTATTTTATTTCTTAAAGCGAAAGGTACATTACGTGCTTTAAGATATTTAGGAGCACAATTTTCATCAACCTTAATTGAAATGGGGGGTCCCTTAAAACTACCTAAAGTTTCACTGAAAATATCACTGAATTCTAATAAAATTGAATTTAAAGTTGGAACATACATTTTATGAACATTAGAATCACCAACATTAATATTTATTTTCAAAGCATCAAACCAACTACGACCAATTAAGGATTTACCCCTACCCTCAAGAACTAATAAAGGCAAGGTAACATCTTGTGAATTATATTGCACATTTACGTCAAAATAGCCATTTACATTTAATATTTCAGAATTCCAAGTTCTCAGATATTGATCTGAAACTGGAAGTAAAGAAGGAGGATTTACTGGCCATAACCTAGCATAAGTGCTAGAACTAATTATGGAATGTAAAGAACCGGAGTCTATCTCCATTTTATGGCTGATACCATTTAATTTTACACTTATATCGTTAGGCGGACAGTCACTAACGGAATTTAAAGCATTAATATTATATACACAATCATAACAATCGTCGATAACTGACTTACCTGAATCTATCTCGTGAACTTTAGAATTATTTATAACTGCCTTTTTGAAATTTTTTGAATTACACATCTTGGCTATGTGACCTACCTTTTTGCAGTAGTTACATGTAGCTTTTAGAAATCTACACTCCCCGAAAGGGTGATTCACCCCACACCTATGACAAGGTTTTTTGTTTTGAGTAATTGGCTTTTCCTTTGAACCCCTGTTGTGCGCTTTAGCTTTAATCAGATTCACCGGCTTGTAAGAATCATTAATATTTCCTCGAATTTCAGATGCTTGTCGTAACGCCGCTTCTCCTGCCAGAGCGATATCCATGGCTGTAGTGAGGGTTAATGCCGGATCAGCCAATAACTTACGCTGAATTTCTTCATTTCGGATTCCGCAGACCAGCCTGTCCCGGAGCATGGAATCTAACTGAGCACCGAAATTACAATTTTCGGACAGTTTCCGGAGTTCTGCAACAAAGTCAGCGATACTTTCATTTTGTCGTTGGTCCCTTTTGTTAAACTTGAATCGACACAATATTTCAGATGGTTTTGGCGAAAAATGTCCATCCAACGTCAGTAGCAGATCAGGAAAATTCACAGCATACGGGGAATTCGGGGTACACAAAGAACGTATTAAAGAATATAGTGCTGGCCCGGCCACACTGAGAAAAATAGCACGCTTTTTAACGGCATCATCAATTCCATTTGCTGCAAAATAGAAACCCAAGCGTTCCTTGTATTCCGTCCAATTAGTTTTTCCTATTAGAAATTCTTCTAGTTTACCGAGAGACATTATGCACTTGGCAACAAAGAACGAATCGAAACTAAAATAGTTCAGTTCAGAAAAACTAAAGAATAAAACATTACTTCAATAAAAATGAATCCGTTTGTTCTCGCTCGTCGCCAGTGTTAAATACTTTCATAATGGAATGACGCTGGAAATAAGAAATGAATCATTTGCAACATTAATTTAATTTAACTACGTTGCACGGACAAGACATCAACATACAAGCCAAGATACAGAAGCAGAACTGAAACTTTTTACAGACGAACTCTCAAACTCAGGAGAGTTTTTACATTTAGACCATGGAGGCAATACAGAACAGTAGAAGTCAATAAGTTCGTAGAGTCAATACATGACAGTATCTACATTTAATTTAAAATCGTGATGTTACAAATACCGTTGAAATTTGACGCAAACCTATGTTCAGGTCAAATTACGAAAGGTTAACTAACATTTCATTTCCCTTAGCCGGACTTTCTGTTTCATTTTTCGTAATAAGGATTATTTTAATAATTTAATTTATTTTACACTCTACAAGCTGTTACACGGACGTTGTTCACGTAGCATTAAAATAGAGATAAATGCATTAAGTAAAACATTTCACTCCCCACCAGACATACCAAGTCTCAAGCTTTTTGCACATCACTATTATCTTAGAGAAAATGTTCTTTTAAATCGCGCAAATGTTTCAATTAAATAAAGTAACATTTTCTGTATTAAAATACTGGTATCCAGAACGCCGGAGGCTTGGCAGCTCTGCTCCTCTTAATAAAAACATATATGATTAACCAACACTTTATCACATTTTATAGGAGACAATACGGAATTTCTTATTTGTATGGCCTTACATATATCTCAATCATAAAAATGTAAAATTTTGTGCCAATTAATGCACGCAATTGCGAAAATGAAATCGCAAAGAATGAGAAAAGGAAGGCCAAGTAAAATCGTGTAAATCGAGGAATCTTTCTTCGTAGTGCTGGGAAAATACTGCTACAAAAACTATTTTAGGTGGTATTTGGTTTGAAATGTTTATATGTATTCATTCCTGTCCTATATATCCTTTTTTTTATTTTTTATTTGCTTATTCCATTTTTCTTTTGCACGTGAAAATCTTACAAATTAAAATTTACTCTTTGGGAGAAATTGTTATTCATTTTTTTTTCTTTTTGGCAACAATAAAGTTTATAAAATTTAACAGAATAATGTGAGTTTATTCTGTATGAAAATAACGAACTTTTTCATTTATAATCAAATAGTTGAATAAATAAATGAAAATATTATTCTATATAGTATATAAATACTATTTTCATTTCTGCGTTTAAATAAATCTATATGCAAATATCTATACAAAGGCATTCATTAATTCATTCCTTTTGCTTTGATTTGACTTCAAAAAACCACACGTACTTTCACATTTATGATATTTTTAGATGAGATGCTGTTGCTACGCAACGGTTAAAACAAAAAATGAAATATAAGTAAATTCATAAAATAAAATGTTTTATATTATTCGAACACATGTATAAAATTCTATCATAAGTTATACACCTAATTTAAAAGCTCTGACAAATGTTTTGACAAAATTGCAAACTAATAAGAATAATTTAATACTCTTATTTAAAAATTTCAGCATCCAAAATTTACCATTTAAATCTATTATTCATATGAGCGATTTCTTTCAACAAATGAAAATTTGAAAATCGTCTGACTTTCCATAGAAAAGCATTATATCACAAAATAAAATGTTCTGTATATTCCGAACGAATGAACCAAATTTAACCCAAAACTATACAGCTAAATCCGGGGAGCTCATCAACATGCCCAGGGAATTTCAAGCCGATCGGATGCTTTTTGCGGCAGTTATCGCGGAACAGACAGACAGACTAACAGACAGACAGACTAACGGAAACCAAAACTTTTCGTGTCTCCACAGTAAGCCTTCACTGACGTTTCGGCAATTATCCTGAACCTAAATAAACTAGTAAATCTGCAGATCAAGAGCCTCAACGTCATCTCTGCAACTCATTGTTTTTATCAAACTTTGCGTAATATTAATCTTTCTACAAAAACAAAATTTAAACTATTTAAATTACACAAACATTTATAAAAGGAAAAAAATATTTCGATGGTTTCAGACATTAAAAGCGTTAAATTAAACACGTTGTTATGTAAGGATATTCTGAAATTCTCACGAGCTACTTATTCTAGTATTTTTTATATAATAAAGCAAATTTCTTCAGGGGGGCTCTGCCCCCCTGAACCCCCCGTTGTGTAATTAAATTTTGCATTTGTAATTTTCTACTGATTGAGTTAATGATTACCCTATATCTTAGATTTCTTTTTACACTGCGATTTATAAGGATAAGCAATAATTCGGTCAAGCATTTTACGTTATCCTAATATCCATACAGCAGTATTTACTTGCCTGCTAACCACAAATACATGTATCTAATGGATAAAGAACTTTTGGAAATGTAAACTGAAACATCTAATTTAGAAATCTAATACCTTTATAAATTTTGTTTATAAAAAAATAATTTTGATTACCATTCTGCAATATTTATATCTAAGATCTAATCTAAATATCAAAAAATGTACTCGATAGCATTAACTTACTAAAATCACCCTAAAGTAGGGGGGCTTCTAAACCTAACAGTTAATAATTCATCATCGTTAAATAGATAAACATGATTTGGTGCCTTTAAGTATTTTTTGTGATTTTCTTTTAATTGTATCTACATTTAATTTAAAATCGTGATGTTACAAATACCGTTGAAATTTGACGCAAACCTATGTTCAGGTCAAATTACGAAAGGTTAACTAACATTTCATTTCCCTTAGCCGGACTTTCTGTTTCATTTTTCATAATAAGGATTATTTTAATAATTTAATTTATTTTACACTCTACAAGCTGTTACACGGACGTTGTTCACGTAGCATTAAAATAGAGATAAATGCATTAAGTAAAACATTTCACTCCCCACCAGACATGCCAAGTCTCAAGCTTTTTGCACATCACTATTATCTTAGAGAAAATGTTCTTTTAAATCGCGCAAATGTTTCAATTAAATAAAGTAACATTTTCTGTATTAAAATACTGGTATCCAGAACGCCGGAGGCTTGGCAGCTCTGCTCCTCTTAATAAAAACATATATGATTAGCCAACACTTTATCACATTTTATAGGAGACAATACGGAATTTCTTATTTGTATGGCCTTACATATATCTCAGTCATAAAAATGTAAAATTTTGTGCCAATTAATGCACGCAATTGCGAAAATGAAATCGCAAAGCATGAGAAAAGGAAGGCCAAGTAAAATCGTGCAAATCGAGGAATCTTTCTTCGTAGTGCTGGGAAAATACTGCTACAAAAACTATTTTAGGTGGTATTTGGTGTGAAATGTTTATATGTATTCATTCCTGTCCTATATATCCTTTTTATTTTTTATTTGCTTATTCCATTTTTCTTTTGCACGTGAAAATCTTACAAATTAAAATTAACTCTTTGGGAGAAATTGTTATTCATTTTTTTTTTTTTTTTTGAGAACAAAAAAGTTTATAAAATTTAACAGAATAATGTCAGTTTATCCTGTATGAAAATAACGAACTTTTTCATTTATAATCAAATAGTTGAATAAATAAATGAAAATATTATTCTATATAGTATATAAATACTATTTTCATTTCTGCGTTTAAATAAATCTATATGCAAATATCTATACAAAGGCATTCATTAATTCATTCCTTTTGCTTTGATTTGACTTCAAAAAACCATACATACTTTCACATTTATGATATTTTTAGATGAGATGCTGTTGCTACGCAACGGTTAAAAGAAAAAATGAAATATAAGTAAATTCATAAAATAAAATGTTTTATATTATTCGAACACATGTATAAAATTCTATCATAAGTTATACACCTAATTTAAAAGCTCTGACAAATGTTTTGACAAAATTGCAAACTAATAAGAATAATTTAATACTCTTATTTAAAAATTTCAGCATCCAAAATTTACCATTTAAATCTATTATTCATATGAGCGATTTCTTTCAACAAATGAAAATTTGAAAATCGTCTGACTTCCCATAGAAAAGCATTATATCACAAAATAAAATGTTCTGTATATTCCGAACGAATGAACCAAATTTAACCCAAAACTATACAGCTAAATCCGGGGAGCTCATCAACATGCCCAGGGAATTTCAAGCCGATCGGATGCTTTTTGCGGCAGTTATCGCGGAACAGACAGACAGACTAACGGAAACCAAAACTTTTCGTGTCTCCACAGTAAGCCTTCACTGACGTTTCGGCAATTAGCATTTAAAGCTTTTTTATATTTTTAATACAAAGTTGTATTTAGCTAATGCAAAATTAAGAAAATTTCAACAGTATAATCACCTAAAAAATATTGTTTTGAACAAAAGAAAATTTTAGGTTCAGTTTATACAGACTCACATGAAACATATGTTTTAAAAATTTCATGAAAAAATATTCGTAAGTTTTTCAGATATCGTGCGCGTTATGCCCAAAAACGTCATTTGGAGAAAAATGGCTTCAAAGTTTTCGAAATGACGCTTCAGCTATTGAACGTGTATAAATGTAAAAGCCATAACTTCAGTTCTAATAGGAATTTCAAGGAAACAATTATATCAAAATGTTCAGAAAAAATAGGAGTTTAACATCTAAAAAAAGTAAGATTTCGAAATTTTTAAAGCTTTAAGAGTCCTGAGACCCCTTATTTCTGTTACAATTTTTTTCTGCTGGCTTCCATCATATTAAAAAGTACTCACAAGGGAACCACTTTTGGTGCTGCTCGTACCTAGCATTCAGACCTGGTGTATTTTAAAGCCCTATATTATCAAGTGTGAGAATCGATAAATTTTTTCTGTTAAAATAATATTTCTTGACTTTACAGCTGCATAAGTTTCTGAAAATGCAATTTTCGAAACCAATTGTCGGACAATTAACATTGAAGTTTTTTAAAGAAAAGCATTTAAAAATAAAAATGAGTTAATAATAAGTATTAAATATCGAAAAAAAAGTTTAAAAATTTCTTCAAGAGCCCACGAATTTGATTTTGAAAAATTGCAACATTGTATTCACATTTTTTGGCGGAGTAAAAGTTGGCTTTTTTTTTCAAAAGTAGAGCTTTCCGGTAGCCCTAGCCAAATCTCATAGCTGTTTGTCTTGTGTGAGGACTGATTTAGACTTCAGTAGAAATTGTAATGTCCGACCTAACTAGCCCCAGTAAATTTTCTAAATTGTGTAAAAAATATTAATTTACTTTATGATTACTTTTACCAAACGACCATTTAACACAGCAACGTTTCATTTTAAGCATTCGAAACTTATTGCTTTCGACTTCAAAAGAAAATACTTTGCTTGTTTTGTATTTCACTAAAAAATAGTTTTCAATGATCTTAAAGCTTTTATAGAAATATATTTACTATTTATATATTTATCGTCTACATAGAAGAAAAAAAAGAAAAACCCAATTCTTGTTTTTTATGCTATCAATTGTCAAACAAATCGCAATCTGATATACTTCTAATATGTATTGTACATTTACTCCCCGGATAAAGCAGGCGGAAAAATTGTAGCGCCATATTTAGCGACTTAACTCACTTTTAGAGTGAAATAAACAAATAAAAATGTAATAATAAAATATTAAAAGTATAAAAAACTATATAAAATACGATTTTAACAGAGAAATTTTATCGGTTCTCTAACTTTTATGTATAGGGCTACAAAATGTATGAGGTCTTGATGCTAGGTGCGAGCAGCTCCAAAAGTGGTTCCCTTGTCAGTTAAAAATATACAGGGTGATTTTAAAAGACAAATTGAATTTCACACGACTAACTTCCAGAATCATGCATTGTAATGCAAATGACTGACTGATTAGTTGGCAGAAAATGTTAAAAAAAATTTATACTATTGCAAGAGCGTTGTTTTGAATTCGGAAATAAACTTTTTTGGCTGACATTCATCGTTTCAAAAAGTATTCAGTTAAAAATATACAGAGTGATAAAAACATGTATAAAAATCACGTATAAACAAATTAAGTAATATAATGCTATAAAAAGTGATAAAATATCTTTATTAAGATTGACGATCGTTTCGTCGCACCAACGGCGACATTTTCAAAATCATTCACGATAGAATATATTTTCACATAATTTAAAAAACAATAAACATAGTAAACAATGTCACGAGACATGATGCTTAATGAAAACATGGCAAACATAAAATTAAATTAAAATTAAATTAGCTATTTATGAGCGTGGATTAATTTTGATATAATTTAACAAAACAATAACATGGTAAACCATGTCACGAGACAACATGCATAATGAAAAACATTGCAAAACATAAAATAAAAATAAAATTATCTTGGCTATTTGCGAGTGTGGACTAATTTTTACTATTGTTATTAAAATTACATAGCATCTCTTTCCAAATTTTAGGTAAATCAAGGGACACTGAATCATTGCAAATATTCTTGTTGCGTAAAAATATCTCCATTGATTCTCGGATTATGGATGGTAAATAAAATCTTGGTGTATAAATTAACTTGCTATTTTTAAAATCGATCTGTAAAGGTTCTTCGCTGCATAATCTGGCCAAAGTTATGGCTCTTCTGTTGTATTTGATGTCTGGTATATGTTCTTTGATTCTGGTTTTAAGTTTTCTACTTGTCATACCTATATAAAACTGCTTTGTTCCATCTTCTTTGGTGAAGGGTATTTCGTATACTCCTGATAACTGGTTTGACTCTATTGGATCTATTTTCTGTATTTGATGTCTGCTATATGTTCTTTGATTCTGGTTTTAAGTTTTCTGCTTGTTATACCTATATAAAACTACTTTGTTCCATCTTCTTTGGTGAAGGGTATTTCGTATACTCTATTTTCGTATCGTTAATAAAGATATTTTATCACTTTTTATAGCATTATTTTACTTAATACAGAGTGATTTCAAACGACGAATTCAATTTCTCATGGCTAACCTCCAGAATCATCCATTGTAATGCAAATAACTAACTGATTATTTGCATGAAAATGTTCTTAATTTTCTAACTACTAGAGCGCTCCCAAATCTCACCTAGTGCATAACAGCTTCAGCAGAATAGCCAGTTAGAAGCATATATTTTTTTTAATTTGTAAGTAAAATTAAATCATGATTTAATTTTTTTGTATGTGTGTGTGGGGGGGGGGGGGGCGTGAACAAAGCAGTTTATGTACAGTCGTAGAAAAAAAAATAAACACTCCCTCCTAACTCTGTAACTAAATATAATAGAAGAAAGTTACTGGTACCAAACGATTAGAAATAAAGTCTACTTTTAACTCATGCATATAAAATTTGTTTAAGAGGGCATCTACAAATAAAAACCCGATCAAACTTTGTTTTGTTTTTCAATAGCAGCACCCAATTTTGACAATATATTTTAAATCTTCGGTTCAAACTGTACCTAGAAACGAAATTTCAAGTTATTTGGATGAAAATGTTTTTAATTATAAACATTAAACATTTAGAGCTTCTAATGTTAAATTACATTTTCATATTTTTAATAATATCTCCTGAAATTATAATACTAATGTAATAATTTTTTGTATGGTTATAATACTGAAAAAAACAAACATAAATACATTGAATTTGTAATTTAAAAAATTTTATAATATGAATTATGAATTAATATATTAATATTCGAAAAAAAATATGAATTGCAACCTACAATCTTTTGATAGATTTATATTTATTATGTCTTGCTTTATGCAAATTCTCAATTTCAAAAATTTTAAAGTAGTTTTTGAATTATGAGTAAAAAATTTTTAAATGTTGGTTTAAGTCTATGTTGTCCAGAAAAGCATAATTTGAATAAAATATATTTTACTCATTTTATTCAAACATTTGGGCTGGCAATAGTCGAAACATATTAAGCGAGTGAAATGTTCATATTGGCAAGAAATAATACATTAATAGAAGTGACATAGTCATTCTGTAGCATTTCAACAATCGAGTACCGGACTTCAATTTGGATACGTCCCCTAAAATAGGCTCATTTTAAAATAATTAATTTCTCAAAAATTAATCATACGAATTTCGTGAAAATTTGGATTTAGGCTAAATGTGTAGAATTTATTTATCGTGTCAAAGGTGGGTATTGCTATTGAAACAAATAAAGTTTGGTTTCGTTTTGATATGCAGATCTCCCCCCTAATCAAATTTTATATACATAATTTAAAAGTAGACTTTATTTCCAATCGTTTGGTACCAGTAACTTTCATCTAGAATAAGTTCGTGCCAAGTTAGTAGGGGTGTTTACTTTTTTTTTTCTTTCCACGACTATACCAGCAACAAATTTGGGTAACATAAAAACAATATCTCAGCTGTGGTGAACCATCGGCGGGTCCAAGGGAAAGGGAACTATGGGGTGATCGCTCGTATCTTGGGCGATAATAAAGGGACTCCAAGTCCACAAATCTCAGACAGTTTTAATGCTTTTTAACCTTTTAAGGTATGTTAGGAAGCAGTTTTTCTATGAGTCAGATGACCTTTCAGAAAATGCTGTCAAGATGGCCAAATTTTCAAACGCGACAGTGCGCGAGAGGGAAAAATCTGTCGTCATAAAACAAAAAACGCTTATAATTCAAAACGTAGTTCATTTGTCGAAAAAGGAAAAAGAATGATTGGTTACAAATCACCCTACAAGCGTCATGCTTTTGCGTTTTAAAATTGGTAAAAAAAAAAAAAAAAAAAAGAAATTGCGTCATAAAAGGCGGTTCTGAAAAAAATATTTTCCTTGCTCAGTAACGCGAAACTTTCTGACACATTTACGGACTTATTTTTAAATGCAAAAGCATGACACATATTGTCCTGACTTCTGAAGTAATTTGGAATCGAACGATGTTCTTGCTTTCTTTTCCTTTGATAAATAAATTGCTTATCGAGTTTTAAGCGACTGGTCTTTCGCCTTATCCGCGCTGTCACGTCCTGAAATTCGGTTCAAAACGCCAAATTTCGCAGTATTTTCTGAAAGATCTTCTGTATTTATTAAAAAATGGAAGACACCATTTGATTACATAGTTTCTGAATAAGAACACTCACCGATTTCATGTGTGTTTCTGAACAAAAAGGAATTCAGATATGTGTCAGAATGTAGCTTCTTCCGATTTGAGAACAGCCTTAAGCGTTTCAACGGATACTTTTATTTTTCTTATACGTATACAAAACAAAACAAAAAAAATAATAAAATTTTACTTAGTATATTTTCCACGATTTCAATGCTTATTGAATGAATAACTTCGATGGCGGCCATAAATTAACTTAAGGGAGCTGGTCACTCAACTTCGGAATTCTTATCCGTAATGTTAAGTCTATGGACTTTTGATGCATTCGTATATTTAAAATGTATAAATATTTTTGTTTAAAAGGGTGAAAAAAAGGGAAAAAAAAATATTTCTTATCAAATGTAAAGATGAATGTAAATACTTAAATTTTTTTTCAAATAGTACGTAAAATCCAAAACATATAAATCATAATCGTAATATATTTCTAGGCTCGTCCTGAAACAATAGGGTAGCCAATTGTGATTGGTAAAGAATCGCCATCTTAAATAATAATAAATTTTCACAGGCGGTCCGGGGACACGGCACTTGCCTCTTGTGCTCTCTTCGGCATGTCAGGCGGGTCCTTCTGAAGTCTTCTTTCCCGGAGACTGGGGTTCTGGGCTTGTTTCCGCAGGTAGTAAAACTTTTCCCTGCCCTGGGCTTGGGGGTTACACCTAACCATAAGCCAAAAGCGGGTTCCCAGGGTGGGTGCTTACTTACTTACGTATATTTAAAATATCTTCTCGGGAAATTCATATTTTTAACATCTTTTTTCTGTGTACTCTTCTTAGTGAATGTCTCTTTTTTTTCTTAGTTTTCAAAATATTTCCACAATCTATGCTAAATTTAATATTTTATGTGTTAAAAGCGGGCGATCTGTGATTAAGATTTTAACACTTCATATAAAATTAAGTCTATACTTTAGAAATATTTTGAGAACTAAGAAAAAAAGAGACATCTTTTAAGAAGTGTACACAAAAAAATGGAAGTTAAAAATATTAATTTTCCGAGGAGATATTTTAAACATACAAATGCATCAAATGCCCATTGGACTTTACATTAGCGAGGAGAAATCGTTAGCTGAGTGACCAGCCCCCTTAACCCTTGACAGTCGTTGTGGTACAATTTAATCCCCAAGCATTTTCCTACTTGTGTAATTTCTTCCTCAGTCAGGAAGATTCAGATAAAAATAATGATGTATGTAAGTGATATCCTTGATGATTTATTCAACTGACAAATGCAGTCATGTAAACATACTATCGTTTTCATAAAAAGTAACTTTATTCTATTTTTATTTATTTATTTATTTATTTTTTAATGTTATAATACTAGCTGGGGTACCATGATGCCAGTTGAGCACAAAAATGTCACGCCAGTCATGGGTTAAAAAGATAAGAATTCAGTTTTCACGTAGCTGTCCACAGCTACTGAATAAATGTTTCGTTAATAAGTTTCGAATGATTCTTTATTCAACGGGCAAAGAAACAATTAATTTTATAGACAGTAAACCTTTTCTTTCGAATGCTTGTTGCAATAATTCTGAACACGGAAGGTGCAATATCCACAGAATACGTATAGATGAGAATAGCAGGTCTTAGCAATATTTTTTACCCATGAATGAAGAAAAAAGCAATGCATCGCAAAAGAAATGCATTTTTTTCTTTTCCAAGGCCTGTAAAACATCCTTAAGCTTTTCTAACACACAAACACTATCAAACAACCGTTATATCGCGCGTTTATTGTATATGAGTTTATGAGATTAAAAAAAAAAAATCGTGTTTTCTCTATCAATCTATTCTATTAGTAAACCTGCATAAAAAACAAAACAAAAAAAAACACTACAATCTGCAAAATAACTAGTTTTATCCAGAATTTCTAGCATTGTAAAATATCGTTTAACAATGAAAACAAGTAAAAATTAAATTTTAAAAATCCAAAAACCCGACTGCATAAAAAGCGAACTAATTAATAATTTCTCATCAGTGTGAAACTATTTTTTATATCACTTACCTATTTTTTTATGTACTTGTATTGATGACTTTTATGTTGTGTATAATTGTTAGTTCCTATCGATAAACACTGTTTTGATGAGGCTTATAGATGTCTATGAAGCTTAGATTGCAGTAAAGCTAGAGATCCTACCTACATAACTTCCAGGGTATCTAATATTTAAACGGAGCTCCTGACTGTAAAGTAGTCAATGAAACATCGTCTTCATTTTGAAAGACCTATCCAATGATATGCCACTCAATAGGGTGCGTAAATTTTTTTTTTCGTCTCCACCGACATTTTGTATTTTACGGACGCCATTTTGAATTTATAAAACCAAAACCTAGCCTATAACCATCGGACGGTTAAGACGAATCGATAGAGACCTCAATCATTAAAATCCGTCCAGCCGTTGGGATGTGTCGAGGGTATAAAGAAATCCACATACCCAGATACGCGTGAAACACATAACCCTTCTTGGCAGTCGGGTAACAAATGGACGCAGTTACGGGTTTTTCGCGATTTCCTAGAATTTGATTTTCTGGATAAGACGGGTTTTGACACTAACATCCTCATATGTATTCTGGAGTTCTTTGTTCAACAGTAATGTAAATCCATCCTTTCATTGTAACGCCATATTTTTAATATCGCCCCCTCCCCATTTCTTTAAAGCGTTCTAGAGCCGCCTTTCCTTTTAAGCTATCATTAAATGGTATTCTTGCAGTTGAAAAAGGGGGGGGGGGGGTGTCATTAAACATTTATCAACTTTAACCCTTTATCTATTGGATGTACTTATATGTACCATTAAAATAACTTGTTAAAAAATTCATTATATACATCGATTAGTAATACAGTTTAGAATGAGTTATGGATACATTACTTTATCTTGTTGCAAAAGCATTATTGGTTATACAAAACAAAAACATTTTTAAAAGAATGATTTCTTTTGCCATTGCATCTTTTCAGCTTTCTTGACGTTTGGTGATGGGGGGGGGGAGGAGGGGGGGATTCTTCAATTCGGAAACATTTCTATAGTAACAGGGCCGAAACTGGCCTTTTTTGTGCCAGGAGCAAAGATGGATTTTGGCGCCCCCCCCCCCCCCTCCCTTCCGCAAAGTACATTTCCAAAGAGAATTTTACTAATTTTCTAATAGCCGACTTATTTTAAAATTTAAAATATGTAATCATAAAATATGTAATACTAAACGACGTAATCTACAACGGCGGATCCAAGGGGAGGTCACGGAGGTCATGACTCCCCTTTGAACACCAACAAAAATATTCTAAAGCTCATTTTTTAAATGGAATGTACAGTAGAGCCCGATTATTCGAGTCCCGCTTAACCGAGTTTCCGCTTTAACCGGATTATTTTCTTTTGATGGACTGATGGCTTCCATTATTATGAAACAACCATTATAAATGAAGTGTTAGGTGAAGGTGAAAGAGCAGTCGTAAAAAGTTGCCATTTTTTCCCCATTCTGACCCGAAAATCAGAGTTCTAACTTTTTATGGCTGCTCTTTCATCTTCACCTAACACTTTATTTATAATGGCTGTTTCATAATAATGGAAGCTATCAGTCCATCAAAAGAAAATGAGCCATTCCAAAGGTATAATCCTTCATTTTGCGCCCCTTCGTTCTGGCGCCCGGGGCACGTGCACCCCTGCCCCCCTAAGTTTCGGCCTTGTGTAAGAGCATTATATTTTTACATTTCCTAATTCTGCAAAATACTAAGAAAAACATTTAAAATAAAAGATTTTAGTGGGGTTATACAAATTGCACAAAATCCTTATAAATTCAAATTTAATTAATCCTTCTAAATTCTTCAATCCTTCTAAAATTTATTAAATGGTTCTGTAAATCTTCTAATGTAGTTTAAACAATTCACGAAAAATGCTTTAGAAGATAAAATTTTCTTGAATTCATATTTCAGTACATAAAGAGTTAATGAAACTATATAATCATGTGTAATTTGTATGATTCATATGAAATATGTAGTTAAAGGAATGCAACCACATGAATTTGAGTTCATAATTTTGAAACACCTCATGATAATATTTAAAATTATTTCAGTAAATCTACAAGATTAATATTACTATACCCTTAGATATTCAACACAAAATATTTCCATTAATATTTTGACATATACGAAAATGGTTAATTATTTATGAAAGCAATCGATAAATATTTCTTGTGAAAATTTTACCAAAATATTTATATTGCACACAAATATTATATGACCGAATAAACCTTAATGCTATGTTGGCAGCCCTATGACAAAAGAGGATTAATAACGTTAAAAAAGTAATCGAAGGAAACAGAGCATTTTGTCGTTACTTGACTCTCTTTTGTGATCACTATCGCTCTTAAAGAAGGCGGGAGACTAGCCTATTATTTTTAGATTGTTGTGAGGGGAGACATGCGATGCCCCCTTTTTCCCCATTTCCCCATCCGTCTTTTCTCCCCACCCGGACTCTTTGGGCTTAATTAAATTCCTGACTGTTTTTAAACCTCTTCATTTGCTGGCGCGGCAAACATTCCGTATAAACTTTTCTTCTTATAATATATACTACCCACAGTTAGCTTCTAAACCAAAGACTTAAGATTGTGGGACTAAGTATAAATTCTTCTAGTTTGTGTCCCAGTATACACAAGCGCTTTTCTGTGATGTTGCATTTTTCCATAGAAACAATGAGTCTCATTAATATATAATTAAATTAATACCAAGGAAAGTAAAATTGAAACGTTGTATTATTTTTATGTTTCTATTTTTGTGTTACTTTTCTGAATAAAGTGAAATAATACTTGGATTACCTTTTATTTGCATTATTAACTATTAAAATTATGCATACTTCAGGAAAATTTCTTTTGAGAGGGAGGAAAGTACAGTAAAACTTCTGAATGAGGGACACATATGAGACCAGATGTATTTTGTCCCTTAAGAGTGTTCTCAAATCCAAAAGGGCAACTTCCTGACATAAGTTTTAATTTATTTTTGTTCGAAAATGCATGAAACTAGCTGGTACTGTTGTTCAGAAAATATGTAATTGAGCTGTTTTTTCCATTTTTTTGCAAACGCAATAGATCTTTCAGAAAATTGTGTCAAAGTGGACGTTTTGAAGCGAATTTCCGCGCGAAGAGAGAAATAGCACTCAAGAGCGGGAGAAAAGCGTGTTTCTCACGTGATCGTATTCGCTTATAACTCAATAGGTAATTGATTGATCAAAAAAATGAAAAAAACAGTTCAATTCCAAATTGCTTCAATGGCCAGGCTTTCCAATTTTATATCTTTCCGTTAAAAAATGAATTTGTAAATATGTCAAAAAGTTTTGCACTTCTTGAGTAGAGCAGTTAAGAACAGCCTTAACTCATTACCCGCTGGTGTTGTGTTCACGCAACCAGAATAAATGCCCATATTTAAGTTATTTAGATACCCACCACTATTTTTCATTTCAAAAATTGACCTTATTTACATGCATAAATATTTAAGATCATATAAAGAGAAAATTATCTTTCAGAGTTTGTGGTGGCAAACGATGTTGAGCTAAAAATTTGAAAATTTCAACCGTATAGTTTTGGCGGTTAATAGGTTAAATAGATTGTCCTTTATTCACGCCTTCGCGGCGAAACAAAAATCCTGTACACAATTTTTGATTTTTTGTCACCAGAAACTTTAACTAAATATATTTGTGTTATTTATTCGCAAATGTTCAATAGTTAAAGGAACTAAATGGAAATCAAAATTATAATTCTATGTCTATAGGGCATGTATACGTGACGCTAGTCGTGAAGGCATAGAGAAATGCAGCAGAAAAGTAAGACGGCTAACTATTTGCTGTCCAGTTACTCAAACTTTTTTATAGAAAACAGTTACATAACCATAATTTAATTTTGTTCTGATCATAATACAGTCAGAATAAAATAAAATTATGATTCAGATACGTTTCATAATATAAGCAACCGTTATCTTTAAAAACAGTTGAAAGACTGGATTACTGCAGAAATAAAATCAAAAAGCATACATTCATACGGGACGCAATTTAAATTAGGCCAAAAGATTCAAGATAAAACTAGGAAAAGATATTAATAACATTGGACAACAATGGTTCTTTTACAGAACTGAAATTAGTTGATTCCAGATAAGTTTCTTGCGCTGATTCCTAATATGCTTTCCATTTTTCTCTAGGTGGTCCATTTTTTGAGAAATTTGCATATTTAAGTTTATGCAAATTTAAGCTTTTTTGCGCTATTTTATGCAAATTTTAGGTACAATAAATGCCAGATTGATTTAAATTTTCTAGATAATGGCTACTGGACAGTTTGCTTCAGATAAATGTCGCAATGTGCATATTCTTAACATTCATCTGTCAATTATTACGCCTAATTTGCATATTTTTCAATGGCGTAATGTTTACATTACTTTCAATTTTAAAGTAGTTGCCTCAGAATTGACTTAATGTTTTCTGTACCACATTTTTATTATGCTTTCAAATCTGCAATCCGTTTCCGTATATCACGTCTAGTTTTTGAGTAAAATTAATTTCTACCTTTGTATGGTATTGACACAAATTTGATATAAAATACTTTTTAGGGGTGTGTACCTCATCGTTAAATGGGTGAAGAGTATCAGAATCTTATCAGTGACATAATAAACAATGGGTATAAAAAGAAAACAGCTGAAAAAAGTAGCAGAATATATCCCAACTAGTGGAAGTACGTCACAAAGTAGCATAAAAAGCATTTTCTGGTCTTTTTTGACGAAAATAAATAAAATTTCACTCTTTTTTCCAAAACTAAACGCGATAGAAGAAAATTTATCGCTATTAGAAAAGTATGAAAAATATGCAAATTAAGCACAATATTTCACGATTACATGTCACTATAATCTCAGAAACAACATTTTTATGAAATAAACTAGCCAGAAATCATAATATAAAATAAAAAAGCCATTCTGATAATGAATTATGCCTTAAATTTTCATATAATTGTACAAAAATGTTAAAATTTGCATAAATCGAAGTATGCAAATATCTCAAAAACTAGAATTTAAACCAATATTTTGAATCAGCACAAAAAAATTAATAAGACACAATAAATTTCGGTTTTGTAAAAGAGAAAAAATTTAATTTGGTTGACCAGTGTATTTTGTCAGTTAAATAGATGTGTCCTTTATTAGCCCCTTCACAACAAAAGTTCGAAACACAATGTTTATTTTCGCAACCAGAAAATTTAAACAGAAATATTGTTGTTATTTATTCGCAAATGTTCAATAATTATAAGAAGTAAAATTTCTTTGAAAAAATACTGGTACACGAAATTGAAACTATTACTCTACCCGCATACGTGACGCTCGTCGCGAAGGCCTTGAGAAGTACAGTAGGAAAGTAGACTACTATAAATTTGCCGCAAACTGCACAGTCGTTCAATCTTCTTTATAGAAAACAGCGACATAACCATAATTTAATTTTATTCTGACCATAAAATGGTCAGATACGCTTAATAATACAGCTCCAAGTCAAAAAATTAGAATAATAGAAAAAAAAGGAATTGTGAAAAAAAGGTTTTTTTATATATCGCTTGTACAAAAGTAATACATGATAAAACTTAACATTCTAAGAATCCACATAGTTTGTAAAATATTTTAGCATAAAAATTAAAGGAAATAATACAAAAATTAAAATAATTATTCACACTTGGAAAATATCAAAATATTAGAATAACCATTTACCTGGCTCAAAATATTAGAATAAGGCATTGTTAATAATACGTGTTTTAAAAAAAGGAAAAATAGTTATTCATTAACATTTTATAGTATCACCTTTACATTTTATAACAGCTCGAATGCGCTTTGCCAAAGTGGTTCACAATGATTTCTGCCCAGAATGACCATGTTGACGTTATGCTGGAAAGAAGTTCAACTTTTCCTTCTTGGCGCAATATCTTGTAGTCTTTTCTTCATTATTCCCCACAAATTCTCTATTGCATTTAAATACGGCGAATTAGCCGACCACGGAAGTGCGTTAATTTGGTGTTGGCTAAACCAGTTCTTGGTGGACAGTGACCTGTGTGAAGGTGCTAAATCATGGTGAAAAATAAAATCGTCACCACACAGAACAGACCTTCCGACGATGGTATCATGAAATGCTGAATGATTTCTTGACATATCTCAGAATTAATCCTTTCGTTAATGATACATAGCCTTCCAGGATCACCTGCAGTCATACAAGCCCATATACCATTACACTGGTTGCAAATTTCACTGATCGTTTCATGCAGTCCTTGTCACATGCTTCTTGCTTCATTCACCATACACGAACACCTTGATCACCATATGTTATGCAAAACACACTCTCATCACTAAACAATATCTTTTTTCCAATCATCCACACCCCGTAAAAGCCTTTTTTTGCACTTCACTCTCTCCCTTTTCTGTAGTCATGAGGGGCAGTATCTTTGGTTCTATATCACTTAACATGTTCATCCAGTCAGCTCTCAGCTCTTCAATTGTATGCGATTGGTAAAATATATTCTTGGCTGGTAAGATTTCCTGAAAATTCCCCTACCCTGATAAGCATGTAAATTTTAAATGTAGAATGGTAAATTAAAAATAGAAAATTTCAGTTAAAAATATTAAAAGATTAATGCATGTATTTGCCTATTAGAAAATATCTAGTAGATCTTTTGTGGATTTTTAAATTAATACAAAAATAGTGAGATTTTCTGCAAAGATGCCGAAAACTGTATGATAAATATAAGCTTTTCGAAAGTATTTTTATTGATATTTATCAAGAGTTCGCCCTATAATTTCTGTAAAATAAAGTCGAAGTTACTAGCAACCAAAAATCTGTCCAAGACTGAAATCAGTCCTTCATCAGTCATTCATCCACTCAACTCTCAGCTCTTTAATTGTTTGCGATTGGTGAAATAAATTCTTGAATGGTAAGATTTCCTGAAAATTCCCCAACCTTAATGATCATGTAAATTTTAAAATTAGAATGGTAAATTTAAAATGGCTCATTCTCCCAAAAGTGTACATTTTCAATACAAATTTTTCCCGTAAAAAAATTTTGTTTTGCAAGGTAAATGTTATCATTTTTAGAAAGTTATCACTTACTGCAAGTAAAAATCAGCAATGGCCCAGCTACATTATATTTTTTTTTTTTTTCAGAAACACAATTTTTTTATTACTATCATTCACGGAGGGGAACTTTATGCTTCAGTTAAATGTTTGTGTAGTGACACAAAGCATAAAAAACTATTTATTCTATTAGATATATAACTAAGGAGCAATTCTATATAAGAATGTATAATGAATTTATTTGGAATGAATATAAAAAAACACAAAAAATTCATCTCCTATCTGGAGCTTCGTTTCATCACCCATCTTTTATATGTTATTCAATTCTTCTCTTTTAAAGTCTTAAAACAATCTTTTTTGATTTACAGTGAATGTAAATTCTTGTTAAGCATTTTTCTCTGAAATATACATTTTCAAAATTTAGAGATTCACGTAGGTGATAATCACGGAAATGAGGAACATGCTCTAAATATTACCCTACATATTTATTTTTTTGAGAATTTTTTTGAGAATTTTTTTTTTCTTTTTTTTTTTGTTCTTTAAATCAACATCTGTTGATATAATTACATAAGCAATATTTAAGCAAATATCTTAGCGTTGATTTAGTCACCTTGAATACAGTTCACGGATGTGAGAATCTCCAATAAACATCATTGCTTTTTTATTACAAATCCTAATAACTGAGTATAAAAACAAAACTCTGACTTATAATTTAACAACACCAAACATACTGGCTAACTTTATCATCATCGGAAACAAACTTTGATGATAATTTTGCCATTTTTAGGGTTCCGTACTTAAAAAGTAAAAACGGAAACATTATAAGATCACTCCTGTGTCTGTCTGTCACAGCCATTTTATTCGCAAACTATGGAACGTGGAAAGTTCAAACTGGGGGAAGTAATAAAGACTATGGACCCACATATTTTCAGATTATTAAACATTCATAAATATATTTAGTAAAAATGTAGAGAACTAATTATGCTACTTGAAAAAAAAAATATTTTCTTTGTACATCGTGTGGGGTATGGTGTGAAAGTTTTCGTAACGCTGGACTAAAAAATACATTCCTTTTAATTTTAGGTATTGCATTTTCAAAGATATCGTCGAAAATGTAGCGCAAAAATATGTCCCCTTCCCCCATCTAATTCCGAATCCACCGAAACTAAAATTATGAAAAAAAATAGAGATAGTAGACGTTAATTTAAACCTTGAAGGAAAATTACAGCGATTACCCTAGGTCACATAGTTTTTGAAAAAATCGCATTTTTCTGTTACACACAAATTTCGATTTACGGGTATTCAGCAAAAGTGTTGAGCAACGCTGGAGGTACCTATCGTAGCAGAAGCATAAAAGTATTGTTGATAATGGTTTTCGAAAAAAAAATCGTCAGTAATTAGCCGAGATATTAACCCTTAAAGATACGGACAGTTTGGACATACATAATGACAGGGGTGGCGTACTCTATGCCTAGTTAACAACTTTTAATAATATATATGTGTAATGTAATGTCCAATAGCAATATAAAAGCAAAAAATGTCAAATTGTTAAAAACAGGCTAATTTAAGGAGTCTCAAGACTCTTAAAATTGAAAAAAAAAAATGAAAAAAAAAGTACCATTTTCAACGTTTAATGCCTTAAAATGTATATGATTTTCAAACACAATTTCTATTGGGATGAAAGATATAAGTATGATCTTTCACTTCATGTATTTAAAAAACTGCAAGATGCAGAATTAATATTTATAGGGGGCTCGAAACTGTTAGGTATTTTTCGAGCAGAAAACTGGCACAACAGCTTAGGCGCAGGATTGCAAAATAAATATTGCAACTAGAATGAAAATTTTGGTGCTTACTTATACTTCAGATTACAATAATTACCCTGAACTTAAATAAATTTGTATTTAAAACATTCTTATATTTTGATTGCAAAGTTGTATTTAGCTAATACAAAATTTTGAAAATTTCAACATTATAATTACCTAAAAAAAATTTTTTTTGAACAATAAAAAGGAAATTTTAAGTTCAGCTTATACAGACTAACATGAAATATATGTTTTGAAAATTTCATGAAAAAATATTCAAAAATCTTTGAGGCATCCTGCGCGTTATGCCCAAAAAACTTCATTTGGAGAAAAATGACTTCAAAATTTCGGAAACACCGCTTCATCAGTTGAGCGGGTATAATTCTAAAAGCTATAACTTCTGTTCTAATGGGAATTTCAAGGAAATACTTATATCAAAATGTTCTGAAAGGATAGGAGTTTAACAGCTAAAGAAATTAAAATTTCTAAAATTTTGAAGTTTTAAGAGTCCTGCGAGGACTTAATTAGAATGAATCACATAAATACTATGGAATTCGTGACTAGTTTGCATTGAGTGGAACTCTCAATACGCCTCGGGTGACTTTAAAAGTTAATTAAAAACCTAACCGTAGAAACGCATCACGAAATAAGGCGGCGTTGCAACTTTGCAACCTCCTTTCGAAGGGCGCTTAGCACAATGTCAATTTTAAACTTTGAACAAAGATTTTATTTTAGCTACACTGCAGAATGAAAGGTTATTACTGCGTTGAATTTATTTTTATGAAATGTCAAATGAAGTTTAAATATGCGCTGCTTTTATTGTCAGTACCTGATTAAGTTCACCATAAACAGATTAGGATAATATTGAAAAATAAGTTATGCAGAATAGGCTATATTTGATATTACTTAGGTTCCATATCTCTTTGAACTTTCATAGTATATCCATTTACACTTTTCTAGTATATACAGTTATACTCAACCCTACCTTGTACAGTTTTTGCAAAGTCTTAGTACTGCTTTAGCAATGGTTGTTTTTAATAATACAATTACAAATTCATATATGTATTCTACGGAACCCTCTGTGCGCGAGTAATACTCGCACTTTACCGTTTATTTAACATGAAAATGCAACTTAATGTTTGGTTCATGGAGGTGAGAATTTATTGTGTGACACTCCTTTTCGTACACAGAAAACAAACAAAATACAAAGATAGTAATTAACTATGCTAAGTGACTTTGCTCTTGAGATAGTAGTAGCTACAATAATATTTATTTAACTATTGTATTTTCAATTAAATAAGTAATCAATCATTTCCCTTAGTAACATTGGGTGTGTGACATGACACGGAGGTGAGATCTCAATCTCACATACTGTGTACTAAGAAATAAAAAATATAAAGCAATTAGAAAAAAATGTATGCAATAACACATTTAGTCTTCTTTCAATAGAAAACATAAATTAATTCAATAATGTTCATGTCACTGAAAAAGGCTTTGTGACTGGAATAGTACACTTTTTGGAGAATGAACAAAATAGAAAATTTCAGTTAAAAATATTAAAAGATTAATGCATGTATTTGCCTATTAGAAAGTATCTAGATCTTTTGTGGATTTTCAAATTAATACAAAAATAGTGAGATTTTCTGCAAAGATGAAGAAAACTTTATGATAAATATAAGCTTTTCAAAAGTATTTTTATTGATATTTATCAAGAGTTCGCTCTAAATTTTTTGTAGTACTTTTTCACATGCAAATAACAAATGTTTCAATTTCAAATGCTGTATATTTATGCAAAGATTTAGAAAATACTCTGATAAATTTAAATGTGTCGTAGGGGAAAAAAATGAAAAGTACAAGTAAGTATGACTTATGTCGACCCTCCGCCTCCATCCACCGTTCTTATATTTTTTTGGTCATGTGGGAGAACATTTAAACTGTTATAAAAATCAGTATTACTGTTTATGAAAGTGAAATATTCTTTTTTAGTAATGCTTGCCAGACTGAAGTATGAATATGTATTTACATCAAAAATAGGGTAATATGTAACAATAAACAGAGTTGGGAATATTCTGAAAACCATACCAGCCAGCAAGAAGCAACATACAGTTGAAAACTGTTTTGAAAAAAATTACGCAACTGCAAAATTGATTCATAACTATTACTACAATATAAGTTTATAATTTTTTGTTTTATAAAATTAAGAAATATATACAACAGAGGAAAGTTTAGTATAGGATAGAAGTTGGTGTCATATTTACATCCCAATAATTTAACACAATAGCTAATACAACTAAGGTAAGTGGAAAACAAATTCAATAGAACAGGAGTCGATTCAAGGTTGTTGTTTTTTGGAGGGGGGGGGGGGAGCATTTTGTGAAATTTATTACATTTTTGTGAAAAATAAAGTTTTGTTGCAAAAGATCAAATCCAGCTACTTGAATTCGAACCAAGCATTTATTAATAAAAAATTCTCAAGATCTTTCTACAAAAGTTTTTCTGACTGGTAAATTTGTTTTGCTTTTAAATTATACATTTGAAAACTTAACAAAATAAAAATAATTAATGAAAAGTGTTTTTAAGGAATGGAATTTTCTGAATTGGTCTATTCATGGGTGCAAGACCTTCAGTCTCAGGACTGATTTCAAACGTGGGCAGATTTTTGGCTGATAGTAACTTCGACTTTATATACTTAAATTATACCAATTTTACTATCAAGAACTTTTAATTACTTTCTATTATTGTAAGAAATCAATTTTTAGCCATAATGCAAGACAGAAATTCTCATTGTTTTTTCATTCCGTTATTTCCAATACCCTGAAAAGTTTTCAGCCTTGGCTTAGATGGACTTCAGAACAGATGTGATTGTGGTCCGCAGAATGAACTTGGCAATTTTTCCCAAAATGTGCCAAATTGCCATTTTTGAGAATGATCCCTAATCTGAAACTCTGAGATAAACCAATATGGCAGTTACTTTCAAAACTAAAGTTACATTGGAAATTTCGTCAATCAGTCGCGACAAACAGAACAGAAAAATGGAAATTTCGCCAATCGGCAAGCAGAGCCCATAGATTCTAACATTTCCGAGCTTTGCCAATCCGTAATGGTAAAAAATTGCGAATTTGGCAATTGAATGCATCGTTCATGGAAAAATATCGATAACTTCGTCGATTGGGAGAGGAAAAGAAGGGCATTTTTTAATATTTTGCTGGGAAAAAAATGCGAATTTCATCAATGTACATCAGGAAACAATTGCGAATTTCGTCAATTGGTCATCGAAAAAATTAGCAATTTTTGTTAATCTGTCGTGGTGAATTATCGCAGAATTTGTCGATCTAGAATATGTAATGATATGGTTCACGCAACAATTGACAATAGATGGCGACACATGTTAAAAATAGGGAAAAGTGGAGAAAATTTCAAAGAAAATTTCAAATGCAATAACTAGCGAAAAATGGGACGAAAAACAACATTAGCTAAAGATGTCTCAGTAAGGAAGGTGAAAACATTTAAAAATCATTTTACATTTGCACGTTTTAGACTATGTGTATTTTTAAACTTTTTGACTGCTGCAATATTTTTTGGTGTATTTTATCTGTATCTTAGTATATTTTAACGCTGTATAATATCTGTAATAAATTAGTAGAACAGATGAATCTTATTATTAATGTATGACATTATAAAAGGATACATTTACAACAATGATTTTGTGTTTGCCAGTGCTCTGAAGAGGGCATTATCCCACTTTATAAATTTTTTTTTATCTATAGCACAAATTACTCAGCTTAGAATGTTCCAATCACCCAATCAAAGAATTGCCATTTTGATTTCTTTTATTGAACTTTAGCAGAAATTTTCTGTTTACATTTCGAATGTGTGGAGTTTTAAGAGTTGACTGTAAATCTTAGAAGTGGCGCTAAAATTAAATTTGGGTAAAAAATATATATACAGAGTGTCCACGTATAACCTGATCGAAATTTATTTTCGCAACCGTTGGTCCCAGATGCATACTTCCAATTACAAAAGAGGTCAAAATTAAATGCAGAGATAAGATTTAAAAAAAAAAAGTTTGAAGCGAAAAAACAATTTAGTGAAGAATTACAGAATCTAAATTTTTAAACAGCCCCCAGGTCCCTATACTTATATTTAGGGACGTTTTGCCTATCCAAAAGTATTGCAAATACAAAAAGTTCCGTATCTGTACGACCAATATTCACTGAGAAATTTGAGTTCAAAGTTATCATGCATAGTATGGGGACCGTATACAAATGGAGATGCGAATATATCCACTATCAGAAAAACAAGGAGGTTTTAGAGTTAGATATGATCATGACAAAAGGGTTGTTGTTCAAGTCAAAAGACAGTATATTTGTCTAATCACTGGTATTGAAAATAAAAATGTATATTTTGTATAATACATAAAATCACAGTGCACAAACTCATACAAATTTAATAAAGTAATTTGAAATAATAACATAGTAAGTAGTGCTTTCTCGCAGATAAACTAAAACAAAAACGAAATAGAAATAAACAATTATATACAAAACGATACATATTTTTAAATGCTGTTAGATTACACTGTCTTTCAAATTTTGGGTTGTGACATGTTTTTTAGCTTTTGAAAATTGATTCTTATGTATTTTTTAGCGCTGAATCCGAAAATGACCTTCATTTTAAACCATAACGTCAGGATTTTTCTCAAATCGCAAATTTCAAAGTTAAAAAGCTCAAAGTTTAAATTGATCCTCCCTCTCCTCCCAATCTCATCGGACCCCTGAGCTGTTTAGCTGTAATAAACCTCGAAATTTACGATTTACGAAAAATCCTGACATGATGGTTAAAAGTGAAGGTAGTTCTTTTATTCAGCGTTAAAAAATACATAAAACGTAATTATAAAAGTTAAAAAACACAACCATCGCAGGTTTATGTTATCTAATCTAAAACTCGTTCTTGAACTTGTTGATGGTAATCTATCCGAATTTTTTTGTATTATCCTCTAATATAAGTATGTATAAGATGGTAAGCGTTGAAAATCATAATAATATTACACAGTCATTGACTTTAAGTCAGTATGTAAAATTTAACCTCGATCTGACATTTGAAAGTGAGTTAAAGTTCGAGTACAAATTTTAAACTGGAAAGACGATCGTTGCAAGTTAAATAAAACTTTATGAAAATAACATATTTTTTGTTAAAAGAAATCATAGCCACAAATTCTTACAAAATAAAACATATGTTAAAATACAATTATTTTAACTAATCTGAAATCAACTAATAAAAGTTAACCCAATCATAATAATTGTACATCTTTCACAGCGCAGATACCTTGAAATAAGTTTAAGTACTTTATATACGACCCCTGAAAGCATGGCCGAAATCATCTATTTTGAGATGCAAAAAGTCATGCATTTCAAAGTTTCATACCTCGGTCAATTTTAATGTTAGGTGAATTAGACTTTTTTTTTGTCTTACTTGTTAGTGGTACAGTAAATTTTTACTAAATATCACTTATAGGACAGGGGGGGGGGGGGGGCGTATAAAAATTTAAGTTTCGTAGTTTTTTAATAGATGTTTTTCTTGACCCAAATCGCTTTAAAAATAATTCTTTACTTTATTTAAACCATTTTCGTAATTGGAAGTATGCATCTAGAACCAATGGTTGCGAAAATAAAGGTCGGTCAGGTTATACGTGGGCACACTGTATATATCTGAAGACCAATTATTTTACTACCTATTGTTTTAGATGTTTGAAAAATTGGGGTCACCTATGAAATTGACACTTGAGATAGCATGTATAGGTTTGACATGATTGTTGCTAATTGTTTTTTTAATAAAATGTTTTAAAGAGTAAAATTTCTTGTTATTTTTCTTCAGAAAGTAAACTTTTTACATAGCAAAATTTAAAATTGCTTTTTATATCTGTGAAAAAAAAATCTTTTAAAAACATGCATTTTGTACATTACTTCTGAGTTTTTAAGCAATTTCAAATAACACAGTACTTTAAAACTCAAGTGTGAGATATTCTTTTTAGGAGGTGTGGTGTGTGGGAAGGTGGGGGAGGGGTGTGAAAATGAATGAAAATCACGACTATAAACTCATTGCATTGGTCTTTAATTTTTCTTTTCGTCTTTTCATCGAAAACCACAAAAAAGTAATGATATCAGGACAAAAACCCGTAACGGGTTAAAAGTTTGTGATGCAGCACTTTACTTTATGGCTATAAAGTGAACATTTCTATTCGAATTGTAGTATTAAAATTCAAGAAACACATGAACTCTATGTAATTATCATCAAATAAATCAATGTAACAAACGAAATATAAATCAATATATCAAACGATGAAACGATGAAATTACGATCAAAATTTCCAGACGCACTTTTATCGATTTTCTTTCAAAATTGGAAGTTTCTTGAAAGACATCGATGTTCAAATACACCGTAAAATAAGAACGTAAAATCATGCGTCAAACATAGATAACGAAACACTTTCCAACACATTAAGAACACTATAATAAAACTTCAGAGTTTAAGAAGGTAAAAATATTGTCTAAAAAAATAAATTGTAAAATGCATGACACATTTTAAAACGCAATTTCAGCAATTACAAATAGTCGGAATAATCTCTGAATTTTTTGTGGAACCCTGTATATGATATATAGAATTATCGTATAATACAATGCATCGTATAATATTATGCTAAATTTAAGTTCAGTTAGAAAACGCATAGAACAGTTGAAATATCCCCTTCACCAATTTCCATCATAAAATGAAACTGTATTTTGGATGTCTTGTGCAGCCGTGTATTAGAAGCCGTGTCATTAGAAATTATACACACTATGTAATATATATATATAAAAGAGTTAAATAATTAAACGCACACTACAACGGAAAATGCACTTCCAGCAATTATTGTTCATAGATAATATTGTCACCGAATCATTTTGTGTGTCCCTGTACATGAACGATGAATATTATGCGCAACATATTCTACAGTAAGCATCTTGCAGTGCTCCTCAGGGATATACACTGGCCTCCAAAAGTTAAGGTACAGAGACTGGATGCTTTCGATTGTACACGGTTTGTCGAATATCTATACCAACGTTATTGGCGAATTGTTCTTGAACTTCTACAGCTCATATTCAAAATATTAGAATAATTACTTTTTTTTACAAACTGAAAATATCGTTTGGCAAATTTAATGTCTTTTTATGCAAATATGCAAACTATATTTTTATTAAGAACTCATTGTTGATTAAGCTTATCTATTATCTTAAAATAAATATCATTTTTGAAAAGATTAATTGAAAAGAAAATTATTTTGAAAAGTCAAAATATTACAATATTTATTCAAGTGGTTCAAAATATTAGAATATTTCCCATTAATTCTCCCTTAATTATCACCAATTCATAACTGGTGGCATCATGGATTAAATTAAGACGATTTTATTTAAAATCAATATTCTCTTTGCAGTTTGTTTTTTTGTCTTAAAATAGGTCGTGTGAGTGATATTCCTGAATCTATTAAACTTAGGATGGCTGATTTGTGCTGGCACTGTAAAAATCAATGTTATATAGCGAATTTTTTACACTGTTCGCAATCAAGCGTTAATAAAATACTAACACAATATTTAAAAAATGAAAATTTCAAAATAATCGCCGAAATGGCGGCCGAAAAGTAAAAACATCTGCTAGAGATGACAGGAAACTGAAGCGTATAGTTAAGAAAAACCGTTTTAAAAGTGTGCGATTCTTGCACCGAAAATGGAAAGAAGAAGGCGTTGAAGTTTCTACATCGAGAACATTAAGACGTCTCCATAAATTTAAGTTTGAATCTCGTGTACCGAAAACAAAACCTTTCATGACTGCAAAACAAAAGCGTATAAGATTGAATTGGTGGAAATCAAGACGTTTATGGAGCGAAGAAGATTGAAAAAATATATTAGTTAGAGATGAAATTATGCTCTATAGATACAAAACATACTTTCATCACAAAATAATATATTTTCCCAATCTTCTTCGCTCCATAAACGTCTTGATTTACACCAATTGAATCTTATACTTTTAGGTAGCTTTCATTACAAAAAAGCTACCTATTGCAGCCGTTCGGAGGAAAGCGATTTCAAAAAATTTTGGTATATTTTCATCGATCATGACCCCCAGGCCCCGAAACCACCCTCCGTTCAAAATTGATATATATATATATATATATATCTGACCTATGTCACACTCTAACTCTCGTAATTATGAACCGATTTCGATGTAATTCGGTGTGTACATAGTACATACCCTCGACTGAGTTCGTTGGCCAGCTTCATCCGGCGTTTTGTTTCAAAATGGCGGCCATTTAAAATTTAAAAAAAAATTAAAATTTGAAATGTGGTACCAAAAGATTAAGAACGGAAAAATATTTTTTTCTTATGTATTTGACCTTTATACAAAGATTCCGGAGCAGTTTTTGTTTCGTATATATCTTAAAAAATGGCTGAGTTATAGCATTTTGAATTTCTGGCGTGGCTGGCATTTTGAAACGTCCTGAATTTTGTCACGCGATAAAAGGCGTATTTATGAACCGATTTCGATGTAATTCGGTGCGTACATAGTACATACCAATGTCTCGACCGAGTTCGTTGGCCAGCTTCATGCGCCATTTTGTTTCAAAATAGCGGCCATTTAAAATGCTTTAAAAAATTTGAAATTTGAAATGTGGTACCAAAAAATTGAAAACGGAAAAATGTTTTTTTCTTATGTATTTGACCTTTATACAAAGATTTCGGAACAGTATTTGTTTCGTCTATATCTTAAAAAATGGCTGAGTTGCAGCATTTTGAATTTCTAGCGTGGCTGACATTTTGAAACGTCCTGAATTTTGTCACGCGATAAAATTCGTATTTATGAACCGATTTGGATGTAACTTCGTTTATACATAGAACATACCAATGTCTCGACCGGGTTCGTTGGCCAGCTTCATCCGCCATCTTGTTTAAAAATGGCGGCCATTTAAATGTTTAAGAAAAATTTAAATTTGAAATGTGGTACCAAAAAATTTAAAATTGAAAAAATATTTTCTTCTTATGTGTTTGACCTTGATAAAAAGATTCGGGAGCAGTTTTTGTTTCGTCTATATCTTAAGAAATGGCTGAGTTATAGCATTTTGAATTTCTAGCGTGGCTGACATTTTGAAACGTCCTGAATTTTGTCACGTAATAACAGGCGTATTTATGATCCGATTTGGATGTACATAGTACATACAAATATCTCGACCGAGTTCGTTGGCCAGCTTCATCCGCCATCTTGTTTCAAAGTGGCGGCCATTTAAAAAAATTTTAAAAATTAAAAAATTAAAATGAGATACCAAAAAATTGGAAAATGAAAAAGATTTTTTTTTTGTATGTGTTTGACCTTAACACAAAGATTCCGGAACAGTTTTTGTTTCGTCTATAGCTAAAAAAATGGCTGAGTAATAGCATTTTGAATTTCTATTGTAGCTGACATTTTAAAACGATCTAATTTTTGTCACGCGATAACAGGCGTATTTATGAACTGATTTGGATGTAACTTGGTCTGTACATAGTACATACCAATATCGCGATCGAGTTCGTTGGCCAGCTTCATTCGCCATCTTGTTTCAAAAGGGTTGCCATTTAAAAAGAAATTAAATTTAAAATTTAAAATGAGGTATTAAAAAATTGGAAAATGAAAAAAATTTTTTTTTATGTGTTTGGCCTTGATACAAAAATTCCGGAGCAGTTTTTGTTTCTGAAAATTTGTTCTTTTGTTTATATCTTAAAAAAATGTTTGAATTATAGCACTTTGAATTTCTAGCATGGCTAACATTTTTAAACGATCTTGTATTTGTCACGCGATAACACACGTATTCGCCTATTTCGATGTAAGAAGGCATGTGGATAGCATACATCAATACCTCGACCAAGTTCGCTGGCCAGATTCATCAGCCATCTTGTTTCAAAATGGCGGCCATTAAATTAATATATATATATACACTATGACGCAAAAGTTTAGACAATGACGTCATTCAGCTTTAAAATGTAGAATTATGACGTCAGAATTACAAAAACCTGTAAATATATTCAAAAACTGATTTAAAATGCTATGTACAAAAGACAGTCGTTTTATTTGCTATAATACTAATTTTTTTCATAAAAATTCAAATGTGCTTGTCGCAAAAGTTTATACACTATTCTAAATTTCTTTGAATATTCGCTGGCATATGCAAATTTAGAATTGATGATGTCACAAATTTGGAGTACTTAAGTTCTGCAAACGATTGCGCTTCATAGTCGACATGCCGAGAGCTAAAGAAATTCAAGTGAATGAGGTTTCAAGGATTTGGCAGTTGAAAGGTGAAGGGAAGAGCGTTTCTGAAATTTCTGCTATTATTAATAGGTCAAAAAAATCTATTTATCGAGTTTTATCGAGTGGTTCCGAATATAAAGCAAAATGTCGGTCTGGGAGGCCACGTGTGACAAATGTACGAGAGGATCGCCTGATACAAAGACTAGCGAGTACTCAACAAATGAGCGTACGTGGAGTTCAAAGCTCATCGGGACTCTCTGTATCAAAGGATACGATTCGTAGACGAATTTTGGAAAAAGGAACAATCGTTTATAGCAAAATGCAGAAGAAACCAGCTCTGAAACCATATCATAAGTTACAAGGACTTATGTGGGCTCGAAAGCATATGTCATATGGAGAGAAATGGCAGTCAGTCATATTTAGCGATGAAAAAAAGTGGAATCTGGATGGTCCAGATGGTTGTTTATCGTATTGGCATGACTTGCGGAAGGACCCTTGACGTTTTTTTAGTGGCAGACAAGGAGGGGGCTCGGTGATGGTTTGGGCAGCCTTTTGCTATAATGGACAAGTATCTCTGACCTTCACCAGTGGTCGTCAAACTTCACAGCATTATACACAGACATTAGAAGGAAACCTACTGCCATTTGCTGAGCTTCTAGGGGGTCCTCAGTGGGAATTTCAGCAAGACAGTGCTTCAATTCACACTGCAAAACATTCAAAATCTTGGTTTAATTCCCATAATATAAGAGTTCTCGACTAGCCAGCATGTAGCCCAGATCTTAACCCTATAAAAAACCTTTGGAGCATCATGTGTCGCAAAGTTTATAGCAACGCTAGACAATACTCTTCTGAAAAGGAACTTAAGACATCTATTGAGAATGCATGGTACGATATCGATCCACAAACTATGCAAGATTTAGTTTCTTCCATGCAATCTCGTGTATATGACGTAATACATAAGCATGGATGCGCAACCAGGTTTTAAAAATTGTTTATTTCGATTTTATTTAATTTGTGTCTAAATTTTTGAGACAGCAGTTTATTTTTGTTACCATTTAATTTATTGCAATATGCACAATTCCACTTTTCTTTGTTATAAATATTGTTTATATGTACAGCACATTAATTTCAAGCAGTGATCTGAAAATTGAATAAATATTTTTCAAAGTATGTAAGAATTTCTTCATTGTCTAAACTTTTGCGTCATAGTGTATATATTTAAAGTGAGGTGCAGAAAAATTAGAAATTGAAAAAAGTTTCTTTCTTAAGTATTTGACCTTGATATAAGGATTCAGGAGCATTTTTTGTTTGTCTTTACCTTAAAAAATGGCTCAGATATAGCAGTTTCAATTTCTATTGTGGGTGACATTTTGGAAAATCTTATTTTTTGCATGCGACAGCACTCGTATATATCAACCGATTCCGATGCGAGTGAGCATGTGCACAGCAATTACTAAGCTCTCGACCAAGTTCACTGGTTAGCCTCATCCACCATGTTGTCTTAAAATGGCAGGCACTTTAAGAAATCGCCGAATTTGGCAGCCAAATATAAATTACTTTAAAGAAAAGCAGCTTCGATAAAGCTGACTAATTTCGCGAAATTCTCATTCATTATATTGATAAAAATTAGTATTGAATCCCCTATATTCGGTTTCCACTAAATTGAGCTTCGTGTGTTTGAATGATATAAGTTGGCTTTTTTAAAATAAGGAATATGAAAGCTACCTCTTCCTCCCTGCACTGGCCGGAAGGACTTTTTTGTTTTGCAGTCATGAGAGATTTTGTTTTCGGTATACGAGATTCAAACTCAAATTTATCGAGACGTCTTAATGTTCTCGATGTAGAAACTTCAACACCTTCTTCTTTCCATTTTCGGTGCAAGAATTGCACACTTTTAAAATCGTTTTTCTTAACTATACGCTTCAGTTTCCTGTCAGCTCTAGCAGATGCGTTTGGTTTTCGACCACCATTTTGGCGATTATTCTGAAATTTTCCATTTTCTTAATATTGTGTTAGTATTTTACTAATGCTTGATTGCGAACAATGTAAATAATTCCCTATATAAAATTTACCGTGCCGATACAAATCAGCCGTACGAAGTTTAATAGATACAGGAATATCACACACGCGACCCATTTTAAGGCGAAAAAGCAAACAAACTGTAAAAAGAACACCGATTTGAAATAAAATCGGCTGAATTTAATCAATGATGCCACCAGTTATGAATTGGTGATAATTAAAGGAGAATTAATGCGAAATATTCTAATATTTTGAACCATTTGAATAAATATCCTAATATTTTGACTTTTCAAAATAATTTTTTTTTCAATTAATCTTTTCAGAAATGATATTAATTTTAAGATAATAAATAAGTTTAATCAACAATAAGTTCTTAATAAAAATATCGTTTGCATATTTTCATTAAAAGATGTTAAATTACTAAACGATATTTCTAGTCTGTGAAAAAAAAGTAATTATTAGGTAGATTTCATATGAAATACTACCTATTGGGATCGTTCCTATGTTGGAATTTCTGAAAAAGTTTTGCAGATCTACACCGATCATGACCCCTAGAACCCAAAACCACCCTCAGTAAAAAACTTATATATATATATATATATATATATATATATATATATACAGGGCCTGTTTACCGAATAGGCCCGTTAAGCCCGTGCTTACCCACTGAAATAAGAAGGGGCCTCAAATTTTCTTTCAAAACTAATTTTTAGAAAAAAGAAATTCAATCAAACTAAAAAAATGCATTTTTTATTCTTACTATGTGGCAATTTGTAAATCACAAAAGATATTTGAAGTTGAAATATTATCAACTGTAGTTCAATATTTGACATTTACAAAATTAATCGGTTATATATAATTATGTATATAATAAAATTCTTGTTCATATGTATTTAGGTAGTTAGTTTTAGTGTAATATTGAAAGTGTTATTTACTCGAAACTTTGATGGTAAAATTTCAAATTATTTAAGCATATGAAAAATGGATTTAGTAAATAAAAAAGCAATTGAGCAATTGGTAGATTAATAGGGGAGGGGCCCCTGTGAGAGGTTGGGCTTCCCTTTCTTCTAAGTCTTAAGCGGGCTCTGTATATATATATATATATATATATATATATATATATATATATATATATATCACTTTCTTCTGGACACGATAACTTTCGTAATTCTGCACCAATCTCTTCCAAACTGATACATAAAATCAATGGACATAAAATCTCTGTCAAGTTCGTTAACGGGCAAAATCAGACCAAGGGGATGGAAACAGGGAGGGGTTTTGCGAAAACAGAAAACCCCCCATAACTTCTTAATTTTTATACATATCAAATCAGTTTAAAGTTTTTATTACTTCAAAAAATAAGCCAAAATTTTATGCATCACAGATTTTTGATAAAGTTAAAAATGGGCTCAAGGGGCGCAAAAAATAGGGTTTTTGGGAGAAAAAAGTTCATAACTTCGTCAATTCTCAAGATATCAATTCCAATTTATTTTATTATAAATCTCCTTAATATTATCTACAACTTTTATATTCACAAGTTTTTTATAAGAACAATTCGTACTGAAAAAAAAATTATAAACGAAAACAAAAAGGGGGTTTGAAGAAGTAAAAAATCCATAACTCCGTCAATTCAAAAGATATAAAATCCCCATGAATTTATCATATATCTTCTTAATATTGTCTACAACATCTGTATAGACAAGTTTTGGATAGGACCAATTCTTACAGCAAAAACAAATTAAAAATACATAGCGGTTGAAGAAAAAAATCATCTAAGTAAGGGTGTATTCAAATCCAAACTGCTTATTTTCTGACTCATTTTACAATTCATTTTTGCTCTCAAAGGCTTCCAATTGTTACGTTTTCTTACTCAGAAACTATATAATGTACCGAAATGGTCGATTTTTTGATAGAGGCAGAATATATTTAAAAAAATGCTGTTAAAGTGGGCATTTTGAACCGAATTTCCTGAAGCGGATTGCGTTGGAAAAATCATTGCATTAAGGATGCACTCAAATCCAAACTGCTTATTTTCTTACTCATTTTTAAATTCATTTTTGCTCTCAAACGCATCCAATTGCTAGATTCTCTTATTCAGAAACTATATAATGTAAAGTAATGATCGATTTTTTGATAGAGGCAGAATATATTTCACAAAATTGTGTCAAAGTGGGCATTTTGAACGGAATTTCCCGAAGCAATTGTGTTATCACTTTCTTCTGGACACGATAATTTCCGCAATTCTGCACAAATATCTTCCAAACTGATACATAAAATCAAGGGACATAAAATCTCAGTCAAGTTTGTAAATGGCAAAAGCGGACAAAGGGGGATGGAAATAGGGAGGGGTTTTGTGAAAACCGAAAAAACCCCATAACTTCTTAATTTTTGTACATTTCAAATCAGTTTAAAGTTTTTATTACTTCTAAAAATAACGCCAAAAATTCATGCATCACAGATTTTTGATAAAATTTAAAATGGGCTCAAACGGCGCAAAAAATAGGGTTTTTGGGAGAAAAAAATTCCTTACTTCGTCAATTCTTAAGATATCAAATCCAATAATTTTATTATACATCTTCTTAATATTATCTACAACTTTTATATTCACAAGTTTTTTATAGGACCAATTCGTACCGCAAAAAAAAAGAAAAAATTAAAAACGAAAACAAAAAAGTGGGGTTGAAGAAGAAAAATTTTCAAAACTCCGTCAATTCACGATATAAAATCTCCATGAATTTATCATATATCTTCTTAATATTGTCTTCAACATTTATATAGACAAGTTTTTGATAGGGCCAATTCTTACAGCAAAAACAAATTAAAAATACATAGCGGTTGAAGAAAAAAATCATCTTATTAAGGGTGCATTCAAATCCAAACTGTCTATTTTCTTACTCATTTTTCAATTCATTTTTGCTCTCAAACGGATCCAATTGCTAGATTCTCTTATTCAGAAACTATATAATGTACAGTAATTATCGATTGTTTGATAGAAGCAGAATATATTTCAAAAAATGATGTCAAAATTGGCATTTTGAACAGAATTTTCCGAAGCGATTGTGTTAGAAACGAAAAGTATTGCCCTACTGAGAAAATAATTGTTTATTAATCGAGTTTTAATTAATTGAAAGAAAACTAAAAACACAGGTCGCTTATAAATCTTTTCAAAAATCACGTCAGCATGTTTCATATATATATTTTTTTTATTAAAAATGAATCTGAAAATGTGCCAGAAAATTTCGAGTTGTTGAGTATGGAAAAATATTTTTTTTAATATCGCCTCAACATGATTCTGATAAAACCAGCTATTTTATAAAAAGTAAATAAAAACTCGTCAAAAGCAGACAGATAAAACTGTTAAAGTGGATTTATATCTAATAATGATTTAGTTTTTGTTGGTGAAAATAGTATACTTAACTTCGAAATTTACCTCTGCCTGTAGGCCGGGCCGGCAGGAATTTTTCTAATATTTTGCATATGAGCTGTAGGATGTAAAGTACATGTTTGATTTTATATTTCTCGGTGAAGATTTATCGGGAAGTACAATTCGAGGGCTAATAATAAATTTAATAATAAAATAATATTTAAGATCATCTATGTAACAGAAAAGGCTGGAAATGGTTTGTCACTGTGGTAAATGACTATTTGGGTCTTGTTCAACGTTTGTATGAATTTCTTAAGCATAGCACTCATATTCGTGAAGATGTTAACGTTTCTGTGAAAAATTCAAAAGTTTTTTCTTATAGCATACAGAGTATTCAACCAAATTTAACACAACTTTCCAAAAACCTGAGAAAGAACAGTAGCAACAGTATACTGCAATTAAAACATGAATATATTGAATATTTGATGAGAAATAATTGTATGAAATAATTTTTTTGTATGAAATAATTTTTAACTGCGCATCCATATAAAATTTCAAAATTTTTATTTCATAATTTGGTAGCCAGCTATTTTGATTAACTTCTGTAAAAAGTTCAGTCAAATATTGTGAAAACTCTGAAAGATATAGTGAGTTGATTGAAAAGTTGTGGAAAAACCCTTATAATAAAGCAATTTTAAAAAGCAACTCACTATGTCGCCTCTATCTTTGTGAAATTTCTCGATATTTGACTGGACATTTTAGGTAAGTTGCCCTAAATAGCTGATTACCAAATTATGAAAAAAAAATTGAAATCTTCTACGCATGTGCAGTTAAAAATTATTTCATGCAAGTGCCCATATCTCATCAAATATTCAATATATTCATGTTTTAATTGAAGTGTACTGTTTCTACTGTTCTTTGTCAGGTTTTCGAAAAGTTGTGTTAAATTTGGTTGAAAACTCTGTATAGAGAAAAAAATGTACTTTTAAATGCAATTTGTTTGAAAGCTGTATCTCAATTTGTTTCTGAGTTATTAATTTTTTTTGTAGTTTTTATTACTTTTTTGTCATAGTGGCAACAGAAGTATCCATCTCTGTTGAAAGTAAAGGGAAATACAGATTACTGTAGAGACCAATCAGAAAACGAATAAAATGCAGATTAAACTAATAAAAAGCTTCAGATATGCTTTTGATTCAGATATGCTTTCAAGGCTTTATAATTTTATAAAAATATTTATTACATAAGAAGTATTTTTCCTTTTAGGGTGCTCTGCCATCCCTTAACTGAAGAATGCTCCCTTGTCTCATTAATTTCAACATCTTTCATTTCTAAAATTCATGTTTTAAATATTCAGAAATCTCAAGATTACTAAGAGTATCAAATAACTTTTATTTAATATCTATTTTAGTTTTAAATGCTATATGAATATATTTATCTCGTATTAAATTATAAGTTATAATGTAAACAAAGTGAAGAAATTGTCATATTTTAGATACTTACCAATGTAATTTGCACATCTTCTGAATGTTTAATTATTGCATATATATAAGCATAATGAACACTGATTTAGTAGGATATACGTCAATAATAAATACATGCAATATTTCAATTAATAAAATAAATACACTTTCAAATGTTTTAGAACTTGTTTATTTAACGTTTGGCTTTTCAAAATAGTAGGGGAAAAAATTAAATTTACAATTGCAGTTTGAATAGGCAAATTTTACAAATTCAGTAATTAAACGCCTAAATCATAAGATAATACTTTATTGTAAAGAGAAAACTCAGTTGAAATTCCTTAAGGAATTTTAAGCACTTCTATCGGTGAAACGCTCTAAGTTAAAGCTGATCGTAAGGAATACTTGAATGGTTTATTACTTAAAATTTTACAAAAGGCATTTTAAACAGATAGTTTAGTAGGATGTAGAAATATAACATTGTTTGAATTTCTTCGAAAGAAATTATTAAGATTGTAATAATTTTACTTATATGAAAATTGTTCTGTAAAATTCCTACTGATTACACATATAAAACTCGCATCATATACTTTGAACAGAATTCTTACAACTACTTTCTAACTGTCATTAGCAGGGACGCGGTTATTAAATCATTTTCCTAAAATTTACCTATTCAGCAGCTGTATTATATATTACATAATGCTTACATTTCAGCAGTCATCATACAATTTTTTCTTTCATAAACTAAAACATTAAAAAACATGGGAATTTTATTTTTATGCATATAAATTTAGTATTCTGTTAGGTTATGCCAAATAAAACAACATATTGATTTAAAAAAATAGCATATCATATACATATATACACGGACATATATATATAAATTTTAAACCAAATTATTCTACAAAGAATAGAATTTGTAATTTGCCTACATTCACATATTTCATAAAAATAGCATATTTTAAATAGTACTAAAAGGATCATACATTAAAGTTTCATATGCAATTATACTTCTATTTATAATTAAGCCATTTTTTTACATCGTTATACAATATATCTTCAATGCATTCTACTTTAACGTAAGCTGTATTACATGTTATATTAAGCTTCTACTTGATAAGGCAATTTGCAATGGAAAAAATTAAAAGAAAAATTATATACGTATTTATACAAAGCATTATTGTTCAAAATACTCCATAATATTATATCACACAAATACAGTACGAGCTTTACTGAATTCACAACATTTTTATAGTTTTCAAATATGCAGTAAGTACCTTATTCATACAGAAATAGTACCAATGCTCGTTGTAAATTTACATACTTTATTATGCTATACAAATTAATCAATACTATATACAAAATTGGATAATATAAGACTTAATTGCATTTTTACAGTACAAATTCAACTAAATAATTGATTCTAAATACTTTATCTACGTAATTCCACTTACTTGATAATTCAATTTAAATACCAAACAAATCAGTGAAAGAAGAACTACATACAAACTTAGGAAATACTAAATTGCTCTAAATATCCAATAAATAATATATTACCATACGAATTCAATATAAGTGTTTTCTAAATTAATAACATTCTAACAGTTAAAAAAAAAAAAAAAAAAAAAAAGTATAATACTATACAAATCTACCATAATATATTTGTTGTACATTAACTTATTTTTTATGCAATACAAATTAAATTAAAACTATATATAAATGCTTACAATATTGATTTAATTACATTAGTACTTCGCAATTTAAATATAACAAAATAAATTTCACTGTGCTAATTTGATTATTAGAGTATTTAAATATAAATGAAACATAATATTCAAACAAATAAACGATAAAATACTATACCGCATAGGCCTTTTTTGCAATCTTGCAGGAAAATCTTTCGCAAAACAAATAAATCAAAAATATTTTGTAATAAATAAAAATAGTTTTTTAAATACTGTAATATTTTTTTAATATTTTTATAATTATTATATGATATTTTATTATAATTATCCTGAGATGGCATAATTATTAATATTCGCAGCTGTATACGAAAAAAAATTTCAAGTTAATTATGCTGGTAAGAAAAATATGGCATGCATATTATAAATCAAGAATTTCAAACTGTCAAAAGAATATCCTAAGAAATTTGACTACACTATAATAATTATGATGCAATTGTTTTCACTTGTTACCTATTCAAATTTTAAATTTTTAAATGAAATATATTTTCCGAAAAGAATTTGCGAAAAAGTCTTTCGGGATATTTTAAGTCAATTTTAAAAGCCGTTTTTCTTCAGCTATTCATGAAGATAACAGTTTACATTTTCTTATGTTCTCAAGTCTGTCGTAAGAACTGGATCGAATACGAGGTCTTGGATGCATCGCACTCTGGACAATGCTACGTATGTTGTACCTAACATTAGTTCTTTTTCGCCAATGTTTACTACAGCTTTTAACAACGTGAGGCCCTGCAATTTATGTATTGTTATCCCCCAGGCCAGCGAAAGAGGGAACTGAGTCCTTGAAAATGTCTTTCCATCTGCTGCCCACGAACGGCTTATAGGAGGTATTGGAACTAATCCATTAACAGAAGGTCTTGTCTCCTGTGTACTGGTCAAACTGCACGAGAATTGAAATTGGAAAATCTCTCGGTGGCTTAGTTCCAGGCTTTGTAATGAAGTTTGAAGACCGGGTTCTTGAATGCACAGAAAAAAAACTGCAACTATTAATTTTCTGGAACAATGATTTTATTTAAAGCATTTTAGAGAGGGTGGTTCAGCTAGTAAAATGGAAGAGAGACCCGATGACAAACGTGGCGCCAAAGCGCCCTTCTTTTACCAACTTTACATGTCGAACGCCAGAGGAGAAGAGCGAGTTTTCGCTAGAAGTCTAGAAATATTGGCGTTGCACAGTATCGCCAATTTACAAACTTTTGGTGACTGTACTTAGGTAGACAAAGGTTTTTTGGCGATATACATTACAGCAAATTATCTGGTGTCCCTACCAGATGGGTGACGCCTAAGTTGCAATAACCGCTTCTAATTACGATGAGAAAGGTGGCAGAAAATCTGGAGATGTTTATATTACAGACCGGCATCCGCTAAAATGACTGTTATTTAAAATTGCACAATGCAGACTGCTGCATGGAAAAATGCCGAGAGGAAAGTGCATCTGGTTTATAGCTCGACCATTATTCACGATAACGTACATAATTCCCATAAAATACTTTCTTTTACTTTTGCTGTTAATACATTTTCAACGGTCAAATATTAGCAGAGATTAAGAATTGCTTATCTGTGCCGTGGGCGAAAGTCGATGCAATTAAATGAACACATACTGTTACCAGCAGCTGCCTTTATAATTTTTTTATTTACTTTTTGCACTGGAAGTAGTAACGGACAGATAAATGATTCAATGAGAAAGGGAAAAAGTAGCTGAATATTTAAGCGCACTGAATTAAAGATGTTTTAAAAAGGAGAAAAAAACACTTTAATAAAAATCCGTATGGTTTTAAGAAATGAATTTAATTACATATTTCAGTATGAAAAAAAGGGGGAGGAGGATAACATGTTTTAAAAGAAATAAAGTTATGTTTTACATTACTTTTGAATAAAAAGAGAAATATGTGACTGTAAATCTGTTACAGGCTTGTACAAGATGTCTTTGACTGTACCTAGGGCGCCGTTAACAAAGCCTTTTGAAATCTAAAGACTAGTTCGCAACATAACTCATGCTTCAAGTGATAGATAAAGAATCTTTTCTAATCCTTGAGAAATATCGTGATCATATTTTCCAGCATCCTTGTTGTTATCCTGTGATGTAATTATGGCAACAGGAGAACTAAGAGTTTCGAGCTTTTGCATATTATATTGGTGAACTTCAGAATTTGTAGAAAATAGGTGTATACTATCATGGAAATGTTTCATTTCTTCATTTGAGATATTTGTTATGTTTTATGGACATTAGATATTTCCAGTCATCTACGGTAGTCTGTCCGACACTCAATCTGTCTAAAATTTCTCGAAATCGCTCTTGTGATTTTCCTTGCTGTCTATGACAATTTTTAAGAATAATGCATTTTTCAATGCTTTGGAACAATAACTGCCCTTGGTCATATATAAAACCTTTATAACTCTTACCGTATACTGGTCTACCCATTACAGGTGGTAGCTGTTTTATATCGCCCAATAGATGTATGAATAAGCCGCAAAAGGCTCATGAGCTTGATTAGGTTTTGCTTCACGACATCGAAGATCGATTTTTTTCAAGAGAAAGCACCCAAGCATACTCATCTCATCTATAATGATAAACTGGCATTCATTCATTTCACATTGAAAAGAATGCAACAATTCGTTGTTTAGAGGCCTATGTTGTCGTTCATTTCCAATGTCAAGTGCTGAATGGATCGTAGACCCGCCAATATTCAGTGCTGCAGTTCTAGTAGGGGCTATAAGTAGATAGCCTCTTTTTCCAAGTTTATCACTAATTTTGTGTACCATCGCATGAATAAGAGTACTTTTACCGCTTCCTGCACGTCCCTGAACAATGACAGATCTTGGTGGAGTGATAGACCTGTCTCCGACACATTCTAATTGTTGTTTAAGAATATCTAATACCTTCCTTGCTCCTCTGAAAGTATTATGTTAGGCATGATGGTAATATTGTCATATTCTATTGTTTTTGTATTTGCCTTTTGAACAGAAATAAAAGATTGTAAAGAGAGCGGTGATTCGTAAATCAAGTAACTGGCACTCCAATCGAAATTCATATCTTGTGGCCTCATACTGAATTTAATTTCATTTTCCGTAAGTCCTAGTCCGGCTAACACCATCCAATCCTCTTTGTCTTGTTCATCCACAGCCTCTTCTTCGGCCTCGAACTCATTTTCAATCTCGGTAAGGTTTTCGATTTCTTCCGAAATATTTGTTTGAAGAAACTCGAGAAAAGTTTCATAAATTGCTTTCCACATCGGTCCACGGCTTCTTAAATCCGCTATTTTCAGCCAAGGAATACTAGTAATTACTTGTTGTCTATAAAAATCTTCATTATCTTTTTGGCAATCTTGAGTGAACTTTGGTAACATTTGGACAACAGCTGGTTTCAGTCATTTTATAAAAGTATTTCCCCTCTTATAATACTGAGAAAAATAGTCATATATAGACAAACTTTCTAATTCAGGTGACCGTAGAGGATATGCGTCCTAAAGTGTCTGTGGTGTTTGTATGATGTCGATTTTGTCATTTCCTTCTATTGAAATCCATTTGTCTTCCTCGATATTCAGTCTTACGAATTCTCGAGAAGAGTGATATAAGGACCATCCCATGAGCATGTGAAATGACTCTTGAGCGGAATAGTCTCTTTCGCTGCATATTTTTATGAAAATTCGTTGAATTACTGATTTAACAGTTCCTGCTTCGGAAGATCCTTTTGATAAAGCGTCTTCAATAAGTGATTCCAGGCCGTGTGATTCCGGTTCACTTTTGCTGGCATATTTTGCTATATAATTCAGCACAGCTTCAATGGATAAAATCGGCTGAATGTCAGTATTCGCTCTCCAATGTTCAGTAATAAACCTATTATGGGTGTTCATAAGAGGATCATTTCTCTGTGCTCTTAAAATCCATTTACCTTCTTCTTTACACAAATGTGTTCTTTCCTCTAAATGAAATGGAAATTTAAATCGGCACACTTCTTCTCTCGACTTTTTAAGCTTCCTTAAGATTTGTGGCCCATGTTTTGTGACACGAATTCAATAAGTTAACATAATCTTTCTCGTGATCAGTAACTTCAGAGTAATGTAAAAACAGGGATGGATAGGAGGCTTTGTGGAATTAAAATCTGGATTCATGATACTTATAATTTTTCCGAAATACTCAGCAGTAGAATCTCGTTCGATTTGTGTTTTGTTGTCCAGATTTTGAATGTCGGCTGCTTCTTCCAACAAAAAGGTGCCATGAATGTGCGGACATCCCCTATGTTGAAATTCTGTTCTGTACCAAAAATCTTTTACTTTGAATTTCGGACAAACTACTTTACGAATGAAAAACTCTGAACGTTCTTTGAAGAAATAACTAAACATTAAAGGATTTTCGTTCAGAATTACTCTTCGCATTTTCCAGATTTCACGTTCGGAGAGATTTTCAATCTCATTATCATGCGGTATAAGCCTAAATACTTGAGGCCAATACAAATCAGCAGCACTGAGGGTAACAAAAAGTGTAGGTGGGCCCAAGAATTTAACCATATCTAACAATTCCCTAGATCTTGCATACCAATATGTACTGCTGCCTCTTAGAGATGAATTGAAAGCTAATAGCTTTCGGGCTATTCCAGGATTTGATTCTATTGCTTCTTTCAATTGTTGTACTGAATAATTGCGAAATTGTGAATTTTTCTGTACGCATCAGACACTTCCCTTTTTTAATGCTTCCCACCGCATTAAGCTGTTCATAGCAAAAAAAAATCCCTGCCGGCCTGGCCTACAGGCGGAGGTAGATTTCAAAGTTAAGTATACTAATTTCACAAACAAAAACCAATTCATGATTAGAGATAAACCCACTTTAACAATTTCATCTGGCCGCTTTTGGCGAGTTTTATTTCATTTTTATATAGTAACTGGTTTTATCAGAATCATGTTAGGGCGGTATTCAAAAAAATACTTTTCCATGCTCAACAACTCGAAATTTTCTGGCATAACTCTAGATTCATTTTTAATAGGAAACACAAGAAACTTGTTGACGTGATTTTTGAAGAGATTTATAAGCGACCTGTGTTTTTAATTTTCGTTCAATTAATTACAACTTGATACATAAACAATTATTTTCTCAGTAAGACAATATTTTTCGTTTCTAACACAACCGCTTCGGAAAATTCCGTTCAAAATGCCCACTTTGACATCATTTTTAAAAATATATTCTGCCTCTGTCAAAAAATCAATCATTACGGTACATTATATAGTTTCTGAATAAGCGAATCTACCAATTGTATGCGTTTGAGAGCAAAAATGAGTTTAAAAATGAGTCAGAAAATAAGCAGTTTGGATTTGAATACTCCCTTAATACGATGATTTTTCCAACACAATCCGCTTCGGGAAATTCGGTTCAAAAGGCCCACTTTGACAGCATGTTTTAAAATATATTCTGCCTCTATCAAAAAATTGACCATTATGGTACATTATATAGTTTCTGAGTAAGAAAAGGTACCAATTGGAAGTCTTTGAGAGTAAAAATGAATTGTAAAATGAGTCAGAAAATAAACAGTTTGGATTTGAATACACCCTTGCTAAGATTTTTTTCTTCAACCGCTATGTATTTTTAATTTGTTTTGCTGTAAGAATTGGTCCTACCCAAAACTTGTCTATATATATATGTTGTAGACAATATTAAGAAGATATATGATAAATTCATGAGGATTTTATATCTTTTGAATTGACGGAGTTATGGATTTTTTTCTTCTTCAAACGCCCTTTTTGTTTTCGTTTTTAATTTTTTTTTTTTTTTGCGGTACAAATTGGTCCTATCAAAAACTTGTAAATATAAAAGTTGTAGATAATGTTAAGGAAATTCATGATAAAATTAATTGGATTTGACATCTTTTGAATTGACGAAGTTATGAATTTTTTTCTCCCAAAAACCCGTTTTTTTGCGCCCCTTGAGCCCATTTTTAACTTTATCAAAAATCTGTGATACATAAATTTTTGGCCCTATTTTTAGAAGTAATAAAAACTTTAAACTGATTCGATATGTACAAAATTTAAGAAGTTATGGGGTTTTTTCGGTTTTCACAAAACCCCTCCCTATTTCCATCCCCTTGGTCCGATTTTGCCCATTAACGAACTCGACCGAGATTTTATGCCCCTTGATTTTATGTATCAGTTTGGAAGAGATTGCTACAGAATTGTGGAAGTTATCGTGTCCAGAAAAAAGTGATATATATATAGATAGATACATACATAGATAGATAGATAGATAGATAGATAAAGTTTTTTACTGAGGGTGTTTTGGGGCTCTAGGGGTCATGATCGGTGTAGATCTGCAAAAATTTTTCAGAAATTCCAACATAGGAACGACGTCAATAGGTAGTATTTCATACGAAATCTACCTAAAATTTAAATGTTGGATGTTTTGCAAAACGTTGATCCTTATATAAAATTAAATGGCGAAAATACTCAAAAGGAGAAATTTTTTCTTGCCTTGCACTTCTCAAATCACCAGCTCCAGTTGGGAAAAGTGTTGGAAATGTCATTGCAGTGTAATCAGTATAATTAAATTCATTTACTGGAATTGGAATTAACGCTGGTCAAGGTACCGAATCAGTAGCACTGAAAGATTGGCGAATTATGGCTTCATTGTTTCGTGGCAATACATTTGGTACATCAGTAGTGCTAATGATGAGATCACTTTCATCTTCTGGCTTCGTATCTTCTTCCATTTGCGTTGATAAACTTTCGGATAAAAGAGATTCTACTGTATACACTTTTAACGGAAAAAGTATACTTGTAACTTTTTTGGTATACCTACCAAAACAGTTGCGAGCTAGATCAATATGTAGACATTTGATACAAAGATACCCACTAAAATTTAAAACCAAAACTTTATTTAAAAAAAAAATAAATGAAAAGTTCTCTCCCGTGTGTCTTACCGGATTACTTAAACAAATACTATCAAGAAAAAAATAAATGTAAACCTCTTTTTCTATTCTAAAAAATGTTTCCTCATCGAAACTCTTCAAGTGCAAATACAACGGAACGATGATCATTCATCATGCTGCTGTCAAATTGCAACTACCAAATGCAATTATTTTGAAATAAATATGGTTTCGATTCAAATTTTTTAACAATAAGTTACGATTGTAAAAGATATTTTCTGTGAAAACGTCAAAAAATATATTTTGTAAGATGCGCAACATTTTAATATTCCAGTAATGTATTTTCAAGGACTGAATCAACTTGAATTCGTAGTAAAATCAACAAAAGAGTATATTGATTTTTCAAAAAAACTTTAAAACATGTTTAGTTTACCTCAAATTTGCCCAATTCAGTTTGACGGTATAGAATTCAGGGTTGAGCGTATATTAGCATTAAACGACGTGTTTATGTTTTATAACGAAATATTTTTGTCTTTTTCAAAATGCTTTTCGCAGACAGAAGAAAACAGGAATTACTCAATTCGTCTGTTATTCATTTCTATTGTAAGTTCAATCATAATTTGGATGGATGAGCAAATTTTGATAAAATAAATGTTTTTATTTATTTATTTATTTTATTTTATTTTATTTTATTTTTTGTCTGTTTAAAATTATTTGTTTTCAGGCGATCTTGTTGATTTTCTAAGAAGGATTTAACCATTGGTCCAGTCATGCGTCCATGTTTTTTGACCCCCTGATAGCTAACAATTTAAAAATGACGTCGATTTCTGGAAATCCGAATATTTATTGATGGAAAACAACAAATTTTCCTGTCAAAAAACAATTATCGTATCATTGATAATATTTTTTAAAAGGTCACATCAAAAATTTACAACATTGCGTTCTGCTAAGATTTCATTAATCACTCCCCGAGATGTTTAACCCCTTAAGGATTGCTTAATATTTGGAGAAACTATCAGAAAAGTACCTATTTTTTTATTACAGAAATTGAACAATTATAAGGTTTCTAAATAAAATATACAATTAGTTTTTTTTTTCTTTTTTTTTTTTTTTAACATTTGGAAAAATGGTTATTGTCCTCTGTCAGGGTAGGAAATCAAAAGCATATCTGAAGCGTTTTATTGGTTGAATCCGCATTTTATTCGTTTTCTGATTGGTCTATACAGTAATCTGTATTTTCCCTTTACTTTCAACAGAGATGGATACTTCTGTTGTCAGTATGACAAAAAAGTAATAAAAACTACAAAAAAAATTTAATAACTCAGAAACAAATTGCGATACAGCTTTCAAACAAACTGCAATTAAAAGTCCTTTTTTTTCTCTATACGACGGTGTAAAAAGTAATATTGTGGGATGTTTAGAAGTTTAAGAATGAAATTTCATTTAAAATTGGTCGTCAGATTTCTACGATCGAAAAGCCTTTTCCCGAACAGCCAATGAAATGCTTGGATAATACGTAAGTTTCAGGAAATCCAGGCGTACGTAATGTATGATCAACTCCGTGCGATTTTTTGTCTTAAATTTTAGACTTTGAAAAAATCATTTTCCAAATGGCGTTGTAATTTGTTAAATTGCTTTTTTTTTTTTTTTTAACATTTGGAAAAATGGTTATTGTCCTCTGTCAGGGTAGGAAATCAAAAGCATATCTGAAGCGTTTTATTGGTTGAATCCGCATTTTATTCGTTTTCTGATTGGTCTATACAGTAATCTGTAGTTCCCTTTACTTTCAACAGAGATGGATACTTCTGTTATCAGTATGACAAAAAAGTAATAAAAACTACAAAAAAATTTAATAACTCAGAAACAAATTGCGATACAGCTTTCAAACAAACTGCAATTAAAAGTCCTTTTTTTTCTCTATACGACGGTGTAAAAAGTAATATTGTGGGATGTTTAGAAGTTTAAGAATGAAATTTCATTTAAAATTGGTCGTCAGATTTCTACGATCGAAAAGCCTTTTCCCGAACAGCCAATGAAATGCTTGGATAATACGTAAGTTTCAGGAAATCCAGGCGTATACGTAATGTATGATCAACTCCGTGCGATTTTTTATGTCTTAAATTTTAGACTTTGAAAAAATCATTTTCCAAATGGTCGTTGTAATTTGTTAAATTGCTTTTTTTTTTCTTTTTTTTCTTTTTTTAAAGGCTAAAAAAATGATGTTGTAGAACAAATTCACATTTGTATAGAAAAGTTATCATGCGAGAATTCTGTCTTAATGTTTGCTTTACACCATACAAATTAATACGAAAAAGAAGTTATTTCTCACGCCTTAGATCTTTATTTATCATCACACAAATTTTTACAAATAACATTTGAAATAAGATATACATTAAATTTTGATTATTAATAACTTTTTGAGTGTGATATAATTTCGAAACATGGAATACAAAGTCCAACATCGCAAGCGCCAAAAACCAAACCCAATCGGTAATATTCAGACTTCACACGGAAATGCCAGTTAAATTTTTCTGGTTTCAGAAATTTTTTCAGTCATTTAGTCTCCATCCCGGAAATATGACAGGCACGAGAAATAACAAACGACACATCAGCCCGTGATATTGACGGGAGGCGAGAATTAAGGGGTTAAATTTACACATTACTGAATATGCTATTAGGTCAAACATATATTTATCCTTTTGAAAGGGTTTTTCATATCTTAGATAGAAAGATTTCTGTAAGACCACCAAAGAAGTTCGTATATATTGGGATCTATAATCTTTGTAAAAATGCTGAAATTATTTTGATGTTTGTCAATTTTGTTAGGGTTTTTCATATCGTAGATAGAAATATTTCTGTAAGACCTCCAAAGAAGTTCGTATGTATTGGGATCTATAATCTTTGTAAAAATGCTGAAATTATTTTGATGTTTGTCAATTTTGTTGAGTTAGTGTATGGAATTTAATTTTCTGAAACACAGTCACCGCTCCATGCACACATTTTAAGAGAAATTGAATATACAGTGATACATTTTCATATTTGATAAAAATCAACTAACGGGTACACGACTGTGTGGTTTTGATAAAAATACGCATTATGATCGAAAGTTGTGTTTTAAAATAAGTTTGTTCAAAAAATTATCCATATATTGCACCAAACTTTCAAAACGAGAAAAATATAAATTTAAAATAAATGTCAGGGCTTTTTCTGGTACAATCTAAAACAATATTTCCACGTGTGCGTTCTTTTATAGCTTGCATGGTTTTTTGTTATATTTCCCAGTTGCATGGCAACTTCACATTCAGACGACATGTAAGAGACTTCCAGAGACATTAGGGAGCCATTAAGAAATTTAATGTTTAATTGTTAAAATATTAAAAAATTAAACATTTCTTTTCCTTAATTTTAAATAAAATTTTTGAAAAATACTGGTGTGAATTCAACGTTAGACAAAAACAATTACTTTTGCCCCTGAAAGGTTTTTTGAGGGAAGACAGAAGTGAATTAAAAAAAAAATGATTTTTTTTTTCTTATTATTGGCTTAAAAATTTTTTTGAACCTTCCTAAGTTCATTGGTATGCCCATTTTTTTTTTCTGGCCATTAGAAATAACGAGCTGGAACCCGTCGAAATTCGACGAATTAAAATGTTTAGAATGGAACTGTCAGATCGAATTTATAATAAACCAACAAAAATAATTACAATAAATAATTCATCTTGCATTGGTTCTCTAACTCTTAAAGTAAATAATATTTTTAACCTAAAATCACAAAAATATTATTTCCAAAAATTTCAACTGCTTAAATTATTGAAAAATTAAACTGTATTAGAATACGTAATCAAGATGAGTAATTGTGTTGAAGTTATCGATTGAGGCTCTTATGTTTGTTTTTACGGGATGAAAAATCAGTAAAAAAAATTTCGCTTTGTCACATCATAAAATTTCCCCCCATAAAATCATCTAAACTGTACGTTATTTTCATATTCTGAAAATTTACATACACTCCACTCAAATTCACAATTTAAAAGTATTTTAACGCTTAATACATTATTAAAATGAATGTATTTCCAAACTTAACGTCACGTTTGTCCGATACAACTTTTCATGTGAACATTCGCATAAAATTTAAGTTCTAATGTTAGCACTCTCGAAAATTTACCATTCAGAAATTTGCCTTTAGTTTTCATAGTATTGACCATTTAGTATTGATCAAATATTTAGTTTTATCAAAGAAAATGATCGTTTTGTTTTAAATATGACATCATTTTTACTCACTGAATCATATTGCCTAGCGCCTGAAACTCAGTATCAGCGTAATGTAAAAATATTGAAATATCTTCTTCAATCTTTTGATTTATGAAAAAGAATGTGCATTATTGTTAATGGCTGGCGTCATTTTCTGTTCAAAAATTAGAAAAAAGTTACTTTCATTTGTAATGTGAAAATGGCATCAATAAGGATAAAATCAATAAAAATAATATTTTTAATAGAAATGGAGTACTTCAGTTGCCACGATTACAAAATTGGTACTAAAAACTATAAAAAAATTAATATCTCAATAGTAAATTGAGGTAGAGCTTTCAAACAAATTGCATTTAAAAGAACATTTTATTCCCTATATGACGCTGTAAAAATTAAAACTGTGATATGTTTAGAAGTTTAAAAATTTCCAGTAGCGAAAATTGCAAAACCGAAATTTCATTTCAAATTTCAAAGTGTTGCCATTCGCAGAATGACGTATGCGTTACGCACAGATATGTTTGTCCTTTATAATATAGATTGTAAAAATTCAAAGAAAGACAATACTGGGACGCCACGCCCACTCACATTAATTTTACTCTAACATTTGATACTCATTTATTATATGTAACTAAATTTTGTTCAAGTGTTTATATATACAGTCGACTCTCTGTTTAACGACGCTCTACTTAACGACGATCTCTATTTAAGGACGATATTTTGCGGTCCCGGCTCCTTTAAGTAAAAAAAAATCTCTATTTAAAGACTAAATTGTTTCTATTTAACGACGATTTTCCCGTAGATTTTGTTTTCCTGATTCTTTTAAACATGTTAAACGAGGGAACTTCCTCTTATAGAAAAACAAGTTTTCTTCCAATTGAGATGAGTACAGATAAAGGAGAAGGGAGTGATGAACTTTACCCATGTGACGAAGACGTTTTAACAACCGACTTCAGAAGTTTGTGAAGACATCGCAAATGAAAATGCAACTTCAGATGCAGAAGCTGGTGATGAAGCTGATGATACAGAAAGCGAGACACCACCTCCTTCTTACTTAGATGCGAATTCTGCCCTGGATATTCTTCGCCAGTACATTGTTTCATCAAATATGGTAGATGACTCATTCAACCTTCTTGAAAAGCTTGAAGCAAGGGTACTTAAAACTAGACCACCATTGAAACAATTTACACTTTTTGATTTTTTAACCACTTAAGGGGTCTCGGGACTCTTAAAATTGGAAAAAATGAAAAAAAAAAAGACCATTTTCAACATTTAATAATCTTAAAATGTATTTTATTTTAAGACACAATTTTATTTGGAATGAAATATATAAGAATGTTCTTTCATTTCATGTATTTAAAAAAATTATAAGATGCAGAATTAGCATTTACAGGGGGCTCCAAACTGTTAGACATTTGACGAGCAAGAAATAGGCATAACAGCTTACGCGCACTATTACAAAATAAGTATTGCAACTAGAATTAAAAATTTGGTGCCTACTTATGCTTCAGGTTATAATAATTACCCTGAACCTAAATAAATTTGTATTTAAAACTTTTTCATATTTTTAATACAAAGTTGTATTTAGCTAATGCAAAATTAAGAAAATTTCAACAGTATAATCACCTAAAAAAATATTGTTTTGAACAATAAAAAGGAAATTTTAGGTTCAGTTTATACAGATTAACATGAAACATATGTTTTGAAAATTTCATGAAAAAATATTCATAACTTTTTGAGATACCGTGCGCGTTATGCCCAAAAACGTCATTTGGAGAAAAATGGCTTCAAAGTTTCCGAAACGACGCTTCAGCTATTGAACGTGTATAAATGTAAAAGCCATAACTTCAGTTCTAATTGGAATTTCAATGAAACAATTATATCAAAATGTTCAGAAAAGATAGGAGTTTAACATCTAAAAAAATTTAAATTTCGAAAATTTTAAAGCTTTAAGAGTCCTGAGACCCCTTAATTTGTTGAATTAAATGTATTATAAATATTTTTATTGTACTTGAAGTAACATTCTAGGCTGTAATGTTGTACTTGTATGCAGTATAATTAATGCAATTTGTATTTGTGCAATAAAAATATGTAGTATATCTGTATCAATAAAAACAAAAGAAAGAAAGAAAACATAAAATAAATTTAAATAAATAAATAAAACATTTCTAAACACGCCAATATATTGAGAAATGTATTGATAGTCCTAAACCTGTAAAGTGTGAAGGGAAATGTTTTTAAAATATTATTTTTCCACAAATTCTGTTTAAGGACGTTCTCTATTTAAGGACGATTTTTCGAGGTTTCTTGAAAGTCGTTAAACAGAGAGCCAACTGTACTTTAATTCATGTGTTTGATAAAACTGTGCAAGAGCTTCAGACAAGTTAGAAGTGTCTAAGTTTCTGAGCTCACCGAAAAGTTGTACTTTTCAGCTAAAAACCCCATTAACTCCTGAAGTACTCGAGCGATTTCGATAAAAAAAAATTTTGGTGGTAGAGTATAAATATAAGATCATATGTGGCAGAGAGTTTTTAAAAAAATTAATTAGTTTCAGAAAAAAAAATTCTGAAAAATTATCATTGCTCTAAAATAAAAAGTTTTAGTCGCAGGAACAAAAAACGGCATAGATGCCGTATCTTCCCTCAGCCGTTGTTGTTTTGAATTGTTTGGCGATTTTTTGTTGGCGTGTTGGCGGTGTTTATGGATATGACAAACTCGATATGTAAACCCCGTGTGACGTGTGTGTTGTGACGTGTTGTGTTATGGCAACCCCTGAGAAGCTTAGAATTTTGTGGATGTATTTTGATGTCGTGTTCTATCGTTGTCTTTTTATTTTTATGTTAAATTTATTGCATGTATTTCATTGACTATAGTTTCTGTAGTTCGTTTAAACGCTGTTGCTGAAGTAATTAAGAAATATGAGGAAATTTTGACAAGAAAGTGAGGTTTGTTTATAGCGTGTCAATGCGTATTAAGCCTATTTTGGAAAATGAGGGCGATGTTATGAGAGATATTTCGTGCGCTGGATGTTTCAAGAAAGCACATGTCTGTTACGGTATGTTGATAATTTTATGTATATTTTGTTGCTTTAAGAGTTTTTTACATTTTGAGATTGCTACAAAACGAGAACTGCTGAATTTTGAGAATGCTATACCGCGAAAAATGCTGAATTCGGCGATGTTTTTTTATTCGGTAAATGTGCGCGAAGCGCTCACACAACTATTGCTGATTGCCACTTTAGGGAGTTTCGTTTTTTATGTATATTTTACTGCTTTAAGAGTTTTTTACGTTTTGAGATTGCTACAAAACGAGAACTGCTGAATTTTGAGAATGCTATACCGTGAGAAATGCTGAATTCGGCGATGTTTTTTTTCGATAAATGTGCGCGAAGCGCTCATACAACGATTACTGATTGCCAGTTTAGCTAATTTTGTTTATTATTTACATTTTATTTTCGTTAAGCCAAACATGCGTATAAACCGGTGCTTGGCGACATTTACTACTTGGCGGAAAAGGGGTTTTCACGCCAAGAAGAATTCCAAGATGGCGGCCGGGGAAACTTATGACATCTGTTTCCAAAAAAACTGTCTGCTATAAGTCTTAACCATAACCCAGTGAATAGGGATTCAAACTGCATCAAAATCGGTCTGATAGTTTCCGAGGAAAGAGGTCTTAACACTAGAAAAACGGGAATTTTGACTCAAGTTTTATAAAAAATATTTAATACAAGAATTTTTATTTAAAACTATTTAACTTTTTTAATTAACCCTTTTTTCCTTTGTATCTTTTCAACTAATTTTATAAAGAAATTTCCGGCTCGAACCGAAATATATTCATATGGTTGGGGCCAGAATGGCCCCTCATTCTGGTGTTAAAGCTCGCATATTTCCTCTATGATTGCACCCAGTTTTGTCTTCCCTCAAAACGGTTTACAAAAATTTAACCGACTACCGACACTCCCAAAGTCCATTCTACCGATAAGTAACCAAAAAACTCGATTTGTCATTCCCAAAGATCGGGAATTGTAAATATTTAAGTTTTTTAGCTCTCTCCTGATAACCAAAAAATGTCCTAAAAATCATACTTTTCAATTAAAAATCCCATTGTCTCATAAAGTACTCGAGCGATTTTGATAATTTTTTTGGCAGTAGAGTATAAATATAAGATCATATATGGCAGACAGTTTAAAAAAAAAATTAATTAGTTTCAGAAAAAAAAAAAAAATCTGAAATGCGGAAAATTTCTGAAAAAATTGTCATGGCTCTAAAATAAAAAGTTTTAGTCGCAGAAAAAAACTGTCTGCCATAAGTCTTGAGCATAATCCAGCGAATATGGATTCCAAATTTGATCAGAATCGGTCGGGTAGTTTCCGAGGAAACGGGTCTTAACACTAAAACTACCACCAGGGGTCAAATGACCCTTTTTGAAAATTTTTTTGGAATTTCTTAAACTAAAACATTACGAAATTTCTTTATATTTCACGACTTTTATTAAAATACATGATAATTTTATTTCTTATAAAATGCCTCATCTCCGAACTAACTTTTTTGCCAAGAAAAAAAAAAAAAAAAAAAAAAAAATTAGGCTTAACTACCGCAAGGGGTCATTTGACCCCTGAATAAATTTATGTTAAATCATAAATGTATAAATGTTTTATTTTGTAAGAACATTAGTAAATTGTATATTTTCGCTATTACATAATTTATTCTACTGTATTACATCACATTTGTTAATGTGTGATGGTATAATTAGAAATTGATTTTATTCCGAGTGAGATTCTAGTTTGAACATTTCAGGTTATAGTATCGAGAACGAAATAATCTTAAAAATATGTTGAGAACATAAACAAATTTGCACAATATTTGTTTATTAAATTTTCGAATTTCTTGAAATAATTACTTTTTTCTTAATTTTGTTGCATAATTATAATTTTTTTTTTACTTTAACCCTTTGAGAGGCAATAATTGTGTTTCTGTAATGTCGAATTCACACCGGAATCTGCAAAAAGATTTATTGCAAAATAGGGAAAAGCAATTTTACGAGTTTTTTTCCTACCAAAGTTACAAAAGTAAAATGTAATAAAATTTTTCTGGTGCGAATCTTCCTTAATCGAAGGCGGGGTAAAATATATCCCAACGCCCATCAAGGTGTTAATAAATAAACAATTTGTAATAATTATTTTTAAAATAAATATGTTATTCATACACCAAAGTGTATCAACTGATATATTTTTTGCAAAACATTGTAAAATATATACATTTTTATATAGGGATCATATGACCCCTTCCGGTAGGAATAGGTATTAAAAAATATCGGTACGTTTAGTGTTAAAGCTCACATATTTCCCATAGGGTTGCACCCAGTCTTTTCTTCCCTTAATCGTCAAATTGTCGCAGAGAAAAACGAAAATAGCCATCTGGTTGGGAATTATATTTTATTTCAATTTACTGTACAAAAATGGTTTGTAACTGCTTATTTTAACTTCTTCACGTGTTTTCCTTATTTGAAAATATAATGGTATTTACGGACAATATTTAGTAATAATTTCTTTCAATATGCTTAAAAAACTTTCGATCGCGAAAAGCATTTCCGTCCAAACCCCATTCTTGCAGGTAAGTTACTCAATTTTTCATTAAATTTTAAAATGTTCTGCTCTTCCGTATATCATCGCATGTGCTGGATTAATCTTTCAATATTAAATAAATTATTTTAAAATGTGATCGATTTAACTTGTAAATTTCATGGCTAAAAATTTTTATGTGATAATGACATAATGGTGAAAACTTTCTCGTAAATTCCCATTCTTTTCTCAGATAAAAGATATTTAACCGTTTCGTTACTGGCATCCTTGATAAAGGACATACACTTTTTAAGAATTTTTTAAGACGTTTAATTTAATTTAAACAGATTTTAGAAATATCGTGTGCATTTTTAATCATTTCCCTACCAAAAGCACTATTTAGAAATCGAACAAACAGATAACATAAATTTTTTGAAGCGAAATGTCCGGAGAAATTTTTAAGTCAAGATGAATGATATCGTCGAGGTAAGCTTTTTGAAAATCTTCCAATTTTGATATAATGTAACATCTGAAGCAGCTAAATATATTTTTCATTTTGTTCAACAAACTAGAAACTTTGATTTAAACTTATTGTGATAGTTCTAAGTAATTATAATTTTCTTACAACAGTTGTTCATGGTGTTTGACCATTCTAGAACAACAACAACAACAAAAAATCGTCAGGAATTTTTTATTAGATGGTTTTTAGTTTATTGGGAACATTTTTAACAATGTGTGAAAACTTGTTTCAGTTTTTTAAATGTTGGTAGCGAAACTGATTAGTATAAGGATACGTTACATTTGTTAAATACAGTTTTAAAAAATGACTTTTTTTTAGTTTTTATAACAGATGTTGGTAAAAAATCACTTCAGCATGAGAATATAGAAAAATAGATAATTTTGAATCTCTTCTGTAAAATATAAATGCAATATAAATATATTTATGGTAAAATTAAGATTTAAAAAATCCATTATTTGCAAATACATAAGAATTAATTAAAAAAAAAAATTCCTTTGTGAATAAAGTCTTTTAGATACAGCCCTGTTAGTCCGATGATTAAGTTGGCATTGTTGACATTTCTTTCAAATCAAAATAAATAATTAATTTCAAGCTAACATTCTATTATATATTTATTCTATTTGATCTCCATAACTTCTATTTTTATGGCCACACAACAAATAGGAGAAAATTCATCCGTTCTACATCCAAGGGGACGAAAAAGTATCAGACAAAATATCGGCATCGCAATAATTAATCTGGAAAATTTAAATATTTCAATCACATCAACTACCAGCCAGGAGCGTTGTGACATTTCATCATTATCATAATGCGTAGTTATCGCATCAGGTCCCATTCAGAACAGATCGCAGCATTTCGTCATTACCCTTACGCGCAGTAGTCAAATATTGAAAGAACCAGAACACGAATTTCGCTTTGTGAACTTTTCGAGTGAGCCAAAACGCCCTGCCGTTTTGGCAAGTGCCACAAAACGAATTTTGCTTTATGGCATTTTCGAGTTAACCAAACGCCTTGTGGTCAAATTATTTTCGTTCAATGATCGTTTTCGGTCTTTGAGCCTAACGTTATATAACTTTCGAAAGAATTAAGTTTTTACAAAACGATACGAGGAGTTGCCCATTTACACCGTCGAAATGTTAAATATACCTACACCTCGAGAATTAATAATAGGAATGAGTTGTAAATGCAGATATGTTTTTAAAGACACCCATTCTCTTTACGTAAAATTAAATGTAGGTCATATATCTCATAATTTTTTTAAATGTGATTTTATTAGTAGTTTTCTTAATGAAAAATACGTTTTTGAATCCAAAAAATGTCTCGAGTGTGTTTAAGTCTATTCATGACATTTCACTAAAAAGAAGTATTTCAGTCGGATCAAATTTAATTGATTTATTGATATTTCTTGGAAAATATAAATGAAATATTGTCACGCGGATTAACATTAGCATCCTCATACTTGTGCACGCATAAAAAAAAACCCACACCGAAGTCGATTTTCTAAACAGATAAATAAATAAAACTAAAAATTACACAATCGGTTGCACACCTGACGATAGAGAATGAATAAGTGATTAAATGGATTCTTAGATGATAAAAAACAACGTTTAAAACATTTTTCTAACTGAAAACATACCTCTAAAATTAACGATTTGGGAATTAGCAGTTCAGCAGCGGTAAGACGGGTTGTGGGACAACATGTTTACGTGCATGTGTCCCCAATATACAGGGTGTTTCATTGTAACGTTTATAAACTTTAAGAGGTAGTGGACAATATTACAACTATCAAATTACTCATTACTCGGTTAAATTACTTAAGTTTAATAGATAAAAGAAGTACAGTATATTACATGGCATGGCGACATACGCCAGGAACACATCCAAGACGAGAACAACAAGATCAGTGTTGCCAAACTACACATACAAAAAGTGTGTTGCCAAAGTATCAATAGAAATTGTGACAATAGAATTTAAATCGTAATACTCCCCCCAATTATGTTATCATTAGAATATACATTATAGATATGTAAAACTTACTTAGTTAAATACTTAGTACAATTACATTAAAAGAAATCCCTATGAATGACTAACATAAACAACAACAACAAAATAACTATTGAAAAAAGCATATTGTAAATTATAACATTAAAGATAAATATCGTTTTAAAAGAAATTGTTATGTGCTGAAAGTTAATAAAGTTCAACCAGTCACACATACTGTCTATTTATTTTATGTTGAGCAGTTCTCTTAATTTTGAAATCTTACCTTGGGAAGAGCTTTTGTAAAAATGTCAGCTAATTGCTCTTCTGATTTCACATATTTTACAATGACTAACCCAACATCACATTTTTCACGAATAAAATGATAGCGCACATCAATGTGTTTTGTACGCTTGTGAAATACTGGGTTTTTGATCAGCTTAATATCACTTTGATTATCAATGAAGAGAGTAACACCCTCTTTACAAATTTCACTTTCACTCACATCTTGTAGAAGTTGTCGTAACCACAATATCTTCTTCACAGCAGTTGAAGCTGCAATATATTCAGCCACAGTTGCAGACGTAGAAACAGTTGGCTGCTTCTGGCTAGACCAAGTAATAGGACCATTGTTAATTTTGAACATATAACCGGAAGTTGATTTTCTTGTGTCAACATCATTAGCAAAATCAGAGTCAGAAAAACCAGAAAAGTGACAACCATGATTATCCACTGGAGAATATTCAATGTCATAGGCTGCCATACCTTTCAGGTATCTGAAAATACGTTTCACTGCATTCCAATGACTTGGCCTGGATTGTTTTGAAATCGGCTGACAAGATTGACGACAGAAAAAGCTATATCCGGACGTGTCGTGGTGGCAAGAAACATTAAAGATACAATAGCTTCTCTGTAAGGGATAGTTTTTCCTTCTGGTAATGGATTAGATTCTGATGATGGAATTGTTCCAGGATCTGCAGGTATACTGTTTGGACTTGCATCATCTAAATAAAATCGCTTCAAAACTATCTTTATATAACTTTCTGAATGTAAGAAAATTATGCCGTTTGCTCTGTAGTTTATTTCAATTCCAACAAAACAACCAGTTTCACAAATATTTGCTTAAAACTTCTTTTTAAAATCATCTAGAATTTCAATTAATGTCTTCTTTTCTTCACAAAATAATAAAGCATCATCTACATACAAAATTAGAAGTACTCTCTTACCTTGAAAAATACCATTGAAAACACAAGGATCAGCATTACTTCGCTTAAAGTCAAAACTGGTGAGAAAATCTGAAAAAGTCTTGTTCCATTATCTGGATGCCTGTTTCAGTCCATACAGAGACTTTTTATGTCGACGCACTAGGTCTTTAGCAAAACCTAAGCCTGGAAGAGGTTGCATAAAAATTGTTTCTTCAACTTCGCCATAGAGAAAAGCAGTTTTCACATCTATTTGTAGAATTTTCCATTTTCTTTCTGCAGCTATACCTAATAAAACTCTTATAGTGTCAAACCTTGAGGTTGGTGAAAAGGTTTCTCCGAAGTCTACTATCTCCACTTGAGAGCACAGAGTCTTGTTTTATATCTGTCAGCTTTTACATCGGGAAGATATTTTATTTTAAATACCCACTTGTATCCAATTACGTCACTTTTATCTGGAAGAGGTACAAGATCCCAGGTCTCATTCTTCTGAAGAGAATTGAATTCCTCATTTATGGATTCTTTCCAGTTATCTGCTTGAGGAGAATTCATTGCTTTTTCATATGTTTGTGGTGTTACAATGTCGGCCATATTTACTTCATAACGAGCAGGAACTCTTAGGCTGTTTCTAGGATGAAGACCATAATGATCAACATTTTGCGAGTTAGGACGATTATTGCATAAGTTATCTGGAATTTTATTTATAGAATCCTTAACCATATCATCTTCATCAATATTAAGAAAGATTGTTGATGCTGACGGTGAGATATTCAATTTACAATTTCCTTCATTGAAGATTGCATTTCTTGATACTTTGATGGCTTTAGTGACTGGATCGAAGAGGCGATAGTTTGCGATTCCTTCTCATACCCTACAAATATAATTTTCTTGCTTTTGGGTTCTAGCTTCTTTCGAAGGACATCAGGTACATGCATGTAGGCTTCTGGACCAAAAATTCTCAGATGATTAAGCGATAAAGATTTTTCAGTCCATAATTCAAAAGGTGTTGAATCTGGAGCTTGTGCTGTAGGAGTGAGCTCTGTTCAGGATGTAAACAGCTGTTTTTACAGCTTCTGCCCACAGGTACAAAGGCAGTTCTATAGAACAGATCATACAGCAAGCACTCTCTATTATTATGCGCATATCTCTTTCAGATCTTGCATTCTGCTGTGGAGTATACGGAGCTGTTGCCTCTAATTGAATGCCCTTCTTATGTAGATACACATCAAAATGTAGATTGTTGTATTCCTTACCATTGTCAACTCGAAGTGCTTTAACTTGATGACCAAACTTATTTTCACATAATTGAGCAAAGTTCTGGAAAGCTTCTAGAGCATCACTTTTATGTTTGAGAAAATTAACTATTCTGTAACCACTGAAATCATCTTTCATTAAAATGAAATAGTTTGCTCCACCTACCGATTGGACAGACATGGGACCACAAATATCACTGTATATTAAATCTCTTGGTTTAGTTGCCTTGTATTCTTTAGCATTGAATGAAGATCTATGTTGTTTACGATATTGACATCCGTCGCAGAAAAATTCATCTTTTTCTGAAATATCTAGTTTTCCAATTAAGCTTCTCTTACTTAGTTCATATAGAGCTTTCAAATTTATATGCCCTGTTCTTTCACGCCATACTTTCAAATTACTCTTCTGAGAAATGCTAGCTTCAGGTGAACTTGCAGTTTTAAAGAGCATGTGATATAAGTTGTTTGCAGAACGTACTGCAGTGCCAACTAAGTCATCTTCACAATTGTAAATATCAGCATGATCTTGCATTTTATTATTTTCATGCCTTTACTTGCTATCACACCTTCAGAGAAAAGATTTTTCTTCAGATCAGGTACATAGAGAACATTGTGCATTTCTCTTCTTTGCCATTCTCCATTAATAAACTTCTGAATGTTTACATTTCCTCTTCCTTTAATGGGTAATTCTAGATTGTTTCCAAGGCGAATAGCTTCATCATTATTTGTTTTAGTGAAATTGTTGAAATAATTGATATTATAGCTCATGTGAGCAGACGCACCACTGTCGAGAATCCATTGTTCACTTCTTTCTGCAGTTTTCCCTATTTAACTGCTAAAGGCACTGTAACTTGATGAACCCTTGTTTCTATCTATATAATCATTACCTTTTTTACGAGGCTTGGAACGGCATTCCCTTTCATAGTGATCTTTTTTTCGACAAGAATAACAGATTATTTTCGATTTATCTATGCTTCTGTTGTTTGTTTTGAGTTTATTTTCATTTATTTAGTTTGCAGGCTTTTTTGTTCAAGTTTTGGACGATTAGAAGCAAAAAATGCAGATTCACTCTGTTCAGATTGAGATAATGAGGTTTCTTCATCAATAAGTCTCACGTTTAAATTCGATAAATTCGGTTTACTATCATCAACAGATAACCAAGCTTGTCTGAAATTTCTGTATTTCAGAGGTAGTGTCCCCAATATTTTCGTAATGATAGTGGCATCGCTAATACTCTCACCACAGTATTTTATTTAATGCGCAAGATTTTCAATTTTAGAACTATACTGAACGACCGTCTCATTACTTTCGATTTTAATCTGGTAAAATTTATCCAGTAACAGCATTTTGTTAAAATCAGATTTCAATTTGAAAATAGAATCTCATTTTTCAAGCATTTCTTTTGAAGAAGGACAGCTTTCAATAAGCGTAACTTGCGATAATTCCATGGCCAAAGATATCGTGAACATAGCTAATGCGTCATCTCTCTCTCATTTTTCTATTTGTGCTTCATCGGTAATTGGCTTGACTTTAGTGCTGTTAGCAGTTGTAAACACAGATTTTGCTTTTAAAGCACATACGATTTGAAATCTCCACTGTGAGTAATTTAGTCCATTAAACTTATTTAAGGCAGAAACGTCAATGCCGGTCATTCTGACAATTAGGCTTAGTACAGCGCGGTGCGAAATGAAAAGTTATTCTGAAGAAAATTAGAGAAACAAATTCACTTTACTTAAAGTAAACGCGGTTGGAAGCGTGAACTGGTGCCATAACCTATCAGTTACTCATTACTCGGCTAAATTACTTAAGTTTAATAGATAAAAGAAGTAGTATATTACATGGCATGGCGACATACGCCAGGAACACATCCAAGAACGAGAACAACAAGATCGGCGTTGCCAAACTACACTTACAAAAAGTGTGTTGCCAAAGTAGCAATAGAAATTGTGACACAGAATTTAAATCTTAATAACAACAGAAGAATTTTGTAAAGAAAACCATGGTCACAATCCACTCTTTCATTCAAATGTACTTCAATCTGAGCCTGGATTTTTGGTCATAACTTTAATAAGAAGAAAGCTATTTTAAGAATATTTATAACAGAATTAATTACTTGTGCGTTAAGGGTGTTCTCAAATCCAAAAGGGCAACTTTCTGACATAAGTTTTAATTTATTCTTGTTCGAAAATGCATGAAACTAGCTGGTGTTGTTATTCAGAAACTATGTCATCAAGCTGTTTTTTCCATTTTTTTTTTCGCAAATGCAATAGATCTTTCAGAAAATTATGTCAAAATGGAAGTTTTGAACCGAGTTTCCGCGCGAATGGAAAATAAGCACTCAAGAGCGGGCGAAAAACGTATTGTCACGTAATCCAAAACGCTTATAACGCAATAGGGAATGGATAGATCAAAAAATGGAAAAAACAGTTCGATTCCAAATCGCTTCCACGGCCAAGCTTTCCAATTTTATATCTTTCCGTTAAAAAATGAATTTGTAAATGTGTCAGAACGTTTTGCGCTTGTTGAATAGAGCAGTTAAGAACAGCCTTAAATGCAATCAGATCACGGAAAGAGTTAAAGAAGTACATAGTAATTCGTTTGGTGCACCATATGTAATGTAAACTATATTCCGAAAAGTGATGTCTAATTTAGCGCTAATTGGACAGTGGCCCTTGCCATCACATCTCATGATATTGTCTCATTTAATGTGGTGGAAGTGGCAACCATCGACATCTAGCGAGCAGACGATCCATTTTCCAGAATGACGTTGACATTAGATATAGTGGCAAATAAACATAAACCTCATGAACTGAAAAAAGTTTCATTAACGAAATTAGAGCTATTACGTAAAAAAAAAAAAAAAAAAAAAAAAAAAAAAAAAAAAAAAAAAAAAACATTTCCAAATCGGAAAAAAATTGTATATTACTGCATCACCTTAATTTGGAAATAACATAAGTTCAACTTAAACTTACACTATGTGCAAAACTACTTAAAGATCAGACAATATTTAAAAAAAGATGTTAAATTACTTTAATATCCTTAGTACTTTCAAGAATAAAAACATAACCTTCGTCAGAGAAATACAAGAAATACTACTGTTATTAACGTCTTATTTTCAAAATTCACGTAGATGGTGTCGAAAGAAGTGAAAGTGGAAATCAATTTTTTAGTTCCGGAAAATATTGAGAAAATAAAACATGGATATAGGGAAGTGGAATATTACTCGTTTTATGATTCTTTAAGCAAACTGAATTCAGTCTACGTTCAGACACCGCAAACTCTAAAAGCACGCCAATTTGATCGGCTTTAAAAAATTTCGGAAGGCTGAATTATATTAAAAAAAAAAAAAAAAAAAAAAACAGTGGCGATCTCCCTGTTAACGGGCTGTTTTCGTCTTTGATTAAATCAGATCAGTGAAAAATTTCAAAATAAGCTAATATAAAATTAATTAAGTAAACACGGTGTTTGTCTCCCGGTATTTTTTATCAACGCTGCAAGAAAGTTCTTTTAAATAAGACATTTTAGAAGAATCGTTTTAAATCTGACGTAATTTTCACTTAGTTTTCGTTTTCATTTTATAATATTCACGTGAAAATACTTTTATTGTTAGAAAGGAAATATTATTTGCGCTCTCTTAGAATTCACAACAATAGTTTAAAAGATTATCTCAAAATATGAAATAAATGTCTCGCGCGAATATATTTTAAAATTTAAACTGTTTGGCAATATTATTGAAGTTAATAATCTAGTTTGCTATATATCTATATTATAAAGGACAAACATATCTGTGCGTAACGCATACGTCATTTTACGAATGGCAACACTTTGAAATTTGAAATAAAATTTTAGTCTTACAATCTTCTCTACTGCAAATTTTTAAACTTCTAAACATAGCACATTTTAAATTTTTACACCGTCGTATAAGGAAAAAAATGCTCTTTTAAATGCAATTTCTTTGAAAGTTGTATCTTAATTTATTTTTGAGATATTAATTTTTTTGTAGTTTTTAATACAATTTTTCTTATTGTGGCAACAAAAGTACCCCATTTCTATTGAAAGTCATTGAAAGTAAATGGAAAATAGTCGAAAATAGGAGATACTGTATCTTTTTGTTGCCATTTTCTCATAAAACCTGAAAAAAAAAGTTGAAATTAAAATATTGTCTATGTCAAGAATATTGTCTGTTACTCCGTGACAATGACGTCATATGCATACTTTTCTATAGACGAAGTTTAAGATTGGATTGTAAAAGTGGATTGCTTTAATGAATGCAAGTGACGTCATTTTATAAAAAACGTGTATTTTAATTCTTAAATCTGAATTATGTTTTGTAGAAGTGCGTCATTTTCACAACCCAGCTGCTTTGAAATTCTTCACAGGTGAAAATGATTCAATTTTGACAATAATATAATCGAAATAACACACTGATAAAGCGCAATGTCTTACAAAAATTTAGAGTGTCTTTATAAGACAGAGGTGACATGACAATAATAGCGATTTATATTACAGAAATTGATGATTCTCGCCTGGGTGGATTTGCTTCGCCGAGTTAGACAAGCAAACAAATAATTCGTGGTTTAAAATAATATCATGTTCCTGAAGTTTTTGTCCAAAATTCTCTCGAATAATAAAATTTTAATGCTATTCTTTAGGACATTCTACTATAATTTTATCAAAATAACGTAATTTGCTTAATTTAATTTTTCCTAATTTTATATAATCTGTATATTTAAAACATAAGTGTGTTTTTTAGCCATCAGCCTTGATCTTTCACTGAACCAATTTTTCTAATATGTTTTTGAACTAAAAGCTCTTCATTTGCAGATGTGATCGCACAATCTGTTTTTTTTTTGTTTGTTTTTTTAATATCCCCACTTTCATATTTTAATTTTAAAAGCATTTATGAAATTTCTTCAAAATGGTGAAAATTAGATAGCCTTCATTATTGCAGACAAGAGAGAAATATTGAGGTATTTTTATCTTTATTCATGCTATTTTCTGATAAAAATTCAAAATTGTTGCATAGGGTTTTGTGTCGCAAAATCCCATTAAATTGGTTGATTTTTGACGGCCAATTATCTGCACGAGGGATATAGGCCCAAAATCCCATTAGGAACAGAATATTATATTAGGGGCATAATAACGGAAAATGACATACTGCTTTTGAAAACACTCAATTTTTTCTCATAAATTTTCTGTATTGTTTTTCTTTCTGCATGTGTACTGATACTAAGTTTCAGGCACAAGCGAAATGCTTATTTAAGTGAAGATGAAGTCATATTTAAAAGAAATGATCATTTTCTTTGATAAAACTAACCACTTTTAACACAAATGTGTCTAAAAATCATAAATTACGTAAATTTTTACTCTCCGGAATTGAGATTAGAATCTCAAGTAAAGAGTGCGTCTGTTCACATAAAAGATGTTGCTGACAATCCTGACTTCAAGTTTTGAGTTAAAATGATTTTTAAATGCTCAAACAAAATAATTTTTTTTTTATGATGAATATGGATATGAGAAGTGCGTATGCAAATTTCGAGAAGGTGGAAATTTCTGTTTTTCATTCGGGAATACCGAGCATAAGAGCCTCAATTGATAACCACATCCTAATAACTGATCTTTCTTATATTTTACTGATTAAGTATCTATATTATAAAGAACAAACGTATCTGTGCGTAACGCTGACGTCATTTTGCGAATAGCAACACTTCACGATCAAATTTCGGTCTTGAAATTTTCGCTACTGCAATTTTTTAATCTTCTGACCATCGTACATTTCCAATTTCCGTCGCATAGGGGAAAAAAAATTACTTTCAAATGCAATTTGTTTAAAAACTGTATCTTAATTGACTGATGTATTATATTTTCTAAAATAATTTTTAAGCATGATTTTTTAAATTTTATCTTATCACGTGCCCGTTTCAATACATAATAATAATAAACATTTTGCACATAAAGCAACAAACATATTTCAGCATTTGTTTCTGACTATTTTTGCATAACGAAATTAATACTTCCTTTATAAACAAATAAAAGAATAATATTAAAAAACCCCATCAATCTAACATATTTGCGAATGACAAATTAACGAAGTTAAAACTTTTTTTTATAAAGAAATAAAAGAATAATATTGAAAAAACACAAATCTAACATATTTGTAATCGTACAATTTAAATTTTTAGATCACCATATAGGATTAGGATTTTTTTTTCAAATGGAATTTGTTTGCAAAGTTCATCTCAGTTTACTGATTGCCTATGGTTTTAAAAACAATTTTAAAACCATAGACCAGGCAATTTTTTTAATTTATCTATATCACGCGGAGCTCGATTACGAAAAATTAATCCGTTTGCCCTTAAAACAAAGAGTTCATCATTTTCTTACGGCTAATTTCCATAAAAAAAACATCCTTATAAATAAATAAAAAAAAATAATATAAATAAAACACAGATTTAACAGATATGTATAAACTCTGAAATTATCAGAACACTAAAGGATGCCATAAGTAGCAAAATCTTGGTCAAATAACTCTTAGCCTGCAGCTAATAAGAAAATATCGCTTTTGATAAATTTCAAAAATTTATTTGATTGTATAATTCGTATTTCCCATATAAAAATTCTTTTTTAATGTAACTTCGCAATCTAAAAAATTTATTCCATATAAAAAAATTATTAGTTTTCAATTAAAAAAAAAATGTTTTCACCTATATTCTTTAACCCGGGAAGCCCGGGTACGATCCCCTAGTTTAATTACCGTACATACTCGCGTATAAGTCGACTCACGTATAAGTCGACCCCCTAACTTTCGGATGCAAATTTTGGAAAAAATCAAAAACTCGCGTATAAGTCGACCCCCTAACTTTTTACTTCAATTTTGCACAAAATCAAACCAAAGATTTCACTTTCTAATGTGAAAAGTTAGTAAGTAAACAGAAACAGATCATTAATATTTTTTTTAATGATGAATTATTATTATTTGTATATTTTATATATTATTTTTTATTCATACACATAAAAAGCCATAGTTTTTTAGTATTCGAAGTTTTTATTTTTGCTTTTTTAACTGACTCGCGTATAAGTCGACCCCCAAATTTGCTTATCGAAAATTGTCAGAAATTCCTCGACTTATACGCGAGTATATACGGTAATTGCTGTATTGTACGTTTTGAAATTTTGGCAACAAAATATGGTAAATATTATAGGAAATGACTGCTATCTTGTTGTTTTTTGATTAATTAAAAATAAACTATAATTTATTTAGTATCGTATATACTCGCGTATAAGTCGACTCACGTATAAGTCGACCCCCTAACTTTCGGATGCAAATTTTGGAAAAAATCAAAAACTCGCGTATAAGTCGACCCCCTAACTTTTTACTTCAATTTTGCACAAAATCAAACCAAAGATTTCACTTTCTAATGTGAAAAGTTAGTAAGTAAACAGAAACAGATCATTAATATTTTTTTTAATGATGAATTATTATTATTTGTATATTTTATATATTATTTTTTATTCATACACATAAAAAGCCATAGTTTTTTAGTATTCGAAGTTTTTATTTTTGCTTTTTTAACTGACTCGCGTATAAGTCGACCCCCCAAATTTGCTTACCGAAAATTGTCAGAAATTCCTCGACTTATACGCGAGTATATACGGTAATTGCTGTATTGTGCGTTTTGAAATTTTGGCAACAAAATATGGTAAATATTATAGAAAATGACTGCTATCTTGTTGTTTTTTGATTAATTAAAAATAAACTATAATTTATTTAGTATCCGGATTTCAATATTTTAATACGCCTGTATGTATAATTTCTCGATTCTAGCTACTTAATTATATATATTTTTGGAAAGATAGACAGAGTTACAAAATTTTATTTTCATATGCATTACATAAAGAAAGGACTCGTTTCCATCGGCAAAAGGATAACGTTTTTTTGACCTTTTTTTTTTTTTTTTTTTTTTTTTTAAAAAAAAAAAAGGTTATTTTTTTGCCTCTACATTCTATATTAGTGTTTTATATATATAATTGTACACAAAATCAAAAAGTAAAATGAAGTTTTATTATTATTATTATTCTGTAAAATTGAATAAATGGTGGAAAAATAAAATTATCTGAAAAAATTGGATATATATGAAAAATGTTATATATCTATATGTATAACAAAGAAAGAAATTGTTTTAGGTCATACGACATGTAAAAATATAATTATTTTCACAAAATAAAATACTTTTAAACTATAATAAAATCCTTCATATTTCATCCTAATCTGCCCATGGTAGCAAAAATGATACCATACAGAAATCCTTAAAAATATAATAAAATCTCATTTGTTTCATATTTTTATTTATTCGACCCACGACAGCATAAATAAGACAACAAAATAATTTTTTCCATAGCAATATTTTGTAGTGGGAATTAGAAGGTTAACTGGATATATATAAATACAGATTATATATATATATATGCATATATATATATATATAACAAAGAAAGAAATTGTTTTAGGTCATACCACATGTAAAAATATAATTATTTTCACAAAATAAAATACTTTTAAATAAAATATATAATAAAATCCTTCATATTTCATCCTAATCTGCCCATGACAGCAAAATTGATACCATTACAGAAATCCTTTAAAATATAATAAAATCTTATTTGTTTCATGTTTTTACTTTATTCGACCCACGACAGCATAAATAAGACAACAAAATAATTTTTTTCAATAGCAATATTTTGTAGTAGGAATTAGAGAATTAATGCCTTAAGGCATCAACTGCCACCTATAATTCATTCGCGACAAGTTCATAGAAAGTTAATAAAAAACCCATTTCTGTAAACCTTCTTGAAAACAGCTGCATTACTCATAAGTCATTAAATAGGCAACATAATCTTAAAGTCTGTTTAGTACTAATTTAAATGCACAGCTGCAGCAACTGGTTGCCAAGAGCAATGCATTGGGAATGCGTTGAGAAAATATTACATTGAGGGGTCAGGTACCTTTAAAAGTGTCAAAAAATCAATTTTCAGTTTAATAACTTATATTAAAATTTGATTCTTCAGGTACATTTTAAAAAGAAACTCCATGCAAGTATTCGCTTGAGTAGGGAAGTTATGTCCAAATCAGCTTATATGATAAAGGGGCAATTTGAACTTTAAATTAATTTTCTCAAAACGGCAATTTTGGTCATTGCGCGCATGATTTCTAGGAAATGACAAGATTTTCTGCAAGGTTTACATAATTTCCTCCTATCCCTAATTTTTTCGTAATTTTAGTTAGGGGAGACCGGGGCTAGTTGGCTACAGGGATAAGTAGGCGCAGTCCCCATAAATCGCCTGTTTGTGGATAGATTCTGCAACCAGTCACAGAGTACATTTCTTCTTGCGTTTTACAATCCTCGTTGTAGTTTGGCAGCGTTACCTACGTGCAGGGGACATTTATTACGATTTTTCTGTTTTTGTTGTGCTCATAAGTAATTTTTTGTTGCTTCATTCTTTTTCTAATTTCTAATACTTATCTTAATAATTGCGATTTAACTTGTGCAATTTTTCTTAGTGTCGATTAACTGTACCTACCCCATATGTGATTTACTTGGATTATTTATGCTTAGATGGTTACGTGTCCCTTTTGTGAAGAAATGTATTATGGGGCTAGTAGGCGCATTGAACACGGGGTAAGTTGGCTCGGTGTCTGGTGTATGCTGGTAGCTTTAAAAACAGTAAACACCGAAAAAAGTGGTTGCAATGCAAGATTTTGGGCACACGGGGTTTGCCCAAACGAAGACACTCGATTTTTTATTTGTGACAACTGTAACTCTGATGATGTTATCGAGTAGGATAGAAGTCACTCAATGTTAATGTTTTATTCATTATTTTTATGTCTGTATAATTTAGAATTTACATTGTACGGCGATAACGCCTTTGATTAAACCTACTGGTAATAAGGAAATTGATTTCTCTCAACTGCGTGTCTTATTAAAATTTTTATAAAGCGTGTGCCAACTTACCTCATAGGTATAGGCAACTTGCCCCGTGACGGGGTAAGTTGGCGCACAATTTTCCTTTTACTTTAGGTTTCCGCTAAACATAAACTACAAAAGCTACAAACTCAAAACGCCTGTTCTTTAAAAGTACAGTTAAAGTTTCATAAAAAACTTAAACAAAAAATTAATAAAAATCAATAACTGAAAACTGCGCCTACTAGCCCCGGTCTCCCCTACAATATATACGGAAAAGGGAGGGGGGGCATGTATTTACAGTACCTTTTCGACGATATCTCTAACAATATAATTAAAACAAATACATTTTTGAGTTCGGTGTTACGAAATCTTCCAAACGATACCCCACACTATAAAAAAATCAAGTAACTTAATTACCTCCCTAAATTTTTCCGAACGATATTTCTGAATGGCTAATAATCTCTAAATACGTGGTAGCCTTTATAAGTCTGCAAGATTGAACTTTCCACATTCTATACTTTTCCAGAAAAAAATATGGTTGTGACATACGGACAGACAGGTATACGTGTGATCTTATATTGCTTCTGTTTTTACTTTTTAAGTACCAAATCCTAAAAATGGTTAATTTTTTTTTTTATTAAAAAAAAATTAAAAACGACTTTTTGTGAAAACTCCCTGATCACCCAGCTACTTTTAAAAACAACTGAAATTGAGGAAAACGTAATTTGCCATGAATTTATCTAGATATCCGACAAAACGTTTAAAATCGAGTGTTCCTATACTTTGACCAAATAGTAGATATTATACAATTTCTAAACAATTTCGCCCGAGTTCGGCCTAACTGGCTCTAAATTTCACCATTATAATTGAAAAACTCAGATGATAAATGTGGTATGTGACAAAATAAAGAAAATTGAGTTAATCATATGATTGAAGATCGTCAATCGTCAACTAACATCTGTTAAATTGCAATAAAAAAAAAATACTTACAGAGATTTTAATTGACAAAGGAGGCATTTTACAATTAACGCAAATTCAGATTTGGAACTTCACAGGTCATTTTCTTAAAATCATGATCGTGTCACTTACCACCTTTATCATCTCAGCGCTTCAATTATGTTTAACCCCTTAATTTTCGCGCCCGTGTCTTTCACGGGCAGTATTACGCTACTTTTATTATTATTATTATTATTCAGATTGTTTGATTCCAACAGTTTTATAAAACAGTGTAATTGCCTTTTTATTCCGCATCATTTTTTCTGCCCATTAAATGAGGTGAATATTTCTAGTTCAAAAAAGTGGTGACAATCAAGCAATCTAAATTTTTAAAAAGGAGCCTACATTTATCGGGCGCGATGCTTAAGGAGTTAAATCCAGAATATATTTTCTTTAATATAACCATAATTTTCATTATAGGTTTTTAAGTGTTTATCAGTGTTTATTAGTGTTACGTTATTAAATATTTACACCTAATAAAAAGTAATTATCATCTACAATTCCTTTGCAATAAACTAATAATAGGCTTTGAAAAAGAAAGTGCAGTAAACCTTTTTTGTAAGCAGCTGTATTAAATCATTACCCAAGCAAAATAATCTTAATTTTTATTAAGTATTAAGTTTAAATGAGCAGCTGCAGAAACTATTTGCCAGTGGCAATGCATTATGACTTGCGAGTGGCGAATAAAAATTAATCAACCTCTTGCAGTAAGAAAAGTTTTCATTAACGAAATTCGGTCGGGTCCATAAGTAAGAAAATATCATGCAAATCGCAAATTTTTTTGGAAGTACTGTAGTATAGCCTAATATGGTAATCACATAATACCTTGCAGGAGGTTTATATAGTTTTGAACATGGCTATAGATTAATTAGCCCAGTGGTAGGGGACGAAAAAAAGGCCGAATTCGGAATTAATTAGGGAAAAGCTGGAAATTGTTTTAATCCATTTAGTTTAGGTCTAGAATGAATATGCTATGTTTTCCCTCTCGTACTAGGTGAGCGTTAGAAAATATGTATAGATTTATAGTCAAAAAACACTTTTTTTGCATACCATAACAATATCTCATAACAGCTAACTCTGTCAAAAACATTGTCAATACAAATGTTGTAGAGCTTAAAATTCTGAGTATAATGAGTACCTACACTTAATATTTTTGTTGAACATTAAGGTCACAATTCCACTTTAAAGTTTTAGACCCCTGCTCAGCGGTTGAACTCAGAATTAATTTGGAGAAAATTGAAAATTGTTTTAATCCCTTCACTTTAGGTCTAAAATGAACGTACTATGTTTTCTTCCTCGTACTTGGGTAAATGTTAGAAAATATGTACATATTTATTTTCGAAAAACACGTTTATTTTAATTACCTTAACAATATCTCAAAACAGCTAACTTTTTAAAAAACATTGTCAATACAAATGTTGTAGAGCTTAAAATTCTGAATAAAATGAGTACCATCGTTAATATTTTTGTTCAACATTTTCAAAATTTTGCCTTAATCGCTAATCAAGAGCTTGAGGCCAGGAGAGACAAAGTTAACTTAATAATATCTCAAAACAGCTAACTCCATCAATAAAATTCTCAGTACAAAAGTTATAGAACCTAAAATTCTGAATAAAATGAGTACCTGTACTTAATATTTTTGTTCAATATTAAGGCCGCAATTTTGAGATATTGTTAAGTTAACTTGGTCTCTCCTGGCTTTAAGCTCTTGATTGGAAAATTTTTTAAGTATATTTCCAAATTAATTCTGAGTCTAACCTCCAGATCACGGGCCTAAAACTTTAAAGTAGAATTGTGACCTCAATGTTCAACAAAAATATTAAGTGTAGGTACTCATTTTACTCAGAATTTTAAGCTCTACAACATTTGTATTGACAATGTTTTTGACAGAGTTAGTTGTTTTGAGAAAATTGTTATGGTATGCAAAAAAACGTGATTTTTGACTATAAATCTATACATATTTCGTAACGCTCACCTAGTGCGAGGGGGAAAACATAGCATATTCATTCTAGACCTAAACAGAAGAGATTAAAGCAATTTCCAGTTTTCCCCTAATTAATTCCGAATTCAACTCCCTAAGCACTGGGCTAAATATCAAGTGCAGGGATTCTAATAGGAATTTTGGAGTGAGAGATTAAATAAAAATTAGCGACAAAAATAATCAAAAACAGTGCTTCAGATAACTAAAAATTTAATACTATTATAGAAAAAAAAATATCCTCGGTTGATAATGTACAAAGAATTGCACTGTATGCACTTTAAGGATTGTATTTTAATTTCATTTTCCCTCTTTTCTATTTTGTTTTTACTTTCTTCTATCTTTACAAGTAGAAAATACTGTATTAGTGAAAATTTTCGACTTCCGGTATTCGACGGATTTATGCGTTTTAGAGGGTCCTGAACACGATTTGTCTGTTTTTAGAAACTTCTGTGAGTCTGTAAGGGAGCCTGTCCGTGAGTATATCTGTGAGTATGTCTCTGAATCTGTCTGTGAGTCTATCTGACTGTCTGTATGTGACAAAAATTTTGTGCGCGCTCTATCTCAAGAACTAATGCACGCAATTTAATAAAATTTTAGATTCAGTTACATCTTGATGAAAATTGGTGCTGATTAGTTTTTGGAGTAAATCGTCCAACAGGTGGCGCTTGCTATGGTGCTTTTTTCACGATTTCCGCAATAGCTCTATCTCGAGAACTAATGCACGGATTTTCATCAAGCTTCAGATTCAGTTAGACATTGACATGAGTTGATGCTGATTAGTTGTTGGTGTAAATCGCCCAACCCGTGGCGATGCTATGCTGCCGATTTCATGATTTCCACAATAGCTCTATCTCAAAAACTAATGCAGGGATCGATCCAGACAAAATTTGGGTCCTATTTAGGGCCTTTTCACAAAAATTTACTTAATAAAATAGGACCCTTCACAAAAATAGATTTAATAAAATAGGCCCCTTCATAAAAATGAACTTAATAAAATGGGTTCAAAAAATTCCTTTAAATAAAACAGACCCCTTCATAAAATTCCTTTTAATAAAATAGGCCCCTTCGTACAATTCCTTTTTATAAAAATTGTTTTTATGGAAAGGGTTCCAGGTCGTGAAAAAGGAAAACTTTAGAAAGAGGATTTAAAGTCGTTTTTGTTTTTTAACAAAAACGCTTGACGCAAAAACGCTAACAAAAATGCTTGGTTCGAATTTTAGTAAATGGATTTCAACTTTCACTAACAAATATTATTTTTTTACAAAAATATAATAAAATTCACAAAAATAACATTTACTTTTCACAAAACGGGCCCCAAGAATAAAAACCTGCATCGACTCCTGTTCAGTAAACTTCAGATTCTGTTACACTTTCACAGAAATAGATCCTTTAGAATCTTGATGATGGGCATAGATTGTCATTTAGTTTTGACATTGTGATAGAGAATTTTCAAGTATTAACATATATGAGATAGAAGAAAATTTTGGGAGTAGCACTTCCGACTAGTTTGTTGTTGTTGTTGTTTTACAAGAAAATCTGCAAAAATTCAAAGCAAAGAAGCTGCTTTTCACACAAATACTATTACGCGTTGTATAATGTAATTTTCATAAGTATATACCGGGTGTCCCAAAAAGGGCTGACTGATTTTAAAATTCAATAACTTGCAAACGGTGACATTAAAAAAATTCTTGCAGGAGGGTTATGCATAAGGTCAAAAGTTTTATTACAGTGATTTTCAATTTTAGTTCGATTTACAAACAATAGATGGCGCTGTAAGCAATAGTCGCTAAATTCAGGCTCGATTTTTGGTACTTCGTGGCCCGGATAATACATTTCCATCTCCTTTTTCTGCATGGAACAAGATAAAAGACCAAAAATCGAGCCTGTATTTAGCGACTATTGCTTACAGCGCCATCTATTGTTTGTAAATCGAACTAAAATTGAAAATCACTGTAATAAAACTTTTGTCCTTATGCATAACCCTCCTGCAAGAATTTTTTTAATATCTGTCACCGTTTGCAAGTTATTGAATTTTAAAATCAGTCAGTCCTTTTTGTGACACCCGGTATAAATTTATGGGCCATTCAAAGGAAGCGGACAAAATGTACTGCACGTGACAATTACACTGAAAAAAATGTGTACTCAAAATTGAGTAAAAAGTACTCAATTTTAAATACGTGACATACTCAAAATAGCTCCGATCCAAATGTACTCAAAATTGAGAAACACATGTACTCATTTTTGATCCCATGGTTGTGTTCAAATATCTATGTACTGCCCCCCTGAATCTACAAATTAAAGTAAAAATGTACTAACATTTATTTTCCGTTCTAATTTATTAACATGAAATACTTAATTGATTATTTATTAAAAATAATAGCAAAATGTTTACCGTATTCCCCCGCGTTAGCCGGCATGCCGCAAAATTCGAGGGAGACCAGATTTCTGAATATTAGTCCCTGGTCTTTCCCGGCATGCCGAAAAAAGCGAGGATAGTAATTTCAACAAATATCTTAATTCCTTGCTAGTAAATTTTTTTAGGGGCGCGATCAAATATTTAAATCCGTTCCGTTTTCTACTGTTTTAGATGCTGATTTTCGATAGAGTCCTGGGATAAATATTACTTATTTAAAATTTAATATAAAATTTCAAAAGTGTGCATACTACTATTTTCGAATAGTAATTTCAACAAATATCTTAAATTCTTGCTTAAGTCCGCCACCCCTTGACTAATACATCTACAGGTAGGTTGTTTAACGGAGTTTTGTTCAAAAACAGTTTTATTAAGAATAGTCCGTCCCCTGGTGGTGGAATGTGGAACTAAAAGATTAGAGAATTTTATTATATTTTTTGGCAAGATTTTGCAGACGCTTGCTAAACGGTACTGTATGCAGTGGGGACTCGTTTCAAGGTTCGTTCGGTTCGAGATTGGGTCTTTTTATGAAATTTTGCAGTACAAATTTCAGGTTCATTTTAGCATATTATTACGGGCCCGGTCAACGCCGGGCGGCTTAGCTAGTAAGCTAAATAGAATTTAATATTTAAATAAATATAAAGGAATATATATCTATAGAGAGAGAGAGACAAAGAGAAAAATAAGTATTGATTTTTTACCTTAAAAGGAAAAATGCAGCTAGAAAAATCAAAATACATCAGCCGCCCGTCCTCCAGTAGCGAAACCTCACATTTTCCGGCATGCCGGTAAATACGAGTTTTTCCGGCATGCTGGTGTACCTCAATTTTTTCCGGCACACAGTGGATCAATCCTTAAGAAAATGCGAACATAGAGCCAAAAAATAATCATTAAAAAACTAATTTTTTGCAATGAAATATTTTAAAAGAATGTCTACAAAATACGAATATATGATTTTAATTATTTAATGATTAATTAATGATAAAATTAGCAAAATACAATAGTTTAAATTACGCAGTAATAAGAGAAGCCATTGAAATCATCTCATCAAAATCAGAAACCTGCAATGATCAACTACACGCAGTTATAGACAATAGATGGCGACACATTTTGAAAATAGGGAAAAATAACAGGGAAAATCTGGAAAGCAAGGATTAGCGAGAGAGTGAGACGAAAAACATCAATAACTGAAGATGCCTCGGTGAAAAAAGAGGTGAAAATATTTTTTTTTTAATTATCTTGAATGTTTGTGTTAAAGTATATATATGTTTTAAAACTTGTGACATGTACGCTATTTTTTGGCTGTATGATAAACTATGAAATCTTAGTGTGTTTTTAATGTCTGAAAATAAAATTGGTAGAACAAATGATGATTACGAATATATGTTTATTTTTTAACTTATACAAAATTATATCGTATTTGTATAGCTCGGAATATACATCTTTCAGCAGAGGAATTTTTCTGCGAATTTTAGTGACTTTTTGCTGTGCTCAGAAATAAAACATAAGAAAACTCTAATAATAACTCATTTAAAATATCATTATTAATTTCTTGAAACACATTTCAAACCACTACTGACTACATTTTGATTGAATTTTATGTCTCCTTCTACATTATGAGCAAAGCATATAGAATTAATGGATTCACAATCTTCAAAATTACGTAACTTAAATTGTTTAAAGTTCCAGAAAACATGTTAAATTGGCTGTACACAAAATTATTTTTTAAAGAAGATTATACTGTAAGAAATTTCTAGTATGAAATGATGTAAAAAAACTAATTTAACATTAAACTTCAAAATTAAATGTAATATACTCGTATCTAGGGTTATATAAACTTTTACATGAAAATGCTGCAAAGCGCAAAGGCTCTCAGAGGGTTAAATGTACTCTAATAAATGGATACGGTGCTATGTCAGTGATAAAGTGTTATATTTTAAAGTAAAAGACCCATTGCTTCTAGAAATTTTCTGTTCCTTTGAACGTTTTTTATTTTGTGTCTAATACTGGAAATCAAACCGTCAGATGTTATTAGCGAATGGAGCAATAAGTCTTCGTTAGATGCTCTTCGACTTATTTTTCTCTTATGAGACTCCCGGTACGTTCGAAACTCTTTATTTAGAGCTTCACTAGCTTCTTCTGATAATTATCCAATTGGAACATCAAAATTTGTAATCATAACCTTTTCATGAGTTAGTAATTATGTATAGATCCTAGCATAAAAATACCAACCGTTCTTTGAGGCACATTGTTTAGCTGTTCCCAGTGCGGAAGTGCCAAATTTTTCGGCGTTAATTACTTTGTAACAGGCGATCACCATTATAATGGCAAAACATTTAATAAGTTCTTTATCCAATCCAGTGATCTCAGCTGTCTTTTTAAACTCAGCAAAAATGTCCCAAACCACTCAAATCACTTCCCCGTTTAAAACATCTATTAGTAAATCTAATTCTTTTCTGAATTCGCGTTGAAATTTACTCTTTGATTCTTCTTAATTTAGCTTTTCCAGAAGTATCCTCTCTAAAACTTTGAGTTAAGTCTTCTTTCATGAGTTTTGGTTACGTCTGAAAAAGATTTTCGTGATGTTGATTTCTGCAAATTTTCAACTGCAAATGGTTTAAGCTCATTACCAACTTTAAAGGAACACTGAAGTGAAGAATAGTTTTTATTACTAAAACGATCTAATTTTCGTTCAGATTTCAGCCAGCTATCTTTTGCATTTACACAAAACATACGTAAACGTTCCTTTAAATTTTTTTCATCAATGTCTGAGGCAATTAGCCCACATTTTTCACTTACAAAACTAAGCATTGATTTTTCATAACTAAAATCATTATTTAAATTTTTCAGAAACAAAAACAAATGTCTGTTTGTTATCATATTTCAAAACGTTATAAGAAAAAAAAACAAAATGAAATAATCTTGTTTCAAATAAAAAAGAAATATGCTAAAATTAATATTACTACAAGGTAATTAAAAAAAAACTCAAACCCTATAATAACAAATATGCACTGAAATAAGTTCTAAAATGTTGCAGTAGAATGTTGCAGTTTTGTAGAACGATTTTAAAGAGTTATGTATATGTTGACAATTAAAAATTAAATGCTTTAAATATTCCACAAATGTCATTTGGATATAAGTAAAAACTGCACGCTTTGTTTTTCCAGTTTATTTTTGTTATTCATCATCTCCCTAAACTTCCTGTTTGCGACAAAAAAGCGTGAAATTGTTCATAAAAACCATGCAGATACTTTCAGTATTATTTATTTTACTCATTTAAACCTAAATATAACGAAAAACATCATATATGTAGGCTTATACTATCGTGATAATCCTATGTTCGTCATCGCCTATACTTTGATCCACTGTGCGGCATGCCGGCTAATGCGGGGGAATACGGTAGCGAGATGCCCAAATCGAATATTTTTATAACAAGAGCTTTATTTGTAAGCACTTTTAAATTATTTTAAAATACCGTACATGATTTAATATTTGAATTATCATGAACATCTTTTATGCCACCATAAATGAAATAAACCATTACAGGGTACAAAATTGTCGTTTTATTTGGGCTTGATAACATGTGATGTTTCAAAATTGAGAAAAAATACGTTCATTTCTGATCCAAACATACTCAATTCGATGTGAGTACATCGATTTACTCATTTTTGAGAACGTCATTTTTATCAGTGTACATAAATATCCATATCTAATAACTTATAAGTTGTTAAAATATAAACTATACATTAAACATAACAAAAAAACTCTTAGATTTTCATATTAGCATAGCACGGAATTTGAGGATGCAATAGCATTGTTAAAACAGCAGTAACATGTAGAAAAACTGCCCCACACGTGATATAGAATGGTCCTTTAATAGGTTTAAAATTGCCCACGTTTTAAATACTAAACCTAAATAATCTGCCCGTTTAAGGGCCATACCATAAAAACGAACAAAATGTCCTGCGCGTCACTTTTACACAAATACCTATATCTATTAACCTATAAGTTGCTAAAATCTATACTATACATTAAAAATAACAAAAATCCCTAGATTTTCATATTAGCACAGTTATTTAAATTCGAGGATAAAATAACATTGTTAAAACAGCAACAATATGTAGAAAAGCTGTTCCACACGTGACATGGGATGGCCCTCATATGCAATCAGAAAATAGAAAAATATTTGATAAATATTTTTACTTAAATTTTAACGATGGTCGCTGACACCGATTGTGAAAACTTTTACTCAAACCAAACTATCTTACTTTGTGACGTATTTTTGAATTCATTTTTGCTCTCAAACTCGCGGAATTAGCAGGTGCTTTTATTCAGAAACTAGGGTAAATGCACCAGTAGTCGGCCACTTTGAGATAAAATACGTTATGAATTGCTTATTTTTGATTTCAAATGAAATATTACAATCCCCCTATATGTAGCCATCCTTTATTCGTCATAAGCCATCAGCAAAGAATTGTGGTTATTTTTATTGCGTTAGTAATCAGCCATATTTTATTTGGTTGCGGTCAAATAACCGTTTTTGCTATTTTTTTGTTAACTGATGACAAAATTTTTAAAAGACTAGTATTAATTTATTTTTTATTATTTTCTAAAATTTGAAGACTCTACTATTAAAAAGTTTAATAAACTAATGTTCTTCAATATCAAAATTCAATAAGTGTGTTTGTATTAATTAATTTTAATGTGGCCGACTATTGGGTATTATATTTACTTACATGTTCAGTAATCGGCCACCACGGTTGACTACAGGCTAAAAGGCTATTTCACTTTTTTGAGTCTACTTTTAATATTTTGATTTTTTTCTTAATTTGATTATCGCAATTTCTGATATATATAACCTTTTACTTACATTTTATTTTATGTACACTATATATAAGGTGTTCTCGGGTAATAAAGATAGTATATAAAGGTAACGTAATAAAGGTAACGTTAAGATTCTACCAATTTTTACGGCTTAGTTTTAGATTTTTTTTCCCCAAACAAGTATAGGATTTGATACAGTAACTTATTGATTATGTATACAAGAAAGACTATTTTAGCAGATAGCTATTCATAAAATATAGTGGCATGATTTCTTGACCAATGCTATTAAGCGTTATTACCCACCTATTGGGTAATAAAATAGCGTCTAAATCGCGGTCCTCAAAACGGCTCATCACAAATGTGCCCAAGAAATTCCCTTGCACTTTGCCCTGGCTCATACGATGTCATTATTATTTACTTTAGTGTTGCATTTTTAGACTTCATAGTGTTGTCATCATAGTGTTTAGACTTCATAAAAAAATGAGAACAAGTAAAAATTTAATTTAAAAAATCAAAAAACCCGACTGCGTAAAAAGCGAAGTAATTAATTATTTCCCATCTATGTGAAACTATTTTTATATTACTTACCTATTTTTTTTATTTACTTGTATGGATGACTTTTAAGTTGTGTTTAATTGTTAGTTCCTATCTATAAACACTGTTTTGATGAGGTCTATATATGTGTATGATGGTTAGAGTTGCAGACAAGCTAGAGATCCTACCTAGACGACTTCCAGGTTGTGTCATATTTAAACGGAGCTTCTGACTGTAAAATAGTCACTGAAACATCGTCTTCATTTTGAAAGACCTATCCAATGCTATGCCACTCAATAGGGTGAGAAAAAAAATTTTCGTCTCTACCGGCATTTTTTATTTTACGGCCGCCATTTTGAATTGATAAAAACAATACCTAGCCTATAACCATCGGACGGTTAAGACGAATCGATAGAAACCTCATTCATTAAAATCCATCCAGCAGTTGGGATGTTTCGAGGGTATAAAGAAATCCACATACCCAGATATGCGTCAAAAACATAACCCTTCTTGGCAGTCGGGTAAAAAGACTTATAAATATCATTCATGCATAAGTTAAATGAAATTCATTTGCACTCTTACGTTCGTCAGTGACTGCAACGTTCACGAATTTCGATCGTTTGTGATCGCGGATTTCGCAAATTTAGTACGTTTTTGAGACTGCTGCAGCCAGTGAATTTTTTTTTTTGTTTTTTTTTTTTTATGAGTGCGATGCGCTCATTCGTTCGTTAGTGTTTGCGGCGTTAACGAATTTCGTTCGTTTGAGATCGCGGCTTTCGCGAATTACTACTTTTTTGAGACAGCTGCACGATGAGGTTGCACTCAGTGATGCTTTTTTTTCCGGTCTTCGAGAGCGCTATGCGCTCATACTCTCCTAACTGATTACGGCGTTAACGAATTTCATTCGTTTCTGATTGCGGCTTTCGCGAATTTAGTGCGTTTTCGAGACTGCTGCACGACGAGTTTGCTGCATCCAGTGATGTTTTTTCGGTTTTCAGGAGCGCTAAGCGCTCATACGTTCGTTAATGATTGCGGCGTTAACGAATTTCGTTCGTTCGTGATCGTGGCTTTCGCGAATAATTGCGTTTTATAGACTGCTGCTCGACGAGGTTGCTGCATCCAGTGATATTTTTTTTTGTTTTCATGAGCGCTACGCTCTCATACATTCGTAACTTATCGTGGTGTTAACGAATTTCGTTCGTTTGTGTTTGCGGCTTTCGCGAATTTAGTGCCTTTTTGAGACTGCTACACGACGAGGTTGCTGCATCCAGTAATTTTTTTTTCGGTTTTGATGAGCACTTTGCGCTCATACGTTCGTTACTGATTGTGGTGGTAACGAATTTCGTTCGTTCATGATCGTGGCTTTCGCGAATTACTGCGTTTTAAATGCTGTTGCACGACGAGGTTGCTGCACCCAGTGATGTTTTTTTTTGTTTTCATGAACGCTATGCGTTCATACGTTCGTTATTGATCTCGACGTTAACGAATTTCGTTCGTTCGTGATCGTGACTTCCGCGAATTACTGCGTTTTAGAGACTGCTGCACGCAGTGATTTTTTTCTGTTTTCATGAGCGCTACTAGCTCATACGTTCGTTAATGATTACGGCGTTAACGAATTTCGTTCGTTTGTGATTGCGGCTTTCGCGAATTACTGCGTTTTAGAGACTGCTGCACGACGAGGTCTCTGCACCCAGTGATGTTTTTTTTTCAGTTTCCATGAACACTATGGATTCATACGTTGTTACGGATTGCGGCGCTAACGAATTTCGTTCGTTCTTGATCGTGGCTTTCGCGAATTACTGCGTTTTAGAGACTGCTGCACGACGAGGTTGCTGCACCCAGTGATTTTTTTTTCGGTTTCCATGAGCGCTATTAGCTGATACGTTCGTTACTGATTACGGTGTTAACGAATTTTGTTCGTTTGTGATTGCGGCTTTCGCGAATTACTGCGTTTTAGAGACTGCTGCACGACGAGGTTTCTGCACCCAGTGATGGTTTTTTCTGTTTTCATGAGCACTGTGCGTTCATACGTTCATTACTGATTGCGGCGTTAACGAATTTCGTTCGTTCGTGATCGTGGTTTTCGCGAATTACTGCGTTTTTGAGATTGCTGCAAGACGAGGTTGCTGCACCCAGTGATGTTTTTTTTGGTTTTCATGAGTGCTATTAGCTCATACGTTTTTTACTGATTGCGGCGTTAACGAATTTCGTTCGTTCGTGATCGTGGCTTTCGCGAATTACTGCGTTTTAGAGACTGCTACACAAATTTGCTGCATCCAGTGATGTTTTTCTTCGGTCTTCATGAACGCTATGCGTTCATACGTTGGTACTGATTGCGGCGTTAACGAATTTCGTTCGTTTATAATCGCGGATTTCGCGAATTTAGGGCGTTTTTGAGACTGCTGCACGATGAAGTTGCTGCATCCAGTGATTAGTTTTAGCTTTGATGAACGCTATGCGTCCATGCATTCATCACAAAAAAAAGAAAGCAAAAAACACGAACTTTTTTTATAAAATCGCATAATTATATCAAAACGACTGTTACTATAAAATCAGAAATATATAATAATAAGATAACTACTAAAATAACAATGATAACAAACGATTGCTTTGTCACATGTATTTAAAATATCGAATAGGGAAAAACAACTGAACAAGAAACCATATTTTCCCTTAAATAAGAATTGGAGCCTCATTCTGCTCATATTGTTCAAAGATACTTCGAGAAACACTGTAATATTTGTAATGTACTATTCGAGATATGCAACTTATAAAAAATTACATTTCGAAACTCGAGTACGAGATAGTAACGCGAAAATGAAGAATTGGCACCGCGTTCTGCAAATATCTATAACCACGAAATCCCAAGATAAACTGAAATATTTGCATTGTACTAGTCGAGACATGCAACATATTAAAATTTCATCCCGAAACTCGACGACATGATAGTAACGCTAAAATGGCTATTTGGCGCTCCCTACTGCTGATATCAGAATAAGATATGCATCGACAGATCAGACATTCGTGTTCTGTTAATAACCTTGTCCTACATCATAATTTCATTTTGAAACAGGATGACGTAATAATTTTTTCTCTGCCCGTAGCCTAGTCTACGATGGTTAAACAAAAAATTTGAAAGGCCCACTACTAGATTTTTTGGCACTTTTAACTTTACTTTCCATATGAAACAAGAATGAAAAATCTTGCATGAAGAATAGATTATAAAAGCATTTCCCATTACTTGAAGAATTCTTCAACGAAATTGAGCTGCTTAATACCGTAAAAAAAGTAAACATTTTAGAAAAGGCATAATACTTTTGAAAACCAGATTATGGTGCCTAACCAAAAAATTAGTTCAATTATTTTGCGCAGTCCTGTATTTAATCTAAAGATTTGCATATCATTCTATACATAGTATGATAAAACTTAGTATAGTAAGAAAATGCATAACAGGTTGAAAATTTACCTTCAGCCATTTTTACCCCTATACGGAAACTTACTTGAATTATTTTGTACAGCCCTGTATATTACCAATAGATTTTTATATGCCGCACATATTAAGCTAAAATTTAATTAAGGCTAAAACGTGGTTAAAACTACTGAAATGATACTTCCACACATTATTATCCCTGGGAGGTGATGTATTCAGTTCTTTGCGTGGCCCAGTATATGTTTTATTTCTATTATACAAACATCTTTTAGTATACTAAATATAGTTCAGCTTGAAAGAGCATAAAAGCCTCTTTTAAGCCATTCCCGCTGATACTCCACAAAGCTTACAAACTCTTTTGTGTAGCCTTGCATAATTTCTATATCAGGTATACACACCGCATTGTAAGTTAAGGTTTAATTAAACTTAAAAACGCATGTCATAAACAAAATCACACTTACAGCAATTATCGCTAATAGAAAGATGCAGTACTGTATTCGAATTTTTTGTGTTTCCCTGTAAATGAACGATAAATGCTATGCATATCATGTTATACAACGAGTATTTTGTAGTAAGCCTCAGTAATGTTGTATATCAATTTCATTCTATTTGATGTAGTATAAGAGAAATAAAATATGTTGCAAACTGCTTATCCCTTGACACTATTATGTAAAGGAATTCTTTTGCGAGGCCCTATAAATGAATAATAAGTTCTTTGGACTCCATATTGTCTAGAATGCGTAGTTAAATGCACTTCATAAATGCATATCAATTTCATTATATTTGAAATGGCCAACATCATTAAAATAAACTTGAAGCAATTTTTCTCATTGAGCGTAATGCATCGGGATATTTTTGACTGTCCCTGTAGATGAACTATAAATTCTACACACTTTATTTTCAATAGCGATCGTGCTATTGTTAACGTCGAAAACATACAAAAATTTCAAGGAGATTCGAGTATATTTGCGAGTGTTAGAACTCGGACAGACTGAAGACAATCCAAATTCACAAACACTTTTAAACTATGTTGGAAAGTGTTAAATACTATTACAATATTTTAAATTATTACAGGAACATTATAAGAAAATAATAAATTAACTCATTTTATCATTAAAATGTTGTTCTGTTTATAAAAGTTATACTTTAAGTTATTTAACCCTTTAACCGTTTGGCCCGGATTTTTCCGTTCCTAGAAATCATGTTAAAATGGCTGTAGACCAAAATATTTTAAACAGAATTCTATTTTTAACCTTATATAGAAAGTAGTGATATTAAAGATATTATAGCATCAAACTGAGATTTAAAAAATATATATCCTGGGATTTACAAGCATTCTTATAAAAATACTGCAAAACTCTCGGACGGTGAAAGGGTTAAATAACAAAGCATTTAAGTGGCCGACTACTGGTCCAGTGATGGCCGAACACTAGAATTGAGTGGCCGACTACTAGACCTTTGCTACTTTTAAGTTTAACTTTTTATAAATAAAAACTATAATCAGTTTTTTTAAAAAACAATTGCTGAAACAGTACAAGAAAAGTGTACATTAACATGTGTCACTGTTAAAAATGTTGTATTGCTTTTTAAAATTACGCTTTGAGCTATACACTTAAAGAAAACGCTTAAGTGGCCGACTATTGATGCTTTTACCCTATATAATCTAAAAGTATATTTTTCTTATTTTTGGCAAAGAAAGAAAATCGTTCAGAAAATGCTTTCAAGTGGGCATATTGAATCGATTTCGGAACTAGGGTTGTCAGTTTGGCCTCCAATTTTAATCCGAAATTTCAAATTCACACTGGAAACTTCGAAAGAAGAATTTGACTCTGTTTGATCGCTAAATATTTCTCATTAAATAAAGTATTAAACACTATTCTTTATTTCTGGTATGAACTCGAAATTCGGAATAAAAATGGAGGTTAATCTGTCAATCCTGTTCCGAACCCGAAATCGCCAGAAGGAAAGAAAAAAAAATGTATGAGACAACAATCGCTTATACTTCAAGTTGTAAAATTGCTTTATCTAAAAACGAAAAGACTGTTCGATTACAAATTACTTCAATAATCATGCTGCAACTGGCCTGCTAGCCCCTTTAAAAATGAGGCAACAAATGTGTTAGAAAGTTTCTTGTTGTCGAGCAGGAAAAGATATACAGTGGTGGCCAAAATTGTGGACATGTTTTGAAATTTTCATGTTTTATAACTTTGTTTGCTTAAAGAATATAATAAATTTCACTTAAATACAAATGTTTACATGTCAAATTCAAGGAAATTTAATGTAGAATTTAATTTAAAAAACCCAGTTTTTAAGGAAGATTTATATAGTATGATTAGAAAGTGTGCTTTTGGGTAATCAGGTCCTGTGTAGATGACAGTATATCCGATGTCACTGAGCGAATTAAGTGCACTTCCAATCTTCATATTTTACACAAAGGACTGTTAGTCTATTGAAATTTTCAATGCTGTTAAAATTAGGAACAAAAATACGGGTTCAGCTTGGAGTAAGACACCTTGCAAAAAAGATATACAGAAACCGAATTTAATTACGAGTTATCAGCAACCAAAATATGTATCCAATTTTTAGGTGCGTCAGTAATTATATAAATAGGTAGCACCTATAGTCGTCGTTCAGTCCGTCCGTCTGTCTGTCTGTCCGCATATAACAGAACAAATCTACCCAACCGAATGGTCTAAAATTTTATATATATAATTGTTGCAAAATTTTGTCGCGTCATTTCAAATTTTATGAAAATTGGATGTATAGTTTAATTACAGGGACAGTCAAAAGTTTCCGTTCCATTAAGGCCAATGAGAAAACATATTATTTCAAGTGTATTTTAATGGTGTTACAGCCTTTCGAATATAATTAAATTGATATGCACTTATGAAGTGCACTAAAATATTCATTCAGAACAATTTGAGGTGCAAAAAATATATGTAAAACTAATTATAGTACGAACACACCCCATTTGCCACGTTTGACGAGAAATGTCCAACTTGTTTAACTTTCCAACGTAGTTGAAAAGTGTTATGGATTCGGTTTGTCTGTGTGCTGTCCGCCGTCTGTAGTCTGTCGTCTGTCCGTGCTCTACCTCGCGTAAATATACTCCGATTGACATGTAATTGAGATTTGCCATAGCATGTTCAGTATTCAAAATGAGGTGTGTAGCATTTACGGTTCGCTTGCAGGGATACTCAAAAGAATTCCGCTACATTACCAGTATATGGGGGAAAATATTTTGCGGTGTATTTTAATGATATTACACTATTTTAAACATATATTGAAATTGATATGTAGATCTGTCAGGTGTATTACAAGAGTTTTACTGTAGAATCTGGTGTGCATATTATTTACCGTTCATTTACCATCGGTTGTCTCTTATATATGTCTCTGCCGGATAATGGTATCTGATCTTGAGAGACCTCCGTAAAGAAACTCCGGCCCGGAAAGCTTCGTGTAGGTTCGTAGGCCCGACTCCTTTATAGGTGCTCGGTTCCTGCGGGCTGTCGGGGAGTACCGGGTGGGGAACCAAGAGAAGGAACCATTTGGCTCTTCTAGCTGGGTGGTGAGGACTGTCGTATGCGACCATTTCATCTTCTTTTGGGAATAACCGAAGTGACGTACGCTGGGCAGTGCGCCGGTCTGACCGGAGTTTCTGTGAGGGGCAGCCTTGGGGGGTCACTCCTGGCGGCGCCGGCGACCTTCGGGACGCGTCGCGGTGTTTGGCCTCCGGGTCACTCCGAGCAGGGACATATGGGCCTGCAAGGGCCTGGGACATGGGATCACCGTCTTACCGTTCATTTACAGGGTCACACAAAAGAATTTGACTAGAGAAGAAATTGAACAATAACTGAACTATTGAAGCCTATTAACAATAATTGCTGGAAGTGCATTTTCAGTTCTGGTACGAGATTTTAAAATGAACTATTTTGTTAAATATTACTTGTGGTGTATAAATTCTATAAATCTTATATAAGGTTGTACAAAAGTTCTCAAATACATTTCCGTTTTTTCACGGAAATTGCTGAATGGAAAATTTCAACTAAGCTATTCGTTTAACTGAACAAACTTTTAGCATACTTTGTAGCATATATACAAATCTATAGATCATATATACAGTGCTGCACACGCAAAAAAAAAAAAAAAAAATCGGATATTTTTCCAATTATTGACTATAATAGCAGAAATTGGATTTTCAAATACGTTATGCGTTTTTAAATTGAACTACTTTCTTAAGTAATACTTGGTATGTATAAATGTTATAGATCATATACAGACTTATTCAAAAGTTCTCAAGTATAGTTCCGTTTACTCACGGAAACTGATGAATGGAAATTTTCAACTGTGTTCAAAAATTCGTTTAACCGAAATAACTTTTAGCATACTATGTAGTATACATAAAAATCTATAGATCATGCACAGGACTGCACAATAAAAAAGAAAAAAAAGGATATTTTTCGACTACTGATATTAATAGCAGGAAATAGGTTTTCAAATATGTTATGCGTTTTTCAAACTGTTCATTTAGCTACCCCCTTTCAACTTAATAAATTGTGAAGTTTTGTTACGGTATTCTGAATGTGTTGGAAAATGTTACATAATCTATGCTGGACGCAGTATTTTTCGTTCTAGTTTAACCCCTTGAGGGGCACCGGTATATATTATACACCACCTACGATTAATCAAGTTTTACACCAGAAAATTTTATTAAATTTTGCTTTTTTAACTTAGGTGGAAAAAAACGTAAAATTGCTTTTACTTATTTTGAAATAGATTTTTCAAAGATTCCGGTGTGAGTTCAACATTACAGGAACACAATCACTTGCCCCTCAAGGGGTTAAACATCTATTGATAAAGTTACAAAAGCTTGTCCAGTACAATCACGAGGAATGATTAATTTTGTAAGTCCATTTAAAACGCTAGGTCTGTATTAAACAAATTTTAACGTTTGTTTTTTTAATGCTATTTAAACAAAATCCCCACTTTCTCTCTTAGATTAAATGTTCAATCTACCGATTCGGCTTCATTGAAAAATGTTAGAGATCTCTTATAGCTGCTCTTCACTTCCCCTTTTGTCAGAGCGCACACGACAATTCAGGTTGAAAACGTCATATAATAAAATCATACGATCAACGCTCTCCCCTTCTCTTAAATCTTTAAAGGAATTTCAGTCTCCCCGAAAGAAAAATCGATATCAGAGGGGTAAGCTGAGATTGGGATGGCTTCAGGCGCCACGCCTCTGATGCTTGGAGTCTACGGATCCTTCTGTTCGAAGGCGTGGTTAAATTATTGCCTGGAATGCAATGGTAATAATTTGGATAAAAGTTCATAAATTTTAAATTCCGACTGCCGGAGTTTTGTGGCTAAGAGAAATGTTTGATTTGTCAGGTAAATATTGGGAATAAAGGCAGTTTACCGTTAAATTAAGAAGCATTTTTGTATATTACAAACTAACTGAATGAATTTGTCTATTGTGCTTTTTATTTTGGAGAATTGATTGTTCTATAAACGCAATATTTCAGAATTTTCAGTTTTCTTTTCCAGAATATTGTATATTACTTGTAGTATGAGAGCGGTTTTTATGCATCCAAGGGCCCTGGAATCGTTGGATTTATGGATGGCCATTAGAAATTAACAGTGGAGTGACTACACAGTGTCTGTGATAGAAAATGCTATAGGTTCTGAATGGCTAAGGAAGCCTTCATAACTGCCAAGAGGAAAACGTAAAAGGACAAAGTTCCAAATTTTAAGAAATTCGCATTTTTAGAGATTACAATTGAAAACTACAATTAAATTTACTATAGAAAAATTCAATTATTTTTTTTAAGTTCACAGTTACAGGCACTTAATGTATATTAGGACCAGTGGTCTCCTACATTTAGCTGGCTATTCCCCAATTAGGTATCACTAAAACCACGATGTCTCGCCCTACCCCCCCCCCCCCATCTCGAAACAAATAAGTCTTATTTAAAAAGTAAGATTTTATTCACATGGCGGAAGCCTAAATGACTATTAAAATTGCAAAGGCAGCAACATCAGTCATTTCACTTTTTTTTTTTTTTTTTTTTTTTTTTTTTTGTAGCCTATGATGCATCTGTAAAAAAAATGTGGAAAAAATGTCAAAAATATATGCGATATTAATCGGCAAATGTAACAAATCCGTACATTTTCGCCCTTACATAAAGATGAGTTTTGAGTTCTTCCTAACCTTCCTCAATGTGATAAAAAAGTATTGGTAAGGTCGACATTTTTACATTCACAAAATTTCTTAAAGAAACGCTCACATTTAGCATTAGCTTTGTTACCATTAATGCATTTTATAATTACTTTTAGCATCTTATTATAAGAACAGAAGGAATAGTTTAGGAGACAGACATTTTTTATGAATAACACATTGTACAAGAAAGCATTTCTCGTCTTTATTAATTTTAAATAGCTATTTTTCTGTAATCCCCATTTATGTATTTATTGTTTTTCTGAAGTTGGTAGTACCCATTTTAGGTTTTTCACATAATACACTGGCTTCCAAAAATTAAGGAACAGGGACTGGATGCTTTCGATTATGCATGGTTTATCGAATATCTACCAAGATTATTGGCGAATTGATCTTGAACATCTGGGATGTAAAAAACATGTTTGATTTCATATTTCGCGGTGAAGATTTAGCCGGGAAGAGATTTAGAGGGCTAATAATAAATTTAATAATAAAATAATAATTGTGATCACCTATGTAACAGAAAAAGCTGAAAATGGCTTGTCACTGTGTTAAGGCTGTTCTCAACTGCTCTGCTCAACAAGCGCAAAAAGTTTTGACACATTTACAAATTCATTTTTTAACGGAAAGATATAAAATTGGAAAGCCTTACCATGGAAGCGATTCTGAATAGAACAATTTTTTCCATTTTTTTATCAATAAGTTACCTATTGAGTTATAAGCGATTTTGATCATGTGAAACGGCATTTTTCTCCACTTACTGAATGGATTTTCTTCTTTAGTTCGGAAGTTCGGTTCAAAATGCCAACTTTGACAGTATTCTCTGAAAGATCTATTGCATTTACAAGAAAACGAAAAAAAAAACAGTTCGATGACATAGTTTCTGAATAACAACACCTTCTAGTTTCATGCGTTTCCGAACAAAAATGAACTAAAACTTATATCGGAAAGATGACCCTTTGGTTTGAGAACAACCTTAAATGACTATTTGGGTTCTGTTTAGCGTTTGTGTGCATTTGTGTAAGCAAAAGCATAGCACTCATACTTAGGAAGATGTTATTGTGTCTGTGAAAAATTCAAAAGTTTTTTGTTTATAGCATACAGAGTTTTCAACAAAACTGAACACAACTTTCCAAAAACCTGACAAAGAACAGTAGCAATAATATACTGCAATTAAAACATGAATATATTGAATATCGGATGAGATATGGACATCTGTATAAAATAATTTTTAATTGCGAATGCGTGGAAGATTTCAAAATTTTTATTTCGTAATTTGGTAGTGGCAACTATTTTGGGCAACTTCAATCAAAAGTCTAATCAAATATTCTGACAACTAAGAAAAATATAGTGAGCTGATTGAAAAGTTGTGGAAAATCCCTTATAATAAAGCTTTTTTTAGAAAGCAACTCACTATATCGCCCTATCGTTATGAATTTTCGCGATATTTGTCTAGACGTTTTATATAAGTTGCCCTAGATAGCTGACTACCAAATTATAAAATAAAAATTTTAGAAGCTTCCACGCATGCGCAGTTAAAAATTATTTCATACAAATGCCCATATCTCATCAAATATTCAACATATTCATGTTTTGATTGCAGCATACTTTTGCTACTGTTTTTCGTCAGTTTTTCGGAAAGTTGTGTTAAATTTGGTTGAAAACTCTGTATGCTATAAACAAAAAACTTTTGATTTTTTTCACAGACACAATAACATCTTCGCGAATATGAGTGATATGCTTACACAAATGCACACAAACATTGAACAGGACCCAAATAGTCATTTAACTCAGTGACAAACCATTTTTACCCTTTTCTGTTACATAGGTGATCGGAAATATTACTTTATTATTAAATTTATTATTAGCCCCTAATTGTCCTCCCGACTAAATCTTCACTGATAAATATGAAATCAAACATGTACTTTAGATCCCAGAAGTTCAAGAACAATTCGCCAATAATTTTAGTAGATATTCAACAAACCGCGTACAATCGAAAGCATCCTTAACTTTTGGATGCCAGTGTATATACACTATATAGCCATTAATCACCGGACACTTCCAGATTTAGACATTTTGTCGAATATTTTGAAAAATACTTGTCGGATTCTTCTAAAACTTCAGGATTATACAGAATATCTTTGGCCTCAAATTTATCAACTTCGATTTGATAAGGAGGATAATAGGGGGGGGGGGGGGCAACAAAATATCAAAGAAAAATAATAATATTTGATATCACTCTGTACATGTATAGTAAAATACACGAAATGATCTATGGCTGCAGAATATAAATATGTGGATACTGTACAATATGTTTATTGAATTTTGTAAGAATAGCACGTACAGTCGTGGAAAAAAAAAGTAAACGCCCCCTACTAACTCCTCAACAAATTATCGTAGACGAAAGTTACTGGTACCGGACGATTGGAAATAAAGTCTACTTTTAAATGGTGTGTATAAAATTTGGTTAGGGGGGCATATATATATTAAAACGAATCCAAACTTCATTTTTTTTCAACAGCAGTACCCAAATTTAACGAGATATTTCAAATCTTTGGTTCAAAATATGCCTAGAAACCAAATTTCAAGTCATTCGAATAAGTTTTTGAATTATAGACATTCAAAATTTAGTACTTCTAATGTTAAATTACATTTTCATATTTTTATTTATATCTCCTGAAATTATGCTCCTAATGAGCTAATTTTTTGTGTGGCAATAATACTAATATACCCAAACATAAATACGTTGGATTTGCAATTTTTATAATTTTATGATTAGAATTATAAATTATGAAATTAATATTCGAAAAAATTATGAATTGCAACCTACAATTTTTTTGATGGATTTAGATTTATTAAGTCCTGCTTTATGGAAATCCGAAATTTCACATTTTTATTCCAAGTAGTTTTCAAATTATGCTTAAAAAACGGCAAAATGATGGTTTAAGGGGCCGTCTATGATAGAAGTGAGTAAATTTTTGAAATTTATTCTGCTAACCTGTAATCAAGCAGGTTTCATTGACGCTTAAACGTGCCTTGATCAAGAAGGCGGCTCTCTCGGTTAAGAATCGAGTTCGGAACTTCAATTTGGATACAGCCCTTAAAATACGCTCGTTTTAAAATAATTAATTTCTCGGAAACTTATGGCACGAATTGCATAAAAATTTGTTTATAGGCTATTTGAAAGGTGTAAAGTTCATTTATGCTGTCAGAATTGTGTACTGCTATTGAAAAAAAAAACAAAGTTATGGTTCGTTTTAATATGTAGATGGCCCCTTAAACAAATTTTATATACATCATTTAAAAGTAGACTTTATTTCCAATCGTTCGGTACCAGTAACTTTCTTTTACGATAATTTGTTGAGAAGTTAGTAGGGGATGTTTACTTTTTTTTTTTCCACGACTGTACATTCATGGAGGTATCGCGATTTTTTTTAAAAGTTCAAGAAATTCTTTCATGTTTTTAGCTTATATCATGCAGGGTTTACAACCAAATTTAACGTCAGTTGTAGAAAAATTGGCAGCATGTAGTAGAAGCAATATACTGCAATCGGAATATAAATATATTAAATATTTTATGAAATATGAGCAGTTGTGTGAAATACCTTTTATCTGCGCATGAGCAAACGATAACAAAGATTTTTTTACCTAATTTAATAGTCAGCTTTATAGAGCAACTCATAAAAATATATCCAGTCAAATATCGTGAAAAAATAATCATCGTCATAATAAATCGTCAAATATCGTATTCAGAAAAGTATCGGTGATAGAGTGAGCTGATTTTTAGTTGCTCGTTGAATGATAAGTGATTTTCCACAAATTTTCATTTTTCTTTAACTGACTATCAGAAAAAGTTAGTACTTAATGAATATCAATGAGTAGATTTGGAACATTTGATTTTGATACTTCTTTTTATCATGAAATTGGCTTGTTCTGGTGGTTATCCAAAAATAAAAAGAAAGTGCCCAGTTAAACTGATGGCATTGAGCTCACAGGCTGTTCACACTAATTGTATATTATACTCTTATTTCAAAGACTAATGAAGACTATATCAAAGACCCCTCAAAAAATAAATGAAGGGGAATAGCCCCCGTCCCCCCCCCTTTATACTTAACCAAAGAACCTCGAAATCTAATCAGGGAAGCTCCTTAACATAATAAACTGGTATACCAAATTTGAAGCAAATCAGATAATTCTGCATGAACAAGCCATTTCGCTAAATTAAGGGGGGCGTCTACACCCCCTTTCTCCCCTTTATACTTAACTAATGAGCTTCCAAATCTAATCAGGAAAACTCCTTATCAGAATGAACACAGAAAAAAAAATGAAAGTAAATTGGATAATTCTACATGAAAATCCATATATCTAAATTAAGGGAAGAGGACTTGCCCTCCTTACCCCCTTTTATACTTAATCAATGAACCTCCAAATCTTGAAGGAAGCGCCAAATCGGAATAAACCGGTATATCAAATTTGAAGTAAATCGAATAATTCTGCATCATAAACCCATTTAAGTAAATTAAGGGGGACTAACCTCCGTCCTCCCCTTATACTTAACCAATAAACCTCCAAATCAAGGCAGCTCCTTAACTTAATAAATCGGTATATCAAACTTGGAGCAAATCAAATAACTCTGCAGGAAAAACCTATTTATCTAAATTAAGGGTGGGGGCCTAGCCCCCTTTCCCCCCCCCCTTTATAATTAACTAATGAACTTCCAAATTTAATCAGGGAAGCTCCTTAATATAATATGCCGGTATACGAAATCTGGAGCAACTCGAATAATTCTGCAGAAAAAATCCATTTATCTAAATTAAAGGAGGATGGTAGCTCCCTTTCCCCTTTATACTTAGCCAATCAAACCCCAAAATCAATCAGGGAAGCGCCTTATCAGAATGAAACTAGAAAAAAAAATTGAAGCAAATCGGATGTATCTATCAAGAGTTATCGCGTTACGTACATACATACGTACCCACCCGGTCCGTTTTTTGAACACCACTTTTATTTAAAGAAAACTCTTTCTCATAAATTTTGTAGAAACATACCAGGGAGAGCGTTTTTATTGCAATAGTCGCAGAAACTTACCACAAATTTCTTTCTAAAAAAAATTCTGGACCAGTGGGAGCCCTGTACATACGTACATATAGAACCGGCGGCGGGCACACTAGCTCTCAGGCTTTGATAGCCTGTGAGCTAAAAACTAAATCATCCATAAAAAAATTTTTAATTTAAGATTAAAATTGACAATTTGTTAATTAAAATTAACAAAAAATTGATGGGAGCAAAAAATTAAATTTATGCAAAGTTATTAATTGAAACTATTTGTGTAAATATATATATATTACTAGGGGGCTCTGCCCCCTGCAAGCTACGCTCGCCAACCCCGTTCAGACACCGCAGAATCTATAAACACGCTAATCTGATCGGTGTAAAAAATATTATAGAAGACTGAATTATACTGAAAAAAGCTGTGCAGATCTCCCTGTAAACGGGTTTCCATTCAATTTCCTTTGATTTCAAAAATTTAAGGTCGAATCAGTTGCTGTTAAGACTACAGTGCCTAGAATATATAGTGTGCCGTTCGACGCTAAAAAAATGACCGGGAAAGTAATCCTCCAATAGATGGCGCTGACTGCAGTATAGACTGAAAATTTCCGAAAGCAGATCGGATAAATTAATGCTTTTTAGATACTTATTTTAATATTATATAAGAAGACATTTAAATTTAGAAATTGATATTTAGATGAAAACAAATCTGAAATATTTCAATAATAAATATATTATTTACAAACTTTTAGAACAGAGACATTTTTTTAAAATAAAAATTATATGTGTGAAAAGCAAATAAATTCAAATGCTAAATTCGCTTTAGCTTTATTTACAAATACCAACAACTGTTCACTACTTCTAAAACTGTGCAAACATACAATGAATATTTAAAAATAAACTCCCAATGGCAATATTTATATTGTGTTACTTTCAAAACAAAGCCTAATTTGTTAAATAAATCTTTCTTGCACTTGAAATCACATATTAAAATTCTTATGAAAAATTATTAAAAAGAAATTTCTTTATGAATTATGTATAAAAAGTAAATAATTTAAAAAAAATATCCGAAGGTTAAATTCGCTTTAGCTTTATTTACAAAAACCAACAACTGTTCGCTACTTCCAAAATTGTGCAAACCAGTGTTGAATTCAGACACTTTTCTCCGGGAGGGATTTCCGTGGCTCTGGGAGGGGGGGGGGGGGATTGCACCTTTTGACCATTGAAAACACAAAATCTCAAATCTTCCGGGGGGTGTGGCATCTCATTGTTCAGGGGAGGAATGTCTCCCCTGAATTCAACACTGGTACAAACATGCAATGAATATATAAAAATAAATTCCCAATAGCAAAATTTAGTGTCATTTTCAAAGCAAAGGAACAGTTGTTAAATAAATGTTTCTCACACTGTAAATCACATATTAAAAGTCTTAAGAAAATTAAAAAAAAAATTTCTTTATGAATTATGTATGAAAAGTAAATAATTTCAAAGGGTATATTGACATTAGTTTTATTTACAAATACCAACAACTGTTCACTACTTCCAAAACTGTGCAAACCAGTGTTGAATTGAGACACTTTTCTCCGGGAGGGATTTTTGTAGCTCCGGGGGAGGGGGGGGGGGGGGAATTACACTTTTTGACCATCGAAAACAAAATATCAAATCTTCCGGAGGGACATCTCATTGCTCTGTGGATTAATCTCCTTCCCCCGGGCTCAGGGTTCGTAAATATCATGATATTTTCGAAAATATAAAAATATCCGATATTTTCCATATTTTCAAAATAGTCAACTTACTGCTGACAATAAATATTTTTAAGCATAATATAAATTAGAAACTAAAACATGTTGCACTTATCATGAAAACTTAATCAAACAATACTCTAAAAATGCATTTTTTTTCTTTAGAACAAAATTGGAGATCAACTAATTGAAAACAGATACATTTTGCTTTATACACTTGTTTAAAAAACAAATTACGACAACCAGGCGCAAAACAATACCTTTTCTGATATATTTTGTTAGTTTTTCACTCATATTTTGTTTCTTAAACAGACATAATTAAAACTTTATGGGAAAAACTCGCGTTTGTTTACAATATGCTTCACTGTCACGGCGCTAAAAGCTTTCAAAATGCCCAGTCGGTGTTAACATGCGCGCCACCTTGCGGCGTCCTCCTTTCACGACCAAAAAAAAAGCGTTATGGTAACCAATGAACGGCACACTATCTATTCTAGCCACTGTAGTTAAGACATCCAGTGGTTGTTTTCGTGTTTGATTAAAGAGGATCAGTTAAACGTTTGAAAAGAAGCTAAAAATAAAAGGAATTAAGTGTACAGAGACTTTGTCTCCCGGTATTTTAAAACAATTTCTATAACAATAGCCTAAGTCATGTGACTATCATCAAGAGTTCCGGGCGAACCACTTCGCTTTTTATATTCCTGGTGCCATTTTGGTACTTTAATATTAGCCAGGTATAGGTGATAAGTCGCCAAATATTATTCTATCGCCATCATTTCATCTATATTGTAATAGTCCAAGTCATGTAACTGCCATAAATAAATACGCTCTGATCCGTTCGCTTTTCATATAAAATTTTGGACCAGATATCATATACGGCTCCATATTGGCGCGATTTTTTTCCGACGCTAATTTGGGGAAAAGATCAACAGCATAAACAGCAACATCCGGCTTATCAAATCAAGCAAAATAACGATACTATGACTCCAGTTAAGTACCCGTTGCGTATATGACGGGATAGTTGCGCTCCGCACGGTATAATTACTTTTTCCTGCATTTTCCTCCCCAAAGGTCAAGATGGGTAGATTAGGAGGAGATTAAAGGAAGATAGTCTGAATAGGTTTGACTGCGGAGTTAGTAAAGCATCCATTTTGATGCAAAACTACATCTTTTTTGTCTCGAATTATACTCTTTATCTAAAATCTTAGAAACTTTTGAAATTTCTCTTAAATTTAAAAATCTATTTTTATCCACTAAAGATTTCACAATCTTCAAACTGCTTACCTAAAGACTTTGCCAAGAACTCTGATAAAAAATTTGCATATCTAAAAATAAAACATAAAATTCAAGTGCGCGGCCTTTGTTTTTCTCTCTTGAGTTTAATAACATTAAATGCCGCATTTAACTGATGAATATTTTTTTAGATAATTTTTATCGACAGAAATGACTGCCTTTTGTAATGCCTGTATTTTATACTTATATTTTGTCCTTTATAGTTCAAAGGACAAAACAACTTTCAAGCTATTAAAAACATGACATATTATTTTTTTCATTCAAAAAATTCCTTATAATAGAAAGGAAAAAAAATTATACAAATATAAGGAATTTCTTGAATGAAAAAATTATGAGTCATTTTTTAATAACTTGAATAATATATGGAAAACATAGGAAAAATTGATTATTGAAAATGTTATTCTTGAATTGAAACTATTAAAGGTATAATTAAAAGATTAATAAAATATTCAAGCTACTTTTTTTTTCTTGAGTCCAAAGTATGGAGTAACTAGCTCAGTGTTGCCTGGATGTAAGCCAAAGAAATTTTTAGTACTTCTCGAGTTATTATAGTTCATGTATAATAAAGTAGGTTTGTTTAAATTATCTTTACAAGAGCTACATTATTATTAACAACGTCACGACAGTTGTTGCGTATAGTACGGGACATTTAGAATGCGTACAACCTTTAAATTTTCTTTCAATAATTTTGAATATTGAAATCCGCAGAATATATGCATTTAAGATAAGCGAAGATTTATTTCCATTTCAAGTTATTGATGATAAAAGATTAAAAATTGTTCTTTTATAAGGCTTTAAAACGTGGAATAAAAATAAGACTTCGGCTTAGTGACATATTCTATATTTTTGATTAAATAAGAAGTGAATTGCAATCCTGATTTCTTATACAAAAATTGTCTGTCGTGATACAAAAAAAGTACATAAGCACGCAGTTTATACGATTGACTGTATAATAAAATCATTCTTTTTTTTTTTTTTTTTTTTTTTTTTTTTTTTTTTGTGAAAACAAAGTTCATTATTGTTTAATCGAATCAGCTGGTAATAAATAATCGTAAGATAATCGTAATCTGGGAGGATTCTGGCATAAAATAATAATAAAAAAAAACTTTAAATTATTCAAAACATGATAAGAAAACATGTAAAATATTATAGATAAAAAAAAAAGGAAAACAATCCCTAGAACAAGAATAACAATTTCTTTAAGAACACTCTCTTGATTTTTGAACCAAATTCTCTCTCTCTGTCTTTTTTTTTTTTTTTTTTTTTTTTTTTTGGGGGGGGGGGGTGTTACTGATGGGTGAAAAAAAAAAAGCCAAGCTATTGTTGCATTAACACTTCGCACACCTAGTAGCAGAGATTTTTAAAAAAATGGCAAGTTACTCTCCACAAAGAAGAGCAAAAGGTTAAATAAAACTAAAATTTTGTATTGCACTATACTGTTTATTGAAAATATTAGTATAATGAAAATTTCATAAAAAGGGGTTTTAAGATTTGTTTGTTTAAACGATTAAAGAAAAAATGTGAAACTTATATATTTTTTAAGCAATAAAAGTATTTTAAATTATCATTTGGCAATAATTAGTCGTTAGCCCAGTTTAATAAAGAAATATTTATTAAAAATATTGACTTTGATAAAGTAATTAATGTTTTATCTAAATTCGCTGAGTAATGACGGAAAAAATAATAGCTAAAGAATAAGCATTATGAATGCGGAGTATTTTATTATTATTATTATTATTATTATTATAAAGGAAAATAATCTTGCTATTTAAATTTTACACATTTATAAAGGTAAATTGGTAACATATTTTTGCAGATTTAGATAGCTTATTTTAAACAAAGGTGTGAAACTTACAATGAAATAAGAAAATGTGTTCCCTTTTTTTTACAGGGTTTAAGACTACAAAAGCTGAAAAAAAGAATTTTTTTTGTATTAATACCAGCTATTAATTATTCTCTATTTGCTGGGGGGATGGGAGAGAATTAACATCAACGATTCTAATGAATAACAAATACAGTATAATAATCTAAAAATTTTGAAATTATTTTTATATTTTATTTATTAATTTATTTTTTTATTTGGGAGAAGGGTAAGTCATTTATTTATTTAACATTTAACACAACTTAACATTTGAAAGAAACAAGAAAAGAGAAAAATATTTTAAATGTTTTAAGTTTTGTGGGTAAGGAAAATTTTACGCGGATACTTATTGTCATTACTAAGAAGCCAATGTTCAAAAAAGAAAAAAAATTTCATGATTTTAAACTCTGTGCAGGGGAGTGGAGGATTAGATGACATTAAAATTTTTAAAGATACCCCCTCCCACCTTAAAAAATGAAAAGTATTTATATATATATATATATATATATATATATAATAAATAAATAAAAAGTGGCTTTTATTTTAAATAGAAAACAAATACTGCTGATGGGAATTAAAATCTCAGTTATATACTGCGTTGATTAACTTTGATGTTGAAATATATTTATGTATAACTGAAAAACAATGATAGATGTTAAAACTTAATAATCTTATTCATAAATATGTATCGTAAGAAATTCTTAAATTTAAAAATTGTTATTTTAGGGGTTAAAAATCATTGATATTATACATTTTGAAACCTTCACGAAGGCTTAAAATTGAAAAAAAAAATGTAACTGCATTTTAAGAACGCACAAGCTACGTAAATATTCCACTTATTATTGTTTTATTCGCGTCTTTCCTCTCGCGTGCAGTCATTCTGTATTTATGCTTCCACTTAGGCAACAAAATGGATTCCTGTATGCATCAATAGCAGGCCAGTGCAAAGAAGAAAATATTTCCTTCTCATCTGAGCCCCGACAGACCGTTTGGAGGTGGGGAGAATTCTATTGTGTAGTTGACCCGTGCCACATATTGCGAAGCCTATATGACATTGGCGTCAGAAAAAAATAGCGCCAATATGGGACCGTATGTGCCATCTGTTCCGAAAGTTTTCCATTTCGATTAAAAAAAATCAATTTTTTTTTTCGAATAATACTACATAAAAGCACTGTCGCAAAGAATTCTTGGTACTGTTACGCTAGCCGGGTGCAAATCTCGTCAATAACTATTTTTCAACTCGCCAGTTAGCATTTTTTTTTTTTTTTTTTTTTCCGAGTGGTAAATTAAAACATTGCTTTGAAGTTGAAATTAAATGTCATCGTTTGTTACATCATTTAATATTTGGCCAGATGCGATATACGCACCTGGTTTGGCGGGATTTTTTTTACGAAAATTTGGCGAAATCCTCGTTTTCGAATACCAGTTACATATGTATTTTTGGTACTATTTAGTTATCCCGTCGAACAAAAATCTATCACCAAACTATAAGATTAAATGCCAATAATGGGTGATAAATGTCACATTCACTTGACTTTAAGCAAGTTACACGTCTTTACGTCATCAAGTGATTTTTGTTTCGACGTTTTATTTATATATTTATTAATGTTATACTATTTTCTTTGTTCTTTCGTTATTTAAAATAAAAATTATGTAAATTTGTATAATTTGGCGAGTGGTTTGGCGATTTATATAATTTGGCGAAGTGGGTCGATGGAATAACTAAGTAGTACCGTATTTTTTAATTATTTTCTATTATATTTTATTTTTAAAGGAGATAACCTAAAAAATGATTAACTATAGAACAAAACAATTTATGTAATTTAAAAAAAGAAAATAAAGTAAATATACACTTATTATTAAATAAACAACAATAGCCGGGTTACCATGTCAACCAAAATAATGCCATTTTGGCGCCAATTAGGTACCCCTGTGGGTATATGACATCTGTGCCTAATATTTTTCTTTGCATTTCGTTTAAAAAAAATAAAGAAGTGAAAGCCATTTATTTTAAATGTTTCTGTTTGTATTAAATAAAATGATAATGAAATACAAATTGAATTATGAATAAAAGTAACATGATACATTTCTTAGCATACATTCAAGGGAGGCCAAACTTCTCGCCAAATTAGTTTAAAATAGTAACCTTTTCTAAAATCTGAAGAAAAAAAAAATATCTGTTTGATTAAAATTTGAGTTGCCATCATTAGAAAAATGTATATAAAATTAGAAAAAAATTAATATTTCGAAAACTAATTCGAATTTAAAATTCTAATACCAGTTTTGAAATTTGCGGATCAATATTGACTTTTGGTATTAATTTTATCGCAAAGTATTCCATATTTTAGGAGAAATCGCAGTGAAACATAATCAGTTGTTTAATCAGTCGATTCAAAGAATCGTTATATTTCAGCCGTTTCATAAATTCGTTTCATTAGGATTTTATATAGATAGGGTAGATATACAAGCCCATACCGGCTGTCCTAAAAAGGACTGACTGATTTTAAAATTCAATAACTAGCAAACGGTGACAGATATTTAAAAAATTCTTGCAGTAGGGTTATGTATGACGTCAAAAGTTTTTTTACAGTGATTTTCGATTTTAGTTTGAATTGCAAACAATAGATGGCGCTGCGATCAATAGACGCTAAATTCAGTCTCGTTTTTTGGTATTTCGGGACCAACTTAATACATTTTTATTTCCTTTTTTCTGCATGGAATAAGAAAAAGGCTAAAAAGTCGAGCCTGTATTTAGCGCCTTATTGCTTGCAGCGCCATCTATTTTTTGTAATTCGAACTAAAATCGAAAATCGTTGTAAAAAAACTTTTGACCTTATGCATAACCCTCCTGCAAAAATTTTTTAAATATCTGTCACCGTTTGCAAGTTATTGAATTTTAAAATAAGTCAGTCCTTTTTAGGACACCCGGTATATACTACTTACATTACCGGTTGTTTTGTTGTGATCTGAGAGGGGTTTATTATTATTTTTTTTTTTCGCTATCAGTCTGGTCTTGACAGGCATGCGTAATACTAGTAAAACTCAGCGGAGTATGTCATAAAATATGCGTCTGTTTCCGATTGAATTATTCAGTTTTCGTTAATTTTTTTCAATATTGCTGTCGTTTGTGGTTGCTTTTAAGTTTCGTATTTTCGTAGTTTCTTGGTTTTAGTTCTTATTTGTGATATTGGTTCTGCAAAAGAGGTGTCTGGTGTGTCTATTATATATATATATATATATATATATATATACATATATATATATATATATATATAGTATATAGTATATATATATACACACATACAGTATGTCCACGTATAACCTGACTGACCTTTATTTTCACAACTATTGGTCCACGATGCATACTTCCAATTACAAAAATTGTTTAAATAAGGTAAAAAATTATTTTTAAAGCGATTTGGGCCAAGAAAAACATGTACTAAAAAATTGCGAAATTAAAATTTTTATACGATCCGCCGGTCCTATAAGTAATAGTTAGTAAAAATTTACTGTGGCACTAACAAGTAAGACAAAAAAAAAAAGTCCCATTCATCTATTAAAATTGCCCGAGTTATGAAACTTTGAAATGCATGACGTATACCACTTTTTTGCATCTCAAAATAGATGATTTCGGCCATGCTTTCAGGGGTTGTATATAAAGTACTTAAACTTATTTCAAGATATTTGCGCTTTGAACGAAATCGTACAACTATTACGATTGAGTTAACTTTTATTAGTTAAGTTTCAGATTAGTTAAAATAATTGTACTTTAACACTTTAGTGCGCAGCTTTGCATATATGCAAACAACAATGTTTTGAATTTAATAAATTATTTTATTTCGTATATACCTCATTCACACCAGAAAATTAAAATAACAATATTTGATTTAATTAATAACAGACTTTCCGTATTTAAATCAAGCGAATTTAACCATTGTAACACTCTGGTGTAAAGTTAGATTCTCTGGACTATGTAATATCTAGAACGTATTCTATCATGGGAAATAAAAGTTTAAAGGTTAAGCTTTATAAAATAAATAATTATATAAAATAAGGTATTTGGAGACATTCTTATTAAAATATTTCTAATTTTCAATATTTTAGCGTAAAACAGCCACTCGACATTAGTGTTTATTTGTATTGCAGATGTGCAACAGAAGAAAAGATTAACGTATTATATGAAAAATGTATCCCTGATTTTTTTTCATTACTTTTCCTGCGTAATAAACCTTTCAGAGAATCATAGATAATTTTTTCGAAACAAAATAAAAAATCATTTAAGGATTAACATACGTTTTATTTTCTAAGGGTTTGAGGCTATATTTCTTTTAATAAAAATTTTGTTATTTTCATAAGGTTTTATTTAACGTACAACGATCGTCTTTCCAGTTTAAAATTTGTACTCTAACTTTAACTCACTTTTAAATGCCCGACCGAAGTTAAACTTTGCATTCTGACTTAAATCCGATGACAATGTAATATTATTAGGATTTTCGACGCTTACCATCTTATACATACTTATACTAGAAGAAAACACAAAAAAATTCGGATAGATTACCGTCAACAAGTTTAAGAAAGAGTTTTAGATTAGAAAACATAAACCTGCTATTGTTGTGTTTTTTAACTTTTATAATTACGTTTTATGTATTTTTTTTAACGCTAAATAAGAAAAATTACCTTCACTTTTAATCATCATGTCAGGATTTTTCGGAAATCGTAAATTTCAAGGTTAAAAAATAACGAAAAGTCTGATTCTATAAAATAGATGTAAGACTTTTTTATTCAGTTTAACTAAACTAAACTGAACTCTGTGGCTATACAATCCAAGAAGGATCTGGGCCGACAGTGCCCATCTCTGTTTTCTTTGACCCCTTATTCTGTTTAATTTTATTTAATTCAATAACTTATTCAATTTTTTGGATTATACTGGATTTCTTACAGCTAAACAGCTCATGGGTCCGATGAAGTTGGGAGGGGAAGGGGATCGATATTAACTTTCAGCTTTTTAACTTTGAAATCTGCGATTTGAGAAAAATCCTGACGTGATGGTTTAAAATGAAGGTCATTTTTGGATTCAGCGTTAAAAAATACATAAGAATCAATTTTCAAAAGCTAAAAAACATATCACAACACAAGTTTTGAAAGACAGTGTAATCTAACAGCATTTTAAAATATGTATCATTTTGTAAAGAATGAGGCTGTTGTTTTTCATCCTTTTATTTAACAAAAAATTCTGCTCAAATTGTATATTTTGTAGTAATATGTCAGAATGATTAAAGAGTTCAAATTTATATTGCAATGTTAATTTTACTCTTAACCATTTTTTTAAAAATATGTGACGAAATTATATTTCTACTAAATTTGTGAATGACTCTTAATTTGCAGCAAATATTATGCTCCAACTTTAAACAGCTATTACCCGGTCAGTTTTAATCGTAGAATAACGGGACTTTTTTTGTCTTACTTGTCAGTGTAACAAGAAAATTTTACTAAATATCACTTATAGGACCAGGGGAACGTATAAAAATTTAAATTTCGTAATTTTTTAATAAATGTTTTTCTTGACCCAAATTGTTTTATAAATAATTCTTTACCTTATTTAAACCCTTTTTGTAATTGGAAATATGCATCTAGGACCAACGGTTGCGGAAATAAAGGTCGGTCAGGTTATACGTGGACAAACTGTATATAAATACAAATTAATTAAAAATTAGTTATTTTTAAGAATGCCGAATTTAATAATCATTATAAACACCTTCTAAAAGCTCTTTCTGTGTGAATACAAATAGAGAGCCCTCAAAAACTTTAATTCTCAGTGCCCCAAGAAGCCTCTCAATGCCGCTGGAGATACAGCAAAATTATCGCTCAATACAAAAACATATATTTTTGGAATGTACGTTAGTTAACCTTTAACTACTGTTAGTGGTCTCATAGACCGCTGATTTTTTTTTTTTTCAATTTTCACAGTTTAACTTGTAACTTTCAGTTTAACTATCGAAACTGAGAAATTTTGTTTCGTTTGGAGTCTTAACACATTGCCGACGGGCAATTTTTATCAAATCTGAATTTTAAAACATAGAAGCTCCTCCCTGTTCTGGAAGTCTTTTGTAAATTGGTGTTCTAGATAAGTTTCTCAAGTTTATGCATCGGTAAATATCTTTAAATGCACGAATTTAATATAAAATGTCTTACAATCTAAAAAAATATGGACAACATGATATAAATGCATATTCTGTAAGGTAGAACCACGCCTTTAATCGATGATGTTTTTTGAATGAAAACGAGAATTCTCGTTTCTCATCGTGAATGTGTTAATACTATCACTAGAGATTTCTGAATACTATCACTAGAGATTTCTGAATACTATCACTAGAGATTTCTGAATAGATTCATTTTGATTATAAAAATGCTATACGTAATGTTTAGCGCAGCAACATTATCCTACAAGAATCTAGCCTTTTCTTTCAATCATTCGGTCTCAGAGATTGCTCACAGTAACTAAGCAATTTCTGACACTAGTTGAGCGTTAACATAATTATGAATCTTTATTTTACAGTTATTAATAATAATAAATAGTGAGACTTTTGCCATTGCTAACTAAGCATAAACCACTTTACCCATGTGACGGCAAAGTAGGTATATAAAACGAAAACACCGATAAGCGTGCAGAATTTTTTAACGCTGCTTCCCCCTTCGTCCAATAAACAGTCATTTTCGGAGGCTAATATACCTACAGAGGCGTAGCTTTTGCCATTCCTGGGTAAAGTCCGTTCAGTCATGAAATCAGAGGATAGCCAGAAGGGAGGATGGGTGAAAATTCCCCCCAAAACTCCATAGTGTTCCCTACCTTCCTGGAGCTGCGGAAATCCCTCCCGGAGAAAAAACATCTGAATTCAACACCGGAGAAGTTATACCTTAAACAAAGACAAAGAATCACAGGCAAGAACAGGCATTAAATAAAATGACAAGTATCTTTAAAAATATTAGTCGAATAGCAATTAAATATATTTTTCCAGTGCACTATATGATTATTTATTAAATGTTGTAATAATTATTTCCTACTGTATCTCAGGACTACAATCCACCTTCAATTCCATTCTTGTTAAGTGTTAAGGTTTACAGGTAAAAATCATGCCAGATTGTAACACAAATACATTATCACAATATTTAATTAAAGGACTACGGATATTTTATACAGCGTTGCTGGAGTTATGGATGATTTGAATTTGAATTTAATAATCATTATTAGCAATAATAAAATTTTCATGAAATGAAGAAATTTTGAATTTGAGGTATATTTTGTCAATGATTCACAAAAATTTCACATTATAGGATTGAATTTCAAAATCATATTCAATTTTTGAATCATCACAACACCACATAGTATCTCCAGAATGTTCACACTGTCATAGATCATAATGGAAAATTTTTGACATGGAAAAATACATGGTCACTAGCCAGACAATTGCTATTAGGGCGAACTGCGTTCATAACAAAACATGTCACCTTTACTTGGTATAGAATCTGCTTTTTTTAGGGTTCCGTACTTAAAAAGTAAAAACGGAACCATTATAAGATCAATCTTGTGTCTGTCTGTCACAGCCATTTTACTCGTAAACTATAGAACGCGGAAGTTCAAATTGGGGAAGTAATAAAGATTATTGACCCACATATTAAGAGATTATTAAACATTTACAAGTATCTTTTAGGAAAAATGTAGAGAGGCTAATTAAGTTACTTGAAAAAAAATATTTTCTTTGTATATTGTGTGGGGTATTGTGTGAAAGCTTTCGTAACGCTGAACTCAAAAATACATTTCTTTTAAGTGTTATATTTTCAGAGATATAGTCGAAAATGCAGTGCAAAAATATGTCCCCCTCCACATCTATTTCCGAATCTACTAAAACTAAAATTATGAAAAAATTAGACTTAGTAGATGTTAAGTTAAATCGTGCAGGAAAATTATAGCGATTACCCTAGATCACATAGTTTTTGAGAAAAATGCATTTTTTCATTACACAAAACTTTCAATTTTCAGGCATTCAGAAAAGATGTTGAGGAGTACTTGAGGTACCTATCGTAGCGGAAGTATAAAAGAATTGGTCATAATGATTTTTGGAAAAAATCGTCGGTAATTAGTCGAGATATTAACCTTTAAAGACACAGACGATTTGGGCATACCTAATGACAGGGGCGGCGAACGCTATGTACCAGCAGTTTTTACATCCCAGGTTGAAATTTTTAATGATATACTTGTGTAATGCGATGCCCAGTAGCAGTATAAAAGCAATAAACGTCAAATTGTTAAAACAGACTAATTTAATTAGAATTAATCACATAAATACTATGGGATTCGCGGCTAGTTCACATTGAATGGATATCTCAATACGCCTCCGGTGTCTTTAAAAGTTAATTAAAAACCTATTTGGAAAAATGTTGCATGGACCAAAGCGGCGTTGCTACTTTGTGACCTATTTTCGAAGCGCGCTTAGCACAATGCCAAGCTTTAACTTTGGATGAGTGTTTTGTTTTAGCTACACTTTAAAAAGAATAGATTATTAATACGCTGAATTTAGTTTTACGAAATGCTAAATCAAGTTTAACCTCTTGCGTATGATGTACGCAACGTACGTCATGCTATTTTCATAGGTGCCAACCTCAAACTAATCTTCCATAATACTTGTGTAAATTTGACGCTGGTTAATACGTTTCGTACCAGAATTTTTTTTAAGAAAGGAAATTAAATGTGTTCCACGTAGAAACCTCGAATTAAATAAATAAGCATTCATGAAATAAATTTTCTGATTCGGAATGTGGTTAACCTGGGTCAAATTAATCCAGGCATTACGGAAGATTAGTGGAAGGTTGGCAGCTACAGTGTCTCACAAAAGTGATGGGACACTTGTGCTTTATAAAAAGAAACTGCAATAAAATAAATAAACAAACATGTGCAAAAATTTTTTGGGTGTGTTTCATATTTAAAGTTAGTAACAATTATTACATAACATACATTTTGTCAAAATATTAAAATATTAATTTAGTAAAAATACAATTGTTCAGAACGGAGCAAAAGATGGCTCACATAAGTGATGGGTCACTTACTTTTCCATCAAATATTTATCCAAAAATTTTACTTTTTAAAAGGTTTTAATATTTTGTTGGATTTCCTTTTACTTTTAAAACATGATTTAATCTTTTTGGGATGGATTCGACTAATTTTTTTGTGATTTCTGGAGTGATTTTACCTCATTCTTCTTGGAGCACCGATTTTAGTTGTTGTTTTGAAGAAATGGTGTGTTTGCGAATTCTTGATTCCAATTCTTGCCAAATATTCTCTATGGGATTTAAGTCTGGAGATTGTGGTGGTGTTTTTATTATTTCAGGACAGTTATATAGCAGTCAGAGTCTAACGTTCAGAGCAGTGTGCTTGAGGTAAAATCGTTATTTAAAATCGTTATGAAGGTTCAATTTTCGTGCTGAAGATTTCAAATTTTGCTTTAAAATATAAATATACTTGTACTGATCCATTATACTGTCAATAAAAACAAGATTACCAACTCCAGCGGACGACATACACCCCCATACCATAACTCCTCCTCCACCATGTTTTACTGTTGGTACCAATTTCTGTTTGCGAAATTCTTCCCTGTGTTTTCTCCACTTCAAGATTCTACCGCCAGAATCAAATATATTAAATTTACTCTCATCTGCAAATATAACTTTACTCCAGTAATCAGAATTCTTATTTATGTTGGATTTTGCGAAAGCTAGTCTGAGTTTTCTATTCTTTTCACTTACGAAGAATTTTTTCTTGGCTACTCTACCGTGATATCCAGCAGATCGAATTACCCTTCTAATAGTCTCAGGGTTAACAATTATTCCATATAATGCTTGTAAATCAGCAGCAACTTTTGGAGCACTATTTCTTGGATTTTTTTTAATATTTCGAACGATAATTCACTTTATTCCATTGGATAGCTTTGATGGTCGGCCAGGTCTTCTTTTATCCTGAATCATATGATTCTTTTTATATCGTTTAATGATATTGAAAACTGTTGAACGACTCAAGTTAACTCTTTCAGCAGTTTTTCTAATAGATTTTCCACGTTCAATATGTAAATTAATAACTAATTTTCGAATTTCAGGCGAAGTTTCTATTCGTTTAGCATTCATGGCTACACAGAGCTAAAAAACACAAAAATTCCAAAACAAACTGGAGGGAAATACTGCAGACGATTTTATAAATTATTGCCAATTGCTTTTAAGTAAAAATAAAAAACCCCAAAATATTTTTATTGCTTATTTCAGACGATTTTTGTTGCATATATAATGGTGTTCCATCACTTCTGTGAGCTATTTTTTGCTCCGTTCTAAACATTTGTATTTTTATTAAATTAATATTTTAATATTTTGACAAAATGTATGTTATGTAATAATCTTTACTAAATTTAAGTATGAAACACACCCACAAAAAAATGTGTACATGTTTTTTTAATTTATCTGATTAGTTTCTTTTTGTAAAGCACAAGTGTCCCATCACTTATGTGAGACACTGTATGTATTTTGGCCATTTCAGATAATTGTGTATGGCTGATTTTTTAATCAGACATTCCGAATTTTCACCAGAAAGTTTTAACTTTTATTTTTATTTTACATAACGATTCGATTGATTCGATTCTCCATAAATAAAATACATAAAAAGTACTAATTAAATTTTTGTGGTGTGAATTCAAAATTTCTAAAAAAAAAAAATCTGCTAGACACGGCAACACTGTTGGTTAGATTCATACGTCCGCTAACAGCGCCAGTGCGCAAGGTGTTAAATATGAATGACTTTTATTATCAGTAACGAATTAAGTTCATTTCATTATATGCAAATTAGGATTAAAACTTTAAAAAAGTTATACAGAATCGCAATATTAGATATTATTTAGGATTCATATCTCTTTTTAAACTTTTATGTTATACCCATTCATACTTTTCTAGTACAGCTAACCCAACAGCTAGTACCCAACCCTATGTTGTATAGTTTTTTACAAAAGTCTTATTATTATTTTAGCAACGATTTTTTTTAATACAGTTAATAATTCATATATTTATTGTACGGAATCCTCTGAGCGCGAGTATTACTCGCACTTGACCGTTTTATTATTATTTTTTTTTTCGACTGAAGGGGAAAAGTTTATCATTTTTATCCAGTAAACTAAATCATTGCTTTATTTATCCTAATTTTCATTGCATAGATTCACAAAACGAACGCGGTTGGAGTTGTGGTATAATTGTTAATAGCTGTATGGAAACACGTCCACACACGGAATAAACTTTCTGTCCTGTTATTCTGTGGACTACGCATTTAGTTACGAATTGTTTCAATCTTATTCTGGAAATATTTTTAAATGTTCATCAATAAACCACAATATACCAGTAATTCTTTGATTGCCGTTGCATTAGGAATTCATTGAATCTCTTGTATATGTATTACTATTTATATTCTTTTTGCTATGAATTTTTTATTCCACGAAGGAATTTAACATTTACGCTGTGAATGATTATAAATGGTTTCATAAAAAATGTCTCACCAGAAAAATTAACGAGTTATTTTTATTATATAAATTAAGTTTAATCAGCTATTAATTTCTAAAATGTCTGAAATATAAATCTAGCAAAGGTTGCTGTTTTTGATATGATACGCCTTCGTTGAAAAAAAAAAAGTCAGATGTGGCAATCCCAAAACTTTCTTCTATGTCATGCATAATAATATTGCAAAATTTCCTATCGCAGTGCCAAAATTAAATGACAATCTATACCCATCATGAGGACTGTAAAGGCATGAAATTCCGTGTATTTGTTCTTTAGATATATGACTATCGCTAAAATCGTGTTAATTCTGAAACATGCAGCATAGCAGTGCTACTTGTTAGGTGATTTACACCAAAACCTAATCAGAAACAACCTATCTCAACGCCTAACTAAATCTGAAGTTTCATGAAAATCCATGCATTAGTTTGTGAGATAGAGCTATTGAAGATATCGTAAAAAATTCTGCATAGCACTGCCATCTGTTGGTCGATTTACACCAAAAACTAAAAAGTACCAATTTATATTAGAGACTAACTGAATCTGCAATTTGATGAAAATTCGTACAACAGTTCTTGAGATATAGCTATTGTAATCATCGTGAATAATGCAGCATAGCAGCGCCACCAATTTATATCAGCGACTAGCTGAATCTAAAGTTTTATTAAGTTTCGTTCATGAGCTCATAGAACGCCCACAAAATTTGTGTCACATACAGACAGAGTCACAGTAAGACATTTTGTAAAAATACGTTTTTCAGGTTCTCTGATCCCTTAACCCTCTCGCTGCGCAACCCGAGATATACTCGGGCATTCATGTTTCCGTCTAATTAATACTATTTAGTTATTCCCACCAGTTATTTTTTAGCGAAAACTTTGATTTAATCAGGGCATTTTCCCCGATTACGATAGTCAAAAATTTCTGTTTTAAAGAACCGGTGATAGAGGATTAAAAATTCTGTAAAAGACGGTCATAGCGAAAAATTACTTACTCAGTTAGAGGGTTAAACGTGTAAAGCCGTCGAAAATCGGAATTGGGAATTTTTTACGAATCCAATACTTTCTTCTTGTAAAGCTAGAAGAAACTAAAAATGTAAAAGTATTACGGATGCTTTGGTTTATTATCTTATCCTTTTTAGATGACTAAAAAAATTCTGTTACCAAATTGACGGATTACACTGTAAATTAAAATGTCTGAAATTCAGATACTTAAGTGTCTGAAACGGAGTGTTCAATTTTCAGACATTTTAAAATGTCTGAATTTTTTCAGACACTTTTTGTGTCTGAATTTCAGACACTTTAAACGTCTTAATAGCATCCATTTTTTTTTCTAAGCATCATACGTAGCCATGTTTGACCACGTTGAATCGTAGAAAAATATTTGGCTGGGGTCCTGCCCCCCCCCCCCCCTACAACCTGATTTTTTTTTTTGGTGCTCCCAATTTTGGTACGCAATTTTTGTTAAGCTGATAAATTAAATCTTTTACGACATTTTACTGATTATAATCAATATTTTGAACTTCAGGAGTAGAACAAGATTAAAACAAAAAATATTTATCTAAATATTAGATTTTTAAAATTTGTTTTATTTTTAATCTTATTTTACTTTAAAAGTTCAAAATATTGATTATAATCAGTACAATTTTGGAACAGATTTAAAATATAAGCTTTACAAATATTGCACATCACATTTGTGGGCACTAAAATCGTAGGGGGGCGGGACACGGCCCTGTATTAAAATACACGCGTACATAAAAACAAACTTTGTTTGAATTACAACGTATACCACTTCGAACGAAGACATCTAAAACGCATGCGCGGGAGTGCCCCCTGGTGGTTATTGCGTCGGAAGAATCAAAACGTCTTTAATTAAGACACGTTTAAAGCAATGAAGTATCTTAACCTTCTGGCGACCAGAACGGCCTAAACGGCCGGCCAAGCAGACGACCGAAGCCGCCGGCCGAAAATGGAAAGTCATTCCTACCCCCACTTACCAGAAGGGTAGTAGCTACTCCAATCAATTTGCCAATTGTTTGGTTGTCAGGTGGTTCCTACTTTCTATTTCGATAAGAATCAGTCCTTCTTTCATGCTGACTTTCCCTAAAAGCGGTAGTTTTGCAGGGATTTTTTCAATGGAAAACTTTCATTAGCTGAATATTGTAAAGCACAACAAACTATTAAATATACGCTGATTTCTTAATTAGATGAGATTTCTAAAATTAATATAATGTGTGTATTTATTAGATTAAAAAATCTGTATGTATTTATTAGATTTTAAAAAAAAAATCTTCATGTATTTATTATATTAAAAAGTCTGTATGGATTAATATAGTTAATACATGTTTTTTAAATGTAGAAAACAATATAAATTTATTGATAAAAAAGTTTTATTTTAGGAAATTCTCTAAACGTGTAAAGAGATTTTTCCATTAAAAGAGCTTTTTTTAAACTAAAAATTGTTACAGCCATTTAACGAAAATTACGCGTTATATATATGTATATATATATATATATATATATATATATATATATATATATATATATATATATATATATATATAAAGATATTTTTTCATGAAATGAGAAATTATATCTTACGATTTAATGTTTCTTAAGTTTTTTTTAAATAATATACATGTATATATAAGTCGATGCATTTTTTTTCGTTTCTTTATCCATATTGTGAAGAATAAAAGTTGTTTTTGTAAAATGTAATATAATTTTGTAAAAAAAAAAAAAAAAAAAAAAAAAAATGTAATGAAAGATGAAATTAAGAAATTTGAACAACTTGTTTTGTTTGCAAAACCTAATAAAATGAAAATAATTAATGAAGAGTGTGGTTTTATAGAACTGAATTTTTGTGAATCGAGCTATTTTATAAAAAAGGAATTTTGTGAGGAAACTATTTTATTAAAAGTAATTTTGTGATGGGCTTTATTACTATTACTATTATTATTATTCTTTCTTTCTTTCTTTTTTTTTTTTTTTTTTTTTTTTTTTTGTATGCGTGTGAAGGGTCTGTAAAGAGGCCCCAAAATTTACCTGAATCGACACCTGATATATATATAGATAAATAATAATTAATTTTTAAATAAGGCAAAAATTATTCATTATAATTTATGCCATTTTAAGAAAAAGAAAGGCCTTTTGCCTCGAGAATAATAATTTTTATTATCTGTGTTTATGCATAGCTTTAACATGCTTGCATTAATTCTAAAAACATATGTTTTTAACTTCAGGAAGATGAAGATGATTATTATTAGTGATTCTTATTTTGATTAAGAATATTTGTCGTTTAAATATTATCTTAAACAACACTTCTTTAACTGCTAAAATAACTGTTTTTATAGACTGCAATAACTTTTCAGTAAATTTTACAATGCCGCGCAAACTTTCTTATAAAAACTATTACTGTTTCTTATAAAATTATGTGACCATTCATTGAAATTATGTGGCTTTAATATATTCTTGCATTAAGATACTTAAAATATATTAGCGTTTTATACTGAGAGCTTTTTTAGATGCAAGTAGACGTCATAAAAAGTGGGGGGGGGGGGGTTATATACCATTTAATCTTGATGTAAGCAAGTAAAAAGGTTTTTTTTTTTTTTTTTTTTTTTTTTTCTTTGTAAAATCATGAATATTTTGCACTGTATCAGAATTTCGACACTTTATTATAATGCCTGATAAATTTATTACAATGCGTAAACTATTTTATGGTGTTCAAGACTGCAGAAATATTTACCAGGAAAATAAATATGTTATAATAACTGTTATTGCAAAAAAAAAAAAAAAAAAAAAAAACTAATTGTGTAAAATCTATAATTTATTTACATAAATTATAGATTTTACACAATTAGGTTTTTTTATAAATTAGTGCTAAATTAGTGCAATCATGTAAATAAGTATTTATAAACGAAAAACACACAGGAATAAATAGAAGTAAGACAAATGTACAATAAATAAGTGAGTCTACCATATTCAAATTGCATCTGTGCATGTGAATACATGAAAATAACTCTAAAAAATAACAAAAGTGTAATTTCTTTTGTTATCTTATAATGATAATAAAAGAAAAAGAAAAAAATTACGTTCAACAAAGCTGATGTTTCTGTCAAATCTACAAAGTCCAGTTTATATGTAAAATTATGTAAAAATTATTATTTAAATGCGTTTTAATCAATAGTGTTTTTCATTTAGCAATAAATTTATCAAATCTTCAATTGCTCACTGATGACCATCTTCCTGCAGTTGTATCTCTAAAATAGTTTCGAAATTTTTATTTCGATAAAAATTTCTTTCAGAAGTCTTGCTTTTATAAGTAAAAAGGAAAACGTTTTTCAAACTACTATCATCTGAATAAGAATATCTGCTAAATTTTTCCATCTAATACTAAATAAAATAGTTAGTAATAATAGAAAAATAGTTTAGGTTTTGTTTGTACAAATTTTTATTCAATAAATACATATTACAAAATTTATATATGCTTATTATTCAAAATAAACAACTTTCATTTTATAAATAATATGGAACAATATGTATGAAGTTGCATTAAAAGAATTCATGTATATCCTATACCACTTCCTGAAAATATCTAAAACTAGAGGTAAAATGTAATATAAGCATAAACATCTAATTGCAGTGTTTTTCAATAGCGCGGTACTGAAGGTTTTTTTTTTTTCCCTCAACACATTCATTTCTTATAGCATTGAGCCAAAGGAATAGGATTGTCTGTAGCTTTGTTATAAAAGTCTGAGAAGAAGCGACATTGTTTTTACTTAACTGTTTTCTACAAGCTGACTTTGAAATTTGAAACTTATCTTACTTTATCACGAAAACAGCTGTCAGGTGTCATGATAGTGGTGGATGCGGCCTTGGGAACTGAAAAATATCCATGTACATGGCAAAAAGATAACAGAAGATCCCCAACGTTCTTGATAATATCATTCAATTTTCTGTAATCAGGTACTGTTTTTGAAACATAAAAAATTACCTTCTTTTCGATCGTTCTGGATCTGGATGTGAGTAAGCGATATCTTATGGAGCAGACTCCCCTTGTATAACAGATAAATAAATCCAAATAAATTTTATAAAAGTTAGTTCGATCACATTCTACATTTTGTTTACAGATGAAGTATATCAATAAAGAAACATCAATTTATTTTTAAAATGTAATATTGTTAATTTTTCATAAAATGTTCATGCAAAAATCTATATATATAAAAGAAAGTCTGAATTTCGTATTAATCAACGCGCAGCCCAAACTACTGAACCTAATGTCTTGAAATTTGGGGTAAAAATTCTTCTTATGACATTGAGTGCCGCTAAGAAACGATTTTCTAAAATTCCACCCCTAAGGGGGGTAAAAAATCGAACGAACTTTAAAAAAATTCCTTAAAAATCTGATTTTATAGCTATTTTTCAACTGATAACATATTTTGGTGTATTTTTGTATGCTGAATCGAATGGTACTAACTAAATTCTTTTAAGCTCAATAGTTTCCGAGATATTTCATATATTTCTAATTTGGCGATCTCTTTGGGGCCAAAACCTCGAAATACCTAACATTATGTGATAATTCATCCATATTCATTCATCTTATACATCCGCTACTGTAGCAACGGAAGGAATTCAAATTAAATCTTTTTGTTAAAACTTTTGGTTACAGATTGAACCGGCTATATGAGTTTGAAAAAAAATAAATAAATACAAAAGCCTTGAAAAAAAGAAGAAAAAATATTGAATTTATTTAAAATACAAGGAAGTGATCCACTTAGAAATTAACATTATAAAACGAAAATATTTAAAAAATGAAAGCAATGTTTGTACGACTTTAAAAATTTTGTGGTACTTACATCCGGGCCATGTCAGATACAACTGCGCCAAGCATGGCAATTACATTAATTACAGCAACCCTTATTTTTTGTCCATTTGATAGTTTATTTAGTATAGTTTTAAATTAATTTTATTATTGTAATTTTTATTTATTATAGTTTATAGTATGTAGTTTTATGTTATATATTTTATTTATGTATTTACTTAAAACAATTTGCCATTTTTAACAAGGTTATGTATTTAAGAATGTTAAATTACTTTTTTGAACGTAACTGGCAAACGATAAACAAGATTGGCTATTGTCAACCATTTTTGGCGATCTATCTCATGGTCCGAATAATGCGTAAGTATTACTTTTTTTAATGGAAGAAATTGGAATTGAAATAATACATCGCGATTTATCACTTGCTCCTGGATAAGAAGAAAAAATGGGTACTTTTATGTCAGCCGTATCCGTATGTAAATATCGCCATTAGCATTTTTAAAATTGCCAATATCAGTAGTTACATTTCGCGTATGTAAATTAAAAACAATTCTTTGTTTTAAGTTATGGCATTATTTCCTATTGTTTTACTTTTCATCTTTTTCAATGATATTAGTGTAAAGCATGTATTATAAATGAAATGAGTGAAATGTTTTTATTTTGAATGAAAATAATAAAATAAGAATAAGATATGGAAACAGTCTTTGTTGATTTATTACTTGCGCCCGGCTAACATAAAAGTGTCACAAAAGCCATATATTCACCTTTCTTTGGGTAGTTGATCATGGAATTTCTGGTTAATCTTCCGTAATCGGATACTTCTTCAATCGGTGTATTAATTACAATGTTGAAAGCATCGTTTATGTATGAAGCGAAAACTTCATGATGAATTCTATTACAGAAAATCGTATCATCATCATCTACTACACATTTCAAACGGAAATTTGCATTTTATTCCTATTCTTTATAATATTTTGATAGGATATGCCACTATTAGTTAGGTAATGTTTTTGGAACATTTTTTTTTTTTTTCACATGGTGTTCTACGTTGCCTACGTTGCTTAGTTTTAGTTATAGAGCTATTGGAAAAGCTTTCCAGAAAGGTGAACGCAATTATGAAAGATACATCTACTGTAATTATATAAAAGATGCAAATTTACTTTTCCTTCCACCCGTTTATAATTTGAGTTTTGCTGGATGTATTTTGATGGGACGTACACTGTTAGTTAGATTATTTTTTGTGGATGGTTGGTACTTCTTGCATGGATGGTACTTCTCTGTAGCGAAGTTTTCTTCTGGGTTATTGTTTTTCTGAAGCACAAACTTGGCAACAAATCAGATTGCAGAAAATTAGATTGCAAGAGAAAGTTCCAAAACTAGGTGAACCCGAATGTGAAAGATTACCTTTTATTTAAAGTTCTACTGAACGTATTTTGGTTAGAGTTGCATAGTTAGGTAATATTAGGGATTGTTGCAATATTTGAAATGTCATTCTACATTGTTAGTTATGGAACTATGAGGAAAGTTCTCAGTGGTGTAGTTGAAAAAAAAAATAGGATAAAATCTACAGGCAGAGAATATATATTAGAGAGTATATATGTTATAGCTATGGAGTGCAGAGTTTCTAAAAAACACCAGAAGGTCTACGGCGTATAGTCTATGCTACATTCCTAAAAATTCTACAATCACGTTAACTTGATTATGAAAGATATATTTAACTATCAACTTCAAATATAAAATAAAAAGGACAATTTCGGTCCGACCGCTTATAACTTGAGTTCTTTTCAATGGATTTTGAGAAGATTTGCATTGTTAGATAAATATTCAAGAAAGTGTTTCATATATAACACATATTATTCTACGTTGCTCAGGTATAGAATTATGTGCGAAAGTTCTTTAATCAGTGAACCCTATTTTGAAATATTAGCCTTTTTAAAAGGTTCTACTGAGTTAATTAGCACTGTTGTTAGATAATTTTTCAGGAAAGATTTTAGTATATAACACATATTGTTCTACATTGCTTTGCTATAGAATTATGGCTGAATGTTGTATTATCTGGTGAACCCGATTATGAAAAATTAGTCTTATTAGAAGGTTTTACTGAACGGATTTTGATGAGATTTGAATTTTTTAATTTTCAAGGATGATTTTAATATGCTACATATTATTCTTCCGTTCTTTTTTTATATTGAATTATAAATAATCAACTAAAAGATTTGCTTCATAACAGTCCAAATTTTGTCTGAGACATTAGAAGATATAAAACTGTAATGGCGTTCACATTGTTTTCAGCAACGCGGATGATCATTAGAGATAAATGTATTTATTGCTATAAAATACAAGATCAAATACACCGATATATTTCGTTTGATTAAAGTTTCTCTTGGAGAAACCGACCAGTGTAGCGGGTGAAGGCTTCTATTACTATATGTAAAGCGTAAATTCCTATTTCATTCCGATTGATTATAACTCAGATTCTACTGAACATAATTTTGCAGAACATACACTATTAGATAGTAAATTTGGTTTATAAATAGTTTAATCTAAAAACCATCGTTCCAAGTTACTTAGTAATAGTTACGGGAGTTCTAAAATTAGGTGAACTCGATTAGGAAAGATTTTAAGTTTTACTGAACGGATTTTAATGATAGTTGCACAGTTAGTTAGATAATATTTCAGGGATTTTTTCAATATTTATCATATCTTTCAAAATTGTTTAGTTACGAAGCTATGCGGAAAAAGTTCTTTGTGGTATAGTAAAGAAAATTGGAGGATAATACGCTACAGACAAAGGATGTATACTAGAATGCTTTTGGTGGAATGGTTATGGAAGTTGTGCAGAGTTTCTTTAAAAATCCAGAAATGATGCGACGTATACCTACCCCTACATACCTGAGAGTTCTATATAATCAGGTTAACGCGATTATGATAGCTATATTTAACTATCTCAATGTATATAAAATGCAAAGAGAAATTTCATTCCGGCCACTTTTACATTTACTTCTACTGAATTGATTTTGATGGTGCTTATATTGTTAGTTAGATAATTTACTGAAAAGATGTTAGTATAAAATATAATGTTCTACGTTGCTTAATTAAATAATTATGGGTAAAGATCTAAATCAGATGAACCCAATTTCGAAAGATTGGCTTTCTTTTAAGGTTCCGCTGAATGAATTTTCACGGGATTTAAACTGTTAATTAGATTATTTTTATGAAATGTTTCGGTACATTTTCCAGTTTAAAAGATCCTGATAAGTGGATTTCGATGGAACTTGCTCGGTTAGTTAATTTTTCAGTGAATGTTTTAGTATAAAGCACATATCATTCGCTTTGTGTTGCTTGGTCGTCAGGTTGCTTGATTATAGAATTAAGGCTGAATGTTCTAGAAGCAGGCGAACGAAATTATGAACGATTAGCCTTTTCAGTATGTCCAATTAACAGATTCTGATGAGATTTGCATTGATAATTTTTCATGAATCCTTTTACTATATTACATATTGTTCTATCGTTCTTCACCGAATACTACACTAAATGATCAACGAAAGAAGTTGGCCTTTAACAGCCTAAATTTTGTATGGCTCAAACGATATAATAGCGTAATAACGTTCACATTGTTTTCACCAATTAGATTGGGCATTCCAGGTAAATGTCCATATTGCTTTAAAACGCATGATCAAATTCACAGATATATTTCGTTTGATTCAAGGTTTCTTTAAAAAAAAAACTGACCAGCGTAGCGGGCGTTAGGCTGCTAGTATTATATAAATTGTTCGACAATTTATAAATTCGAATTCTCTTAAAAGTTATCAATTTTGAAATTATTCATTCATAAAATTTAAGAAAAATGAAAAAAATGTTTTTTTTTTCCTTTTTTTTAGTGAATCACTATTCAAACAAAATGTAAGCCGTGTGACATTTTTTCCCACGCTTTGTAAGGAGAAAGGCTCGAAGCGAAGTACCTATTTGTTTTCACTTTCTTCTCTTTTATCAAAAATCTTTTTGAAGACGGCCGATTGGACCCCATGCAGTGCGCATCACAGAAGGGAATTCCTTAGTTTTTCTCGAATACGGTGATCTTGCAGTACTCGTTACAAGGACGAATCCAATTTTCTATTAAAAAAGAGCGGGGGGGGGGGGGGGGTCATGTCTATTTGTCGGAAAGTGAGCGGCTCATAACTATAATATAAATTCTTATAGCTTATGTTTGCTACAATTCTAAATTCTCTGTTTCATGACACATAACAAAGTTATATTTTCATTCGTAAATGCATAAAATTTTCAGGTATATTCGTAAATTAATAACATTTGGAGATATATTCGTAAATTAATAACATTTGGAGATATATTCGTAAATGTATAAAATTCATAAGTTATATTCAGATACTAAGAAATCGAATAAAGTTTCAAGATTGCAAGATCTTTCAGATAAGTTTAAAAAAAGCTAGCTGTTTTGTTTGATTTTTGCGACTCTACAGTCACGAAAAGATTATTAAAAGAGAGCAATTAGTTATAATTGAAGCTGCATAAAATATATAAAAAAAGTGAAAAACGCTGATCGATTGCTGATGATTAAAGAACGAGTTTTATATATTTCCATTTTAATTACATTCTGTGCGTCAGAAAAATTTGCGGTGTTGGGCAAGATTGTCTTTAAACTAACTTCACATAATTTTTTTAATGTATTTTTGTATGTTTCTTCGTTTAGATGGGCGTTATGATACTCCATGACACCCATGGATGTGCGCTTGACTGGTTAACAAAAATTTTCTCGCAAAACCAGAAATAATGTTTATCGTTTAATCTGTTAATTTTCTGCCAAAGTCAAATACAAACTTAAACGCATTATAATACTTGTATAATATTATAATATAACAGTTATGCTGCGTCAACATGTCATACGGTTAAAAATCTCAAGTCTTTCATAAATTTATTTGAAAAAAAAAAAAAAAATATCAGAAATATGTTTCTTTTTTTTTTTTCTTTTTTCTTTCTTTTTTTTTTTTTTGAATTTATAAATTGATAACTAAAGTAGATATGTGTGAGCTGCTACGTGAATACTGTCAATGTGTTTAAATAAATGCATTACAGAAGCTAAAGGTTAGACGTTATTTTTAATAAATGTTACTGCAATTCTTTTTCAAAAGAAAAAAAAAATTTTTTGATAATTTGGAAGGAATGAGAATATATATATATATATTTGTAATATTACGCACACAAAAACCCCAATGAAGCATTATTTTTTCTATTAGAAGAAATCAGTCATTCATATAAAAATAGGCTTGCTTTATTTTTTTTCTTTTTGCATCCTTCTAACTAATATGAATAACAAAATTAAAAAAAACTGTATACTGAAATATAAGTCTGAGACAAATGCCTACTTTAAATGAAGCTGTTGTTAAGCTGAATCTTTGACGTGAAAGCATATCCATGGATAAAACATAGACTATTATTAGATGAATTTTTAATTTTCTTTTAATTGTTTCACCACTACCATTTTGAAATAAAAGACAATAATTTTAAACTCTTGCATTTGACAATTTAATGATTACAAAGATATTACTATTGTTTTCTGGATTATGATTTTTTAAAAAAGAGTTTCCTCTACAAGAAAATACAAAACTTCTTTTAATAAGTGCAAGGTGTGTATTTCACAATAATTTTGAGAAATTTGGAATGTTTTTATTTTTTTAAATGCAGTTTAAATTACTTAACCCTAAAAATCTCATCGTTAAAAAAATTTCCTCTCATCTTATCAGAGTTTATCTTATAAGGGAATTATTTACCTAATGACACAATAAAATTTATTTGACTTTTTAATCCTATGACGACATTGAATTACAAAACAGAATTAACCAGCCACTATGTGATAACATATTCTAACTTTTTTTTTCATAATAATAAATAAAATAAATAAATAATACAAGGATGTTTAAGAAATCTGTCTTTAAAATATGTCGGAAATACATTCTAAAGATTTAAACTGCTTGAAAAAAAAAAAAAAAAAATCAAGAAAATTAAATTAAAACAGCATTCGGAGCTTTTAAGGAGCAACTGGATATCATAAGGCTAAGTTAAGGCGAAAAAGTGCTCCTTCTGTAACTACAATTATCACCCTTTCTTCTGCAACCGTTTGTGGTTAATAACAAAATGGCATTTAAAAGGAAGACTTTTGTCTTCCTTTGATATTTTAGTATACCTGAAAATTGAAAACAGTTGAATTTTACGTCTACTTGGCATGCTAATAAGACTAAGGAATGCGGGGCACAAAATTCTGTTTCTTTATGTGTAGATGGGGCATTCTCACAATCTTTTGACTTTCGGGGGAAAACAAATCTGATGAAATTAAACTTCCTTAAATAACATTTTAATCAGATAGACGAATGCCTTAATGATTCAAAATAAAGAAAAAATGGTCAGCAGTGAAAAATATTTTATTTAACTGAAGTTTAAGTTAAACTTGCGAGTTTAATTTTCCTTACCATTTTACCACTATAACGTTTTATTTTCTTCTAAATTTTTACTTATAATGAATTTGCATAGTACCCACAGGACATTCAAATAAGAAATAATAAAAATGTAGTAGTACTTTTAATTGCAGAATTTTTGCATAACATTGTCTTAAAGGGGTGTTAAAGAAGGGACGGTAAGGTAAAAAAAGGGGACGGTATAGGAAAAAAGGGACGAAATGTGAAAAAAGGGAACGATAAGGATGGAACGGTAAGGGAAATTGCCACCTATTTTTAGACAAATCATGTTAAAACTAAGTGATAGCCACAATGTTCATTGATGTTTAGAAACAGTTGTTAACATTGGATTAAATTATTTTTTTTTATTATTTATTTACCTCGAAAAGTGCAGGAATAAACCTTGCGGACGGTAAGACTACCAATAAAGCCACTATCTTGAAATTGATATTTAAATGTTGGTTTAAATTCTGCAGTAAATTTCCTATCAAATAATTTTAGACATTCTTTCTCTATCGTACTTCTGCATGAGAAAAACTTGAAAAAAAGTATGTGGCTGCATCTGAAGTGATTTTCTGTATAAGTTTAGCAAGAGGGACGATAAGGATGAAAAACCCAGGGACAGAGTTCAAAAAATAATATCAACCGTAAAAATGTGTGCAGGTTAATTTTTTGTTACATATTCATATAAAACAATTATCCCAGTTTCGGAAAAAAGTTACATTGAATTACTTTTATTGAAACAATTTTATACAGACAGCTCCAAACTTAAAAATCAGCATTAGGGACATAGGACGGTATAGGAGTTTTCCTGGTATTTGGACCTCCAACATCGTCCAAAACTTATATATCTCGCTAATATTGTTATGCATCATGCAATGGGATGTTCTCCAGTATATGAAATAAAAAAAAAAGTGTATTAAAATAAAAATTATTATTCAGGGACATGAAAGTCAAAAGATTGTGAGAATGCACCTGATATTTTTGAATATCTTTTTTTTTTCCTTTTTTTTTTTTGTGTGTGTGTGTGTGAAATATGTGTTTATGTAAGGAATTTATTGCATGTAAAAAATACTGAAAACTTTAAAACATTAAAAAATTTTAAATTTAAGAATTTAAACATGCTTAATTTTTTTTATATATAGCTCTTGAACCACTTGCCTGATTTGCATAATTTTTGCCCTATTGCATACAGATAATGTGTAGTTTTTACTTGTGGTCAGAAGTCTTAAAAATAATACTTATAAAGTTCATAATAAATTTTAAAGTGAAAAAAAATAAAGTTTTTTTCACGCGTAACTTTTGCATAAATTAGCATATTTTCGCAATTCTCACTCAAAATAATAAATCCTGAAGACAATTTATTAGAAATATAATACAGAAACTCTATTGAAAATTTCATACAAATACTTTATAAGACATTTTAGATATATGTTTCAAAGTTGGCAAATCATGAAAAAATTCATTCTGAGATACATGAAGTTAAAGGTTCCTTCAGATGACGGTTCGCGCTGCATCACAAGATAAAAAACAAAAACAAAATTAAGCAAAGCTTTTATATGAGATAAGAGATACAATGAAGTTATATTTTTAATGTCTTAACAATAATAAAGTGTTTAAATTTATTAAAATTCTTGATTTAAAAAATGCCTTTAAAGAAATATTTTCCTTAATTTGTCATTTTTTAATCATGTGTATCATCCGGATTCAATAATTTAAACATCAAAATAATTTGATCTCACCATCTCACACATTTCAAAATCATCTTTGCAGTGTATATGTTTTTGGATTGAAGAGCCAAAAAATATTTGAACCATGCACTTTTTCACATAAAATTGTTTTTGTGTGAATTACACCTTACAAAATTAAACGCTGAAAACATAATTTTATGTATAAATTAATATAACATAAATGATATGCTAAATAATCATAAATAATCATGCGTAATAAAGCACTAATAATGGGCTAAATAGTCATAAATAATCATGTTTAATATAGCATCATTAAGCATACATATAGTATAATCTGAGTTTAGGTATGTATTTCCTATAGATGCACTCCTTTATACCTTGATTGGGAAAATAGCATGAATTGTGATTCTAAACAAACATTATTTATTTGCAAGAGAACAGCTATCTCAAAATAGCTCTACAGATTTAAAAAGTTATTTTCAACATTACATATGAGTTCAAAAATTTTATTAATGATATTTTCTTAATAAACTGAAATGGTTGCAACAGTTTCATTTTATTTTTTAAGGGCGAGAGGAAATAATAATGATTATTAAATATTTATTCATGCCATTTTGTGAGGGAAAAAAAAGGAAACGTACTTTTAATATGAATATAATGCTAATTAATCGTCGTAAAAGCGCATACTTACTCGAATAAAATTTTCATGATTTTTAAAACAAAGCGTACTTGGTAATAGAGAAATATTATTTTACAAATGCGACCAATTAATAAAGATACAAAATATATTAAATCGGCTCAAAAATTAGTGAGTGAATTTCTAAAAGGCAAAAACTTTCGCGAATGAAAATAGCATTATTAAAAATGTGCATTTTTATTGCGAAAACTGCAAAGTAAATGTATCAATTGTAAAGATTGCAAGGTAAATTTCGCAATTTTTGTCTAAATTACATTCAGTGCAATACGATTCCATGTTTAAAATTAATATTATAAATATTTTCTAAATGTAGAAAGAAATAAAATTTATTTCCAATTTTCATTCATTTCTTTCTTTCTTTTTTTACATTTTCTTTCTTTTTTTTTTTTTTACATTGGTTTCATGCAGCCTAAATTTAACACATCTAATTGCCATGTAGCAAGTTGTCATTATTTTTGATGAACAAAAACACTTCTTTTTAAAATAATCGAAAGGAATTTGTCACAGACAATACAATTTTAGATGTTTTTATCATTTATTTAAATTTATCATTTAATTACTTGAGCACTGCTGAGAAGGGTCAGACTATAGCATCATCAATTAACTATTACTTCCTTTGATAACCGTGATGGATATTTTTTCCCTTTGCCCACAACCCCGATAAAAAATCCTGTCGCATTTTCCCTCTCAACACAGGCGGTGAACTTCTGAACAGAAATCCCACCCACTGATTTACGCTAGACAGATGAGATGGGGGCGAAATTTTCGAAGGCTGTGGGCCGTTTCCCTGGTCTTTTGAGGCATAAGGGAAGTTTGCTCTCTGGTCTTTAGAGAGTTAAAATAAGACGTTTGCGGATATTTTAGACATTATTCTCAGTTCGTTTACACCATGGTCATAGTAAGACACTTATGCATCTTAAATTAAGACATCTATAATGTCTTAATTTCCAGATTAAGACACTTAAATGTCTAAAATTCTTTTTCAGTCACATATGTGTCTAAATTTAAGACGCTTCTATTTGCAGTGTAAGAGCTTACACTAGTCACTCAAAAAGACCCGGATGATAATGTTAAACCTATGGGGATGTTATTTTCAAATATTTCGCTTGAATTTTGACATTTTCAAATGACTATTTTTTGAATAGGATAGCTGAGGACGATCTATAACAAGGTTAGTTTTTACTTTTTTGATTTTGGTTTCAAATTTGTTTTTTTAAATTACTTTTATTTTTAGAACCGGTTTGAATCGGTTCTGAAATTGAAACTAGCCTAATATAAAAAATATATATATAACCAAAATCGATAAAGTAAAAACTAGCCCGGTTGTAGATCGTCCTCAGCTATCCTATACAAAATAATCATTCAAAAATATTAAAATCCAAGCGAGAAATTTGAAAATAACGCCCCCATAGACTTTACATTAGCATTTTGCTTTTTTGCCGTGACTGAAGTGGGCTCTTAATGCCTCTTCGTTATTAACGTACAAGCAGATTAACAAAGCAAATAGTTTTATTTCATTTGTCAGAACCGATTTGTAATTTTCAAATTAAAAAGTTATTAATGAACATAACTACTTTACATTTATAGATAAAATCACAATAACCGTCACATTCTGTTCAGATTATCAACAATTTTGAACATAGAAATATACTTTTATATTTCCTGTTCGTCTGTTTAACTGTACTCTTTCCAATTTTCGCAGCATGTACACACGAAAGAATACTGATACCTTACGATCAATGGGTGGTAAACATAAAAAATACAATATGAACTTTAATAAGCTCACTAATTTGCTTAAAAGGAGAGTAAATTAATAGAAGAGATGTTACAAGTTAAAAATATACATTTTATATAATACTTTCGTGCTTTCCCAAGCCCTTCATCAGAGAATGTTTAATAACTGATTGCTGTTTATTTATAGAAATACGTCATACATTTTGAAATGAGAGAGCCAATAAATTGCACCAATAAATGTAATTCTTATTAAGTATTCTCTGATCAAGTGCTTGGGAAAACCCGAAAGTACAAAGAAGTTTTAAATAAAATGTATATTTTTTATTTGTAACACCTCTTCTAATATTTTAGTTGCTTTTTAAGTAAACCAGTGAGCTTTTAAAAGTTCATATTGTAAATTTGTATAATAATCTCTTAACTGACGAAATAATGCTACTTTTATACCAGAAATAAAATACACTTTCACTTAAAAAAGAATTATATTTTAGAATATTAAATGCATGGTCTCTGAATTGAGTCTTTTTTTTTTATGGTGCTTCCTTTGGTAGCTTTTTCGCCTGTCCTGGACATATATGTGGATCATATGGAACATTTTTTTCCCCTACTAGTTATACTAACAATTTTTTCCTATTAAAAATTGTCTATCTTTTTAGCTTTTACTCTCTATTTTCCGTGGCTACTAGCCGCGTTTAAACGCTCTTTTTTCTAAGGCTCCCATTGCATTGTAACACGATTTACTCTTAGCCTGGATGTAAAGTTGCCAAGCAACTAGGGAATCCATACACCAGCTTTATTGCTCCATTGTTCCACTTATTAAACGATATATACAAGGAGATACTATTTACATAATTATTTATGCACCTTAATATTTTCTTCGTCACACATCTATCTCACTTTTTAACACGTCTCTCTCGAACATTCTTCAGTGTACCTCCTCATTCACCGCCAAAACACTCGAATGTTCTTTTCCTATTCCACTCACTTCAGTTTCTGCTCGCAGAGCGTCTGTCGTACCGACAGTTAGCTGTACTGCATGCGTTGTCGTACCGCATGCGTTGTCGTACCGCATGCGTTACCGCTGGTCGCTAGAGTCTCTTTAAGGCGGAGTTGCGATCTCCACTCCTGGCAGCGCTTTATAAGCTAACGCTGTGGCCCCTTGCAAGATGCAATCACACATGCATTTTATGTTTGAATCAAGGAGAAATATTGCGTTTCGTCTTATGATTTTGGGTGGTAAGTCTTTTAAGAGCTTTCGTCTTTAATAACGTTATACGTTATAAATTTTTTGGGTAAGATACGTAGATGGTAGGGATGGGCATTATTTAACGTATTAGGATAAAAAACACTGTTACTATGTTGGAACCTAATATTCCATTAATATGTTACCGAAAAGACCCTGTTAATTAAATAACATATGGTTTTAAATGGCAGCGTCTTCATTCATTTGCCTTATTCAAGAATTCAATTTCGTGTCTCTAAAATAGAACAACATTCACTAAAAACGTCCTCAATCGTTTCTTTTGAGACGTGCGCATCTTCACTCTCTAGTTATAGGTGACTCTGTTAGATGTGCGGTGCTAAAAAATTATTTTACATTTCATCAATCCCCAATGCATGAATAGTAACAACTTGCACCACTAATTAAACGCTTTTCCGGCTTCGTGCCTGGTGCTAGGTCACCACCATCACTTTCTCCGATTCTGACTGTGCAAAGCAGAGCATAAACGAAACATTGAAACAAATAGTAGATCATAAAAACGTCTGAAATTGGTAAGAAAAAAGCTCATGCTTGGCATGTTTTGTACGCATAAATCGTATATATATATATTAATATATATTTTAAATGTTTTCATTTAGCATTTCCTTAACAAAAAGCTAAGTTTGACTTTCTAAAACCCAGCACAGTTTTGTCTAACCTTTGACCTAACCAGTCTTTTTCCAACTAAAAATACACTTTCGTGCTTTTTTTTTCTTGTTTTGCTTCTAATTTTCAATGAGTAAATTAAAAAAATAATATACCTATGAATTATGTTGCCAAATATATAGCTCAGTTAGACATCAGAAATGAGGAATAGGAATTACAATGAATTTCTTTGAACATGGAGTTGCAAAAATTCAGGGATTTTTTTTTTTTTAAGATAGCACAACAACACCCCTGTTCAATATTCCATATTAAAATTGAACAATTTTACATAATTTAAAAGCATCGATTTTTACCCCCCTCCCCCCCCCCCCCCAAAAAAAAAACCCCAGTAAATCTCAAGTTTAAAATCATTAAATTTATAAAAAGTATCTTTTTGAAACGTTTAAGTAAAATTCATTTATTTATAAATTTATGTCTTAAAAATTTTAATTCTCGATTTTGGATAGAAAGTCCATTTCAAAAATTACGAAACACTATTTGACTGCATCCAAATAAAATGCAGGAATTTATAATTTTTTTAATTGATTACTGCGTTTAAAACGTGTACATTAGATTGATTTCAATTGAAAACAGCAATGGAAAACTAACCGCAAATAATTCCTCAATTCATTCGGAAAATTTTTCATTACGCTATCAGTAAATCTAGTTCTTAACGTATAAAATGATCTATTATCGTTTAATAAGCATCTGAATAAATAGAGATACTAGAACACATTTGCAATTATCTCTTAAAATTTTCTGCGGTCAATATAGCATTTGCTTATTTTGAAACATTTGTTACCAAAGTGTTTTAGGTTAAAAAAATACGCTAAAGGATAATTTTGTCTCAGTGAAATGAATGAAAGAATGCTTTGCACATCGAGTAATTATTGTGAGGAAGTAATCGGAAAGGATTTAATCTGTGTTGATATTTTGAATGACAGATATTTATGGACAGTTTCTTTGAATATTTAAAAGGGTTATTACTACGTACTCATGGAGGGGTTTTTTTTGGGGGGGGGGGGATTCTTGCACTATAAATTTCGCTTTTTGGCCAAGTATTTTCAATATTTTTGTTTTATCATTGCGTTTAATGGGAGCCGGAAAACATTTAATTTCTGTGATTTTATTTCGCTGAAAAAAAAGAAACAAAATAGCCTCCTATAATTTGTGAGAAAACTTAATTTTAGTAGAGTTATAATTAATTTGAAAAACATATTTGTACGTACGAAATTTGTTTGGACGAATTTCATTTGATTAAAAGTATATAAATATTATTTTTGTGTTCTTGTGAAATTAGCTTTGAATATGCGTTGACAGATATGTCTGCTATGAAGTCGGGGATCAAATTTCTCTTTTTTAGTACTTTCCACCGTAGTTGAAAAGTGTTTATGAATTCGGTTTCTTTGTCCATCTGTCTGTCCTTGCTCTAACTCGTGTAAATATTGTCCGATTGCCATGATATATGTTATTTTTGGGCTTTAGTATGGCTTGTTCGGTATTGAAAAGGAAATGTGTAGCATTTTTGGTTCATTTACAGAGCCATTCAAAAGAATTCCGTTACATTACGGTATATGGGGGGAAATCGCTTGCCGTGTTTTTTAATGATATTACAGTATTTAAAACACATTTAAATTGATATACATCACTGAGGTGTACTGCAAGGTTCTTACTATAGAATATGGTGTGCATAGAACTTATCGTTTGTTTACAGGAACACACAAAATTATTTCGATATAGAAGAAAATGAGCAATAATTGAACTATTGAAGCCTACGCATAATAATTGCTGGAAGTGCGTTTTCATTTTGAAATTTAACTATTTTTTTAAATATTACTTGGTGTGTATAAATTCTAGATCATATACAAGGTCGAACAAAAGTTCTCAACATCATTCGTCTATTAGCTGAAATTGCCGAGCGGAAATTTTTAACTGTGCTATGCGTTTAACTGTACTGACATTTAGCATATTATGTAGTATGCATGCATATCTGTATATCATATACAGGGCTGCAAAAATATCGTATATTTTAACGACTATTCATGGTAATGGCACAAATCGTGTTTTCAAATGCATTCTGCATTTTCCAAATTGTTCATTAAGACGTCATCTTCCACCTTTGTAAATTGTGAAAATTTTTTATAGTGTTCTGAATGTGTTGGAAAGTGTTTCATAATCTAAGCCATATGCAATTTTTTTTTAGAAATCGTGTTTTTAAAACTGTGTTTAATATTATACAGTGTGTGTTTCTTATCGTTTACTAATAACTAATTTCTCAGCCGTTAGCTTTAGAGGCATAGCCAGTTTAAAAAATGTTTCAAATTTTGTTTTGCATCCCATAAAAATTGATTTACATTACAACAATTACTTTTTTAATAGGTAAGGAATTACAAATTTTATACATATGCCTGCATCCTATAAGTTTTATTTACAAGAAGTTTTTCCGTGTTTTAACAAGTAAAACAGCAAAAATTTATTATTGTATGATCAAAACTTACTGAGTTATGATACTTGGAATTTTATGAAGTTTCAATGTTTTAATCACCATAAATGGAAAAACATGTTTTTAGTGTCAGAAAACGCGAAAAATGCATGAAATGCAAAGTATTATAACTAGGTAAGTTTTTGTCTTGCAAAAATTAAGTTTTTAGCCACAAACTGATTCTGATTCATCTGAATATAAAACAGCATTTATAATTACGTCAAAAAATTACTTCAGACATTTTTTTGAAAGGCCTTCTAATTAAAACAACCGTCGGCCGGATATACAGCGATTAGTTACATGTTATAAAAATAACAGGTTGTTGGAACCTGTTATCTGTACAAGTGTGGAACGATGTAGCCTGTTAACCAAAAGTAACTATATTTCAACATCTCTAGTAGATGGTGTTTTCATCTGTTGGGCACATGGAATGCAAGCTTTGAAAGAATTTCTTGAGGAAGTTAATAAACTGGATTCACATATAAAATTTACAATGGAAACGGAAATTGAGGCGAGGCTACCTTTCCTAGATGTTGATGTCTTAAGAGTAGATCAAAGTCTTTCATTTAACGTTTACATAAAACCAATCAAATCAAACACTGTCATTCCATTTCAATCTGATCATCCGTTTAACTACAAGATTTGTGCTTTCTCTTCATTTATTAAACGCGCTTTTCTGATATGCTCAGGTATATCCCTCCAAACAGAACTTAGTTTTATTAAAAAATTCGCAGCTGAACATGACTTTCCTGCAAAATTTATTGATAAAATTATTGTTAAGCATATTACACCGCCCCCCCCCCCCTCTGAAAATTCAAGACAATTCTAAATCCAAAGTTATCTACAGAAAATTTGGTTATGTCACAGGTATTTACGAAAGGTTGAAAAAGTACTTCAGACTGTTTAATATTCACCTTATAGCAATTCCCAGACCTAATATTATTAATTTACTTTCAAGTAAAATTGACCCTATCACCCCCCCCCCCCCTCTGACTTTATCTGGTGTTTATGAAATTCCAATCATTTTAGGTAGCAGTGAGAAAATATATTATGTAAGTATGTCAAAAAAGAAATTTGAAACAAGATTAAAAGAACATAAAGCAGATATAAGATATAATATACAATCCACAGCCCTTGAAAGATTTTGTTCTAAAACTCAGATTAAAACAACAGATTATGACAATGCAAAAATTATTTGGCCGTGCATTTATCCGTAAAAAAGTATAATCAGAGAATCCATAGAAATCATATTGAGAATTGGAGATGTCTGTAATGAAGACGTTTCTTGCGGCATACATAAGTTGTGGTTGGATTTTTTTTAAAACAGAATTTAACTCAACGTTTAAAAGGTCTGACGCAATTATTGACATTGATAATCTGGTTTCTTCAAGTTTTTCTTTTTTGAGGTTGGATGGTTGGATTGCAGCTGTATAGATGACGCTGTTTTGGGAGCGTGTTCAACTCAGTATGTTTAATTTTAACTTTTACGAACTAATAAGTATTTTTCTCTCTTGGACTGAAGTAAGCCCCTGATGATGGCTACAGTGTGGCTGAAACTTGTCGGTTTTAGACTTTTAAAATTTTATTTAATGCTTTGAAAATGTTAACTTTTATGTGTATTATACGTCTTTTAGTAAATATTTGTAATTATATTTGTGCTGTTATATGTTATTTCAAACAAAACTAAATTGATATATGTAATTGACGTTCATTACACAAGGCTCGCAGCGTTCCTAAAATTTTCGCACTTTGCTACCACTAAATTAAAACGATAATCTTTGTTGTTTAATTCTATTATACATGTTAAAGGAATCTACCACGAATAATTCTTATTTAAAATACTGGTAACAAATTGCGAAAATTTTAGGAACGGTGCGATCCCTGATTACAGCATGTTCCTTATTGAAAATGGTGTGCAAAGCATTCATTGAATTTTGCAGAGGGGTCATTCCTTGTCAGGTGTGGAAAAGCTTTTCTACATATTACTGCTGTTTTAACAATGTTATTATATCCTCAAATTAAAACAACCATGCTAACATGGAAATATAGTGTTGCTGTTTTTTCGTTACTTTAAATGTATAGTTTATATTTTAACAACTTATGAATTAATAGATAAAGGTATTTATGTAAGTGTCACTCGCAGGACATTTTGTCCATTTTTCAAGGAATGGCCCTGAAAAGGGCAGATTACTTAGGTCTAGGATTTAAAATGTAGAGATTTTTAAACCTATTAAAGGGACCGGGAAAGCCCTATCTCCAGCATGTTAAATTCACCAACTTTATGTACCTTTTTCTCAGAAAGGGTGAAAGATAGAGGTCTAGATTTTTTAGAGTAGTTTGAATAACATGATTTACGTATTTTAACAGGCCATTTTCTTTCTAAGTGAAACTCAAAATTAATTATTAATTAATTATTGAAAGTCATTTTTAAATTAGCATTTTTAGTAAGATTTCACTGCCTAAAATAAATAATTCTCAATAAATCATTAAATCCCTGTGTTAAAGTATACAATATAACATAAGTATTAAAAAAACTGGGTTCTTAAGTTTAGTAGCCATTGAAGAAAAGGAACATAAACCTGAAAAATCCCAGTTTTGAGAAAAAGTCAATTAAAGATTTAAATAGCCATTAAGCTGTGAAGTAATCTTAGAAAGAAAGAATAATTTCAACACTTATTTTTTTATGTATAAACATGTGTGACAAATCGTTGGAAAGATAAAAGTTTAAACTATTTAATGATATAAAAAAGTAAAAATCGATTTTTTGGTTGAATTTTGCTTTCCTGGTCCCCTTAACTCTCTCGCTGGGCAACTCGAGAGTTTCTCGGGCAATGTAAAAGTAGCAAAATTTGCGCAACCCGAGATTTCATCGGGGATGCATTTTCTCCGTCTAATTAACCCGCCTTGACCATTTCCACCAGTTACTTTTTATTGTAAATTTCGCCTTATCTAATCGGAGCATTTTCCCGATTAAATCAGACGAAAATTTTTGTTTTGAAAAACCGGTGGCAAAAAAATAAAAATTCTTAAAAGACGCTCACCTTGAAGGAATTAAGTACGCAATTTTTGAAGCTATTTTGATAAAACAATTACGCAGCGAGAGGGTTAAAGGGCTATGCCACAATACGTGCGGGACAGCTTTTTTACAAACCACTGCTGTTTTAACAATGCTATTGTATCCTCAAATTAAAACAACTAATATCAAAATATAGGGTTTTTTGTTATTTTAATGTATAGTTTATATTCTAACAACTAATAAGTTATTAGATATGGGTATTTATATAAGTGTCACGTGCAGAATATTTTGTCCGTTTCTCATGGAATGTCCCAGAGATACCCATTATAATTCGCATGCACTACTGTATACAGGCGATAATTGTTTTATGCGCAATTAATGTTGAAATATTTCACTCTGAACGAGTTTGACACAAATTAATTATTGCTTATTACATGTTTCCCATAAAAATGGTATGTGTAATATTTGAATCAAAACTACATAAATACTTTCTTCAAATTGGAATTTTTTTTTTGCTTTAGCCCCTGGTACGGTATGCTATTTCTTTCTCCCAGCTTATTTTGTACCGTCTCCAAACAATAACGTTACCTTACAGAAGCCAGCCGTAAAACAAAGCAATACGATTAAATAATAGCAATTTTTTAAAACTTCTAAGCATCGCACATTGGAGCCTTTTGATTAATATTGGCTACGGAAGTACTCCATTTCTGTACAAAGTAAAGGAAAAATAGTTGTAAAATATTAATTATATATTTTTGTTGCCATTTTTTCATAACAACCGAAAGAAAATGTAATTAACATACGTGCTATTTTGAAAAAATATAAACTAATGATTTCTGTTAAAACATGGAGCTATTATAAATTATATTTAATTTTAAGTATCTGTATTAATGTTACAAACAAATGAAAACATATGAATCATTAGACAGCCGTTTTTTATTTATTTTATTATTATTATTTTTTTTATATATAAAGTTTCTTTAATGACGGAATCTTTTTGCTGCATTTGTGTATTATTTCGCGATAGTGACGTCCTATGCATACTTTACTGTAGATGTTTAAGAATGGATCGTAAATATGGAATTCTTAAGCGGATGCAAATGACGTCATTTGACATAAAATAAAAGCGTGTGCTTTAAGTGTTAAAATTGAAATAGGTTTTGTACTATTTATATATACAGTCGAACTCACTTATAACGAGCCCTGATTTAACGAGAACCCAGATTTAACAAGGAAATCATAAATACTTGGTTGGTACAATGTTAAGTCTATGGGAGAATAACTCGCTTTTAACGAGCAAATCCCGGATATAGCGAGTAATATTTTTGTGATTCATAAAAATTCTATTGACTTCCACCTCTCCAGCTCAGATAATTTTTTCTTGGAAAAATTCCTTTGACATTCCGAAGTCAACCGAAATTGAGTGTGCAGAAAAACTTCAAACTTTTTTCGAACCCAGGGTTGCAAATGACAATGTTTTTCGGGCCACGAGTCTTCTCCGAAGAACAATAACACAATCAAGAGACAATAAGACAGTTCAAAGCAAATTAATCAACTTCTTTTGTACTGTACAGAAATAAAAAATAAATAAAGCATGTATAATAAAGTCAGTATGCATGAATTTTTGTAATTTTTTACGAACCCGTTTCTTACGAGTACCCGGTTATAACGAGCAAATATCATGGTCCCTTCGCACTCGCTATAAGCAAGTTCGACTGTACATATATATTTTTTTTTTCATCGGGAACGACACTAAATTCTGAAAAAGCAAAATTCCTGTTTTCTAGTTTGTTTTTTTTTTTGTCGGAAGTGTGTACAACATGATAGGCACACATGTCTAGATAAAAATTACATAGGTTTATTTTATGCGTTGCCACTAAAAATTGTCGTATTGTCGTTTATTTCTAAAACGTTAGTAAACGACAATACCAACACTGTAAAAAAAACGGACTAAAAAACGGAAATACTACTGGCAATCTAGACGCCAGTACTATTTCCGTTTTTTTACGGGAATTTTTACCCATAAATTACAGAAAAACTTCCGTTTTTAATCAGAAAAATGGAAAATGTTCTGTAATTTATGGGTAAAAATTCCCGTAAAAAAACGGAAATAGTACTGGCGTCTAGATTGCCAGTAGTATTTCCGTTTTTTAGTCCGTTTTTTTTTTTTTTTTTTTTACAGTGAAGATATATTTCAGTGGCCAACAACAAAACAAAACAAGTCGGAAATTGTACGTCAACCGTAGCAAATGAGGTTCGTACTACAACTAGTTTTATAAATATTCAATCTAATTGCAATAGCTGTTGCATTCTTATGCAAAAATGCATGAATGCAAAATTTATTACGATTCTATACATTAAATTCAGTAATATGGAAATAATATGACTCCATCTTAAATAGGACCACGGCAACCTATAATCATTACCTATCATGGGATATCATTGAATTAATTACGTATGATAAGATTTAATAGAATGAAGAAAACTTTTATTAATATCTTTTCCAGTTTTAATTCGATTTTCATAATAGTTGAAATGACACAGCAAAATTCTGCCTCGATTATACATAATATTTTTCAAACCATTCGGTTGGGTAGTTCTTGTGCTGTTATATGCGGACAGACAGACAGACGGACGGACTAGATGACGACTGTAGGTGATAAGTATTTATGTAATTGCGAGCGCACATAATAAAAATATGGTCGTACATGATGGTGAATATGGCTGTGCCTTAATGAATAAGTGATAAAAATTAAAGATTTCGTATGACACTATTTTCGAATAGTAATCTTCGCATTATTAAATTACATAGTTCTGCGATTTAATACGCAAATATTATTATTCGGAAATAGCATTGATTTTTGTATTTGACTTAAAATTAATCTCATAAAACGTTATTTTATTTTTCTAGAAATTTAGAAATATGTGGTGTAAAAAATACGCAGCACAGAAAGGTTTGATATGTGAATTTGCGCGAATACTTAAGAGTATTTAAGAGTTCAGATGCAAACATAAGTGATTTATTACGTCTATTTTATGTAATACTTTATGAAAATATGATTAATATCTTTCCTTGTTTTATTTGTATGCATTAAATCCTATTGACTTCCAAAACACAAGTCCCGACACAAGTCCAATTTTTTTTTAGCCCTTTTTAACTTGAATTTTTATAAAACAAATAACTAATAACCGAGATGCATATTTAAAGATTTATAAAATATAGTGAAGACAGAAATGTTCGTAAAATATCTAGCATTTGGGTTAGATCTGTTGATTCCGGAAAAGTATTTTCTTTTATAGTTTTTTTCTTTTTTTTAATCACCATATTCAATTTTTTTACACGTGCTCGCAAATTATTTCGGAAACACTGCGATCTATGGATGGTGATTGTTATAATTGATGTAAAAATTTTATTTCCATTTACTGTTTAAAAAATAATTAAAGACATAATATTTTTTGATTAAAAATTTAATTTAAAAGAAATTTTCGCGAAAAATGAAATTCAACCTTTTACTTAATTTTATATATCATGCATGATACTACATGCATTAAATGCTATTTTATTCTCCATGTGGCAGGTGACTGCATAGCATGAACCATGTTCCAAATCTGAAGTAGTCACACATTTTTTATAAGATTTATTAACCCCTTAAGGGTAAGTAATTGTGTTTCTATAATGTTGAATTCATGCCAGAATTTTCCAAGTTGATAAAAAGTTGCTACTAGACACCACAACTTACCACAAAAAATTTTGGATTTAAAAAAAAATGTTTAGGTCCCCCGCACAAGGCCTAAAGTTTAGAAATTTCACTTAAAAAGTAAATTTTTACAAAATTTTTAAAAAAACCTAAAACACTTTTTTTTTTATTGCAAGTTAAAATTTCTCTAACAATAAGCATGAAAAACGATAGAAAATGTATTTCAAAAACTTAGCACAACATTTAGGTCTCCCGCACAAGACCTAAAGTTTGTTAATTTTGACGAAACTTTCGTAATTTTTAGTGTAAATGAACCATTTTTTTTTTCGTTAAAAACACCAGACTTAAGTGTATTCTTGTTACAGGAGGCATAAAATGACACAATATATATATATATATATATATATATATATATATATAATATATATACATACTACATAAATAATATATAAATGTTGTATACCTTAAAAAAGATAGTTTAACGATGTAAATTGTTTGATAAAGTGTTGAAATAAACTCTATCGTTATTTGTGATTACTATTGTTTATTACAAATGTATAAAATATTATAACGCGGAATAAAATGTAGTATATAAGTACAAAATGTTGCTGATGTATTTTCATAGAACATGAGCGCAGTTTTCTTGTTCTATTTCAAATTAACTGACTTGTTTTAAATATTCGTCCTTTCATCTTGTCTTCAAAACCTGAAACGAAAGTTATATACAGTATTTACGTAGGCCTACAGATTTTTACAAAATTATAGAAATGATCCCCAATGAATTTCAAGTATTATATGGAAGACAGTAAGATAAAGATGTTATTTAAAAACATTAAAAATCAAAGTAGTACAAAAAACACTTACTTACATTTTAATCCTTCACTGAGGTTTTGTACTGGCTCTTGGTCTCGAACGTAGGTAGCTCTTTACGGTCTTCCAGTCTGGCACGAATGAAACCTATCTCTTTCGATCATTCCACACACTCGCTTTGAAGCTTCTGTGACTTCTTTCACAATTCGTTCCACAGCTTGATTGTGAGAAGCAATTGTAAATTCAACCCTTCCACTTTTTCCCGTTTCCGCAATTAACTGTAACTCTTCTAGGCTCATATCGGTAACAAGAGGAGGTTCGGTTACTGAAGTGGTTTGCCAGTCAATCATATCTGTATAGTCTTTAGCATTAGAATTGATCTGAGGGGGTTTAAATAACCCTTTCTTTTCTGTTTGACGAGCTTTCTGGATTCTCTTATAAGCCAAGACTCTAATATGTTTTCGTTCATCAAACAACATAGCTATTTAAACATGCTCTGGGTGAGTCATGAATGCGTTTCTCTGTAATGTTGCATGGACGACTCTTCCGACTTTATCTCGTCTTCCAAGTAATTGCTGAAATGAATCATTTTAAAAAAATTAATGGACCCCTGCGGGATTTTGGGATTGCACTTAATTGAGAACCATGATGGTATGTAGACTTTCATTATGAACACTGCAAGCTTTCTCAGCTCAGGGGTCGGATAATCCATGGCTACATACAAACGAAGGATTCGATTTGCCAGGGTAAGCCACCTGGCGTGCGAGATGTTTCCGAGATTTCGTCTGACCAACTCTTCTGTACATGTACCTGTTGATACGGCTTTGGATATTTCGTACAGATACTTTTGGTCTGTGCTCAACTCATTACGATCAACTTCTGGTATATCGCTTTCAATTGCAACAAAATTGGCAACATCCAGATTTTGGCAGCTTAGAAGCTGTTTACCAATAGGCCCGCTAAATGTGTTTGGTCCAGAAGTTGGCCCATCAAGAGCAACCATAATTTTTCTAAATGGTAATTCATTCAAATGTAGTAGACACACAACTGCCTGCAATGGCTGTTGTATTTTATTTTCAAATAAGGTGATAACTCCATTTGAAGTCCCTGTGTTTGCTGCCGTACTATAACAACCAATAGCTTTTAGTTTTTTAAGATCGACAGTTTTTTCTTCACAATACTTTACAAGTGATGTAACTATTTCCTTTCCTGTTCCATTTATGGGAGTTACATGACCGAAATACTTGGATCCAGGTTCTTCAACAATAGATATGTGTTCTTCCATTAAAGATTTTCGGACACTTTTACCAGCTACAATTTCTTTTGTTATGGTTTCATCTTTACGACCATCAAAGTAAATGGCCAACAGATCGGAGGTTCGATTTGAGCTTACTTCTTTACGAGACTTAAGTCTTTCACGTGCTAGTTTTAATTTGTCGATTACTGCTTCTTGGTTCTCCGCAGTAACGACATTTAAGTCTCGCAAAAGTGCAGTAGCTAACTGAGCTCCAGCTCTACTAAAAATGCCCCTGCTGTCACAAGCTCGTGAAAACAAAGACAAGCGTTGTGGCAGTTCTTGTTTTACTTCTACACTTGAGACACTTTTTTGACTTGTATCAAGTACATTTATTTCAAAATCACTATCTTGACATGATGTGTGAGACATTGAATCATCTGTACTATCACCAGAATCAATGTTATCAACAGATTTTAAGTTTTCATCCTCAGTCTTTTTTACAACAACCTGCATTAAAGCTTGTGACCTATATTTTCTTTCTAATCGCTTTTTAAGCTTTTTAGTCTCGTTTTTGTCACACTCTGCAATTGACATCAATCTAGGACAACGTTGGTCGAGCAAAAACTCGTGTTCTAGTGCCGGGACTTTTTTGTCAATAGAGCAAATACAGTTGCTGAGGTCACATTTGCAAGTACAAATATCAAACAATGCAGTTTCAGTTTTTGACTGAAAGCTAGTTACTGCATCTTTGTAGGAGTTAGGATACTTCCTTTTAGGCCCTGAACACTTTTTGATTTTCTCAAGCTGCTCATGCAGTTTTAAAACCATAAATATTGTGTTTTTGGTGCCACAAACAGGAATTGAAGCTCTTTTCCATATTTCCTCAAGTTTTAAAGCAACTCTTAACGCAATTACCTTCTTTTCAGGCTGATGTATTCGCTCTTGTTTCATTTCAATGCGTACCCACTCAAAATACTTCAAAACAACCATCTTGGTTGGCAGAACATTAAACTCACTCACATCAAGAGGTTGCCCGATAACCGGCCTGTCGGTAGTTTGTCTAGTTAGATGCGGTTTTTTACTCATCATGAACAACAACACTTACTCAATTGATTTTTACAAGACTATCGCACTAAAACACAACCGTAATGCTCGCTCGCGGGCAGACGACTGTCGCGGCGATTCATAGGTGGCGCGTCACCGCGGCGCAACAGTCTGGCCTTCCCCCCACCCCATCGCTTCAAGTTGACGCTTGACGTATTGAAATGTGATTTATTATTTCATTTATTTCAACAATTCCAATCAAGCCTAACGAGGCTTTAGTTCCATTTAATTTTTAAACCAGCAACAACACAAATATCAAAACACTGAAAAATGTTCAAAAATTGGCTGAAATTTACGACTTTTAGGCCTTGTGCGGGAGACCTAAATGTTGTGCTAAGTTTTTGAAATACATTTTCTATCGTTTTTTGTGCTTATTGTTAGTGGAATTTTAACTTGCAATTTTGAAAAAAAGTGTTTTAGGTTTTTTTAAATTTTTGTAAAAATTTACTTTTTAAGTAAAATTTCTAAACTTTAGGCCTTTTTAGGTGCGGGAGACCTAAACAATTTTTTGAAAATCCAAAATTTTTTGTGGTAAGTTGTGGTGTCTAGTAGCAACTTTTTATCAACTTGGAATTTGGAAACAAAAAAAAAGTTAAAAATCGATACACCCTAATGTGTATCACATCTTAGGAAGACACAGGAAAATAAAACATAAATCATAATAAAACTAGAATTACGTTACAAAAAACGAAGCCCTATTTTTTTTAAAAAAAAGAAAAGAAAAGAAAAGAAGAGGAAGAAGAAAAGAGGAAAAGAATAAACAGGAGCCAATAACTGCAATGTCGATTATAATAAAAAAGGGCCGCAAATATTAAGGATTTAAAAGCAAAACATATTTAAAAAAATATTCAACAGAAAACTAGTTAAAACATTCGAAGGGGACCATTAAGAGGAGCTTCAAAAAATGCTTGGTGTCCGCATGCATCGCTTTAGATAGCCCTGTATTAAATGGCACCAATAATGTTCAATTAAAGGCTATTATGCTAACAACAGGGTACACACCGGTCCGTTTTTTTTTTAAAAATACTAATGTTTATGAATACTTTTTTCGTGCTACGCAACATTTACAAAAAAAATTATATTCCAGATAGAAGTCAGCAAAATCTGTAGAAAAATCTAAAAAGAAGATTTTTTTATCAGAAAAAAAGCTGTATTCAATAATGGATAGGATAATAACAAATAACAATAATAACAACGAACATACAAACAATGATTACTGTAATTTGTAACGAATTTGTAGTCCGATTACATTTTGATAATTTTTTGCCATAAATATTAAACGTAAATATTCCCGCGCTCTTTGAATATTTAGTTTAAAATAGCGAAAATAATCTTCAGCTTGTGAAATATTGGAAACTACGTTGCCAAATGGCGGCCGCAACCCGACCCAAAACCGACTAAAAAATTTCCTCGACCTTATATAATTAATCCTTGTATAATTATTGAATCTCCTAAAAAATAAGAATTTTTATCTGTAAAATCAAACGCAGCATCATTCTTCTATATAAAAATTACTTAAATTAGTTTGGATTTTTGTTTTAAAAAAAATACTATTTTAAAAATTATACAGAAAATAAAAAGAATCATCAATAATTCCAAAGCGTAATATATATTTTTAAGAATATGAAAACTTATCAAGCTGCTACAATTTTTAACAGTGCTTAAAATATATAATCCGGAAAAAAATATAAAATAAATTTCAAGAATAAAAAAAAAACAAGTTTTATTCGTCTGATTTTGTACGCTAAATCGTTAACTACATTCAACAAAGGTCTGGCGATAGAGGTAAACTATCGTATATTTAAAAAGTATTCAAACACTTAAAAGGAAATTCTTGTGCCACTCCAAAACTTACTTGAAAATAGTGTACAAATTGAAGCTTTTTGTTTTCCACCATTAAAGCTAACTATTCAGAGGTTGGGAATATTCGTATTTAATATTTACAACAACGAATCATTAACATGCAATCGGATTACAAATTCGTTGCAATTTACTTTGGTCATTTTTTTTATGTTCCTTGTAAGTGTCGTACGTATTGATCTACTTACAATACTTTATTAAGTAGTGTGAGTACATCTTGTTTTATGAAAACATGAAATTGTGAATCAGGCGTTAACAGTAAGAGTTTTTAATATTAATAAATATTCAAAGATAGGAAATAAATATTATCACAAGGATCTATTAGGACTTTTATCAGTTATAGCATCACCACAACTGTCACGCTGTTTAAAATCGGAGATATTCTACTTTGCTTGACACATATGTCACGCCTCATTTCTCGTAATGATTTTAAAAAAAAGAAAAAAATCACGCAATAAAGGGTTAAGTATCCAATCACTGACGATTCAAGTATCATCGGTAATCGTAACTTCTGAATAAGTAGCCATTTTGACATGATCAGAACTAACACCTTTCATAGCTACCGATAACGCGAAAATTATCTTGTAAAATATTATAGCATCTAAAAACAAGAATATTGAAGATATTTACGACATTAAAATAAACATATGGATAATAATAAAAGATATCGATAAGCTCTGGCAACGAATGAGTTCAAGCTTTTAAACAATCGAATATTGTTTAAAGCTCTTTAATTTTTATAATCACAAGCTACTAATGCATTGTACTGAATTGCGAATTCATCGATATCATCCAACATTATTAATTGGCTCTACTATGTCTATGTGATGCTGCAAGTTATTAAACAGCCTGAAAATTATCGGAATAGTTGTTCTTCAAATTAAGATCCTGGCCCATAGGACCCGGTCCTTCTTTTTACCTCAGCTTCCGCCTTTTTCGAACATTAATCTCCTTTTTCGTCAAAAACTTACGTTTACTCACTACAGCCGTAAATTAAAAATCGCGCTACTTTAAAGGTAATTTTAGATAAGGAATTTCATCCGTTTATTAAATATTGTGTTAATGTTAAAAGTAATTTGTGAAATTTACATGAGAGAGCATCTTCCACCGCTTGGGGGCGCATCCTTTCCTTGGGTTCTAAGGCCATAATTTCAATGGGATTTGGTTCATTCAACTTAGATGACAATTCGGCTACTTTCTGTATTACGAAATTTTATCTTAGGCTTTAGTTACTAACATTTTCGAACATTAATGGTGCATTCTTTTTTCGGGTTCTATGGACTTGATTACTACGAGGTTTGGCTCACTCAGCTTGGTTTTAGATTGTCTCCAGCACGTACGGAGAACTTCCGGTGCATGCTGCTTTAGGTCACGAGACCCAGGCTCGTTCGGAAAGAGGTTTGTTGGGAACACACTAGACGCTGCCGAAGTCAATGGGTCCCCGAAAATAGGTTCATTTAAAAGATTTTCAAAAGATATATAATCGTACAAACTTGAGCTTTACCTAAGGTTATTATAGCGAGCCCCGGGCAATGCGTCCCGGGCGGGTCCGCTAGTGATTATAATAATACTAATAACAAATTATCGTTTATAAATAATCAAAAGCAAAGTGTATGTTGGTATTTCCAATAACTAATTACACTTGTCTACAAAATTAACCTTTTTTTCTCTTTTAAATGAACAATACATTTTTACATTAATTTGGGTGTCACAGAATATGAATTAACCATTAAAGTGGTGTAAACATACAGATGCGCAACGTTAAGATTTTTTTTTTCAGAAACATATTTTTTAAATTAATATTTTAAACACTAGGAGGCTCGGCCCCCTACGAGTTACTCTCGCCAACCCCCCGTTCAGACACTGCAGTCTCTAAAAGCACGCTAATTTGATCGGCTTTAAAAAGATTTTGGAAGATTGAATTATAATTAAAAAAACAAAGGCGATCTCCCTATAAACGGGTTTCTATTCATTTCTCTTTGATTGGGGAATTTTACGGAAAAATCAGCTGCTGTTAAAAGATACAATGGCATTTCAAAATCATCTAATATAAAATGAATTAAGTAAACAGAGTCTTTGTCTCCCAGTATTTTTTAACAAAACGAAAAGAAAGTCCTTTTAAATAAGACATTTTAAATATATCGTTTTTAATCTGACGTAATTTTCACCAAACTTTTCTTTCCCTTTTTAATATTCACGTGAAAATACTTTTATTAGAAATGAAATATTATTTGCGCTGTCCAAAAAAAAAAAATAGTTGAAAAGTTCATCTCAAAATATCAAGTAAATGTCTCGCGCTATTTTTAAATTTAAACTGTTTTGCAATATTATTTTTTGTTCATTTTACGTAATAAGTGTAATGTGACGTAAATGTGATGTAATTTCTCCTATTTAAGACTTCTAACGCATGTTAATGAATTTATTATTTTACAATATCCTTTCTCTGTTAAAATTCACGTGTAATTATAGATGAAGTAATTTTCAATAAGTTCTTGCTTTTTATACGTAATTATTTAATTCTAATTTGAAAGTTTTTTTTCTGTTTATAATAGTCACGTGTAAATAAATTTATAATTTGAAGCAAACATTATTGTTTCCGTACAGTTGGCAACAGGTTAAAATAGTACAATTTTCTGAAATAAGTAAAAAATATCTCTCGAAATGCTGAAAATTTGAATTTTAAAATAGAAATGAAACCTCGAAAAATGTGTCAAATTAAAAAAATAAATTAATTCTGCACACCGGGAAATTATAACGTATAAAATGATGTTAAAATTATTAAATTCCGATGTATAGTTTTTGCTCCTATAAAACTTTTTTAGTGGAACGATTTTGTCCAACTTTAGTATTAAATATCTCTTAAAATAATTCTTCGATTTGAAAACTGTCTGCATCAGCGTGTTTATCAAACATTTCTGTATAATACTACCAATTTTCATATTTTTGTATGCATTATTTTTCTTAATATTAACGAAGAAAGATCTCCGGTCACAAAAAATTCAAAACCGGCGGCGGTGACAGCGGTAGTTACTTTTTTTTAGAATAGAGAGATACATGAAACGTAACCTATATAATTCCGTGCCTCCCTTCCAAGCGGTACTTTCAATTAAACTCCAATTTTGCAATACGTTATAGACCATTGTCGCTAGAACAGTATATTCAGGAACGGCGAACCTTTTCACATCTGCGTGCCAATTTTTTTAAAAAAGATATTACGTGATCTTGAAAAAAATATATAGTGCATCAAAATTAATGAAACATAATAACTGAATTTTTGTTTATGAGTATTAAAAATTATGGAAGTAACACATATGTAGGTATTACACTCCAATAATTATAATAACATTTACAATTTAGAAAATAATAAAAAAAGTAAATGCGATTTCTGTTTTTACATCTTGAATGCCATATAATTCATATCGGGTTCAAGCCTAGTTACTTTCAACAGTAGAAAAGATGAATTTGAATCATCTTACAAGTCGTTTTTATATGAATTTCTCATAGCATTCACCTTCGAAAATGATGACTAGAAGGTATAAGTGTAAGGGAATTTTTTCAAAAAAATGGCAACACTAATCACACCAAGTCGCTGTAATAATCTGTCGCGTGCCACTTATGGCACGTGTGCCATAGGTTTGTCGAACCTGGTATAGATTTTCGTAAACATCGGCCGACGGATTAGGTATTTAATCCATTTTCAAACCATTTTGCGACCGATTTTATAAGCAAAATCATCAGAATAATGTGACTGATTATTAGGGATAAATATTGAACGATACACTGTTACAAATTTTGTCTTGGTTTGAATCAAATTTTGGTGCTCAATAGTTGCCACCATAAGATGGTGAAATCTCGATCCAACATTTGGTGCTCCGCAAGTGGAACCGCGGTTCAACCGTAGCTCCAAATGTTGGAACAAGATTTCACCATCTTATGGTGCCAGCTACTGAGCACTAGAATTTGGTTCATACTAGTACAATTTTTTTTTTAAGTGTATAATCAAAGATTAGTAGAGCAGAGGTACAGTCTCCTGTTAAACTGGAGGTCCAGTGTTCGAATTCAGCCGGTTTCATATATCAGAATTTTAAAAACCCACCTCTTAAAAAAAAAGAAAAAAAATTCTTTTGGACATTTATACCAGTATATTAATATATGGAAATTATTCCAGAGAGAAACATTCGCCTTGTATACAATATTTCAAATGAAAATGAAATATCAAAGTAATTGCTTAACACGCTATACTGATGGCCCTGGTTCGTGTCCAGGTATGGAATCTTTTTCACTATGTTGGCCTTTGCGCCTCTTAAGCAATTACTTTAAAATTTGATTTTCATTTGAAGCATTTATACCAGTGTTTGGAAAATCGAGTGGTGTCAGTGCAGATTTTTTGTATTGGGACTGGGATAGTTTCATTTTGTCTATGCATTTTTACTCATGCGCATAGCAATATAAACTGTTCTTTTCTATTCCTTATAAAGCGTGTTTTTTTTATTTTTAGATGTTGTGGTTTTGAAATTGGCAACACTGTTTGCAGTCACAGTCAGTTTGAGAGTTTATAGATTATTTGTGCTTAGTATGTTTGCCATTTCACCATGAATGGACTTATTCCAGAACAATGCTTTCAAATTGTGCAAAACATCATTAGTTTATTGCGGCACACATTCGGTGAGTGCACAGTTTTGCGTAATGGACCTGTGAACTGGCATCCACAATCATGTGATCTCACACCAATGGATTATTTCCTGTGGGGATATGTGACGTGTTTGTCTACGCCAGTAAACCACAGGCGTTGGACCACTTGGAAATCAACATTCGCCGCCTTTTTGCTGATATACGGCCCAAGCTGCTTGATAAAGTGGCCGAAAAATGGACTTCCAGATTATGTTTCATTCGAGTCGGCCCATATGCCCCAAATTATTTTTAAATTAAAAAAAAGGAAAAACAAGGCCTATACCTTTGTCAACGAGCAGCTTTTCTTTCTTTTTTTTTTTTTTTTTCTTTTTTTTTTGCTTCACATTTATTGGTCATCTGGAATTTTATTGAGTCTGAGAAAGAAAATAATAAAATACTTAATGGCGTTTGATGCTGTCATCTATAATCAAAACTTGGAACTACACCCAAATCACGTGATGCTTAAGTTGGGAGCAGCAGCGCCTTGAACCGAGAATTATCTTTGGGTACAAGTCCTGTGATTGAAAGCCCATCTTCATTGTTCGCCTCATTGTTCTATATTCATGATCTAAATTTCTAAAGGTTGTTTTGAAGATCTTTCTTTCCATACCGTCATTTTTGACAAGGTTATATATTAGTTTATATAATAAAATCAATATCATAGCCATTAATGTTATTTTTATGTGTTTTATTTCGTTTTAAATTTGTATACCTCTAAAAAATCACCCTTTACATTGCCCTTTATTTTATCTCTTTTTTTCAGCCTCGTTTCTTTTCTTTATTTCTTCCATCCACCTGTATTTCATTGTTTCAGGTGTAAGTAAAATATGGTTAATTTTCAAGCCTCACATGGAAATTCGATAAGATTATCTCCTAGTTAAGCACGAGTTGCTTGCGTTATTACCGTGATCATTGCCATAACTATTACCGATAAATGTTTTATTTTCTTTATCATAACTATAATGTTAACAATTGAAATTTTACCCGTCTTCTAATTTCCAGATTTAGAGGAGATAAAATTGTTTTAATGCACTGCAACAGTTGTTCAGAAAGTATTCGTGTAGTCTGATATGCAAACTTTTTATCCAATGCTTCTTATAAAGGAACTGGTTAATTCAGAATTCAGTAAACAGAGAAGATACTTAACGTATCGAACAGAGAACAATAAACAATGATCTAAAGACTAAATTGGCCGTTTACTTATCTACTTTCCGTAAGATAACTATTTTGAGATATTACATCGTGAATATTCGCACACTGGTTGGCTGATTTTTCCGTATTTAAATGTCACTTGGGAAAACATGGAACTGATAGTGTAATGTAATAATGATCAATGATCAAGAAAGTAACATTTTTTTTCCCACAATGGTTGATTAAAAAAATGATACAGATAATAGCGCGATGTAACAGTGATCAATCTATATTATAAAGGACAAACTAGTTCGTGCGTAACGCTTACGCGATTTTTTGAATGGCAACATTTCAGGATGAAATTTCAATTTTGCAATTTTCGTTACTGCAATTTTTTTAATCTTCTAAACATTGCACATTTTCAATTTTTATACCTTCGTATAGAAAAAATTCTACTTTCAAATGCAATTTGTTTTCAAAAATGTATTTCAATTGACTCATTTATTAAGACTTTTTAAATAATTTTCAAGCATAATAATTTTTTAATCATTTGGAAAAATGGTTATTGTCCTCCGTCAGGGTAGGAAATCAAAAACATATCTGAAGCTTTTTATTAGTTGAATCCGCATTTTATTCGTTTTCTGATTGGTCTCTACAGTAATTTGTATTTTACTTTTACTTTCAACAGATATGGATACTTCTGTTGTCACTATGACAAAAAAGTAATAAAAACTACAAAAAAAATATTTAATAACACAGAAACAAATTGAGATACAGCTTTCAAACAAATTGCATTTAAAAGTAAATTTTTTTCTCTATACGACGGTGTAAAAAGTAATATTGTGGGATGTTTAGAAGTTTAAGAATGAAATTTCATTTAAAATTGGTCCAGGAATATTAATGTTTAATCCATGGCGCACGTAATGAATGACCCGCTCCGTAGAAGTTAAAAAATTTACAGTACCGAAAAATGTAATCCATGGCGTACGTAATGTATGATCAACTCCGTGCGATTTTTTATGTCTTAACTATTAGTCTTTGAAAATATCATTTTCCAAATGGTCGTTGTAATTTGTTAAATTGCATTTTTTTTTATTTATCTCTATAACGTGCCCGGTCCATTACGAAATAATAATAAACAATTTGTACATAAAATTATAAATATTGTTCAGCATTTGTCTCTGGCTAATTTTCTATAATTAAATTAAAGAATCAATAATTAGATAAAAGAATATTTAAAGAACACAAATTTAACATGTAATCAAACAATTTAAATTTTTACACTCCCAGATAGGAGGGGAAAAAATACTTTAAAATATAATTTGTCTGAAACTCTATCTCCGTTTACTGATTGGCAATGGTTTTAAAAATAATTTTCGAGCGTGAATTATTTTTTTATTTATCTCTATCGCGTGCATTTCGATTACGAAAGATTAATTTGTTTGCTCTTAAAACAATGTAAAGAGTTCAGCATTTGTTTCCGGCTAATATACCATAGCAAAATTGAAACTTCCTCTATAAATAATTAAATAAAGTAATATAAATAACAGACATGTTATTGAACTACGCGCTAAAAGCACTGAAATGATCAGAATCAACAGTGCTGCCGTAAGTACCAAAATCTTCTACTAATAACTCCTGATATGCGTCTAATTCCAAAATATACCTTTTCATAAATTTCAAAGCATTATTTGATTGAATGATTAGTATTTTTCATATAAAAATACTGTTTAGAGTTAATGGGGAATCTACACTGTTAAAAATTTGCAGCATTCTGGCAGGTCATTTTACCGTTTTTTTCCGAAAACGGTTACACAACCGTAATTTTAACACTATTCTGACCATATTATTGCCCATTTTAGGGTTAGAATATAGTTAAATTATGGTTATGAAACCGTTTTTTCGAAAAACGGTCGAATGACCTGCCAGAATGCTGCAAAATTTTTAACAGTGTAGAAAGCATATTACATGTAAAAAATTTATTAGAGTTTGCAATTTTAGATTAAAAAAATTAGCTTTCAGTTATACTCTATAAACCCGGAAGCCCGGGTTCGGTCGTGACCTTAAAAGTTTAACCTTTTTTTCATAACGGTTGATAATAATTACTACAATACACTGTTAAAAATTTGCAGCATTCTGGCAGGTCATTTGACCGTTTTTTCCGAAAAGGGTTACACAACCGTAATTTTAACACTATTCTGACCATATTATTGGCCATTTTACAGTCAGAATATAGTTAAATTATGGTTATGAAACCGTTTTTTCAAAAAACGGTCGAATGACCTGCCAGAATGCTGCAAAATTTTTAACAGTGTGGCCATAAATAATAAAATGTGGAAAGAAGTGAAATTCAATGTCTTTATTTTTAGATAAAAGACACAATTTTTTATAATTATCTTATTAAAAAATAAGCTAATTATAAAAAAATTGGACAAATGCTAAACATTTACTATTGCAATGAACATGATACATGCAGACATATATGAGTATATGACATGAGTATCCGAAACTCGTTCAAATAGATATTCGTGTATGTCAAGAAAAACGTTCATATCCGTTTTCACGTTTTGTCGTTTTAGTTCTATGAAATAAGTAAAGTGATCAAAGTAATTATTTAACATGAATGAAGCTTCCGATGTTCTGTCTTATATACAGGGTGCAAAGGAAAGTCCCTTTAACCTGAAAATACTTGCGAACGGAGAGAGCCACAGCTATGCAAGTGAAATAACGGTATAGTAAAGCGACTACGCCAAATTTAATGCAAACGACAGCAACGCCCCTAGTGGCGAAATTTAGAAAATAGCCATTGCAAATCGAAAACGAAAAGAGATATAGCAAAATTTCCAATTAGAATGTTTCAGAGCATCACTTAATTAGTAAGAAACGACATTTGGTTTACTTGGATTAAGATAAATCTTCGGCTGTATACCCAAAAATGTCCGAAATCGATGCACTCCATTTTGTGTAAAAGTTTGAATAGAATAGCCAGAAGTATGAAGAAATACGCAAATTTATTGCATAAATACGTACTTATCTCAATACATTTTGATAACATAACACACAAAAAAATAGACAAACTGTCTCACAGTGATATAAAGCTAATATTCAGTATGTTCGAAAAGTTCGTCATTCTCACGATACACGTTTGTATTCGTGAGAGTAATTCTGCATGCACATTTCTCAGCATGGAACATCTATTGCAAGCCTCTTCAATACGACGGCATAGATTTTATCCTTTAAAGAGCGGTGGCTAGACGGTCTAGCCACCTAATTTTAATTCCAAAACTGACAAATGGCACCAAGAATATTTTAATAAAATTTTGCTTTTGTAATGAAAGTTCAAAGCGGGATTTTATTTTGTAAGTAATTCGCTTGAATATTCTGGTGTCCGTCAATTATTTCATCAGTTTACCAATAGAATTTCTCTTCCGCCCCTGAAAGGGTTAATCTATAATTTTAAATGTATTGGAAATTAAATTTTTACAGACATTACAGCACAGTACAACGTCACAATCTGCAACTATGCACTGCTACATTTCCGGAATGTGAATATGCAAAGTAGAATCGTCGATCATCGATTTCGGGCATTCTTGTGTATACAGGCGACGATTTATTTTATTCGTGGGAACCAAATGTCGTTTCATACTAATTAATTGATGCTCTAAAACTTTCTAACTGGAAATTTTGCTCTATCTCTTTTCGTTTTCGATTTGCAATCGCTATCTTCCAAATTTCGCCACTAGGGGCGCTTCTGTCGTTTGCATTAAATCGTGCGTAGTGCTTTACTATGCCGTTACCTCACTTGCATAGCTGTAGCTCTCCTCGTTCGCAAGTATTTTTTGGTTAAAGAAACTTTCCTTTGCACCCTGTATATTTTTTAAATGAGAAAAGCCTCCAGATTCCAGTTGATGTGCATTAGCTAGCAATAGCTACTTTTAATTTCTATCAATATTGTCTTAATAAATTTAATAAATAACGAAAATTAGCAATTAATTCATTAACACCCATAATTACGAGGTCAAAAAAGTATTCGATAGCGGTAATATTGTTGGAAATTCCTGGCTCTTTGCAAATAAAAACAGCCTTGAAAGTGCTTCGGAAAATTTATTTATTGAGTTTGAATTTTTAATTTTTTTTTTTGTATTACTTATAATTTGTAAACAAAATCACACCACAAAATTTCTCATAAAGTTTAAAAAAAAATTTAAAGTTAAAAATTCTTTTAAAAAATGGGTTAATTTAAAATTGTCATAACTCAAAATATCCTTTGTTGAATTCAAATTTTTTCGTTTAATTAAACAAAAATATATAGATGTTACTTTTGAAATAGCATTTTAAAACATATTTATTAAAAAGAATTTAACAATATGTAAAATAAAATTTTAAAAAAATTATGTAACTTATTTTAAAAATTCCTATTTTCAAAAGTAATTATTTTTTTTTCAAATTTGCTGAATCAAAATTAAAGTAATATAATTGAAAAAGACATGTTCCAAGTTTGAATCATTTATCTTTAACGGTTCTCGACTTATAACAATTTAAAGACGAGAAATGGTGAAAAAACCCATCCGGTAGAAAAACGCATTCAAATTTTTAAACAACGATTGACTACTAATAGAATATTTAAATGTCTTTTAAATGATTCTAAGAAGTAAGCAACTCCTTCCTGTAGCTTAAACGTCTGATTCTGACTCATTTTTATCACTTCCAACTTCTTTTTGCACTGTTTAAACGTCGATTTCACTTTCGTGGTAACTGAAGTACTACAGTTTCATTGTGCATGCCGAGGTTTTTTTTTTATCATAATTTTAATTCCCAACATATCAGATTTCCTTTTCCTAGGCATTTCTAAATATTTTTTTTTTAGTAAATCTTATAAAATTTTGTGAAAAAAATCGGAATAATACTTAATTAAACACTACGTTTGAAATACCAGAACAATTATTCGAAAGTTAATCAAAGCATAAACAATCTACCACTTCATTTCACTTCATTGTAGAAGAAGTAGAAGTGTATATATACATAAAGTACAAGATTAAATATAAATTCATTTATAATTTAAATAATAAGATACATTAATTTCGGAAAAAAAGGGGCCTCAAAAAAGCTTGTTTACATTTCAAAGGCAGTTGTTTCTGTGACAACAACTACTTGAAAGGTGGATTTTCAAAACTAACTAAAACAAAAAAAATTAATAGCTCCTGTTCCAATTAAGATAGAAACATAATTTAAACGTTATTTTAAGCAGAAAAAACGGGAAGTTATTTAATGCAATAAAAGTTCTTTAAAAAATTTGAAGATTTTTGTGTCTCGGGCCATTTTTTAAATTTCAAACTCGTAGTTTGACAAGATGGCCGCGGGAACCGTCGCGGCGAGCGCCCTCTCTTCGTCCGCAGCCCTTTATTCTTCCACTTATTCCGACTCTTTTGCGGAAGCCAGTTTCTTAGGTCCCCGGCCACGTCCCGAATGAAAGACACTCTATCGAAAGCAAGATTGAAAAAAAAAATAAAAAATTGAAACCGGACAAATTTAAAAGAGAAATTGCAGAAATTAAAGACACCGAAAAGCGGAAAGGGAGGCTTCGGGGCGATGAAGCTACCGAACGACTCCTAGCTACTTCGAGCTCATTATTAGCTGGTGTGCTCATTATTACTGTTTGTTTAGTGCTTTTTTTTTCTTCTTCTTCTTCTTCTTCTTCTTTGTGAAAAATGGAACACAAATGCAAAGAGACATCAACTAAACTCAAAAATATTAAAATTCACTATTTTTGTCAAAGAAGAACAGAAAATGCTATTTCAGCAATTGTGCAAAAAACTAGAACAACTGTGCACTATCTAATTAAAAAGTATAAAACAGATGGAACGGTGGAAAATAAGCTTAAACGTGGTCGTACTAAGAAACTGTGTGAGGCTGATGAAAGATGGACCAGGGTTGCTAGTTTGGCCTCCATTTTAATTTTGAATTTTCCAATTCATACGGGAAATTTCAAAAGAATTATTTTTACTTTAAGTAATAACGAAATGGTTGTCATTAAATAAAGCAAAAAATACTATTCTTAAATACTGGTATAAATTTTGATTTTCGGAATAAAAATGGGGACCTGAGGTGGATTGTGCGAGAAGTTAAAACTCGTATGTTGTGGCCATCAAAAAACTTTCTTTATATATAGATCACGCCAATTAAATCATTTAATTAGTACAAGAAATTTCATCAATTTAGCATCAATTCATATCATACCTGAATTTGAAGTTTGATGAAAATTCGTGCATTAGTTATTGAGATAGAGCTGTAGGGGAAATTCTGAAAAATGCAGCATAGCAGCGCCACCTGTTGAGCGATTTGCACTAAAACATAAACAGCACTAATTCATATCAAGGTACCGGAATCTGAAGTTTGTTGAAAATCCAAGCATTAGATCTTGAGATTGAGCTATTGCGGAAATCACAAAAAATGTAGCATAGCAGCGCCGCCTGTTGAGCGATTAACTCCAAAATGTATAAAATGTCAATTCATGTCAAGAACTAACTGAATCTGAAGTTGGATGAAAATCTGTGCATTAGTTCAGGAGAGTGAGCTATTTTGAAAATCACAAAAAATGCAGCATAGCAGCGCCACCTGTTGAGCGATTTACACCAAAAGGTACAAAACGTCAATTCATGTCAAGGACTAACTCTATCTGAAGTTTGATGAAAATCCGTGCATTATTTATTGAAATAGAGCTATTACGAAAATCGTGTAAATGCTGCAAAATGTAACATAGCAGCGCCATCTGTTGGACGATTTACACCAAAACATTACCAGCACCAATTCATTTCAAAGATTAACTGAATCTGAAGTTTGATTAAAATCCGTGCATTAGTTCTTGAGATAGAGCTATTTCAGAAATCTCGAAAAATGCAGTATAGCAGCGCCACCTGTTGGGCGATTTACTCTAAAAACTAATCAGCACTAATTTATATCAGGGACTACTAGAATATAAATTTTTATTAAATTCCCTGCATTAGTTCTTGAGATAGAGTGCTCACAAAATTTGTGTCACATACAAACAGGCAGACATTTTGTAAAAACACGTTTTTTTTAATCTCTGACCCCAAAACGTGTAAATCCGTCGAAAACTGGAAGTCAAAAATTTTCATGAATCCAATACTTTCTTCTTGTAAAGATAGAAGAAAGTAAAAAGATCCTCGAGTCAATGCGCCCAAGTTAGCAAAAATTGCATCAGACTACATGAACGTTAGTGTTTCTCCTTAAATAATTCTAATCACTTTAAAAAATACAATTTTCATGCAAGATCTGCCCAGATGAAGCCATATACATACAGTGATGGAACAGCGTAGCACCAAACAATCAATTGACACCGCTAAATTTTAATAGTATTCTTCGTCTTACTTATGGAAAGAATTTCTGAGACTTTTGAAGGCGAAGAATATTATTTAAAAAATTCGACCAACTGCTGCGCCACTGTTCCATCAGTGTGATATCTCCAAGAAAAACAGGCTGGCTAGAATAGAGTTTGCTAAAGCGCACGTTAATTTCTGGAATTTGTCTGTAAATTTCTGGATATATATTATATTTGAAGACGAATCGAAGTTCAATCTTTTTGGATGTAATAGCAAAATTTTAGCCTGTAGAAAGCCAAATACAGAGCTCGAGGAAAAGACTGTGGTGCCCATGGTAAAGCATGGTGGTGGGGGAGTGCAGCTATGGGAATGTATGGGAGCTTCGGGTGTATAGGAAATTTAGTTGTAATAGAAGTTACCACGAACCAGTACTGTTACATTGATATCCTCAAAGAAAATTTGCAACAAAGTGCAGATAAATTGGGTCTTACGCAAACTTGTAAGTATTACCAGGATAATGATCCTAAACATACCGCCGTGAATACACAACTTTGGTTGCTATACAACTGTCCAAATGTCATTAAAACAATTTGGAAAATAAATTACACAAACGTCATTTTTCTTCTAAAACGGAAAGGATGGAAGTGTCGATAGAAGAATTGCAAGAAATTCACAAAAATGTTGCTACCTTGCTGTTCGTCAAATCTATGCCAAATCATTTAAAAGATGTGATTCGCCACCGAAACACCGTTACAATCACCATTTCACCACCATTACAATGTATTAGCATTATCATTTAATTTTGGTAGCAATAAAAAGTAGATGTCATAATCTAAATTTTGTCTGTTAGAATGTGTGTTGGATTGATTTTTGACAGCCAATTATCTGCTCGAGGGATATAGGCCCAGGTGGAGTGCCCTTCGTGGGGTTCTTTCTAAGGGAACCTAACCCGTATTTACGCATGGAAATCCACGGTTCGAAGAAAACCGCGAAAACTCCGAACGATTAGGCTCGAACCCAGTGCCTCCTGTCTACTTGCTTCGAGAGCAGAACCTCTCGGACACTGGTGGGGCGTCTGATGGAATGTAGTCTTTTTTTTTTTCCTTTTAACAAAAATAAAAGACAAAACATTGAAAACTACATGTATGTCGAATACTTAATTTGATCACTGTACGTATGCTGTTGTTTATGCTTTGTTCTCTTTAAGTTTCCACACTAGAAGTTGCTCCGTTACGAAAATTTTACAATACATTTAATTTTTTCCGTTTATTTATTTTCTTTTAATGTGAAATAAAACTACCATGTAATCGTTCCAGAGCTTTCTAGAAGTATTTTATTTTTTAGTACAAAATGAAAAATAGCTTGGGAGAAAAACAGCAGAAGCAGCATATCATAATCGTAAGCAGAAGAAAAGGGAAATTTTCCAAAGAAAAACATTGTATAGCTCCTGTCTAAAATTATTGTTTCTATCTGTCTTTTTTTTCCTTTCTTTTTTTAATTTGTACAAAAGTTTTTTTTATTTTTATTGTAATGCAGTTTTGAAGCAACCCATGTTAAATTTGCTCTGTTTTAATGTTTAATAAATGCAATAAGACTAGCTTTCCTTGAATTCATTTGTGTTCAAAGTGAAAATAGCAAACAGCAGAAACAGCTTATTTTGCACTCCAAAAGAAAGGTAACAATTCAAAAACACTACAATTCACAGAAGAACTGAAAGAAGATTGCCATTTTTTTTTTTTTTTTTTTTTTTTTTTTTTTTTTTTTTTGCTGTAACATAAATTAGAACTCAGCTCTGCATGTAGCTGTAAAAGTGTGCATAAAAGCGTAAAACCCTGAAGAATAAAGACATAGAAGAGATTTGAAGGATTGGGTAAATTTATATTCCTCAGACAATCTCCCCCCCCCCCCCAATATTTGCGGTGGAAAAAGGACATATAGCATAATTTAGTTTTTTATACCAACACTTGTGACATTTTTCCTATAGCAAGACTCACCTAACCGAAACCAATTAGGACAATGTTACGTAAAATTAATTTTTTGGAGTCGTGTCACTTTTCTTCCAGGTGAGAGGTATGTTCATTGCAGAAGTTATAGTTGTAACGGAAAAGAAGATACGCTGGCCTTCCGTGGTCAAGCATGCTGTTTTATTAAATAAGCACTGAAATGAATTAAAAATAACAAAATAATATAAACTATACATAAAAATCACTTCAAAACATCAAAGTACTCAATAATTGCTATGAGTAATAAAAAAATTAATTTTTAAAAGGCAGAAAATACTTTTATTTATATACATTTCGACATGTTTCATTGCATCTGATGGCAACATTCTCAAGAAAATAAAATCATAAAAATATTTTCGCAAAAAATTCAAATTGAAAAACTAGTAAACAAAAACAAAAATCACGCTAACATAATCATAATGAAAATAACTGCAATATTAAAAATGGAAATTTTGTGAATGTGAATTATTTTATATTATTGTTTCATTATTCTGTATAGCATTTCTTTCCAAATTTTAGGAAGCTCCATTGCTTTTGAATCATTGCAAATATTCGTGGCTGAGAGGTTTTGCTCTCGAAGTTGGTAGACGGGAGGTGCTGGGTTTGAACCCACTCGCGCCCGTCGACCTAACCTTTTTCGCGGTTTTCTTCGAAACTTGAGAAACCTTGCGTAAATACGGTTTATGTTCCCTTAGTAAGACGCCCACTGAGGGCACTCTCCCGAGAACCTATATCCCTCTTCCAGATAATCGACCGTCATAAATAACACCGACACCATTGCGAATATTCTCATTGCGTAAGAAGATCTCTATAGATTCTCTGATGACGGATGGCAAATATGATCTCGATAGATAAATTATTCTACTATTTTTAAAATCGATTTGTAAAGGTTCCCTGTGGTATAGTCTGGCCAGAGCTGTAGTTTTCTTGTTGTTTTGCTGTAGTTTATTTTTTGTCTTTTTATAATTTATTTTTTATTGCTTATAGCAATTATTGAGTATTTTAATAACAAAATAGTTAAATTTTTTGAGTTTTATGAAGGATCACTGGCGAAGATGACAAATTAAAATCTAAAAAATAAACTAACTAAATTAAGAAAAATAATCTTCAATTAACCTTTTCATTAACTTTAACATTTTCACTTCTTCATAAAGACTAGTATAGAATCAAAATACTTCCTTAAATCTTGAACACTTTAAAGCAGTAATTCTCACCCTTTTTTACTTCACGGAGCACTTAAACCTAGAATTAAACTTGTGCGCTACACTTAAATTATGATGACTTAAAAAAGGGAAGGATTATTTATCATTACATAAGAAATGATTACATACAGGGTGTTTATAAAGTCCCGGACCCATTTTGATGTTTAATAACTCATAAAATAATGAAGATATAAACAAACTTATGGCATTTATTGATGGAATAACTCATATATTTTCCTTTTCAGGTTTGAATATCTTTACTTTTGTAAATATCGTCTGCGCGTGTTGTTAATTTCAGATAATTTCATTTTCCAGTCACTTTTCTAAATATCGTCTGCTTATTAATTGCATTTTTCTCTCTTTTGTTTTTGGCAACTATTGCAATGTTATGTTTACCTGATATAACGCCGCCGGAATTTTCCTTTGGGGATTGGTAAAGGACAATGTTTACAGGGGGAGAGTGTCGAACATTGATGACTTAAAAGCCAGAATTACAACCGCAATAGCCTCTGTGGATGCCGACGTACTTGCCGCTACCTGGCGTGAAATTGACTATCGACTTGATATTCTCCGTGCGACAAAGGGGGCACACGTGGAAGTTCATTGACAAGGGTCATGAAACTTTTTGAGTCTATCTAACCATTTATGTTATTAATTTTAATCTATCTTTATTATTTTATGAGTTATTAAACATCAAAATGGGTCCGGGACTTTCTAAACACCCTGTATAATTTTTAATTTATTTACTATCACAAACAAAATAGGCCATTCGAACCGAATAAAGGAACAGAAAATTAGTTTGAATAAAATTCTTTTAACTTTTTTTATACACCTTCTCTTTAATATGCATTAACATTTATAATAAGATGAAACACCGTTTTAAGCACCTTTTTAACACTAGTTTTGATATCATTCAGCAAACCGTCATCAGCGCAAATAAACATGGAATTTTCCCATATATATGAAGGAGAAGTGGATTCAAGATATAGGTTTATAAATCAGTAGTAGTGCAGGAAATTACAGGAAACAGCTAATATGAGAGTAAAATTACCTTAACCCTTAAATGCCTGATTTTGAAAATCATTGTAATAATGTTTTTCGGCTTTCATTTTTTATATAAATCATGGGAAAAATACTTAAAAAAATCATATTTTGTTTTAAGTATGGTTTACGGCTAAAAAACTGTTTGTTACTAATCAGCAATACTGGTCTTTAATTGAAAAAATAATTTTCCTTGATAAAATTCTATAATATTAAACACACAAGAATTTTAGGAACTGTAATAAGAAATAAATTTTACTTGCTCACTGCAGAACAAAATAGGGTATTTCGCAAGCTTCCAAACAAAACAAACAAAACATATATCAACAATTGAAAAAATAAATCTATCTTTATTCCTAAACAGCACAAGTGTTGCCATCTACATGATAAAAATCGATTTAACAATATTTTCAGAATGTATTTTATTGGCAACATTAGGTATTATAGCTTCAATATTATTCTAATATTATTTTAGAACCTAAATTGGGTATGTTGCCGAAAAGCAACACCCGGCATTTAAGGGTTAATTTGTCATTAATTTGTTACATAAACATTTAAAGAAAATATTTAAGTTTGACTTTTTTAAAAATTAGAATACTTTCTGCGTACGATAAAATCTTCGAATAGGCATACAACGATCTTTTCTACTGCATTTTAAATTGCAATCTTTTTCCTTCAGAAGGCATGATTTTTTTTCCTGAAAGAATTTATCTCAACGGACGTATAATATGTATTATATGTATTATAATGAGTAACAGAAGAAAAATCTCCCAAATGAAGCAAATTTGTGACAGTAAACCTTATTTCAAAGTGAATCCTATAATATGAAATGTCGGACATTACATATTGGAATTTTCAAAAATTTAATGTAACTTAGCTTAAAAGTTTCGTGGCACACCTGAGATCTTTTCGCGTCGCACTACTGTGCCGCGGCACACAGGTTGAGAATCATAGCTTTAACCCATTGGGGACGAGCGACCCATATACGTGCCGCATGAAGTGCTCAGAATCTGGGAGCACGGCAGTGCGTCCGCCAAGTTCGCACAAGCCGTAAGCTACCTTTTCCTGAACCATTTCGGCATACTTTTCACCCCCTCATAACGTCGTTTTAGGGAGAGATGTAGAAATTTTTCTGTTATACACATGTTCGTATGGTCAAACTGAACTAAGGTTTCACGATTTCATGTTTCTATATTTAGTAGTTTTCGAAATATTAAATTCCGAAAAAGCGCTTTTTTGTCACTGACTCACTTCGCATCATCAAATAACTAAGGTACTTCTAAAAGTCGTAGAATCATGAAATTTCACAAGTAAGTCGGGTTTGTAGCACAATTAACCAGAAAAATATGAAAACACAGAATTCCCGCCTCTAAACCCTTAAAACAGGGGGTGTTCATTTGGCCGTAAACAGTTCCTTCACATTCAATTGCGCCAATGTTGGTCGCCAATACTCGATTACAAAGTTTTGAATGGGTCACGTAATTTCAAGCAGAATAAAACTTTATATATATGCTTTTCCAAAGATATTTGTTAAATAGAAAAAAATGAATATACCTAAAAATTTTAATCAGTATAGGTTATGATATATTTACGATATTAAAACAATAAAACATTTAACAAAATATAACCGCAATTCGGTATGTTTCCGAAATAGTAGCCTTGGCGAAATACAGAAAATAGCCTTGACGAGAAAAGAAATTTGATAACGTATTTTCTGGCAACCTATTTACTGTGTCATATACACAAGCAATTTTTTCCATATGTATACAATTTATTTAATGTAAGGAACCCGTTTATTTATTTTTATATACCAACATAAATAATTTGTATATAAAAAGTAATATTTTATACATGTATAAATAAAATGTTTATATGTATATAAATACATAATATAAATAACATAATTGTTCATCAGGTTTGTTTTCATAGTTGTTTATATCATTTGGCAGCATATCTCAGTTTCTGAAGTCCGAATTTCGCCAAGATTTTTAAAAAATGCCAAGGTCCCTATAGTGGAAAAATATCCTAATTCCATATGAAAGTTTTTAAAAATCTCCTTTTAATTAAATGAAATGTGTAACTAATAAACTGTCTTTAACGATATGCGACAGATGCGGCGTCCGAAGTCCGCTGGTAATGTTATTATATTGTATTATTAGCCTACTTACTGTTAATTTTAAATCTGTAAAAGAAAGATTATAGTTATAGATAAGATATGTTGGTCGCCAAAACCAGATTACAGAAAATTAGCCTGAGTTATAAAGGTGTTACATGAGTTCAAGCTGAATGAATTTTTATATGCTTTTACAAAAATCTTAATAAGGCAAATCTTTCAGTTTATCTGTCCATCTTTCTATCTTTTACTTCCTTAAAACAAATTTTATTAAAGACCGGGAGGCGTCTGCACAGAACTTCACCTCATCGAGTTGACGGCTGAAATTTTAGGATTAGTTAAATATCGATTAGCGTATTGAAATGTAACTGGTCTGCCAAGTCATATCTTTATGGAAACCACCTACAGACCCGATTTTACGGGTTAATTGGTGGATTTTCCATTGTGTTTTCCTGTACCCATTCCTCCATATTTCCAAACTTTTGGATGCAAGAAAATACAATAGAAAACCTATCAGTTAACCACTAAAATTAGGTCTTCAGATGGTTTCTACCAAGTTATGTCTTAACAGACCAGTTGCATTTAAATATGCTAATCTAGTTTTAACTAATCCTAAAGTTTTAGCTGTAAACTCTATGAGGTGATGGTGTGTACAGACGCCTCCCGGTCTATTATAAATGTCGGAATTCTAATCTCAATAGCACTCTGGTCAATCTGGCAATTATCCCTACTATTTATGAAACACTATTCCTTTAAGTGCGTTTTAGTGATGTTAATGAACTTACGCATATGCATCATACATATTATACATATGCATATAATACGTTATACATTTGCATCATATATATTATAGGTATGTGTATAATACATAATACATATGCATCATTATGACGTCAGAATAAACAAAAAAAATTTTATCGCCAAATTTGAGAATTGACATGATATATTACCAAATTCGGCGAAACTTTGCTAAATGTCGCCAAGCTTGGCGAATATTTGACGCTAGTGGCTATTTTTCAATGAGTTAATTATTAATGCGAGCCATCTATTTTTATTTTTCCGCATATCATCTGAATAGTTAAATGATATAACGTACTAATATTTCCAAAGTGCTAATAGTTTCGTCTCTGCCCAAAACCTCTGCTATTGTTATTATATTGTACTGTTATTATACTTACTGTGACTATATTGCTAATCATTACACCGCTAAAATTTCTGTATTATATAAAGAGAATTTACGGAAACTATTAAAGCATTGAAACTGCCAGTTCTCCTTATGTTTATTATAATTCTATAATATGTAACCTGTTAATCGATATGTACGTTAGAATGAATCTTCTATAATCCGGTTCCTCGTATTTTAGTTTTCAGGTTTCGAATAAAATTAACTAAAATCTTAAAACCATGGCACATTGACTAATTCTTCAAAACGATCAGATGAGAAGAATGATAGATTTTCGAATGGATCATGGCAGTGATCCGGTAGACCTTCTATTCTTCCGTAATCGAGTCTATTGAAAAGGTTAACGTGAAAAAAAAAAGATATTAGCATCAATATGGTTTAATGCAAATGCAGATATTGTCAAAGGATTTCATAAGAACCATTTCACTTGTACCCAGTCGTATCAGTTAAAATACAACAATTGGCAGTGAGCCCAATTAGAAAAGATTACTTAATAGGATTAAAAATTTCCGCATTAGAGAACGAATCGTAACTGCTAAGGAAACATGCATAAGTGAGTTAAGAGATATTTGTCACGAAAGATTGAATACATAACAACACAAAATATATGATGTGCTTCCATGATCGTAAAGAGTTTTTGATTTCTCTATCAAAAGCTTCCGACTTGGCGAAAGAATGGGCAAGTAAATTAAATTATGAACAACAGTAACATGATGCAACGTTTAACATGGAATTAATACGGTAAATACTGCTTGCTAGAGGCGGCTAGTACTTTAATATAAAAAGAAATAAAGTATAAATTTGTAAAGCTCAATAAAATAAATTTAGGTATTTTTATATTAGCCGGGCGAAAGTGGCAAATCTCCAAATACTGTTCCCAACTCCATTGTTCATATTGCATTCATTTCATTTAAAGATATATACTTTTCAGTTATCTCATTTAAAATAGATGCATTTCCCTCATTTTATTTAATAGAATATTTAACATAGAAATAAATAAATAAATAAATAAATAAATAAAAAATAATAACACAAAACAAAATATTTTATTTGAAAATCAAAGCATTGTTTCTAATTTACACATGTAAAAAATGAAAACTGCTATTGGCGAAAAAACAAAAGACTAATGAGGAGATTTGCTCCCGGGTAACATAAAAGTACTGAAATTTTAAGTTTTTTCATATTAATATAGTTTAGAATAACAAACTTGAAAAAACCTACAAAAAGTAGTGATATCCCAACAAAAAGTTTTCGGTAAAAAAAAAAAAAAAAAAAAGCGCCAAGTTCTCCTTAATGTTTCGGCCAGAAAAAGTAGTGATATCTGAAGTTCGCACAAGTTAAAAGCCAAACATGCCAAAACTTTAATTGAAAATGGCTTCTTGCGACTTGGCCGTTAATGCCTTCGAGAGAGTTTTTCAAATTTTAAAATATGTACAAATGAGCTACATGCCAACTACATTTTTTGATTATTTTAGGCATTTTGTGGCACAGAGTACAGAAAAAAATACACATTGGGAAAAAGCATTTAAACAACTTCAGTCTATTTAAATGTTTTGAAGTTAAAAATAACAAAATAGTTGTATTCAGGAGATAATATCTCTAATTGCTAAAACATAATTAGCATCATCTTTTAACAGTTTATAAATCGAATACCTCATAATGTATACAAACAAACTATAATAAATGTTCAAACGAAAAAATTCTCTTTCGTCAATACACAAGATTTCAATATTATACAATAAAATATAATGTAACATATTGTGAGATTTGAAGTAAGTAAATTTTGTTTTATTTCTTGGTTTTTAAGTTAATGACTTTAGCTTTACACCGTACAAAATGGCAATTAAACCACAAGTGGACTAAAAGATCTGTAATCAAAACTAATGTTTGTTGAAACTGAATGGTAGTTATCAGAAATCTGTTACTTATGTCTTTATGTGAATTTGCCTCTTTGCATTCTAATATTACTTTTAATATTAAAATAATTCATAAATGCGTAATTTCCAATCATTAATTTGGAAATGTTGTAGAAGGCATTAGCGGACAAGTCGCAGGAAGCTATTTTCAATGAAAGATTTGGGATGTTTGGCTTTTAACTTGTGCGAACTTCAGATATCACTACTTTTTCTGGCCGAAACATTAAGGAGAACTTGGCGCTTTTTTTTTTTTTTTTTTTTTTTACCGAAACCTTTTTGTTGGGATACTTGTTTTTCATCACCAGTAAAATTTTACTGTAAAATTTGCCTTATTTAACCCCTTCGCGACGGGAGCTTTTTACGAAATGTTTATTACTTTGCTACCGGTTTTAAAAAATAGAAGTTTGTGCCTATTCAAATCGGGAAAATGCTCGGATTAAATAAGGCAAATTTTTCAGTAAAATTTTACTGGTGAGAATAAACGAGGATCCCTAGGCCTATTTCCGGCACGTATACGTGTCGCTCGTCCCCAAGGGGTTAATCAGCGCATTTTCTCGATTCAAGAAGACACAAATTTCTGTTTTTAAAAAACGGTGACAAAAGATTAAAAATTCCGTAAAAGGCTCCCATCCCGAAGGGGTTAAAGGAACTGGGAAGACTGTGACAACTAAGAAGTTGGATATAATGAGGAGATGGATTTTTTTTTTTTCTACTGTATAAATCATATTCAAGGCTGGAATGGCACAATTGAGGTTTATTCTAACAGAGCGAAAAATGTACAGACCAGGGATCGAACCAGGATACCTTGGCTTGCCGTGCAAATGCTTTCTTCTATTAGGCTGTTCTCAACTGCTCTGCTCAACAAGCGCAAAACGTTTTGACACATTTACAAATTCATCTTTTAACAGAAAAGTATAAAATTGAAAAACCTGGCCATGGAACACTGCAAATAGAAGCGTCTTAAATTTAGACACATATGTGACTGAAAAAGAATTTTAGACACTTAAGTGTCTTAATCTGAAAATTAAGACACTATAGATGTCTTAATTTAAGATACATAAGCGTCTTACTATGACCATGGTGTAAACGAACTGAGAATAATGTCTAAAATATCCGCAAACGTCTTATTTTAAGACACTTCATTGCTTTAAACGTGTCTTAATTTTTGATTCTTCCGACGCAATAACCACCAGGGGGCACTAGCACTCCCAGTTGCGCATGCGTTTTAGATGTCTTCGTTCGAAGTGGTATACGTTGTAATTCAAACAAAGTTTGTTTTTATGTACGCGTGTATTTTAATTCGTTTTTTGCGAAATGTGAAGTACTGTGATTTTAATTCGTATTAACTTGGATTATGTATTTATTGAATACATACATCTGACGTGTGTGCTCGGCATCAAATGTCTCTTAGAAGCTGTCGTCGATACAAGGGCGGGATAGACACAGAACCGAAGTAGACGACGGTTGAAGATTACACCCGGAAATTCTACAAAGCGTGTGCAATGGGCTTAGTGTTAACTCGTATCAATTTATATCAATAATATTGTGTTATTCATCTTCGTCCTGTCGAAGCTGGCAAAAAAAAAAGAAACTTTTGTCTGGCGGGTCCTGTTTTTAGGATGAAACATCTCATCCTTTAAATATGGCTAGTCGGATGTATTATGGATTACCTTTTAAACTGATGAAAGTCTTTCTCCCTCACTGTGGTTGTGGTAGTTTTTAAAATTTCAAATCGAGGAATATTTCTTACCTCTTGCAGCAACTCAAGTAAGTTTCTTTATAGTAGTAAAATTAGTGTATTTTATGATTTTATTTATTGTACTAAACAAAATCCTGCATGAAATTTAATTAGTTTTGAATCTGTTCGCAAAAAACCCCACTAATTCTAGAAGTATATATTTTTAAACTTATGACGTTCTTTTTTATTACGAATTATATATTCAATGTCAGTTCTTAGTTTCAATGAATAATTTTTATCTCGCAGTAAATGACGGCCACAAGGAAGTAAAGATAAAAAAAAACTTATAAAGATGACCTAATGCTTTCTTACTTCCTGGCATAAAACCGCAGATTAAAAAAAGATAAATAAAGTAAATGAGACTCGTCTATTATATGAAGCTGCCTGTAAAAATATACATATGTATTTGATTTGCAATCAACTCTAATACTGATTTTTTTATTATTTTTAATAAAAAAGTAATTTGAAATTTATAATGGGAAAAAGTAAAAACCTCTAACTAGATTTCGTATTTAAAATTGTGGTAACTTTATTTATATGCACTTATACGAAAAATACAAAAATGACAGATGTTACTGTATATATTTAAGACGAAAGAAGTTTGGAAATCATAAGTTATTTTTTCCTCATGTTTTTAATATAGAATATGTACTTATTTGTTTTTATTGATAGTTGAATAGCTTTTGTGAGTACCCTCTGATCTACATAAAAACTTGCCCATGTGGAAATATAAATTTTTTAAAAACATAATTTTTAAATAAGTATTTTCATTTTTTGGGGGGGAGGGGGGGGGATTTTGCATGAATTTTTGTAAAGCTGATATCTTAAATCTTGCACTGATTATAATGAAAGTTTTGAACTTTTAGAGTAGGACAAGTTTAAAAACGCAAATATATTTAACAAAATACCAAAGTCATTTTTTCCCCAATGTTATTAAAGTAGAATATTTATTTATTTATTTTCATTATTCATAGTTAAATGGCTGTTGTGATTATCAAGTGATGTATATGTAAAATTGCCTATGTGGCAATATATTTTTTTATATTTTCATTTTTTTGGGGGGGGGGGGATTTTTGCAATTTTCGTACATCTGATATTTTAAATCTTTTTCCACATTCAACCGAGTATAATAAATATTTTGAACTTTTAGAGTAGGACAAGATTATAAAATATATATATATATATTTATCTATGTACCTTAAAAGCCCTTAATAGCGAACACTTCGGGAACGCGGAATTTGTCCGATAATTGGAGATGTCTACTTTTTTGAGGTAAAAATATACAAATATGTATGTCTGCTGATTTAAAAAGTATTCGTTAAATAGAGGTGTTCGCTATTCGAGAATGTTCATTAACCTCCACAACGGATACTCCCGAATATCGGACATCTCAATTTAGACAACTATAATGCAGGGTTGCGTTTTTTGCAAAAGTACTTCTTGATTAAAGGAAGGGCAAACTGGGAAGTGCCCCGTCCCCCTACGACTGTAGTGCCCCCAAATTTGATGTGCAATATTTGTAGAGCTTATATATTAAATCTGTTTCGAAATTGTACTGATTATAATCAATATTTTGAACTTTTAAAGTAAAATAACGTTAAAAACAAAATAAATTTAAAAAAATCTAATATTTAGATAAATATTTTTTGTTTTTTAATCTTGTTCTACTCCTGAAGTTCAAGATATTGATTATAATCAGTACAATGTCGTAAAAGATTTAAATTATCAACGTAACGAAAATTGTATACCAAAACTGAGAGCACCAAAAAAATCAGGCTGTATTGGGGGGGGGGGGGGGGGGAGGGGCAGGACCACAGCCAAATATTTTTCCAGGATTCAACGTGGTCAAACATGGCTACGTATGATGCTTAGAAAAAAAAATGGATGCGATTCAGACGTTTGAAGTGTCTGAAATTCAGACGCAAAAAGTGTCTGAAAAAATTCAGACATTTTAAAATGTCTGAAAATTGAACACTCCATTTCAGACACTTAAGTGTCTGAATTTCAGACATTTTAATTTAGAGTGAAGCGATTTGGAATTGAACTGTTCTTCCATTTTTTGATCAATCAATTACCTATTGAGTTATAAGCGATTTTGATCACGTGATAAACACGTTTTCGCTCGCTCTTGAGTGCTCTTTCTTGTTTCGCGTGGAAATTCGGTTCAAAACGCCCACTTTGACACTATTTTCTGAAACATCTATTGCGTTTGCAAAAAAAAATGAAAAAAAAAACAGCTCAGTTACATAGTTTCTGAACAATAACACCAGCTAGTTTTATGCATTTTTGAACAAAAATAAATTAAAACTTGTGTCAGAAAGTTGCCCTTTTGGATTTGAGAACACTCTTAAATTATCGGGAGATACCTGGCTGACATAATTCACTCTTATTTGTTGGATACGGCTGAGAACTGCAGCACTAGTTTCATTTATGCGAGCTATGACTATAGCATTTACATGATAAAGCTGTATGATAACGCGGAAATTCCTGTATACGTGTAACTAGGGTACAGCCGCGTATTTAGTGTAATTACTCGGTATACAGGAGTTACCGTGTTATCCTTGTTATTATTATTATTATTTTGTTTTTTACTTTGTGGTAAGGTGTCCAAGGTTTAAAACGTCACACACACATACAATAACAACAACAACAACAACAACAAAATAAAGTATTTAATAACTCTTAAAAAAAATTAGCACCTCTAAGCGTTAGGTCAGGATTGTTTGATAATTTTGTAAAAAATGTAAGACTTTTAAAACTCCAGTTTATTTGTGCCTTTTAAATCTATTTTAAGTATCTAAGTATGCCTTTTAAATCTGTTTAAAATCAATTTATGCATGGAAGAGTTAAATTTTAACAATTTCCATAAAAATGAACAGCAAAAAAGTAAGTTATAATCATCCATTTTTACGAAAGGGCTGCTATTTTTAAACAGCCCCTACTGACGTATAACAAACCTTGTGACGTGAAAAATACTAAATTGCCCAGAATACTTTGCGCCGAAAAAAAGAACCAAAACAAGATAAGACGATGCTGCTTCGCTGAAACAAATGAAACCATTGTTTAACCGAAGTTCTACGTTCTCCGCTAGAGCTATATAAATCCCTTAATTCGTCTAGCCAAAAATAATCAGCTTACCTCGTGGAGGCATTAATTAGCTGCTCTTTAAATGAATTTGCCGGGAAGGGACAGCACTTTGTCATGATAAGAAAATGCAATATTCATTTGTTTTATCATAACAAGATGGGATATTTCATCAGAGAAAATTTATTAAAAATAATCTTAAGTTGCATCTTTCTGCTAAGCCTCATACTTTAAGTTTTCTTAGTTATATCACGGTGAAAGGTATGTGGAGTTGGGTCTACAAAAACCTTATTTGGTTTTAGAAATTAAAGAGTAAATTAAAGTTTGTCCATAAGTTTATCAATCTTTACGGATTAGTTTATTTTTTCTATGCTGAGTATTTATTTATGTTACTTTACATTGTTGTAGCAAACAATTGCTTGATGTTTAGCCAGAGCCGAGAGATGAAAAGATTTTATGCTTGAAAATTATTGAAAGAAAAATTCTTCGAAATAGCTAGCTTTCAAACTTTATTTAGAAATACTAGATTTTTAAATATTATTTCATAAAACAAGGATTGATACGATATTTAGAAGCGAAGATAAATTCAATCGCAGTGAAAGCGCTAGCGTAGGAGATGCATGCATACATACATACGTAGAGGAAGCATAATTTGACCGCTCTTTAAATAAATTTGCTATGAAAGTGTTGAAGTTTTTCATGAGAAGATAATGAAATAATAATCATTACGAGAATATTTTAACGAAGATGATTTATTAAAAACAATCTTACACTGTTTCTTGTAATTAAATCCTATATTTTCCTGACGATTTCATTTTTTGGCATCGTATGAAGCATGAAGCTTAAGAGTGTGGAAGTGCAGCAACAAAATTTATATGTCAGACAGAATATCTAGACAGAAATATCCTCTAAACACAGCCTCAGCAATGGCGGTGCTGGCTGCCCTCCTCAGCAGGAGCTGCCAGTTAGGGTAGGTACTGACAGGCTTCATTGACATAGTCAGTTATCATTACTGATACTCTCATCAGATAATATTATAACATTTAGCTGAGCTTACAACTGCTTAGCATAGTTAGATGCAGTTTTAGAAATTCAAGTTAATGCGAATTATTGCGCTGTAGAGATCTGCACGGCCCGGGTTCGGGCCAATTTTCATTCACGGCACTCGGACCGGTCTTACTGCCTTTTTTTTACGGGTCGGGCCGGGTTCGAGCCTTACTTTTTTTCTGGAGGATCGGGCAGGGCCTAACTTATTTTTTTCTGTACAGAACCGAGACTGGTTTAATTCCTAGTCTTCAAGGCCCAAAAGTTTCAGTCCTAGTTTTGACACAGGCCTTATAAAAATCATTGTCTCTGCGTGGCCTGGTCCGTTCAAAGGTCAGTAAAATCAGGCCTGGCCCAAAAATTTTTGCAAAAAATGCATGCACTTTTAAATTGCTGTTATTCTGCAATTAAACATTAATATTTATTCGTTTTGTAAGAATAGTAGATTTCTACGATTATTAAAATATAGTAAAATGTTTAAAAAAGAACCTGCCTATGACGGATTTTTTTTTTAAACTGAAAAACGTGTTAATCCATGCAAAATTAATATGCTAATACGTAAGAAAAGAATATATAGTACATTTACACTTGCTAAGAAGGGAACTTGTCTGTAACGCATCTTTTTTTCTGTTCTGTGCAATATGCCGTCTTAAAATCAAAATGTAGAATATGGATTAACAATATTAATAATTCTGAAACATTTACGTACAAGAAATAGAAATTCATTAAAAAAAATATCGCAGCCTGCGGCTTTTCTATAAAAATAAAGATTATAAATATGAAAATAAAGTTAAGATAAATGTTTTTGTTCAGAACTTCTCGTACGAGACAGATTTTTAACCGAATCGACGTAAAAATCAATATTTTGTAGAAATTCACTCAGGCCGGGCCGAGCCGAGATTTTAACTTTTTTCCGGGCTCGGGACGAACTTTTAATTTTTGTTTCGGGCCGAGCCCGGATCTGGAAATTTCGGCATGTGCAGACATCTATTGTGCAGCCATGTAAAAGATCTGTAGCATTCATACGCACCACATAATTTAGTTAAGCAAGAAAACAACAACAAAAAATCGCTGTAATTATCGCTCATAGACTATACTGTAATAGAATTATTTTCCTGTATAAGATATATTCCCCCTATAACTGTAAAAGAAATTAAATGTTACAGGTCCCATTTTCTAGCTTATACGATAGAGGCTATAGCACACCTCATAGCTATTGTCTGCAGACAATAATCCAGTTTAATTCTTTTCTATAACCGCTGTAAATGATCATCGAATGCTACACATACCACTTCCTATACTAAACATTTTCTAGCATGCATCAGTTTTGTAATGCTTGAAGTAATATATCATTACAATGCGTTATATTTCAAATAGTTATCGCAAATATATCATTACGTATCTGAATTCTTTTGCGAATTTTTGCAAGCAAACTATAAATTATTCACATTTCATTTTCAATAGAAACATGCCACGGTAAACCACAGTAAATTAATTTCATGTCATATGAATTTCAAGAACATGTATGAAAGATAGTGCGCATTTAGATGTACAAACTTGCAGCATGCAGTCGAACTGAAATGTAAACGCTTTTAAACTATGATATAAAGTATTAAAAAGCTGCGTTTCGAAAATTTTGCTCTTTGTTATGTTACATTTAAATTGGGAAGATTCGTCTTTCAAAACAGCATATTAGCTTCTCAAGAGTTTAACAATGTTTGTCGCATTTTGAGCGTAGGGGAGACTAGGGAGGGTTGACCATACGGGAGGCTTAACATACCCATGAGTTTTCATATTTAAAAGAATTTGAGAGTTTTATCAATAGATGTCAACCAAAACTACTGGAATGTTCAAACAACAGTCTCTGTTTCATACAGATAATCGAAATAGGTGTGGAAAAATCGATTGTGACGCAATTTCAACCTAAAAGTTGTGTTTTTTAGAAATATTTTGTAATCCTTTTTCAGATATAATATATCATAGAAATTTAAGTAAGTAGGTTTTAAGTAATACAGAAATATCGAGCTTTCATTCCAGGCATAAATATTATACCATAAGTTAGGCTTAACATAACAATGTGCTACTTTTTAAAAAAGGGCTATGTGGGGAGGCTTGACCCAGTCAGTGTGAGGGAGGATTGACCAGATTTTCAAGGCCCCTTTAACACATTCAAGACGTTAAACGAGAATTCTCGTTTTCATTCAAAAAATAACATTGACTAAGGGCGTGCTTTCTACCTTACAGCTAATGCAATTATATCATGTTGTTCATAATTTAATTTTTTAGATTGTAAGACATTTTATATTAAATTCGTGCATTGAAAGATATTTACCGATATATAAGCTTGGGAAACCTATCTAGAACACAAATTTACAAAAGACTTTCAGAATAGGGAGGAGCTTCTACTGTTTTAAAATTCAGATTTGATAAAAATTGCCCGTCGGCAATGTGTTAATTAAGGGATTTTGGAAATCTTTTTATTATACATTGTACATAATGAAAGATTAATTGTTATATATAAAAATGAATGTAAATTTATTCTGTAAAGCTACAGTAAAATGGAGCGATGAAAAAGTAAACGTTTAAAACTGATTAAAGAAAGATGTGAAAAATTGCTATAGTATCCACTGCATGAAAAAAGTTATTGAAATATAAATTGGAAAGTTGATAGGGACTTTTTTCCATTTAAATATTACTAACAATAGGTAAATAGAAACAGTGGAAAAGACTAGAAAGGAATAGAAAATACAAAAGCAGCAGTCATAACAGTTTCAGGGGCGGTGGTATATTTATGAAACCACTTAATTTTAATTACCGAACGCCATAATGGCACCAGAATTTTGCTAAAATCTTTTCCATTTAATATGTATGTGAAATATAGCCTTTTTTTCATATTTGCAAATAAATCTGTCCGTATATTCCGGTGCTAGTCATTTATTTCAACATTTTAGTACTGAAAGTACTTTGCCTCTGAAAGCTTTAAAAGATGGTAATGATAAGTGAAGTACCGTAATTTCGGGTGTATAGCCCGCGGATCAAACAATCGTGTTTCGACCCAGAAATTTTTAAAAATAAAATGTAACTCTTTAGATCACGGTAAATATTGGTCTTCAAATACTGAATAAAATTTCTGGGTCGAAACTGATTTTGTTTGATCTGCGGGCTATACACCCGAAATTACGGTACTTATGCGCCTGCGAAAGATCATAGCATTCATCGAAAAACTTAGGGAGGTATGTAGACAAATTTCAACATGATGAATAGAGTGAGATGAAGCCAAACTATGTGACAACTAGAGTTGTCACGTCGAGTGTCACAAAAAGTAGGACAAAGAAAAAAAAGGCAGCAAAAAAAAAAAAAGCAGGACAGAGGCTACTACATTCGGACATTATAATGTCTGAAACCGTATGAAAACGGAAACTGTCTCTAGCGGAATACTGTCTTAAATGTTAAAATTTCCTTTTTCCTGCTGTACAATTATACCTGCTCAGACAAAATCCTGTTTAAAACAAAAATTTTCTCCTCTGACATGCGATTGCGCCTACACAGATTTGTTTAAGCATCATATTTTCAAAACTATTTATTTATATAATAATTAAAGCATGTAGCCAAAAATTATTTTACTTTTTTTAAGCTGATTTTATTTCTCTTCACAAATATTTCAATGTAAAACAAAGTGGGTTAAGCCTCCCATATGTGGAGAGCCTTGACCCATTATTTTCTCATGATTAAAATCAATCATTTTAAAAATTTCTTATATATTACACTTATGTAGCAACTTTATTTTGATAACTGATTGTATAACGAATAAAATGATATATAAAACTTTATTCTTCGTTCAATAATTAAAAAGTAAAAAATCATTTTGTAAGAAGTGGGTCAACCCTCCCTAGTCTCCCCTATATGTAAATACATCAACGTTAAGACTCAGTATATTATTAGATTGAAATTGAAAATCTATTTACTGGCATTTCCCTTGTGCTAATAATTCAAACTAAAAAAACTTTCCCTCTATAAATAATAATGGCTAATCTTTATTTAAATAGTTATAACCGTTAGCAAAACTGAAGCACTGTACTTTTCATGGGATATATTATTGATAACATTGAATATAATGAAATTTTTTCTCTCTTTCTGTATACTTACATTATATAAACCTTAATCTCAAAGTCGTAGTAATAAGTATTTAGTCGCCTTAATTCATTAAAAACACAAAAGCTGTTGTACTGAGCACTTTATAGTTCCAGCTACACTGTTCTTGATTACTGCGCGCGCGCACAGATATCCGAGGCGAGAAACAGCACATTACGCTGAGAATGGCACTATCAATCTTGCAGTGCCGATAGTTCGTAATTTTCCTGCTCAAGCTATGCAGAAAGCTACATATAATATTTTTTCAGGCCTATCTGCAGTATTTATTTACAGCAGGACATTAAAATTTTGCATATTGGTGTATGAGGCTATGTTTGAATATATTATGCATTTAAAAAAAGGGGCGGGACTCTTATTCAACATTTTATTACGTGTTTAGTTTTCATTTTGAAACGATAGTTTGGAGCAAAGATAAATCAAACAAGATTTACAAATATTTTTATGTGGTGTTTTCATAATGTTTTAATTCTCAGTGTTTAAAATTGGTTTCACAATTTACATTTTTTCATTTGTTTTATACAGGGTGACGATAAAAGACTGTCCAAAATATAAATTTTAACAGTATCAACTATAAGCGTTGTGGAGTGTTGGTTCAGTGTCTCAAATAAAGAGTAACTCAAACAGTTTTAGATAAACTCATACGCGAATAATGCTTTGTTATTTACTCGCTTGCAGTGCCATATACGCAAAATGGTGACTCCTGAGCGTAAAGCGTTACTGCTGGGCTTAAGATTTAAAAGCCGTTAGAGCCATACAACTTTTTTCCTTTGAGGCTTCATAAAAGATTGTGTCTACGTTCCGCCACTACCTAATGATTTGCCAGAGTTGAGACACAGAATTAAAAAGGCTATTACTTCCATTACTCCGGACTTATTAACTAAAGTGTGGGAAGAATTGGACTTTAGGCTACATGTGTACCATATAACTAAAAGTGCACATACTAAACATTTGCAAGAAAAACTAGGTTATTTTACCTTCAATTTGATTTACGATTTGTTGTAAATAGTCTAAATTAAACTGTTATAATATACCATTGAAACAGGGATATTGTTTATGGTCACCTGTATTTTGACAGACTTTCTTGAAAAAGTTCAGTATTTACGCTGATAACTATTTAAACAGAGCTCGCAAAAAAATAATTTTTTTGGCCTTCTTGAAGTGCAGAAGAAGTCTTTCAACTAATAATTTTAAAGTTTTTCATAGGACATGAACGAATTTTTTACACTACATAAAAATAATGGCTAAATATTTTCTGTAGAAGTAACTAAAGCAATTTTAGATACGAGCCGCCACTGGTTATAACATTATTTTCATAACATATTTTTATTCAACTATCAAAATACTTTTTCTCAGTTTTGACACATTGTCCGAATAAAAAATCTAGTTCCAAGATCGAGATAATCGCTAAATATGTCTCTGTAGTGCAACGACATGCCAAGTTGATCGCTCACGAAATGAGTATTTTACATTTTTACTTGAATCTTCCGAACCATCTACAGTGGACAGTTTAGTCCAGGCAATAGAGACCGTATAGGGACTCTACCTAGCAAAATTAATGGTAGTACTGGAAATCGACTTTCTAAATGTTTTTTGGGTCGCTGAATCCGAATTTGTAACTTTCCACCAAAATTTCCCCCGGCAACCCCCCAAATTTTGGTAAACAGCCCCCCAAAAAAGGTTTTTATTAAAGAAATCAATTTTAGATATGTGACATTATGACTTAAGATGAAGGGGGAGGGGGGATCTGCCTCGGAACATGCGCCGCAGTGCTGCGTGGACTAAGTTGCGCAATTCCACTTAACCACTCACACGTTTACATTAGCCCTCCCATCTTCCCTCCGAACTTTCTCTATAAGGTTTACTTTAAGTTTTTTGGGTCGCTGAATCCGAATTTTTAACTTACCCCCAAAATCCCCCCCCTAATAGTTGTTTTTAACTTAAATTTCTTATTATTTTAGGGGAAAAGCATTACGAAATTCAGAAACTAGACAAAATTTGCAACAAATAAGACACATGACGTTATGACATAGGATAAACGGGGAGAGAGGGGGCTGCCTCGGAACATTCCTCGCGCGCTTTACTCAAAAACCAAATTTTTTCAAAAAATCAATTTTTTGGGGGGTTGCCGGGTGAAATTTTGGTGGGAAGTTACAAATTCGGATTCAGCGACCCAAAAAACATAAAGTGAGTCGAAATCCAGAACTAGTATTAATTTTGCCAGATAAAATCCCCTATTGCCTGGACTTCATAATTTAGTGCACGTAGCGCCGCAGTGCATGTTCAGAGGCAGCTTTCACCCTCCCCGTTCATCCTAATTCATAATGTCATATATCCTATTTGTTGCAAATTTTGTCTAGTTTCTGAATTTCGTAATGCTTTTCCCCTAAAACAATAAGAAATTTAGGTTAAAAACAACTATTTGGGGGGGGGGGGTTCGGGGGGGGAAATTTTTGGGGGAAAGTTAAAAATTCGGATTCCGCGACCCAAAAGTCTTAAAGTAAACGTTATAGAGAAAGTTCGGAGGGGAGATGGGAGGGCGAATGTAAAAGTGTGAGTGGTTAAGTGGAATTGCGCAACTTAGTTTACGCAACACCGCGCGCATGTTCCGAGGCAGATCCCCCCTTCCCCTTCATCCTAAGTCATAATGTCATATATCTAATTTGTTGGAAATTTTGTCTACTTTCTGAATTTCTAGATACTTTTCCCTAAAACAATTTTTTTTAATAAAAACCTTTTTGGGGGGCTTTTTACCAAAATTTGGGGAGGTTGCCGGAGGAAATTTTGGTGGAAAGTTACAAATTCGGATTCAGCGACCCAAAAAACATCTAGAAAGCCGATTTCCAGTACTACCACTAATCTTGCTAGGTAAAATTCCCTATTGCCTGGACTAGTTATGTATTACAATTGTTTATTTTTACAAACGATTGTAACGCTTGCTAGTCAACTTTTTATAATTTTATTTAATATTGCTGTTTTAATTTTCCGGTGAGAATTTCCTAATGCATTTTTCCGTATTTAAAAAGTAAGAAAAAATCGTACACGTCTGCTTTGTTGCTATCTGTTATTCAGTTCCTGGAGTAACGTTTATGTTCTCTGCCTTCGGATAAGGCATTTTCATATTCAAAAGAGTATTAAGTATAAGTGAAAATAAAAATTTATGTGGATTAAAAGTTTATTTAGTGCTTTTAAGTAGACTTGGTTCAAAAATCTTACTAATTAGTAAAGTGATATTAGTGACGTATACGTCACGTGCAATAAATTGAAGAACTGGCAGAGATATAGTCATGTTAATTCGTAGCCGAAAGATGCACCATTCAAGCTCTATAAACGACCCGAATATACAGTAGGGTTGGGTTGATTTTTGACGGGCAATTATCAACACGAGGGATATAGGCCCTAAGGGGGGAGTGCCCTTCGTGGGGGTCTTTCTAAGGGAACCTAACCCGTATTTAAACTTGGAAATCCAAGGTTCGAAGAAAACCACGAAAACTCCGAACGATTAGGCCGACGGGCGCGATTGGGATCGAACCCAACACCTTCCGTATACCAGCTTCGAGAGCAGAACCTCTCGTCCACTGGTGGGGCGAATATACTGTAGGAGACAAAAAATTGGTAAAAATTATTTTAATACAAAAATAAAAATATTTAAATAAATATAGAAGCTAATATTTTGCTTTTAAGATTCAAACATACTACATAGGCAAACATAATGATAGTGTGCAATAATATTATTTTCGTAAATCTAGGGGGTTTTTTAATATAAAGAAATAATTACACTGAAAATGTTATGAAAATAGCAATCCGAAAAATACTCAAAATGGGTGACATCAATTCGTGAATAGCACAAAAAATTTATCGAAGACAACTTAGTATTGGATAAAGCTAGGAGTGGGCTAAAAAGAGTACGATAGAAAAAGTCAATGCTTATCACCTTGACGATGTTTGTGCAACCAAAGTGCACATGTAGATGTTTATTAACACATGTGGAAAATAAAACTTCAATATGTACTCCTAATCAGAGTTGGGCAAATTTGTAATCTCAATCATCCGCAGTGTAATTACAGGTTAATTGCATGTAATTGATTATAGTTACACACATTCAAACACAGACATTTTGTCAAATAAGGTGATGGGGACGATTTCGGTTACAGTGCTGCAAGAATTTTTTACGGCATGTAATTTCAACTATAATTAATTACATACAATTAAACTGTAATTACATTGCCGGTAATTGGACAGCCATTGGTTTTTACCTTTGCCTATTTGGTTGGCACCCTGATTGAGTGTTTCTGTTCCTTTCTGCAGATAACTGGAATTACAAATTTGCCCAAATCTGCTCCTAATATTGTCCCATTTTCCATACATGTACCTGTTCATTTGTGTTTGCAATAAAAGCTTGAATTTATAAAGAGACTTTTTAGTTCGTTTGCATGGACACTCAAAAGAATTGAATTGCAATATGATCTATGGGAAAAAAATCGTTTGAGATAGATTTTAATAATATTATTTGTGTTTATAATAAAAGCTTGAATTAGTAAAGAGCCTTTTTAGTTCATTTTCAGGGATATCCAAAAGAATTCCGTTACATTATGTTACATGGCGAACAAAATCGATTGCAGTATATTTTAATGATATTACACTAATTCAAACATATTTAAATCCATGTACATCACCGAAATGAACAACAAGATACTTACAGTAGAATATGGTGTGCAAAACATTTATCCTTCATTTACAGGAACATGCAAAAGAATTCGGTTACATTACTTCCTATGAGCTATAATACATTTAAGGGTGTTCTCAAATCCAAAAAGACAACTTTCTGACATAAGTTTTAATTTATTTTTGTTCGAAAATGCATGAAACTAGCTGGTGTTGTTGTTCAGAAACTATGTAATTGAGCTGTTTTTTTTTCATTTTTTTGCAAACATAATTGATCTTTCAAAAAACAATGTGAAAGTGGGCGTTTTAAACCAAATTTCCGCGCGAAGGAAGAAAGAGACTCAAGAGCGGGCGAAAAACGTGTTTGACACGTGTTCGAAACTTTTAACTCAATAGGTAATTGATTGATCAAAAAATGGGAAAAACAGTTCAATTCCAAATTGCTTCCATGAACAGGCTTTCCAATTTTATACCTTTCCGTTAAAAAATAAATTTGTAAATGTGTCAAAACGTTTTGCGCTTGTTGAGCAGAGCAGTTAAGAACAGCCTTAAGTGAGTTTTAAGTTGTGGTATGCATTTATAAATTTCCTAATTTTTTGCATAATACTTGGTGTGTATGGGTTCTATAAATCATGTTCAAGGCTGTCGAAAATAATTTGAGTACGTTTCAGTTTCTGATGAAAATTGCTGAAAGGGAATTTTTAAATGTGTTGTTTGTTCTCTAACTGAACAAAATTTCAGTACTGTATAGTACTAAATTGTATATAGATTTGTAATAGCTATAGATTTGTATATATACTGCATATGTTGTATATATACAATCTGATCATACACAGGTTTTCACAAAATAATTTGAATACTTTTCCTACTATAGGTGATAAATGCTGAAATTGAGTTTTCAGATACTTTTCCAAACACTTTTTTTTTCCTTTTTGGTAATATTTTTCATCTTATTAAACGAGAAAGTTTGGTCACGGTATTCTGTATGCACTGGAAAGTGTTTCATAAATGCTTGTCACATGATTTTTCTTTCTTGTTTATTTACTGATAAACTTTATCAATATATGAGAAAAATATAGAAAACAGCAAAAGATACTACATTTAAAAATGCCGTAGTTTAAACAAAGATAAGAACCTAAAATTTCAACATGTAAATGGTGTCAGATAGAATTTCCACGTACGAAATTTATATAATACTATTTTTTTCGGAGGAATCACGAAATTCGTTAATCAGAAGTTTAACTGTATTAGGTATTATGTGTAATTAGTACTAGGTTTTAAATTTAACTTATTTCACTTTCAGATTAAATTAATTTCATTCAAATTCAAATTGGAAATGAATTTCAGTATTGCGCTCATTTCTGTTTAATACTGTTATCAAGTAATTAAACAATGTATCTTTATATTTTCGAACCGATTGTTAATAGTTTTTTTATGTGTGATATGCTTTTCTTCTGTGTCAATTATAATATTTTTAGTTTCTCATGTAATGAAACCTGCATAAATTGAGCAGAAACGGTTAAAATTTAAAAAAAAAGGTTAGTTGACGTCAATTTCTTCAATCTGTACCTATTTTTATCCATGACGCAAATTGCATATGCTATATACTCTACTTTGCCTTTTATAGCTTCATTTTAATTTATTTAAAAATACTGTTACACGAAACAATTCTTATAATAATGAGAGTTGAAATTTGAAGGCCTAAGTTGAAAACAATTTTCTTGCGCTAAAAAAGATGAAAGATTTTAATAAAAATTCAACTGTGCCGAATTTAGAGATGTATATCTATGTATCCAGAGTTCGCTGAAAAATGTTTCAATTTTATCTACTTTAATAATAAATTATATATTTTGATTCTGAATTTAAAAAGGTTAGTTGACGTCAATTCATTCAATCTGTACCTATTTTTATCTATACTGCATGACGCAATTGTACATGCTATATCCTCTACAGTGCCTTTTATAGCTTCATTTTAATTTATTTAAAAATACTGTTACATGAAACAATTCTTATAATAATGAGAGTTGAAATTTGAAGGCCTAAGTTTAGAAACAATTTTCTTGTCCTAAAAAGATGAAAGATTTTAATACAAGTTCAACTGTTTCGAATATAGAGATGTAACAATGTATCCACAGTTCGCTGAAAAAGGTTTCAATTTTACCTGCTTGAATAATAAATTATGTATTTTGATTCTGAATTTAAAAAAGGTTAGTTGACGTCAATTGATTCAATCTGTACATATATTTATCTATACTTATATGACGCAAATTGCATATACTTCTACTGTGTCTTTCAGAACTCCGTTTCAATGCAGTTAAAAATACTGTTACACGAAACGATCCTTAGGACAATGAGATATGAAATTTGAAGGTTTGGGTTTTTAAATAATGTTAAAAATATGAAAGATTTTAATAAAAATTTAACTGTTTCGAATTTAGAGAGATTTTAGAAGATTTTTTAAAATCCGAAATGCTTATTAATATTCATAATATACGTTAAAACATTAAAATTTAAAAAAATGAATAGATAAATAAAGTTATTCGCTTATGAAATTGGAACTAAAATTTTAATTTTAAGATCTATAAAGAGTGTTTTGGCTATTGAGGACAAAGTGTCAATGGGCTTAAAACTTTTTTACCATATGTCTACAGGTGCTTCTATCTTTGTTTTTTTTTTTTTTTCAAATATAAAAACGTATAATAACTAGTCAAAAATTGCGACATTCACATCTGCCCCATGTTCACATGTGCCCCAGTCTCCCCTACTATATTACGCAAATTCCATATCAATATCCTCTACTGTTTCTTTTATAGTTTCATTTTAAGTTATTTAAAAATACTGTTACATGAAACAATCCATATAATTGGGATGCACAACCTGTGGCCCGCGATGGGTTAACGTGTTGCTCGCGAATTTCGTCAATTTATAACTGGAAAGAATTGCAATTTTTGTTCATAGGTCGCAGGAAATAATCATGAATTTCATCAATTTGCGAATGGAAAATTGAAAATTTCGTCAGTCAGTTAAGAATTGCGAATTTCATTGATCGGGTGCTGAAAAATAGCGAATTTTGTCGATGAGGCGTGGAAGAAAATGCAAATTTTGTCGGTCAGGCGCGGAAAATCGCAAATTTCGTTGATCGAGCACGAAAAAATCGCCAATGTTGTTGATGATGCTCAAAAAAATGCAAATTTTGTTGATGATACGCTGAAAAATTGCAAATTTTGTTGATCGGCTGCGAAAAAATCGTGAGTTTCGTCAGTCGCTAGAAGAAATCGCAAAATTCGTGAATTTTCAGCAGAAAAATAGCAAATTTCGTCAGTCAGTTAAGAATCACGAATTTCGTCGATCGGGTGTGGAAAAATCGAGAATTTTGTGGATTAAGAGTGGAAAAATCTCAAATTTCGTTGATCGGCTGTGGAAAAATCGCGTGTTTCGTCTGTTTATCGGAAATTTCGTCAAATTGGCGTGGAAGAAATTGCAAATTTTGTTAGAGTCAGTTAAGAATCGCAAATTTTGTTGATCGGGTGTGGAAAAATTGCAAATTTCGTCGATCAGGCGCGGGAAAATCGCTAATTTCGTCAATCCGGCGTGTAAAAATCGCTAATTTCGTCGATTATTCGCGAAAAAAAATCACAATTTCGTCGATCATTCGCAACAAAAACCGCAAATTTCATCGATCGGTCACGGAAAAATCGTAAATTTTCTCGATGGTGCGCGAAAAGATTTAAAATTTCGTTGATCGGCTGCGGAAAAATCGCAAATTTCGTCAGTTTATCGCGAGAAAAAAAATCACGAATTTCGCCAGTTTGCCGCGGGAAAAAATAGCAAATTTCGTCAGAGTCAGTTAAGAATTCCGAATTTCAACGATCAGGGGATGACAAATCGCAAATTTCGTCGATCGGGCACTGAAAAATTGCGAGTTTTGTCGATCGGGCTCCGCAAAAATCGCGAGTTTCGTCGTTTGTGCACGAAAAAAATCGCGAATTTCGTCGATCAAGCGCAGAAAAATAGCGAATTTCGTCGATCGGGCTCAAAAAAATAGCGAATTTTGTCGATCAGGTGTGGAAAAATCGCAAATTTTGCCGATCAGGAGCAGAAAAATTGCAAATTTTGTCGACCGGTCTCGAAAAAATTGCGAATTTTGTCGATAAAGCGCGGAAAAATCGCGAATATCGTTGATCAGGAGTGGAAAAATCGCGAATATCGTTGATCAGGAGTGGAAAAATCGCGGATATCGTTGATCAGGCATGGAAAAATCACAAATTTTGTTGATCGGCTCCTCCTCTCCCTTTCATTCATAACGTTCACATTTTTTTGGCACCATCCACTTTCATGCCTATGCTTGTTTTTTAGCACTTTTAAGAAAACAAAATTTACTCCCCCGAATAAAGTCAAGGAATATTATCACTCCTTCTAAATAATCCTTGCTATATCTATGTTATAAATGCAAACGTAAACTGTTGATATATCCTTGCCAACTGAATTGGATATGTTGACTGGGTAGGGGAACCTAGAAGGGCAACCCCCCCCCCCTCTGAAACCCTATTTTTTATTTGATTAATAGCCACAAATCATCTCCCCGAAATAGAATTCTCTCCGTGTTACTAATGTGGCCCTCGATAATGTCCCCTCGGCCCCTCGACAACCCAGAAATTTTTGTAAGTGGTCCTTCTCTTAAAAAGGTTGTGCACCCCTAATAATGAGACGTGAAATTTGAAGGACTAGGTTTAAAAATAATTTTCTTATGTTAAAAAGAGGAAAGATTTTAATAAAAATTCAGCTGTTCGTAATTTAGAGATGTAGCAGTGAGTGTATCCAGATTTCATCGCACTGTAAAAGAAATTTGTTGATTTTACTTTACAGTACAATACTGGCAGCTGGGGCATTACCGTCTCAATACTCAAGGCCTCCAGACTGATTTCGTAACATACCAAATGAAGATTAACCCCTTGAAGGGCAAGCAATTGCGTTTGTGTAATGCTTAATTCCCACCGGAAATTTCGAAAAAATTTATTTCAAAATAAGGAAAAGCAATTTTACGACTTTTCTCCACTAGAGTAAGAAAACTAAAATTTCCTCAAATTTTTCTGGTGCAAATCCTGATTAATCGTAAGTGGTATATAATATATACCGCCGCCCCTCAACGGGATATATTTTATCCCACTTACAATTAATAAGGATTTGCACCAGAAAAATTTGAGGAAATTTTAGTTTTTTGACTTTAGTGGAGAAAAGTCGTAAAATTGCTTTTCCTTATTTTGAAATAAAATTCTGGTACTTTTCGGTTAGCCGGGCGCCAGTGTTATATATACGTAATGTATATATACATACATATGTATATGTATGTGTCTATATGTGTGTATACACATATATGTATATGTATATACATATGTATGTATATATAAATGTATATATAAGTGTATATATAACAGTGGCGCCCGGCTAACCGAAAAGTACCAAAATTTTTCTAAATTTCCGGTGAGAATTAAGCATTACACAAACGCAATTGCTTGCCCTTCAAGGGGTTAATCTTCATTTGGTACGTCTCGAAATCAGTCCGGAGGCCTTGAGTATTGAGACGGTAATGGCTGGGGCGCCAATATTATACTGTAGAATTATTAAAAATATAAACAGTCGTAATACCGTGTAATAAATGGAAATGCACTAATATACCATATATTACTACTTAATGGTACATTACTGTTTATTTTACAGTTTATTATTGTTAATTTTACGTTGTAATACCGGCGCTCTAGCTGCCAGTATTGTACTGCAAAATCAACAATTTTCTTTTGCAGTGTGAAAACTGTTTCAATTTTATCTGCTTGAATAATAAATTATATACTTTGATTTTGAATTTAAGGCTGTTCTTAATTGCTCTGCTCAACAAGCGCAAAACATTCTGACAGATTTACAAATTCATTTTTTAACGGAAAGATATAAAATTGGAAAGCCTGGCCATAGAAGTGATTTGGAAATGAACTGTTTTTTCCCTTTTTTGTTAGTCAATTACCCATTGAGTAATAAGCGATTTCGATCACGTGAAAACCAGTTTTTCGCCAGCTCTTGAGTTATTTTCCTACTTTCGCGCGGAAATTCGGTTCAAAACGTCTACTTTGACACTATTTTCTGAAAGATTTATTGCGTTTGCAAAAGAATGTAAACAACAGCTCGATGACACAGTTCCTGAACAACAACACTAGCTAGTTTCATGCATTTTCGAACAAAAATAAATTAAAACTATGTCAGGAAGTTGCTCTTTTGGATTTCAGTACAGCCTTAAGAAAGGTTAGTTGACGTCAATTTCTACAAAATGTACCAATCTTTATCTATACTATATGACGCAAATACTATATCCTCTACTGTGTCTTTTATAACTTCATTTTAATTTATTTAAAAATACTGTTACACGATACATGAAACGGGAAATTTGAATGCCTAAGTTTAAAAATAATTTTCTTGTTCCTAAAAGATGAAAGATTTTAATAAAAATTGAACTGTTTCGAATTTATTTTTTTCATTCTGTTTTGAATGGGGGTTACAAATTTTCTGGTAACGGAAAATTTACTTTTCATCCTTACTCACTGAATCTCAGAAACGGAAATGTTCCTTTTCAATAGATACAAAAAGGGAAATTTCCAGTTAAATTTTCGCAATTGATGTTTTATCATGTAACCAAGTCGTTGGAAGTGGTGTAGGGTACACAGCATTCATCTTCTTTAATGGCGAGTACAGAGGGTCGAATCCGTGTGAATGCATTTCGATCAGAACGGCCGTGTTAATATTCGAAAACATTCTGTTTTGAATAGAAGTCGCAAATTTTCTATTAATAAACAGAAAATTTCCTTTCTATCCTTACTCATTGAAGGTCAGAAACGGAAATGGTCCTTTTCAATAGAGAAAAAACGAAAAAATTCGTTACACTATCGCAATTGGTGTTTTGGCATTTAACCAAGTCGTTGGAAATGGTGTAGGCTACACAGTATTCATCCTCTAATGGCGAGTACAGAGGATCGGATCCGGGTGAATGCAAGGCGATAAAAATGAGCCAATTGATATTCTGTGTTGATTGGGAGTCGCAAATTTTCTGGTAATAAATGGAAAATTTCCTTTCTATCCTTTCTCGTTGAATATCAGAAACGGAAATGTTCCATTTCAGTAGAGACAAAACGGAAAAATTCCAGTTAAATTTTCGCAACTGATGTTTTGGCGTGTAACCAAGCCATTGGAAACGGTGTAGGGTACACCGCAATCATACTCTAATGACGAGTACAGAAGGTCGAATCCGGGTGAATGCAACGTGATAAAAACGGGCGTGTTGATATCCTGTTTTGAATGGAAGTCGCAAATTTGCTGGTAATAATGGAAAATTTCTTTTCTATTCTTACTCGTTGAATATCAAAAACGGAAAGGTTCCTTTTCCATAGAGACAAAACGGAAAAATTCCAGTTAAATTTTCGCAACTGATGTTTTGGCACGGAACCAAGCTATTGGAAATGGTGTAAGGTACACAGCAATCATCGCCTAATGACGGATACAGAGGGTCGAATCCGGGTGAATGCAAGGCGATAAAAACGGGTGTGTTAATATTCAATACAAATACCTCATTCGTATAAATACGCTTCAATATTATTTAGATTATTTAGATTTATTATTTAGATTTTTTTAATATTGGGTTATTGCTCATATTTGTTTTGAAAATAGAAATTTCATGCTTTGAATAACTGAACACTTTCGTCTTGAAAACGGGGAAAGGTCAAAAACCGAAGTTTCGTAAAAAGAAAAAAGAAAAAAAAATGGAGAATAGACGGCAACTTTGCATTTTCCCGATTTTTTTTTTTTCTGTTTTACAGTGTACGAGCGTACCGTATTACTTTTTAGGATATATTTCTCATATTAAGGGGGCTGGTCACTCAGCTTCGGAATTCTCCTCCGTAATGTTAAGTCTATGGGCTTTTGATGCATTCGTATATTTAAAATATCTTCTCGGGAAATTCATATTTTTAACATCTTTTTTCTGTGTACTGTTCTTAGTGAATGTCTCTTTTTTTTCTTCATTTTCAAAATATTTCTGAAATCGGTGGTGAATTTAATATGTTATGTGTTAGAAGCGGCCGAACTGTGAGTAAGTTTTAACATTTTCTATAAAATTAAGTCTATACTTTAGAAATATTTTGAGAGCTAAGAAAAAAAGAGACATCCTTTAAGAAGAGTACACAAAAAATAGAAGTTAAAAATATTAATTTCCGGAAGAGATATTTTAAATACACGAATGCATCAAAGCCCATAGACTTTACATTAGTAAGGGGAAATCGGAAGCTGAGTGACCAGCCCCCTTAAGTGGTCTATTCATTTGTGATTTCGGCGTTGGGTACTGAATGAAATAGCTTTTCATTCCTGAAAAAACATACAAATTAATCATATAGTCACTTTTGTTGGAAGTTGGTTAATAAATCCTACCATTCTTTAGAGAAATCACAGAAGACCGTTTCATACATCAAATTTTATGTGCAACAGTGGATGATACGAAAAGGTGAATTTAATTCGATTGTGCAATGCACGTTAACAAATCACTTTTGTGCTGGCATGCACGCAAAAATTAAAGAAGAAAAGTTGCCTTTCGTTCGCAGAAACCAAAAGAAATCAAGGGCTGAAAATCAATTCATAAAAAATTCTCGAACTTAACAGTTAATTACCAATTAATTATGTTGCCTCTATAGAATGAATAAAATACGCATTACGGATGAATATTCTGAAATGAAAAAAGGAAATATATTATGTATGATTAAATCTGCATATAATCTTAGCAGCACTTATGCACACATGGAAAATGATGATGGATATTCTATGAAGAAGACTGAAAACATGTCAGGCACGCAAAACACGATACAATCATTTTAATTGCTGAATAGTGGCTTTCAGATACACACAAACGGAAATCAGACAGTTGTTCTTGTACAACCTCTTGTTGTATCGTGTTATTGATTGGGAATAACCAGCAATGTATCATGGGACGCGAAAATAGGTTTAATTAGGGACAAACATCAGCTTGACGTCGGACAGATGTCAGTAGCAAACGTAAAATCATTGTTATTTAGCGTGATTAAAGGTTTCTTTGCGAGCATGACCTTTCGAAAGAGCGCGCATAAAATTATAGAGCTGAAGCAAAGTTGCTACTGAATTATCATTATACAAGCAGTATTTTGCTAATTAAGTTTGATGGTCTGTTTAGGCGTAGCCTGACAAACACGAAAAAAGCAATATGAAATTCTGAATCAGTACCGATTTTGACCTGCTAACTATTGTCCAGTTTTTTAATTGATTTCAAGAAAAATGAGTAAGCAATCTAATAGACCCGTTTATATGTTGTGCGAATGTTGATGCCTATTTTTTTTTTTTTTTATGCTCACACTAATCTATTTTGACAGTTTGTTTTTTATTTTTTATTTAAAAATATAATATTTTCGAATAGAGCCGAGTAAATTTTAATAGAATACGATCACAACCTATGTATGTTAATGTATTGTCGTCAAATCAATCCTTCAGTTAATTAGGGAAAGGTGGGATAATAGGAAGCAGGGATAATAAGAGAAGGTCAAAAATCCCCATCCTTAATATGTATTTGAAAAATACAAGAAATAATGTGATATATTATGATTTTTGCCTTTAATTTATTACCTATCCAATAAAATTTACCACATTATTTCAGTATATTTTTTTGCTTTTAAAAAATAACTTCACTTTAATCTACTCTTAATAATTCAAGACTTTCTCAAAGTAAAATTTTCTACATTTAACATTTTATAGACATTTATAAATATAAATATAACATTTTATAGATATTATTGATGCACTATATGGCCAAAGGTGACCGATCACTTGCGATTTTGGACGTTTTGTTAAATATCTAGAGAAATACATGAGGAATTAACCTGAAACTGCAGGTGTGTGAACAATATAGCATAGGTTATATATTTCCGTGAAGATTTTTTCCCGAAACCTCATAGGGGACCGTCAACAAATTGAAAAAGAACGAATATCTTTTGGATAACTCTGCAAAAACTAATGTATCAAAAGCGTTCAAACTCGAGATTATTAATAAGTGGCTTATTGTAATATACTGTGTTCATTTTTATGAGGATAGCATGTATACTCCTAGAGAAATTAATTCTTTTATAAAAACAGTCCTAAATTTCGCCAAGTTTTTTGCTTATAATTTGCAGAGTTCTTAATATAAAAAAAAAGTTCTTTTCAGAAGATATAACAAACAACATTGTACACAATACTTTGCAATCAGAATTAAAAAATAATAAAAATTGGATGAAAAATGAGCAGGTTTACTAAAAAATCTTTCTCTGCGCATGCGCGAATGCAATCAAAATATAATATGCGGGCGATTCTCAAAAGATGGGCACTGGACACACGTCATAACTTTAAGCCTTTCAAACATAACTTTAATTATCATTGACTTTAATTATTATTTTTTTTTACACTGAATTTTTATTTCTATTCAGAGACAGAAAATGGCATAATTTATTGTAAAAGCTTTGTATAAATATCTTAAAATTTTATTATTTTATGCTAAAGAGGCCGATTTCGGACATTCATAACGTTAACTGCCCCAATGTACCACCAAGAAAAAGAGTTTTAACTTGCTTCCAGGTGGTTCTAATGGTAAACAACGAATGCATAAAGGAAACGGATGATTTTTTTATAATTTCGTTAAGAGATGGCAGGCTGATTTATTGCTTTTTTGAAGATAGAAGGACTTTTCTAAAAAGAATTTTTTTGTATTTTGTTATGTCCGAAAGTAACGTACGCGACAAAGCTATCATTTCCACGAAAAATACATCAAATAAGTACTTTAAACGCTTTTATCTAACTTTAAAATTATTTTTAAAAAAATTTAAATTATTTGTATGTGTTTTTATAAGATTTTTTTGCAATAAATGCACTTTTCTCAAATAAGAAAGTGGAATGTCCGAATCGTGTAACAATAGAAACGACGATTTTATTTTCGGTAAATTTATTTTTAAAAATGATTTGTGTCCTGAAACGTATAAAAAGATTTTTATTATAATGTTTTATCGTAAATAATTATCGTGTTTTGTATAAATAAAGTGTATTTAGTACGTGTAATAATATAATTTGACTTGAAGCATGCTCAACTAATGTGTGTAACGATACACACAATATGGCGACCGCTGCAATCCTTTCGAAATTTCGGACATGCTTATTTAAAAGTATGATTTAAAATTAATAGTAAACTTCTTTTTTTATTTCAAAAATAATTCTTCAGTGATCTTACGTGTTTTTATGTATTTTGCAAAGTTTTCTTTCTAGCAAATGTACCCCAAAAGATTATTTAATAACAATGTCCAAATCGTGGAACGATCTAAACATTAATAATTTTAATTTTCTAAATACATAAATAAATATATTATTACAGAGTCCATTGTTCTAACATACATCTAAAAAAATAAAATAAATTTTTTTTTTGTTAAATTATTGTACTTTAGTTCTTTTTTTTAAATTCAAGGTTTAAGAATCCCATCTCCTTAAAATTCCATTCTTCAACTTTGCTCGCCCACCAAAATGCTTAAAAAGTTTAAGCCACTTCGTGCTGTAACTTTGGTTAAAAAAAAAAAAAAAAAGAAAAAGAAAAGAAAAAGAAACAGAAATTGACAGTATTCAAAGTATAGATCAGACAGCCAGCGAAAACTGTTAAAGGTACTCAAAAGATTCACTCCGTACACACGACAAACAAATGTTTGGTACTATTCAAATAAGAAATAAATCTGGTTTTTACAATTCCTTTAAAAAACAATCAAGAATGCATTACCAGTGAAGCTGATGAAAAAAATATTGTTTCTACAATTGACTTCTCACAGTTGAAAACAGATTGACATTGGTGACTGGTACTTTGTATTAATTCATGATGAAAACTTATGGCCAGGCATTATTGAAAAGATCAGCATTGATAATAGTGAACAAATATTTTCTATAAATTTTTCGACTCCTCAGGCAGACATTGATTTTAACAGGTTTCGTTATCCATCTAAAAAAGACAGCACAAATTTAAAATATGAAGATATTTTGTTGAATTCACCAAATCCACCTCACCCGGTGACAGCAAGAGGAGACTTTTCTTTTGATAAAGAAATTATAGATATGTGCATTAAAAAAATGGCAATATAACTTTTTTTTTTTGAGAAAAAAAAAGAATAAATTATATGTTGGATACTTCTAATATTATGTAAATGTATGTTTTTTGCATAATGTGTAATTCCTATAAAATTAAGATATTACTTCTAAAAAAGTAGTAAATATTTTAATATCAGATATTAACATTTGATTTTATTATTATTATTACTGGATAACAAAAAGTTAATTATACATATATATATATATGTATACACATACAATTATAGGACACATTTACTACATTCTTAGTCTTAAGAATTTTTAAATACTAAGCGCAATGTCCAAAATCTGTCAGCAATGTCCAAAATCTGTAACGTACGTGCGAAAAAATGTCCAAAATTTGTAACGTATACAACTGCTAATTAAATGCTTAATAATTAATTTTCCAGAATAGTTGTTGTCTTTTAATGTTTGTGTATAATTTTGTAGACTTATATACTATACTATTAAAAAAAATTGGCCTTAAATTTGAAAATTTTAAAAATTACATATAGTTAACGTTTAATGATCCCACCTTTTGAGAATCTCCCATGCATAATGTATTAGCTAAGTATATGGAGCAACTTTTGTAAAAGTCTCAAAATCATAGCTTGAAAATTCTGAAAATTATCGTCGATAGAATAAGCTCGAAATTCGTTGTTCCCAAAAAGAAGCAAAAGTATAAGGGTTTTTTTTTTATCAAATATCTGTTGATTAGTGCTAAGATAGCGTACACAATATTGCACGTACTACTATATTTGGATACAACCCCTCATCTTTTTGCTTCCTTGGGAACAACGGATTTCGAGCTGATTCTATCGACGATAATTTTCAAGCTATGAGTTTGAGACTTTCATAAAAGTTGCTCTATATACATAGCTAATACATTATGCATATTATATTTTGATTGCATTCGCGCATGCGCAGATAAACATTTTTTAGTAAACCTGCTCATTTTTCATCCAATTTTAATTACTTTTTAATTCTAATAACAGAGTGTCATGTACAATGTTTTGTTTGTCATATTTTCTGAAAGTAACTTTTTTTATATTAAGAACTCTGCTAATTATAAGCAAAAAACTTGGCGAAATTTGGGACTGTTTTTATAAAAACCTTAATTTCTCTACGAGTATAGGTGCAATCCTCATAAAAATGAACACAGTATATTACAATAAGCCACTTATTAATAATCTCGAGTTTGAGCGCTTTTGCTACATTAGTTTTTACAGGGTTATCCAAAAGATATTCGTTCTTTTTCAATTTGTTGACGGTTCCCTATGGGGTTTCGGGAAAAAATCTTCACAGAAATATATGTTCTATACTATACTGTTTATACGCTTGCAGTTTTAGGTTAATTCCCCATGTATTTCTCTAGACATTTAACAAAACGTCTAAAATCGCAAGTGACCGGTCACCTTTGGCCATATAGTGTATTTCATTTTTGAATAAGGAGATGGTTATTCATATTCTACTTTATAAATTGCGAAAAGTTTTATTTTTATCTAAGTACGTACTTTCAACAATGACTTTTATTACCTTGTCTATTATTTTGACTGGGTAATAAAAGAAAATAATCACGTATTGTCTCTCAACATCTATTTGAGCAGCATTTTATGTTTGGTTTCTTATTACAATCTATGCTTAATGTGTGTACATTCATATTTTGCATCAACCGTGAGCCTAGAGCTGTATATTAATTTGAAGAACAAATAAAGAAACTTTGTTTTTTAATTTAAAAAAATTATTAGCCACCGATATGCTATTTCTTTCGGGCAGCAACTGAAATGTCGTCTCTAAAAAATAACGTTCCGTTATATAAGCCAGCCTTAAAACAAAGCAGATGCATGATTGTACGGTTAATACGGATATCTCTACTGCAATTTTTATTTTTATACCATCGTATACGGAAAAAAGTATTTTTAAATGCAATTTGTTTGAAAACTGCATCTCAATTTATTTTTGATATATTATTATTATTACTTTATTTAGTTTTTTTTTTGTTTTTAACGCCATTTCTTTAATGTTGCCAATTGAAGTACTCCATTTCTGTAGAAAGGAAAGGAAAAATAGTTAAAAAATAGTAGATTTTTGTATCTTTTTGTTGGCATCTTCTCATAACAACGAAAAAAAAAAGTAATTAAAATACATACTATTCTGAAAAAATATAAATAAATGATTTCTGATAAAGCATGGAGCTATTATAAATTATATTTTATTTTAAGTATAATTAATGTTACAAACAAATGGAAGCATATCAATCATTAGATAGCCGATATTTTTATCGAGTTTCTTGAATGACATCACTTTTTAATGGATTTGTGTATTATTCTGCGATAGTGACGTCATATACATACTTTTCTATAGATGTTGTTTAAGAGTGGATCGTAAATGTGGAATTCTTCAGCGGATCTGAATGACGCCTTTTCTTTATATAAAACGAAAGGGTGTGTTTTATGTCTTAAAACTGAAATATGTTTTATACTATCTATATTTAAATAAATTTTGTTTTTCCCTCGGGGGCGACACTAAATTCTGAAAATGCAGAAATCCTGTTTTCTAATTTTAGGTAGGTTTCATTACAAAAAGCTACTTATTGCAGCTGCCATTCGGAGGAAAGCGATTCCGAAAAAATTTGGTATATTTTCACCGATCATGACCCCCAGACCCCGAAACCACCCTCCGTGCAAATATTCAGGATTATTCATAGTTTCTTATTTTACATACTGGTTTCCTATGTTCATATCTTGTTCATCTTTAGAACCATTTGCTCATATACTTGTGAATCATCTTTATTATATATAATATATATATATATGATCTTTGTCACACTGTAACTTTGTAACACACTGTGTCGTAGTTATGAACCGATTTATCTGTAACTTGGTGTGTACATAGTACATACAAATGCCTCGACCGAGTTCGTTAGCCAGCTTCATCCACCATCTTGTTTCAAAATGGCGGCAATTTAAATTTTTTTAAAAAAATTAAATTTATAATGAGGTACAAAAAAATTAGTAATTGAAAAATATTTTTTTAGCATGTGTTTGACCTTGACACAAAGATTCCGGAGCATTTCTTGTTTCGTCTATATCTTAAAAAATTGCTGAGTTATAGCACTTTGAATTTCTAGCATAGCTGACATTTTGAAACGATCTGATGTTTGTCACTCGATAACACGCGTATTTATTAACCGATTTGGATGTAAAAAGGCATGTGCATTGTATATAGCAATGTCTTGACCAAGTTCGTTGGCCAGCTTCATCCGCCATTTTGTTTCAAAAGGGCGGCCATTAAAAAACAATTAAATGAGATACCAAAAATTAGAAATTGAAAAAGCTTTTTCTTAAGTGTTTGACCTTTATTCTACGATTTTTATTTTATAATTTGGTAGTCATCTATAAATAGGCTAAGTTACCCTGGCTTAAAGGGTAACTTATATAAAAAGTCCAGTCAAATATCGAAAAAATTCACGAAGATAGGAACGATATAGCGAGTTGCTTTCTAAAAATAACTTTATTATAAGGGATTTTCAACAACTTTTCAATCAGCTCACTATATCTTTCTGAGTTTTCACAATATTTGACTGGACTTTTATAGAAGTTACCCAAAATAGCTGACTACCAAATTATGAAATAAAAATTTTGAAATCTTTCACGCATGCGCAATTAAAAATTATTTTAAAAGTTGTGTAAAATCCCGTATAATAAAGCTATTTTTAGAAAGCAACTCACTATATCGAGTCTATCTTTGTGAATTTTCGCGATATTTGACTGGACATTTTTTATATAAGTTGCCCAAAATAGCTGGCTGCAAAATGACAAAATAAAAATTTTCGAATCTTCCATGCATGAGCAGTTAAAAATCATTTCATACAAATGCCCATATCTCATCAAATATTCAATACCACTGATGTTTTAATTGCAGTATACTGTTGTTATAGTTCTTTGTCAGATTTTCGGAAAGTTGTGTTAAATTTATTTGAAAACTCTGTATGCTACTACAAACAAAAATCTTTTGACACTAGATTAGCGATTTCTGGAATTCCATTACCTGAGATTTATTCTGTTGAGCTGAACCAGGTTTCAGACCAGATGCTGTAATCATCAAGGTTAGCTGGGTGAAAAAGTTCGACCAGAATAGTCCGGGATAGCTCAGATGGCAGAGCACTGGCGGCTTCAGCCAGGAGGTCCCGGGTTCGAATCCTGGTCCGGACATTTTTCGCCCAGTTGGAAATTTACATCTAATATAAAAATCTTTTGAATACACACAGACAGAATAACAGTTAATAATCTTTCACAGACAGAATAACATCTTCACGAATATTAGTGCTGTTCTTACACAAATGCGCCCAAACGTTGAACAGGACCCAAATAGTCATTTAACACAGTGACAAACCATTTTCAGCAATTTCTGTTACATAGGTGATCGCAAATATTATTTTATTATTTAATTTATTATTAGCCCCCTAATTGTCCTCCTGACTAAATCTTTTCCGAGAAATGTGAAATGAAACATGTTCTTTACATCTCAGAAGTTCAAGAACAATTCGCAAATAATTTTGGTAGATATTCGACAAACCGTGTACAATCGAAAACATCCAGTCCCTGTTCCTAACTTTTAGGGGTCAGTGTGTTTAGGCTAAAACGAAAAAGTTACTGGCAAATTTTGGTTACGTACGAGTACGTTTAAAATTTTTTATGTCAAAATATATCATTTGACGTACACTAGTACGTAAATAAAATATGATAATGAAGCTGATTGTAATGCTTCAAATTACATTTTATATTTTAAAAAATCTTATTCAAAAAATTCATAAGCGATCGAAGTTCTTTTTATTCCTATACAATGGCTGCATTATCAGATGTCACGATTTTGCTCTCAACGTGATGCCAAAAATCTCATTAAAATAATTATTTAACTATTGTCAGGAATTATCAGAATGGATTATTCACTGTTCCTATCGTATGCAGGATGTTCCAAAAAGATTTAAATGCGCTTTAATGTTTTACCTGTTGGAGATGCATAGGCAATATAAAATGTAAAAGCGTTCAAAATAAGAATGTGTTAGGAAAATAAACATAAAATAATCCTAATAATTTTTTTAAAAAAAGTTACTTTTATATATATATATGGATCTTGGCCTTATAAGTTAGAAAACAATTCTTGATGTTCTGTCGAGAAAAACAGTAAGAATTCCGAACTTTTACGACCAAAAAACTGAGTTATGATACGTCGAATTTTATGAAATTTCAGAGCTTTCCGGAGCTAAAAACGGGTAGATGATCTTTTAGTACCTAAATAATCGGAAGTAATAACATTCAAAATCTCATAACTCAATAAGTTTTGATCGTAGAAGAATGGAATTTTTAATATTTTACATGCAGGGCATGTATAACAACTTTATAAATGTTATTTAAAGGATCCAGAGACCGTATAAATTTTTTATTAGCATAACCTTTTGAAAATTAAAAGCAGAACGTATAATATCAATTCCAATCGTATTTTGAGCCATTTTGCAATCTACACAACAACGTATATCTAGCAGGTAACAAATTAAAGCTTGTTTAAATTTTTTGGGTGACTCAACCTGTATGTGGATGTTGTTTAAAAAATACAGAAAAAATAGAAAATTTACGAGAATAATTAAATATAATAAACTGAATTAGTTTGGAAAAAGTAATTCATATTTTACTCAATCAGTTTGGAATAAACTATGACTAGTGAATTTAGACACAAATCAAGATTTGTATGTGTCTGAATTAAAAATTAAAGTTATAAAGGAATATTTAAAAATTTATGTACGGTTACTGTATGTCTTTCCAGACGTCACGAATTCTACGGCACGCCACGCCACTTGTCATGGCAGAAAACAAACTCCCGACTGAAATTTTTTCTTCTATATCCTTCGGGGGCGCCTGGACTTTAGATAAAGTAGAAATCTGTTGAATGGTACGTTTGAAGGTAACCTCGTTGATGCGGATAGCTATTATTCTAACTACTACACTAGTAATCTAGTTTACTCTAAGTAGCACACCATCAGCACCAGGATGAACTTATTAGATGAGTACTAATTTCCACTGCATTAGATGAATTGAGGATCCTTTGACCAAGTCTAGTTGGCCATTCTTGATAATGTGGTTGCTCTTTTTCAACTTATGTCTTAAGGGTGTTCACAAATCCAAAGGGCAACTTTCTGACATAAGTTTTAATTTATTTTTGTTCGGAAATGCATAAAACTAGCAGTTGTTGTGTTGAGAAATACGTAATCGAGCTCTTTTTTCCGTTTTTCTTTTTCTTTTTCTTTTTTCTTTCTTTTCTTTTTTTTTTTTTTTTTTTTTGCAAATGCAAAAGATCTTTCAGAAAATAGTGTCTAAGTGGGCTTTTTGAACTGAATTTCCCCGCGAAAGGAGAAACCCATTCGAAAGGATGAAAAACGTGTTTGTCACGTGATCAAAATAGCTTATAACTCTATAAGTAATTTACTGATAAAAAAAATGAAAAACACAGTTCGATTCCAAATCGCTTCCATGGTCGGGCTTTCCAATTTTATATCTTTCCATTAAAAAAATGAATTCGTAAATGTGTCAAAACGGTTTGCGCTTGTTGAGCAGAGCTGTTGAGAACAGCCTTAACCCATTAATGGCGGTTGGTACGCAAATCTGCCATGGAAGTATAGTACGAAAATATTAAATATGGAAACCAGTATTTTAGTAAAGAAATTTTCGTATTACTTAATATCAAACTTTGAGAGATCAAATAAGTTAAAATTACAATATGGGAAAACTGGTGTCAACTAGTACCTAGGTATTAAAAATGTGTAAAAGAAACTCGTCATTAATGGGTTAAAGCCAACTTTTGGAGATAGTCTTTGTCTTTAGTACAGCTCTTCCAGAAGTGATTATGATTTTTTTTCAGTAAAATGCCGAATATACCGAATTTTTGTGTGCTTAAGGCTTGGGTAATTCGCGGATATGCGCACGGTGCATGTTTAGGTTCGAAGTATTTGTTCAAGCTAGAGTGCCGTTATAAGAAGGAGATGACATAGGCACATGTCGTCACTTTCTTAAAAAGGCACTCTAACTTGCACAAAAACTTCGAATCTAAAAAAGCACACCAAGTGCATATCTGCATATGACGTTTTTCTCTTATAAAAGTATTCTAGTCATGTTCAACTAATTCCTGCGGGATAATTTGGATGTAACTACTGTGATCGTACTTTGAAGAGGATTGTTGGAAGAGGTTCTCTCTCCATATAAAAAACATTAATTAAACGCTTAAATAAAAGCGTCAAAAACAAATGTCGCATGCTTTGTTAAAAGGTATAAATTCATTTCTAATCATAGCAAACAGTTTAAGTTGGCTTTATTTACTTGTAGAACACTGTGTCGCGTATGTATTTACAAAAATATTTTTATCTTCTTTCAAAATAATTTGAAAGTGTTAATGATCTTTCAAATTTGATTAATTGGTAATGAAAATAAAGAACGAGCAATTGTTGAATTTCGCTTCCGTTATATCTTAAAGATTTCTATTAAATGAAGGGTAATGTTTTTCGAAACAATCAGAGTAAGTAAACGTATAGCGTTTTATTTATTTTTTATTTTAGAGGATATTTCAACAGCAGTCAAATCATCGTGACTAATGCCTCACCCGAAGCAAGGGATTATTTTCTCCCGACGTACTTCTTCTTTTTTTCTTTATAGACAAGGAAAAGTTTTTTTTTCTTTTTTTTTTTTCAGAGCCACCTTGACTTGTACAAAATTGTCTTTGTGCCAGCTTGGAAACGGGTCCAAGTTTTATTTTATGTCTTAATTTGTTTTGTGTAAATGAATGGCAGAGCATCGGAAACCAGAAGGAGAAAAAGAAGAAACTTTAGGAAGAATTTCCGTGGTAAAAATCTGTAAATAAAAGAACAATTTAAAAAGTGTGTTGTGTTATGCCATGTTTGCGACCACTTAACTTGTTCCATTGAAAAAAAAAACGTTTTTGTGAAAGGACCAAAAGGATTTGAGAAATATGTACTAGCTGGAGATTTTCTTGGATCATTGAAAATTGACTTCAATAAACAAAATTTTACCTTAGCGAAACCAAAATTTATGATAACTTTAGGAAAAATCTATAAATAAAAGAACAATTAAAGAAATGTTGGGTTGTGTTATGCCATGTTTGCGATCACTTAACTTTTTCCATTGAGGAAAAAAAAAAATGTTTTTGTGAAAGAACGAAAAGGTTTTGAGAGATATGTACTAGCTGGAGTTTTTCTTGTATCATCCAAAATTGATTTCAATAAACAAAATTTTACCTTAGCGAAGCGAAAATTTATAATAACTTTAGGAAAAATCTCCGTGGTAAAAGTCTCCAAATAAAAGAACAATTTAAAGAGGTCTTTTGTTGTGTTATGCCATGTTTGCGATCTCTTAAATTTTCCCATTGAGTAAAAAATGCTTTTGTGAAATGACGAAAAGGTTTTGAGGGATATGTAGTACAAGCTGGAGTTTTTCTTGGGTCATTGAAATTTGATATGATTAAATAACTTTTACGTGTTAATGAAACGAAAATTTATAATACTTTTTTTTTTATCTGGTTAAAGGTTTTTCGGACGTATTCCATAATAAAACAATAATCACTACCGGTGAGCAATTTTTCAAAAACTGTTTCTAACTTGAGAGCCCTCACCACTTTTTCTTTTTGTTACATTTTATATGAAAACACGAATTAAATGTAACCGATTTTCAAAATTTCTTTAACCCATTAACTGCCGAAACTGTAACACAGGAATCTCCAACTTTTCTGAAGAAAAACATTTGCCACAGCAAATTTTGAAAGAAAATCTTCGCTTTATTTAAGGATCAAAGCTTTTGTTATTAAATAGGACAATTTTTTTAAATCACAAATAGTGGTAGCTTGATAGTAAATTTAAGCATGGGCATTTATTTTTACTGTTGCGTCAACACAACACCAGCGGTTAATGGGTAAAGATGTTTTTAAAAAGAAAACTGCCTTTTTGGAAACTATCTCTATTAGTAGTCATGAAATTGAATGAGTTTTCAGCTCAATAATTAATACTTCTATTTACTTGACTGTGCAACATATTTTTAATTTAATTACAATATCCTTAAATAGGAAATCTTTATCAGAAATTAATTCTTAACCTTTTTATATTCTTCTATCTTTACAAGAAGAAAGTATTGGATTCGTGAAAATTTTAGAATTCCCCGGTTTTCGTTGGATTTACACGTTTAGGGGTCAGAGATCCCGAAAAGCATGTTTTTAGAAAATGTCTGTCTGTATGTGACTCAAACATTGTGGGCGCTCTATCTCAAGAACTAATTCACGGAATAGAGTAAAAATTTATAGTTAGTCCATCATATAAATTGGTGCTGATTACTTTTTGATGTAAATCGCCCAACAGGTGGCGCTGCTATGCTGCATTTTTCACGATTTCCGCAATAGCTCTATCTCAAGAATTAATGCACGGATTTTCATCAAACTTCAGATTCAGGTATACCTTGATAAATATTGGTGCTGATTATGTTTTGGTGTAAATCGCCCAGGTGACGCTGCTATGCTGCATTTTTCACGATTTCTGCAATAGCTCTATCTCAAGAACTAATGTACGAATTTTCATCTAACTTTGGATTCAGTTAAACGTTGATACAAGTTGTTGCTGATTAGGTTTTGGTATTAATCGCCTAATAGGTGACGCTGGTAAGCTGCATTTTGTAGGGTGTACACGATTTTAGCGATAGTCATATTTCAATAAATAATGCTCGGAATTTCATATCTTTAGAATCTTCGTTATGGGCATAGATTGCCATTTAATTTTGGCTCTGTGATAGCATATTTTGCAGTATTAACATGCATGAGATAGAAGAAAGTTTTGGGATTGCCACATCCGACTAGTTAAAAATATTTTTGAAAAATTATCGCTCAGCCTCGGATTCTCTTAAAAAGATTTATTTACATGAAAGAGTTAAGGAATGTGTGACAGCTTCTGGAAATAATTGTATCCCACAAGTAAATTTATCCGTTATTTCATGTAATTTATGTTATGTTTTGTATTTTTTAAAACAAATTAGGATTATTTTATTTTAAAATGTTTCCTTTTTTATGCAAAATAGTTTTTCTTTTCTCTATTTATGTATAAACTAAAACGATTCATTAGAATGTTATATTATTTTTATAAGATAAATTGCAACCCACCTGTAGCTCGCATAGAAGCCCAGATAGATAACCACTGATAATCAGAAAATAAAACAAGATGATGAACTGATTTAGATGGTCTTTATAAACCTTTATTGTTGAATATAAGTGAAGAAACGTGTCCTTTTTCATAAGTGTATTATGTAACACTTTCAGTGTTACACTTCTAGGGAAAAGCATCTGAAATTCCTTCTATCCAAACTGCTAAAGAACTGTAATATGTTTCCTCAATAGCTAATTTGTCAACAGGAAAATAAATTAAAGAAATTTTCTTTCGCAAAAAAAAAAAAAAAAATACTAACACAAATTTTTCAAATATTTTTAATTGAAAGATGATAATATAGGAACAATCCAATCACGCCATTATATGTATTCTAGGCGACGATTGCTTACACCTGGTGTTACCAGATACAAGACAGATATATCCAGGGACGTAGCTACAGGGGGGGTGTGGGGGGGTGCGACACCCCCCCACTTCGGTAAACTCATATACATTCGGTAATTTCACTTTCGTTCAAAAATTGCATCATTTGGCTCTGATTGTTTTCTTTTTTTTAAGAATTTTTAAAAATATATTACAAAATTTATTACAAAACAGTAAACAATGTCAAAACATATTTAAAATTATTACATATTTTCTAATTAGAAATTTCCTTTCTCTTTGCATTATGTAATTTTTTTTTCGCTGCGAGGCGATTACAATTTCACTTTTTAGCTATTCCATGGATGTAAGAAGGGGGGTCCATGATACAGTATCCCTTAGAAGATTAAATATACCTTCTTCCTATTTCTATGCAGTATCCCTGTAAACTAGAAGATTAGGGTAGAGAATATCTTCGCTTCATTCAAGAAAGGAATCTGGAGAAAAAGGTCTTGAGTGTAAATGTGTACACTCCTTGACCAATGCAAATGAAATTAGAAGGCCAGACTTCTTGTTCGTTAAAATTCATTTTGTGGGACTCTGAAAGCTATGGGGGGTGGATATTTTGCGGTTTATTCGGGGAACAGGATGTCGCCAGATGTTTACTGTTGTATTGTCTGTATTTCAAAGCAAAAAATAAGAGAGAACCGGGAATTTTTTCTTATCAAAGAAAATTAAAACGGTGTAATAAAATTACATCAGCTACTAAGGATGTACCGAATAGTGATTTTGACCGAATACCGAATATTCGGCCAACAGGTGAACCGGATACCGAATATTCGGCTAGCCGAGTAGTAACTATTCGGCCAAATACCAAATATTCGGCTGGTCGAATATTTTAAAATTTTATTAATTAAAAAAGTTTCATGGCTTCTTCTGGTGAAATAAACCAAATGAATATATATATATTTTAATTCTAAAACAAACAACTCAGCAAAAATAACTTTTCTACCGAATATTCGGCCTACAGGCGAACCTTATACCGAATATTCGGCTAGCCAAATTAACTGTTAGGCCGAATACCGAATATTCGGCCAGCCGAGTAGTAACTATTCGGCCAAATACCAAGTACTCGGCTGGTCGAATACTTTTATATTTCAAAGATTAAAGGCATTAAAATGTTAAATTTAAAAATAATTTTACATAATATTTAATGCAGAAACTTACATTTTGATAAACAAGAACTTTTTACAAGTAAACTGTATATATGGAAAAAATCTGCTTTAAGTTATTTAAGAAAAGAATTTTAAAATTTTATTAATTTAAAAAGTTTGATATTTCATAGCTTCTTCCTGTGAATTAAACCAAGTGAATATACATTTTTTTAAATTCTAAAACAAGCAACTCAACAAAAATAAGTTTTCTACTGCTTTTGATTTAGCAAGGAAGTTTTTAAATGCATCTTAGATCAGTGTTTCGAATGGGCGATTATTTTAAGAGATTGTAAACATACACATTGTTCCTAAAAAAATTGCCACAAACTTTCAACAGAGATAATGTGGTCAAGACAAAAAATTTTTGGACAAGAAACAACACCTCATTCCATTTATTCCATCAAAATTGCAATATATTCAGGCAAAAATTCTGGGTATGCAACTACATGCCGAAACTGAATTTTCGTTCACAACTTTATCAGTAAATGAAGATATTTTAGCAAAATTTGTTTCATATTAATTTAGTCTGTATTAAATGTGATGATATAATTGAAAATGGCTGAATTTTGGCCAGTGACACAGTATAAATACTATAAATTGCATTCTGAATAACGGAATGTCGACCTCATAGTTGTTTAAACATGAAAAGTGGCTATTTCCAGCCCTTCTCATCATGATATTATGTTTCACAGAAATCAAAGCAAGTTTATTAAAAATATACCTATGATATCTTCGTTAGGGTTAACAAATGAAAATCCAAGTTTGACCTCGAATGAGATGATATAAACTTTATTTATAACTGAATAAGTGGATTGCGATTATGGTTTTCTGAGCAAAAATTGTCTTTCTTGATGTGTATTATCAACCCTGAAAGTTTTTCTGTTTTGATTAGAAGCGCCTTTTTTTGTGAAAAAAATAGAAGCAGATTATTTACTAGAAAAGGTTCAGGAACTTGCCTTTTTACATTGTTAATTCCTATGAAAATCCCCACCCTCATAGCATGCATGGTCACGGTGACGTCGTTGTGACGTCACTGTAAGTCACTGTGGTCACGTCACATCTGTGACCAAAATGCCACCACTCAGTGATGTCACATTGTGACTGAGATGTGAACTTCTTAGAAAACTTTAAAAAATTACGAAAATTCTTCAAAACATGTTATTTACTGTAAAATTATGTTTTTCTGGCAATTAAAAAAAATTGTGAGGTCACTGATATGTAACGTACGTCACGTCACATATGTGACAAAAAAACCACCATATTGTAAGTCACAGACAAAAATATGAACTTCAAAAATCTTTGAAAATGAAGAGAAATATTTTAAACAGTCACGAGTTATATGGCATAAGGAAAAAATATATTAGTGGATAGCAAATGGTAAATTCTGTCACTAAAGGGGAGTGGGGGGGGGGGGGGCATAATAAATAAAGTGCACGATACAAGCATTAATAAACTAAATTTTCAGGCTATATTTTATCAATTTGATATCTAAGATAGTGAATGTATACTTTTTCATGATTTCAATTTTATCTAGCATTTGGATAATATATTTAGAATTAGGAATATCAAAATTTATACACTTTACATATTTAGTTTGCTGGGAGGAAATTTATTTATTTATTTCTTTTTTTACCGACCAGGATTATTCGAAACACTTCTGTGGTTTCAAAATAAAAAATTTCTATTACAGTTAAATCTGCACCTTTTAATGAGCACGTAGAAAGAGTCTTCAGAGTTTAGTCATCTATGCATTTCTTGCTTTAGAATATTTTTATAATTTGTATTCAAGTCATAAATTCTACTTCTTTCAGACTTTTTAAATAAAATTAGCATTTTCCGAAAATAAAAGAAATATACAAAATTTGTGCAAAACAAACTTTACTTTAAAAAAAAAAGAAAAAAAAAGGGGGGGGGGGGGCTCGTTATTACCATTAAATTTATTTTTACACCTTTTGAAAATTTAAACAATGGTATATCTAATAAACTCTAATTATGAATATTATTATTATAATTATTTAGAAAAAAGGAACTTTAAAATACATTTTAACTTGAATTATTTGGTACGGATAAAAAGAAAAGCTTAAATACATTGGACATTTCTTCAAATACAAAATTTTAATTAACCATACTTTCAGAAAATTACTGCGCATTCAAGTTTCATATCTCTTGCATGCAAAAACAAATAATCTGTACCAGACCATCTGCTTGAAAATCGTCTGCCCACAAAAAAATAAACATGAGAAGACGCGGGAAATAAATAGTTCACTGTTTTTAGAACATCACCTTCACCACGTCTACAACATTTTAAGATAAGGAAATGACCATTTTAGGATACACGGATATTAATAGAACGTATATGTAAGTTTTATTTAATTTAAATATTTTATTCCTGATTTGTACACGTGAGTTAAATAGTTTTATGTTATATTTGTAAGAGACTGATCTTTAACTGTCACTAGCGATATTTTCAAATTCGATAACTGTAAAGAAAAATATCTTAATCTGCCATCGCTTAAAAAAAAAAAAAAAAAAAAAAAAAAAAATTGCGCAGAGACTGTGCATGCCTACATTCATACTGGAATTAATATAAACATTAATTTACTCTTACTTGTGATTGAAAATGTATGGAACGACAATGATTTGGAATTATTTTATCGGATTCTTACTATTTTTTGATTACTAACACTTATAGTTATCATTATTTTGGGGTTAAATATGATGTTCGATTATCATGAGATTACGAAACTGTTTCAGATTAGAAATTAACATTATACTGGGAAACTGTATTTTTACATATTACAGTAGTTAAACATTTGAAAGAATTTTCTTTTAGTGCTAATAATATTTTAAATTATCTTTCAAAATCCTAAATCTTCAGACCAATGTTTTCAGATTTAACATTTGCCGAAATTATGAAATAATAGGAATTCCTTATACCATATGGAAATATTTTTGAGATATTGTTAAATCTAATAATGTATTTAATTTATCTATTGAGTTTGCTGTTGTTTAATATTACAATTATAAATACTAATTATTATTTTTAGTGTTTTTCAAATTGGTATATTTATTTTTTTTAATTGTATGTAAGCATTTTTTTCTGTTTGTGATTTTAATCAAACATTTAATTATAGACATTCTGAAAAGGTTATTAAATTTTCTTCTATTGTAAATTCATTTTCTACGTTTATGATACGCGTAATTATTGGCACTAAAAAGTTAAATATGATATTTAAGCTTTGAAACAAAGTGTTTTTCATGCCTGATGGGAAGTTATAGATTAAACTGCTTAGTATATATTTTTTAAAAGTTCATATAATACAGGATACATAATATAGGACACAAGTTGAAAAGTGCTTATGACTTCGGTTTGTCTCTTCGTCTGTCCGTCTAGCAGTCTGTCCGCTCTCTAACTCTCGAAAATATACTCGGATTGCCCTGAAATTTTTGGATGTTATTGACGTTTACCATAGCACGGTACCTATTTGTAATGAAGTTTGTAGCATGCTTTGTTCATTTACAGGGACAGCCAAAATTTTTCCGTTACATTACAGCCTATGGGAAAAAATCGTTTCAAATGATTTTTTTATGATTTTACGCACGCTTTCAAACAGAATAAAATTTATATGCATTTATGAAGTGCATTAAAATATGTATTCTGCTGACTATGCGATGCAAAAAATAGTTATTGTTCATTTACAGGGCTAAAAAAGGAATTCAAATACATAATGATATAGGGGTGGAGGGAATTGTTTGCGGCATACTTTAATTATGTTAATCTATTTCATATATAATGAAATTGATATATGTCGCTGAGGTTTACATACTATAAATTATTTCATGTATAATAAGAATAATACGTATATAGCATTTACAGGGACACACAAAATATTTCAGATACTATATTGTATCCGAAGTACTGTTCATTAGCGATGATTGCTGGAAATGTATTTTTAATTATGATATGCGCTTTTATGATTCACTATATTTATGCATAGTATATGGTGTATATAAATGCTATAATTCCTATACAAGGCTACACAAAAGTATTCGTAAGGATTACTGGGTATGGGCGCAAATTCCTTAAAGGTTGTTTTTAAATGAGATATGCTTTTTTTGCTGAACTGCATTTAATTTACCAAGAAATGTTTGTAGAATATAGATAAAATTATATACAGGGTCACGTAAAATTTGGATACATGGTTGTCTATAAATTATAATTTCTGGAAATGTGATTTCAGCAGTTTTAAGAGTGTCTTAGTTTGAATTAAATTTTAACTAAATAGTGGCGTGTAATAAAGATTCTAGGTAAACTACAGGGTTGTACAAAAGTATTCAAGTATGTTTCCATACATTAGTATAAATTGCTGAAAAAGAATTTCAACCTGTTAGGCGTTTTCTTGCTAAACTAGATTTTCCCATTATATAGTATATATATCAACCTACAGATCAAATACAGGGCTGTTCAAAAGAATTGGAAAACATATTTGGCTATGAACGGTAACTGCTGAAATCAATTTTTCAAATGTTTTATGAATTTTCTAAAATGTTTACTTAGTTATCTTATTTACGTCATTTCCCTAAATTACGATGTCTTGTTAAAGCATTCAGAAAGTGTTGGAAAGTATTTTATAATCTATGATTAACGCATGATTTTTCTTACTCGTTTTTTTCTATTTCCCAGATCAGTCTTTTCCTATAAAACATACCAAATCTATTTAGCTCATATTCATAAAATATAATATACACTGGAATAAAAAATTTAAATAAATATCGCTTATCATGCCGCTCTATAAATAATAGTTGTATTAATATCCGTTAGTCTCCATGTTCGTATTTAATAAAGCAATGGCAAATCACAACAAATTAAAAAATTTACACATTCTAAATATCAAGCTTCAACTCAATATCAAGCATAGAACTTAATATCAATCATAGAACTGAATAAAAAAATATGTCAGTTGATAAGCATTGTTTTTTAAGTGGAAAAATTTAAAATGTTTTAGAAGAATAAGACTCCAAAATAGCGATATTTTGCTAAAAAGGTAAGATTTTATATTTACAGCAAAAGGTTATTTCAAAATTCATCGCTGTATTAATACTTAGAAATTTTTCCAGAGAGAATCCTTCGCCTTATAAACAATATTTCAAATGAAAATCAAATATCAAATTAATTGCTTAAAAGGCGCAAAGGCCAACATAGTGAAAAAGATTCCATGCCGGGACTCGAACCCGGGACATCAGTATAGCACACTGACATTCTACCGACTAAACCACATGGAACGACGCACAGTCTGTAAAATTTCTCACTATTACAAGTTGGCAAGGCTACAAACGCAGCACAAGATGGAATATTTATCGTGAGCCACCGACATGGGGTAAACACGAAACTTAATGAAATCCAGCATCGATTGAAACTATATTAATAATTGGAAATTTTTCCAGGGAGAAACATTCGCCTTGCATACAACATTTCTAATTAAAATTGCCTTTTAAGCAATTAATTTGAAATTTGATTTTCATTTGAAATATTGTATGCAAGGCGAATGGTTCTCTCTGGAAAAATTTCCAAGTATTAATATAATTTCAATCGATGTTGGATTTAATTAAGTTTCGTGTTTGCATCATGTTGGTGGCTCACGCTAAATATTCCATCTTGTGCTGAGTTTGTAGCCTCGCCATCATGTAATAGTGAGAAATTTTCCAGCCTGGGTATCGTTCCATGTGATTTAGTCGGTAGAATGTCAGTGCGCTGTACTAATGGCCCGGGTTCGAGTCCCAGCATGGAATCTTTTTCACTATTTGCGTCTTTTAAGCAATTAATTTGAAATTTGATTTTCATTTGAAATCACAGTGTTTATGACAAGTTCGTCACAAATGACACATATTTCACAAATTGGTCACAGTGTGACTTCAAAGCATTGTCGCTTTCGTCACAGGTTCGTCACAAAGTTAATGCCAAAATAGTCACAAATGACACTTTTTTCACAAATTTGTCACACCGTGACTTCACAGAGTGGTCACAATGTGACGTCACAAACGACCTCTAAAACGGCCATAACGACCTCGCATTCTAGTCACTGTGACGTCACATCGACGTCACGTGACGTCACATCGACGGTCACAAAATCACAGTGTGACTTCACAACGACGTCGCCGTGACGTCACCATGCCTTACGGGCATTAATGGTTAATTTTCTAAAGTAATACTTTACAAAAAGCAAATAATGTAAAAACATTCTCTTTTACTTAAATATGATTCTGTTTCTAATTATTATTAATATCTTTATAAGTTGACAGTTAAAAGGAGAAATTGTGTAAGATTTTTTAAAATGTTTTAAAAGTTTTTTTTAAGTATTCGGTTTGGCCGAATATCTTGATATTATAACCGAATATAACCGAATATTAGGTTAGGCCGAATATTCAGTAACATAGCCGAAAAGGTCGAATACAGAATAGATACCGAATATTCGGTACATCCCTATTAGCTACACTGTAAAAAAAATACTGCCAGTTTTCCGGTAGGAATCCGAAAAATAGTTGCCCTTATCGTACCGGAATAATTTCCAACCCAGTTTGGAATAAAATACGTAAAAATAAGGAAATAGTCAGTCTAACAGTATTTTACGGATTTTATTCCGATTTTACGGATTGTATTCCGAGCTGGATTGGAAATTATTCCAGTACGATAACGGCAACTATTTTTCCGATTCCTACCGGAAAACTGGCATTATTTTTTTTACAGTGTACTATATATAATAGTATATTGTATCTTCGAAAAACTAAAATTTCTTGAAAAAAGTATTAAAAAAAAATGCGGGAAAAAACCCTTAAGGGTGTTCTCAAATCAAAAGGGCTACTTTCTGAGACATCTCTGAATTCATTTTTGTTCAGAAATTGGCAGGTGTTGTTATTCATAAACTATGTATTCGAAAGACGTTTTCCATTTTTTGGTAAACGCAAAACATTTTTCAGAAAATATTATCAAAGTTGGCGTTTTGAACTGAATTCCAAACACGGCAGCTCGAGAAAGGCAAAAAACTTGTCATCATGTGACCACAATCGCTTTTAACGCGATAAGTAATTTTATCAAAAAATGTAATACTAGTTTCCATTGTATTCCGCTTCAACAGTGAGGCCTGACAATATGCTTAAAAATGAGACAGAAAATGTGTCTGAAAATTTTGCGTTGTTCAGTAGGAAGCTCGAGAGCCGCTTTAAAGAAAAAAAATAATAAGATAGAGAACTATAAAATATTGGATTTTTTCCTTTGTAATTTAATATAAACCGAAGATATGTTTTAAGATCTGGATCTCTTCTTGTCACGGGGTAGTGGAAGGTATACGGAGATATACGCCGTATCTGGATTTTTTTAAAAAGCTCCGCATACCCTCTGCTTCTCAAATAAAGCATTAGCGTATACTGTATCCATGAATGTTCATGACTTTAGCGTATGCCCTTTGTTTTTTTACGACTACAGCACTGGCTCTTGTCATTCAGTTCGACAAGATATTTTTTATTTATATTTTTGAACTTGTTTTAGAATCATCAGTTGTATTGATATATAAAGACAAGTGCATTGATGATAATCATTAATCTTTCTTCTACTTGGCGTTTTGAGACATTCATTTACTTTTTGCTACAAAAACTGAAAGCAATTTTTTTCTTTGTTTTCTGAAATGGAGGGATCTCAAACTTAATTTAAATTAATTAAAAAATCCTTTGACTTGAATCAGGCTAATTCATGTAACAGAATCAACGCTACAGCTCACAAAAAAATGCAAGCAAAGTAATTTTGCAGAAAATAAAATAATTTTCCACACTGTCTCCCCTCTCTCACCTTCTCCATCGAAAAAAAATCTTTTTGTGTTCAACACTTTTTTTTTATTATTGCAAATTAAAATAACAATATTTAATTTTTATAACGGAATCCTATTTTAAACTGAAAAATGTGTTTATCCATGCAAAATTAATATAATAATATGTGAGAAAAGGATATATAATACATTTACACCTATTAAGAAGGGAACTTGTCTATTTTGCATTTTTTTACTTTATAGTGCAATTCCGTCTTAGAAGATTTTACTGCATAGCATTTTTTAGATTTTTAAGTCTCCAGTACATGGAATATGGATTAACAAAATTAATGATAATCGCAACATTTGCATATAACAAATATGATTTATTTAAAAAAAATAATTATCGCAGCCTACGGCATTTCTATAAAAATAATGATTACAAAAAAAAAAAAAAAAAAAGAAAAAAAAAGAAAAAAAAGAAAAAGAAAGAAAAAAGAAAAGAAAAAAGCTAAGATTAAGTATTTTTGATCAGAATTCCTCGTACAGACAAATTTTTAACCAAATCGACGTAAAAATCAATGTTTTGTAAAAATTCACTTGGGCCGTGTCAGAGTTGGGTCGAGATTTTCATTTTTTTCCAGGCCAGGATAGTCTCAGACTGAACTTTTAGCTGCTATAACGCTGGGCCAGGCCAATAATTTTTTTCGACAGGCCTAGCCGAGTTTAGGCCTACTTTTCATAATGCGCCGGGTCGAATTTTTTTCTATGGGTCGGCCTGGCCCGTGCCTGAAAATTTCTACCCGTACAAACTTCTAACTTAAAATTTAAAAAGTACTGCAAATTTCAAACTTTGAGTTATAAATAAAAGAAAAAAAAAGAATTATTTTTTAAATATTTTCTGTTGAATTTATTTTTATAGTAATAATAAATAATGAATCTAAATCTGTCTTTTTACACCTCACCCCAAATTACCGCTTTTACCTTTGCCCCCCCCCTCTGTTTTGTTTGGGGGGGGGAGGTGTATTCCGAATGATATATAATCAACACAGTCATAGTTTCTATTGGTTAAATCATTCTTTGCAGTTAATTATTATATGAATATGAAATAATTAATGCTATTTAAAATTACTATTGACTCTCGATTATACGAAGTTCAATTAACCGACACACTCGGTTAACCAACCCTCTCATTATATAAGCCTCCTCTCCTCAAGATATGGCTTATTGTTACTTATTGTGCCGAAAAATTAAAAATGTTACCATTGAATTTATTTATTAAATGTCTAATTTTTATTCTTCTTTTCCTTTTTACTCTTTTACTCTAGTAATTATTTATCTTATCGGTTTATTCAAAAAAGGGACTGAATAAAAATCTCAAGGGGCTTTAACATCCTTGAAAAGTCAAAATGTGTCATCTAAGCGGTGCGTATACTTCTTCAGAATTTACTCATTATTAGTCCATCAAGGTTAACATTTGTTACTGAGACCCAGGTATGTTTCCATAGCTTCTCTACAAGAGGTAGAAAGACAGCGAAAAATAGTAAACCAAACAATGAACGGTGGGTGACAGTAGAGCGGCATTTTCTATTCAAATCACCTAGTCATTAAGTAAATACATAAATTAAGAACTGATTTAGCAAGTTGGCTTTAAAGAAATTAACACACCATATGCATTTTATCTTTTAACTGACTAAGACATACTCCTTTTTTGTTCGTTCATCAAATACCCCTTAAAATTCACCAATGTGGGTGGCAATAGCAGTAAATTTTTTTTTTAAACATTAGTGGATTTTTTCAGAAAACATTAAGATGCTTGAAGTTTTAAAAGGTCCTTTCTTTTTCTTGTTTCTTTCTTTCTTTGGAAATCTCTACGAATCCCATTCTTTTCTGAAACAAACGAGTTCTCTGCAAAAATATTATACAGAAATTAGTAGTGCAGCTTCTTTAAAAAGATGAAAAAGTTTCCACACTTTAAACGGATCTGCATAACGGTGTCAATTTTCTGTTGTAGAAATTCAACAAAAGGTACACGAAGTGTAATCGTCCCCCACCTCAACCCATAGTGTCAAAAATTATGACGCCATATTGTTTTTGACAGGACATAATCCTTTTTTATTCATTAATTGCCGAAACGTCAGTGAGGTTTACCAATGACATCCGAAAAGTGTTTGGTTTTCGTTTGCTTGTCTGCCTGTTCCGCGAAAACTGCCGTTAAAAACGTTGGATTTATATTTTGGGGGGACGACCGCCTCGATCGCCTCCCCCCCCTTCCTTGGATCCGCGCTCGGGGAATCTCCTGGTGATAAATATGCTTTTTTTTCGCGACCCTTTGACAAAATTTGCTTTTTTTTCAGCGATTCTTTGACAAAATTCGCATTTTTCCGAGATCTCTTGACGAAATTAGCGTTTTTTCCGCGATTCTTTCGCGAAATTTGCATTTTCTCGCAATTCTTTGGCGAAAGTTGCGTTTTTTTCTGCGATTTTTCGACGAAATTTGAGTTTTTTCTGCGATCCTTTAACAAAATTCGCTTTTTCCTGCGATTCTTTGACAAAATTTGCGTTTTTTTGCGGTCCTTTGACGAAATGTGCGTTTTTTTCGTGATTTTTTGACGAAATTCGCGTTTTTCGCGATTTTTTGACGAAGTTGCCGTTTTTTGCGCGATCCTTTGACGAATTTGGCGAGTTTTTTTGCGAACGATTGACGAAATTGATTTTTTTTCGGCGATTATTTGTTGGAATTCGCGATAAGCGGTGGATTTATATTTTTTGGGCGGGCTATCGCCCCCCCCCCCCGTGTATCCGCGCCTGCTGTGAATTTTGTATTATTTACCTGAATAAAATCAACTGAAAAAGTACTGTAAGTGTGCATACATATACATATAAATACACGTATGTAAATACCACAAAAAAATTTTCTTAATAATTGAAATTTCTCTGGTGTGGAAAACACCTCACCTGATCAGTTAAGGGTTAAAGTCTTTAAAATTACTTTTTTCCTCTGCTTTATTCGTAATTGTGCAATTCGATAAATAAATCAGCAGTTATCTACTTCACTCCCTCCATTCATAATTTTTACTACCCTCGCTCCCCCCGGTTTGTAAAATTTTAAATGGTTGAAATTATTTAGTTTTTTGTTAAAATTTTTTGTCTGTTTATTTATATATTGCTGAAATAATAAATAAATGTCTAATCCTCCCCCTCCCCCCTCGCCCAACAAAAAATAATGCGAAAGGATACAAAATACAAATAAATACAAAATAAAAAAAATACAAAATTTACTATGAACATTCGGTAAATTCGATCTCCACACCCCCCCAAACGAAATGCTCTAGCTACGCCACTGGATATATCATCTTTTAAGTGTTAAAGATAATTAAGTATTAAGATAATCCATCTAATGGTAAACGTCTGCCGAAGGTGGCTTAAACCTAAAATTAATATAATTTCCGGTGTACTTTTAATCGTTTACCATAAGTTATGTCATAAAATAATAAATGCAAAACGTTGTCTTCATTTAGTGCTATAATATTACCCAGATCTGTCTTAATGATACCGTGGTTAACAGATGTCAGAACAAGTTTTTGTTTTATTATATTTAATTTTAAGGTTCATTTATATTATCGAATATAAGGATAATTTGTATTTTAAAATTAAGTTTAAATACTCTTAGAAAGGAAAATTGAAGTATGCCCGTTCATATCTCTTTGTATCGATTTAATCGAAGAAAACTACCACATTCGATAAGTTTTGCGTCACTTACTTAACACCAGCAAGGATGCGAGATGCTTGTAGAAATTTGTCGCTGAATACAATCTTGCGTTTCTATATGGAAGAAAGATTTTGGTTGCCATGACAAAAATACTTTTTCGTGACTTGGTTTGGTTCGGTTATAGCTTCTAAAAGATAATAATGTGACAACTGTCTGTTATAGTAATGCTTTAAAAAATCCTAACAAATTGAAGTCGATAGATGCCGAACGATAAATGACGATCGCAGCGACATCTGTTAGCTCAAAGGTCTGTTAGCTCCTTTAAAAATCGTTCTGACAAAGTTTTAGCCACATCTGAATGTTCGCAGAACTTGATATTCCATGATAAAATATATAAAATGTAATTTAAAATACAAATCATACTCGTATTCGATAACATAGATAAACCTTAAAAAAATTGCAATAAAACTCGTTCTGCCACGTGGTGGGCGACGTTTTCGACAAAGTAGACTGGGATAATTTTATAGTAATGAATGTGGAGGCAAAATTTTCCGCATTATATTTTTCGGTACAATTTAGTTATCCCGTCGACCAAAAATCCATCGCCAAACTATAAGATTAATGTCAATAATGGTTTATCGTAAATGTCACATTCACTTGACTTTAAGCAAGTTACACGTGTTTGCGTCATCAAATGATTTTTATTTCGACGTTTTATTTGTATTTTTATTAATGTTATACTAATTGGTGAGTGGTTGGCGAGTGGTTTGGTTATTTATATAATTTGGCGAAATTGGTCAACGGGATAACTAAGTAGTACAGTCAATCAGGGTAACTTTGAACCATGGTATGTAACTTTGCACCACCTCCTATTTTTCAATATTTTTGACTCTAAAAGACTAAATAAACTCCAGAACTGTGCTCTGTTGTCAAGGTTCTAAACTGGGATTTCTACTCTTTATTTTAGAAAATAAATTAGCAACATTATGCGCAATTAATTACATCATCTAACTATTTTTGTGAAGTACTGTTTTCAAGTTATTTTTGAATGCTGTTTTGAAGTTGTTGTAATCCAATTAAATTTTCATAGTAAGTAACAGTATACTCATTTATCAGACAAACTGTTATCGAAATGTTTTAAATGTGTTAATATTTTGTGATTATTTATTTATTAATAGTTAATAAAATGTAAAATAAGAAGGCACTAACATTTTACCGCATTTTCAGGTTAACTTTGAGCCGGCTCAAAGTTACACTGATGCTTATAATTTACTGATTATAGGTGCTACTGTCGAAAATTTTCCATATTTGCCCGTATATTTTATATAAATGCCGAAAGTGTGTATTAGATATGACATGTAAATATTTTTACAAATATGTGTAAAATACATAAAATTCATTTAGAGGCGTGATTAGGGGCGGAGCCACTCAAATTTGACATTTCATACGTTCGACTTTTTTATTCTTGTTTGAATAATACTAGTACTTGTATGTATTACTGTAACTATGGATATATTATAGAGTTAAAACAATAAAAATTGTTTTTCACTGCATTTTTATGTTTTATATGAACAATAAACAGGTTTTTTTTTTAATTTCTAAATGTTCATGGTTCTCTTCTTCCACTTTTCTTATGCCTGATATTTGTTGTAATCTCTCTATTCTAAAAAAAAGTAACTACCGCTGTCACCTCCGCCGCCGCCGCCGGTTTTGAATTTTTTGTGACAGGAGGTCTTTCTTCGTTAATATTACGAAAAATAATGCATACAAAAATATGAAAATCGGTGGTATTATACAGAAATGTTTGATAAACACGCTGATGTAGACAGTTTTCAAATCGAAGAATTATTTTAAGAGATATTTAATGCTAAAGTTGGACAAAATCGTTCCATTAAAAAAGTTTTATAGCATCAAAAACTATACATGGGAATGTAATCATTTTTAGATCATTTTATGCGTTAGAATTTGCCGGTGTGCAGATTGCATTAATTTTTTTAATTTGGCTCATTTTTGGAGGTTTTATTTCTATTTTAAATTCAAATTTTCAGCATTTTGAGAGATATTTTTTACATTATTTTAGAAAATGGTATTAATTTATACTGTTGCCAAATGTATAAACAGTGCAAACAATAATGTTTGCTTCAAATTAAAAATTTATTTACACGTGACTATTATAAACAGAAAAAATCATTTGGAATTAGAATTAAATAATTATGTACAAAAAGCAGGAACTTATTAAAAATTACGTCATAAAAAGTGTACACGTGAATTTTAAAAGAGAAAGGATATTGTAAAATAATAAATTCATTAACATGCGTTAGAAGTCTTAAATAGGAGAAATTACGTCATATTTACGTCACATTACAGTTATTACATAAAATGAACACAAAATATTGCAAAACGGTTTAAATTTAGAAATTGTGCTACACATTTATTTGATATTTTGAGAGGATCTTTTCAACTACTTTTGTTAGGAAAGCGTAAATAATATTTCATTTCTAACAAAAGTATTTTCACGTGAATATTTAAAAGAGAAAGAATAGCTTGGTCAAAATTACATCAGATTAAAAACGATTAATTTAACCCCTTAAGGGGCAAGCAAAAATATCTCTAAATATTGAATTCTCACCGGAATAATCGAAAAATTTTATTTTTAAATAAGGAAAAGCAATTTTTCATCGAATTTCCCCCAAAGTTAAAAATATAAAATTTAGTTAAAATTTTCTGGTGAGAATCTTGTTTAAATTAGGTGGGATATATTTTATTCCACCGCCCCTCAAGGGGTTAAAATGTCTCATTTAAAAGAACTTTCTTTTCGCTTTGTTAAAAAATACCAGGAGACAAAGACTGTTTACTTACTTATATTAGCTTATTTTGAAATGTTGTTACACGTGTCTATGTCATCAAGTTATTTCTATTTCGACGTTTTATTTGTATTTTTATTAATGTTATACTAATTTATTTGTTCTTTCGTTATTTAAAATAAAAATTATGTCAATTTGTATAATTTGGCGAGTGGTTTGGCAATTTATGTAATTTGGCGAAATTGGTCGACGGAATAATCAAGTAGTACCACAGCGGATTTGGAGTTAAAATTCCACAATCAAAGAGAAATGAATAGAAATCCATTTATAGGGAGATCGCCACTGTTTTTTAAATTGTAATTCAATCTTTCGAAATCTTTTTAAAGCCGATCAAATTAGCGTGCATTTAGAGTCTGCGGAATCTGGACGGGGGTTGGCGAGCGTAGCTCGTAGGGGGCCGAGCCCCCTAGTATCATAAATTATACAAATCTTGTGATGTTGGGAAATGTAAATTCGCAGTCTTTACATATTTGAAAAAATTTTTTGGTGTTTAAAGTTGTCCTGACTGCAATACTTTTTTTATAATTAATTATTTTATATAAAAATTTATCATATGGTGCAAAGTTACCCTAAATGGCTGGGTAACTTTGAACCAGGCTAAAAATCCATTTTTTATTGCTTTTATCCTTGTTATTCCTTAATTTTTTATAGTCAAACAATAATTTAGGATCATTTCTTCTCTTTTATGCCCCTAGTTGCGACAATATTCTTCAAATAAGAGTGTGGCATATGAAAATAGAGAAAATGCAGATCAAAGTTACCCTGATTGACTGTACCTGTTTTTCTTGTACGAGATAACTTGAACTTAGCTAAGTGCCTTTGAAAGAAAATGGAAGTGATATTGATTTTTGGCTTTGGTCACACTTCATCTTCAGAGGACCTGGACAATTAGATGTCTTTATTGCAACTCTTAAAAATCATAAAATATGTAATATTTTCTTGTATTTGGTAACATACGGCTTCATTCAGTTGTATCTTTGCCTAATTGGAACACTTGATTAAAACTCTCATATCGTAAGTCACGCGATTCTGGAAAACAGGCTTCAAACATTTTTCTTTTAAACATTTTTCAGTAATTTGAGTCTTTTTCTTCTAGAAGATCCTGCCGAAAGAGATCTAGGAATTCTATCAACACCATGCGTCAGCAGTCATCAATTGTTGATCCGTCAGCAAATTTTGGTGGCCCGAAGAAAAATTTGTAAATTGTTTGTAATATTTTTTATGTTGCATTAATAGTGAAACAAAAATAATGTAATAAAAAAGCAGCCACAAAATATTTTGTTTTTTACTACCAAAAGAAAGAAGATCCTTGAGATGGCAATATGGGGCAAACACTGAAAATTGCAATTTAAGCATGAATGATAAATAAGACTTATTGAGGCGAAGCAGGTTGTTTCGACGCCGACGGTTCGACGCCAACGATTCGACGCCAACGTTTCGACGCGTGGTCAGTTCGACGCCGTACTTTTCGACGCCGGGGCAGTTCGACGCCATATATTTTTTTCCGTATTTTTATTTATTTTTAGAATAAATATGCAATATGCCTGATATAATATATATATATTTTTGTTATGTATATGAAGCGTGATTCAAATAAATAAGCAATATGACTGATTTTTATTTATTGAATTATCGATTGTTTGCATGCATATTTGAAATAAATATATGTGTGAAAGTGTTCTAGATTTTTTTTTTTTTTTGTCCCAGATTAGTGAGAAGCCCCCTCGCCAACGTCAAGGCCCTGGGACATGAGGGAGGTTGTTTTTTTTTATTTATTTATGGACGTTATGGAAGCTGCTTTACTTACACTAAAGGTATTTCCAAATTCTGAACAAATAACGTTAACAGTTTTACTGCGTTTTAGTCAAAATCCTACATGGATTGTAGTACCATTATGTATGTATGTATGATAAATAAGACTGCGTCGATTGTTATTTGACGACAGCCTCAAAGACAAATTCCAGTTTACTTATCATGACCCATAGCAGCCAATCATTCCGTTTATCCGAATACTATAATTCGCTAATAGAAACATTCGCTTTATTTACTGACAAAAATTCTTCAGTTAAATAAAACGAAGATTACAATCAGGAAATAGCGGTACTCGAAAACGGAAAGATTTTCATCTACGAATACTTCTTCTTTAGTTTAACATAAGTTATTATCCATTGCAGAGTAAAAAATCAACGAAAATTTTGATTCAATTTTCAACAATAATTCGAGACTTATTGGACTCATTACAAAATTATTTTTTAAACAACTCAGGAGTTATTTTTTGATGTCACGTATTAATAATGCGTTTTCGAAAGTTTTTTTTTTTCAGCATTTTTATCCCTAGAATTTTCTCAACAGATGGATTAGTTGCGGTGGTTCAATTCTTTGGCCTCCTCAATCTCCAGGTGTAACTCTGTTTGATTTTTTCATGTGGGGTTATGTGTGGGATTGTGTGTATCAGACGCCTTCTACTAATTTGAAGGAACTGAAACAGCATATCACAGCTGCTATCAATTCATAAATCCTTCAGACGCTTAAAAATTTTTGTTGCAAGTTAGTAAAAATGTTTTGTTTCATCTAGTTTTTTTTTTTTTTTTTTTTTTTTTTTTTTTTAACATAATTTTGTAATGTGTCCAATAATTCCCTGTATATTTGTGTGAAAAGAGATCGGTACCTGTGAAAGCTATTAAAACTTAGTATTAACCTCGGCTTGAAACAAAAACGGCTTTCCGTCTTGCAATCACATTATTGGAGCCTAAAAGTCCATGAATTTAATAGCAAGGAAGAACAAATATAACACGAAAAATGTGGAATACATTGTAATACTTAAACTAAATTTAATAAGATTGTTACAATTAAACAACCTTTAAAAATTTTTTGATTATTAAATAAATATCTGTGATTCTCTCAAAATTAAATAAGCTGTTATATTAAATAGGTAAATTATATTACTAATAAAATGTAAGTTCTCTGATAATTATTGTTCAATTCCATTTACGTTTAAAAAAATTTCATATCAGTGGGATTTGAAATTATGAGTTTAGTGGTTCGTGAAGGCTTGAAATGTTAGCAACTGCTGACATAGTCAATGCTTAATACAAACTTTTCTTTACTACAATTTGCAATATACTAAAACATTTTTGGCGATTTTTCTAAAACTCACTATAAGTTGAAATCTGTTCAAAACCAATCCAGAGCCTGCGTGCTTAGATTACACCTTATATTTTCTTCTTTACGAATTATCTGGTTCCAACAATAATTTCTACCATCAATCTATAAAACCGTATCTTTACGTTTTCCGTATACAATGTATTAAGTACTGAGAAAAAACGAGGGCATTCGTATTAAAAGGCGTGTCGTGTTGTTTACTGCTCTCCCTTAAACGTGTTTAGGTTTTAAAGCATGTCTAGAATTGAAATAGAAAGGATTTAGTTGATATTTTCAGTCTATCCGCTGTACATTAATTTTACATAATAGTACGATTAGAAATAAAACATTCTGATTTACAGTTTAAAGTAAATTACACTGTGATGTGAAAACTATAAAAATGGGAGGAGTTACAGTTTTGAAGATCGTAATTTAGAAACCACAGTTAAGACTTAGTAATAATGTACTCGGTTTAATTGTAGTTTCTTCGCTTTTGTGAAACCTAATTATTAGTTGGTCGAGATTAGAAACTTACGCAAAATGACTCACTATATAGATTGTGTAGAAAAACATTTCCGTTTATTTATTCAACCTTTTTTTTTCTTTATTGAAATGGAAGTTAGGAAGAATCATATGAACAGATCAAATTATAACGCTATTTATCTAAGTATTAAAAAACGTCTTGTGAACAAGTTTGCCAGTCTTATCATGTACACATTCCACCAACTCTTGAGGAAATATGCATTTATTTATGACTTAAGAGTGATAAAATTCCATAAATAACCCTAATAATTTTTAATACAGGCTAAACCAGAGGTTCCCAACCTTTTCTACATTGTTCTTTATGAACTAATTTTAGTTATATTCCAGTCAGACAAACCGAATTTATAAACACTTTTCAATTATGTTGGAATGTTCAATAAAAAAAAAAAACACTCGCGGGCCGCAAACATAGGTTTTCGACGTTAAGCGGGCCGCAACACATGTATAAAAGGATAAAAGAAAAAGTGTAATTAAAATAGTAAAATAACAATAGAAGTTTAACAGAGTTAATATTATCAGTAAGTTTGAATATTTGTCGTCTAAGATATGTTATCAAAACGTTTTAACACTATTATTTCGAAACAATAAATTTCATGGTAAATTACTATGGCAAACGTTGTAGAAATGTACGGGAAAGTTTGTTGTTTGAAAATAGTGGTGTAACAAATTTTTGGTACAAATTCCTTTCTGCGACAAACATTAAAAGCTAAAAAGCAGTATTAGCTATAAAATAATTATAAAACTAATAATATTAGTTATGAAACTAATTAGTTATAATTATATTAGTTAGTTATTACTAATTAGTTATATTAGCTATAAAACTAATGATATTTGTAATGCAAAATTTTTTAGTTCTAAAGAAAAAAAATGAGGAATTTTTCTTTTATAAATCTTTTGCTCAATGCAAAAGTATATATATTTTTTTAATTTGCTGAAATATAATGTGCAAAATTAATTAACTTGGACTAATGTTTTATTAGTGTTGACGATTAAGAAATGTATACACTCTGTAGTTTAGATTACAAAGACATGTAAAACGAATTTTTGACTAAGAAAATAACATTTAAGATATTTTAACATAATTTTAAATGAATTATAAATAACAGGACAGATGTTGCCATCCCATGAAAATATATAAAACAACAGCGAATGTTACTTTTTATGCACATCTTAATTTTATAAATATGAATTAATAATTATGTGTCTCGGTCCGCATATAAAAGGCCGCCGGGCCGCAGTTCAGTATGACTGTCCTAAAGTATATGATGTTCATTTTTTACCCGACTGAAAAGAAGGGTTATGTGTTTCACGCGTATCTGTGTATTTCTTTATACCCTCAAAACATCCCAACGGCTGGAGATGGATGTTAATGAATCAGGTCTCTATCCATTCGTCTTAACGGCCCGATGGTTATAGGCTAGGTTTTGTTTTTATAAATTCAAAATGGCGGTCGTAAAATACAAAATGGTGGTAGAGACGAAAAAAATAATTTACGCACCCTATTGAGTGGCATATCATTGGATAAGTCTTTCAAAATGAAGACGATGTTTCATTGACTACTTTACAGTCAGAAGCTCCGTTAAAATATTATACAACCTGGAAGTTGTGTATGTAGGATCTCTAGCTTTATTGCAACTCTAACTATCATAGACATCTATAGACCTCATCAAAACAGTGTTTATAGATAGGAATTAACAATTAAACACAACTTAAAAGTCATCAATACAAGTAACTAAAAAAAAAATAGGTAAGTAATATAAACAAGTAATATAAAAAAAAATATTTTAAGTCAATTCCTACTTAGGTCTGTAAGAGAATTTTTTTTCTCTTATTCTTCCTTCCTCTTGAGTGGCACTTAAAATGCCTTGATCAAGAAGAGGGTCCTCTCGATCTTTAAATACCTTGATTAAGAAGAGGGCTCTCTCGATTATTGAAAATTAATTAATTTAATTTAATTAATGAATTAATATTTGAAAAAAACTGGATTAACATCAAGTGTCATCCACTGTAAGTTTAAAAAAATTTATTTGAGCTTGATTGGATGAATAATAAGTATTTTATTAACGATTGAAAATTTGAACAAGATATATATATAGCGAGAGTGTGAGCTAATAGTAGGAATTGAAGAAAAAAAATAGTTTCACATTGCTGAGAAATAATTAATTAGTTCGCTCTTTACGCAGTCGGGTTTTTTGATATTTTAAATTTAATTGTTTATTCTATTTAGTTTGCCATTTTCCCTGTAAAAAGGTAACTTCTGTATTCTCACTTCTCAAAGTTATATATGAAATTAAAAATAATACCTTTTCTTAATTCCCTTTTTTACAACATTTAGGTAATATTAAATAGCCTTTTGCATACAGAGGGGAAAAAAGGCAGTAAAGGGGTAAAGTGCTATTTATAATTTTTAAAAAAATGGCTCTTATTAGCTGCAGTCCATGAATTTGCTTTCCAACCTGTCCTTTTCTGCATTTAGTTTGACCATTTCCATGTAGCGAGCGCAACTTTTGTATTCTTTATTGTAAAATATGAATATGAAACTTGAAATAATATTTTTAAAAATATATTTTTTTCTCTTTTTACAGGATTCAGGTAGTTTAAAATAGATTATTTTTTCCGTAAAGATGGAAAACCAGATAATAAAGGAATAAAAAGATATAAGTATATCCCCTCAGTGGCTTATCCTAAATTTCTCTGCATACTTTTCCTGAGTTTAGTTTTACGCCTTCATTGTAAAGAAGTAACTTCTGTATTCTAAATTATCAAAGATGAATATGAAACTTGAAATAACATTTTTTAAATTATTATTTTTTTCTTTTTTACAACATTCATATACAGTGAAACTTCCCTGTGCGACCACCTGCCTGAACGACCATTTTTTCATGGAACGAAATTTATTCCCATATGCTCAATACTAATTTTACCTCCATTCAGAGACCATCCCAGATGAACTCCCTCCATGAACGAACAATTTCTTCAAAAAAAATTCCGTTTTTTTTTTCTGGTCGCCTGAAGAAGGTTTTATTAGAAAAATAATTCCGAAGAGCGCATTATTCATCAAACTACTAAACTAAGTTTAGATTTCTTTTTATCCCGATAACTTTTAAGTGTTTAAACCCCTTTGTGCTTTTTTAGACAATGAATTTAACTCTGATGACAAATTAAGAATGACGGTCAATAAACTCCCCTGCCTTGTTCTGTCGAGAAACGTTCAAAGAAATAGATAAATTAATGAAATCATCATTATTTGTTCCCGTCCAAAAAAAAAAAAAAAATTGTATTTATTTACTGAACTTCGAAAGGACTGGGAAAATAAACGTTTTTAAAGATAAAAACGTAAAATCAAAGCAAACGTCAATGTATTCATTTTTGAAACTCTGCAGTAATTAACATATATAATTAACTTTTGTTTTGATACTTAAATTTTTATATTTTTTCCTAATGTGAAAAATAAATTTTAGTATCCTTAATTGTTACCTCTTTTCAACAATTAAAATCTAGATTTAAACATGACCTCCATTAAGAGACCACCTCTCAGAGCGACCCATTTTTATTGGAACGGAGCGTGATCGCTTTAGGGAGGTTTTACTGTAGTGTAAAATTCGCAAAGAATGAAAAGTGCGGTAAAGAGATAAACTGCTATGTAAAAAAAAAAAAATCCCTGCCGGCCCGGCCTACAGGCAGAGGTAGATTTCGAAGTTAAGTATACTAATTTCCCCCAAAAAAACTAAATCATTATTAGATATAAATCCACTTTAACAGTTTTATCTGTCTGCTTTTGACGAGTTTTTATTTCCTTTTTATAAAATAGCTGGTTTATCAGAATCATGTTAAAGCGATATTAAAAAAAATATTTTTCCATACTCAACAACTCGAAATTTTCTGGCACATTTTCAGATTAATTTTTAGTTAAAAAAAAAATCTGAAACATGCTGACGTGATTTTTGAAAAGATTTATAAGCGACCTGTGTTTTTATTTTCCTTTCAATTAATTAAAACTTGATTAATAAACAATTATTTTCTCAGTAGGGCAATATTTTTCGTTTCTAACACAATCGCTTCGGGAAATTCTGTTCAAAATGCCCACTTTGACATCATTTTTTGAAATATATTCTGCCTCTATCAAAAAATCGATCATTACTGTACATTATATAGTTTCTGAATAAGAGAATCTAGCAATTGGATGCGTTTGAGAGCAAAAATGAATTTAAAAATGAGTAACAAAATAGACAGTTTGGATTTGAATGCACCCTTAATAAGATGATTTATTTCTCCAACCGATATGTATTTTTAATTTGTTTTTGCTTTAAGAATTGACCCTATCAAAAACTTGTTTATATAAATGTTGAAGACAATATTAAGAAGACATATGATAAATTCATGGAAATTTTATATCTTGTGAATTGACGGAGTTATGAAAATTTTTCTTCTTCAACCCCCATTTTTTGTTTTCGTTTTTTTTTTTTTTTTTTTTTTTTTTTTTTTTTTTTTTTTTGTACGAATTGGTCCTATCAAGAACTTGTGAATATAAAAGTTGTAGATAATATTAAGGAGATGTATAATAAATTTATTGGATTTGATATCTTGAGAATTGACGAAGTAAGGAATTTTTTTCTCCCAAAAATCCTATTTTTTTGCGTCCCTTGAGCCTATTTTAAATTTTATCAAAATTCTGTGATGAATGAATTTTTGGCGCTATCTTTTGAAGTAATAAAAACTTTAACTGATTTGATAAGTATAAAAATTAAGAAGTTATGGGTTTTTTTCGGTTTTCACAAAATCCCTCCCTATTTCCATCCCCTTGGTCCGATTTTGCCCATTAACGAACTTGACCGAGATTTTATGTCCTTTGATTTTATGTATCAGTTTGGAAGAGATTTGTGCAGAATTGCGGAAGTTATCGTGTCTAGAAGAAAGTGATAACACAATTGCTTCGGGAAATTCCATTCAAAATGCGCACTTTGACATAATTTTTTTAAATATATTCTGCCTCTATCAAAAAATCGATCATTGCGGTACAATATATAGTTTCTGAATAAGCGAATCTACCAATTAAATGCGTTTGAGAGCAAAAATGAATTTAAAAATGGGTCAGAAAATAAGCAGTTTGGATTTGAGTGCACCCTTAATGCAATGATTTTTCCAACACAATCCGCTTCGGGAAATTCGGTTCAAAATGCCCACTTTAACAGCATTTTTTAAAATATATTCTACCTCTATCAAAAAATCAACCATTACGGTACATTATAGAGTTTCTGAGTAAGAAAACGTACCAATTGCAAGCCTTTGAGAGCAAAAATGAACTGTAAAATGAGTTAGAAAATACGCAGTTTGGATTTGAATACACCCTTACTTAGATGATTTTTTTCTTCAACCGCTATGTATTTTTAATTTGTTTTGCTGTAAGAATTGGTCCTATCCAAAATTTGTCTATATAGATGTTGTTGACAATATTAAGAAGATATATGATAAATTCATGGGGATTTTATATCTTTTGAATTGACGGAGTTATGGATTTTTTACTTCTTCAAACCCCCTTTTTGTTTTCGTTTTTATTTTTTTTGCGGTACGAATTGGTCCTATCAAAAACTTGTGAATATAAAAGTTGTAGATAATATTAAGGAGATTTATAATAAAATTAATTGGAATTGATATCTTGAGAATTGACGAAGTTATGAATTTTTTTCTCCCCAAAACCCTATTTTTGCGCCCCTTGAGCCCATTTTTAACTTTATCAAAAATCTGTGATACATAAAATTTTGGCCCTATTTTTAGAAATAATAAAATCTTTAAACTGATTTGATATGTACAAAAATTAAGAAGTTATGGGGGGTTTTCGGTTTTCACAAAACCCCTCCCTATTTCCAGCCCCTTGGTCCGATTTTGCCCATTAACGAACTTGACCGAGATTTTATGCCCTTTGATTTTATGCATCAGTTTGGAAGAGATTGGTGCCGAATTACGAAAGTTATCGTGTCCAGAAGAAAGTGATATATATAGATAGATAGATAGATACATCGATAGATAGACAGATAGATAGATAGATAGATAGGTAGATATATATATATATAAAGTTTTTTACTGGGGGTGGTTTTGGGTTCTAGGAGTCATGATCGGTGTTGATCTGCAAAAATTTTTCAGAAATTTCAACATAGGAACGATCCCAATAGGTAGTATTTCATACGAAATCTAACTAAAATCCCTGCGGCTCCGCCTACAGGCAAAGGTGGATTTCGAAGTTAAGTACCAATTTCTCCAAAAAAACTAAATCAAAATTAGGGATAAACCCAGTTTAACAATTTCAGCTGGCCGCTTTTGACGAGTTTTTAATTTCATGTTTCTGTAACAGCTGATTTTATCAGAATCATGTTAATACGAAAATTTATTCTTCAAGCCCTATTTTTTTTTCTGTCAGAGTTGGTCCTATCAAAAACTTGTCAATGTAAAAATTGTAGATAATATTAAGAAGATTTATAATAAATTTAAGTGAATTTGATATCTTGTGAATTAACGATGTTATGAATTTTTTTCTTCTTCAAATCCCCCCCCCCCCTTATTTCTTTTTTAATTTTTTTGGCGGCGGTAAGAGTTGGTCCTACAAAAACTTGTCAATATAAGAGTTGTAGATAGTACATTAAGAAAATTTATAATAAGTTTAAGTGAATTTGATATCTTGAGAATTGACGAAATTATGAATTTTTTCAGCCTAAAACCCTGGTTTTTTTCGCTTCTTGAGCACATGTTTAATGTTATCAAAAATCTGTGATACATAACTTTTTGGTACTTTTCCTAGACGTAATAATAACTTTAAACTGATTTGATATGTATTAAGAAATTATGGGGGGTTTCGGTTTTCGCAAAGCCCCTCCTTATTTCCACCTCCTTGGTCCGATTTTGCCCATTAACGAATTTGACCGAGATTTTCTACCCCTTGATTTTATGTATCAATTTGGAAGAGATTTGCGCAGAAATATGACAATTATCGTGTCCATAAAAAAGTGATATAGATAAATAGATAGACAGATAGATAAAGTTTTAAACAGGGGGTGGTTTTGGGTTTTAGTGGTCATGATTAGCGTAGATTTGCAAAAAAATTTTCAGAAATTCCAACATAGAGGCGAATGTAATAGGTAGTATTTCTTGCGAAATCTACCTAAAAAGCTACGATTATCTCCGGTCATTGACTTTACATCCTAAAGTTCCCTGCGCATTTTTTCCGTTTTTAGTTTGGCCCTTTTACAGTATAGAGATTTTTATAGTATAAATTACGGAGATAAATATGAAATTTTAAATAATATTTTTTCCATTTTCTTTACACCATCCCGATAGTATTAAATAGCTTTTTTAAAAAAAGGTAGGATAAATCACGCAGTAGCGGGATAAATTTATATGTAAAAAAACGCTACAACTATCCCCTGCCAATGACTTTACATCCTGAAGTTCTATTTAGAATTTTTTTTTTTTTTTTTTTTTAGTTTTACGTTTTTACTCTAAAAGAAGCAATTCCTGTATTCTAAATTGTCAAAGAAGTATATGAAACTTGAAATATTATTTTAAAAATATTTTTCATCTCCTTTGCATCATTCAGTTAGTCTGAATAGTTTTTTTTGTTGTTTTTTTTTTGTAAATATAGAAAAAAATCATGCAGTAAAGGACTAAACTTCCATGTAAAAGAAAAAAGCTACAGTTGTCTCTTTTTCCTTTCGTTAATCTGATCATTTTCCCTCCAATAAAGAGGATGGTGTATTATATTTTGCCAAAGTATAGAATTTTACGTATATTCCAACATATTACACGCATCTAACACTTTCGACTATATTTTCTATTTTTACTTTCTTCCATATTTGCAAGAAGAAAGCACTTGGCTCGTGAAAATTTTCGAATTTCGATTTTTGATGGATTTACACGTTTTAGAGGTCAGGGATTCCGAAAAACATGTTTTTACAAAATGTCTGTCTGTGTGTGACACAAATTTTGTGGGCGAATCTATCTGAAGAACTGATGCACGGAATTTAATAAAACTTTAAATTCAGTTAGTCATGATATAATTTGATGCTGATTAGTTTTTGGTGTAAATCGCCCTACAGGTGGCGCTGCTATGCTGCATTTTTCACTATTTCTGCAATAGCTCTATCTCCAGAACTGATGCACAGATTTTCACCAAACTTCAGATTCAATTATACCTTGATATAATTTAATACTGATTACGTTTTGGTGTAAATCGACCTACAGATGACGCTGCTAGGGTGCATTTTTCACGATTTTTGAAACAGCTCTAGCTCAATAACTAATGTACGGAATTTAATCAAACTTAGTATTATGTTACACTTTCACATAAATAAGTCCTTTCGCATCCTCATGATGAACATAGATTGTCATTTAATTTTGGCACTGTGATGGCGAATTATGAAGTATTAATATGCATCAGATAGAATAAAGTTCTGGGATTGGCACATCCAACTAGTTAAATATAGTCGCTGTATTAGGCAAACCCCCTCCCTCCTTTACGAAGAAATCTGTGTGAAATACGTAACATGTAAATACACTAAAGAAAATTTAAAAGTACAGGGTTATTACAAATGAATCGTCCGGTTTTAATACGTTACTACGTGCGAACTAGGAAACGTATATGTTTCCATGACAACTGAAATGAGAGGGCGTTAACTACAGTTTCGCACTGTGTATGCGTCATGCGCGTGTAGTTGTCATGGTTGCTGCGGGAACATCATATTCAAAATGGCGACTGGACAACATAAATTTTCCACACAGTTGGCTTTGGAATGGAAAGTTCGCGGCTAGAGCGATTTGTTGATTTCTTGGAACTACGGATGAAACTACTAAAGGCATACAAGTACAAACCACCAACCCAACAATGCATTCTGCGCTGCTATCGACAGTTCAAAAAAACCGGTTGTTTATGTAAAGGCAAAAGTTCCGGCTGACCAAGCGTTGCTGAAGAAACAGTGAACCGAGTTAGAGAGAGTTTCATCAGTAGTCCCAAGAAACCAACAAATCGCGCTAGCCGCGAACTTTCCATTCCACAGCCAACTGTGTGGAAAATTTCTGCTGTCCGTTTTGAATATGATGTTCCTGCAGCAACCATGGCAAACACACGTGCATGACACATACGCAGCGCGAAACTGTAGTTAACTGTACCCTCTCGTTTGAGTTGTCATGGAAACATATACGTTTCCTAGTTCGCACGTAGTAACGTATCAAAACCCGATGATTCATTTGTAATAACCCTGTATAATAACTAGTACGAATATGAGGAATATATCAAGCATACGCGAAGCGACGACTTACGACACGTTCAATGTTAATTAAGGCAGAAATTTCAATTCATCTTTTCTCAATTTTTAATATGACACATTTGTATCCGCAATATAGCGTTCACCTGTAAATTTTGATTAATTTCCTAGTTACAAAACTGCGCGTTATTCTCCGGAATGCACTGTATTTCCTTCATTTTTATCAAATTCAGTTACTCTGTTTGCCGTTTACTCTAAACAACTATATTCTTAAGCACGAAATGGTTTTATTCTTAAACAAAAACAAAAAAACAAATTTTCAAAAATCTTTAAAAGCATCTATATCCAACCAGAAATCTAATCCATGTATACCTGACATTCCGGTATCCAAAAACTTATTTCCATAATGAAAATCTGATACCGCCAATCCATTATAGATGGGAGCGAACAGATTCCTTATTAAAATCCATTTATTTCATTATTTTTCACAAAAATATTTCTTTCTTTTTTTTTTTTTTTTTTTTTTTTTAATCTCTAATCAGAGTTCGTATGGATACCGTTATTTTCAAGGCCAAATATCAGTATTTTTTTTATAGAAAAATAAATTGAGTTTAAACGGAAAAAATTTCGCCATATTGAAGGAGAGATTTTTCATAAGAAAATATTTGTACGAAGAATTTCTTAGTCTGAAAATTCAAGGACCTGTACGAACCTTGCTAATGGGCTTGAAAAAAATATATTTAATTGTAAATAATGCTTGATATTAAAGTTATGTAAAATTCCAAAAATAGCTGTTTAATACAAAATTCTTCTAAATTTCAAGTTTTTATGTTCATTCGTTTGCCCACACACCACACACTAAAAGAAGTGCCTTAAGCTTTCGACGAGAGTGTTTCCCTTTTATACACGATTTAGATATTATCAAATGATTTTTTTCCACAAAGATAGAAAAACATGCAATAAAGTAAAGGGTTTAACTTCCATGTAAAGAAAAGCTACAATTATCTCAAGTAAAAAGTCTTACCCCCCTCCACCCTCCCCCTGCTTTTCTTTTTTGCCTTTCTTTCCTTTTTTTATTAGTCTAACATTTTTCAAGTAAAGGGGTAACTTCGAGATTCTAGATTGTCGAGGATAATTGATGTTTTTTTTTTATTTATATATATCATTAGATTCAACTATTCTGCTGTCGCTTTTTGCAACCAACAGGATTCCTCCACACGAAACGGTTTTAATCATGGATAAAAACGATAAAACAGATTTATAAAAACCTTGAAAATATTCTTCTTTAGCCAGAAATCATTCTAATCTCTAAAACTATCGGAATCTGTAAAGAAATGCGAACTCTTTCGAGCAACAGCTGGAAACCGTCGTAATTTCCACAGGAAAAGCCCATTTCCGATTAACAATGATTGTAACTGTTTGCTACTTCAATAAACTTCTGACAGGATATGCCCGTCAGAAGTTTTTCCTCTGAATCTTTTTTTTTTCTTCCACGTTTATTTACCTACAATTCTTTTGATTAGTTTATGTGAATTTTTACATGTTATTTTTATATGTTAATCTATTATACCAAAGGTTCTTAAGGCTGTTCTCAAATCCAAAAGGGCAACTTTCTGACATAGGTTTTAATTTATTTTTGTTCGGAAATGCATGAAACTAGTAGGTGTTGTTGATTAAGTTAAATAATGCTATAAAAAGTGATAAAATATCTTTATTAAGATTGACGATCGTTTCGCGCACAAACGGCGACATTTTCAAAATCATTCACGATAGAAAATATTTTCACATAATTTAAATTATGTGAATATTATATTAATGAAATATTATATTAATGATATATTCTAAGATATATATACATTTTAACGTCTGAATTCAAAATATTTAAATAGGAAACAGTAGACAGACTTTAATACAATTACTAAAAACATACAAAACAATTAAAATGAGATAAAATCATATAAAATTATACACTATAAAATAAACGTTTCGCTATGCACCGCATAGCCTCATCAGTATTCGAATCAACGTACAACAAAACAACGTGCATACACCGGACCCAGTCAAAGTTAAAGTCAATCATTTAAGAAAACAAAATATTCATTCGGAACAGGACTTGATTCATTCAGGGTTAATGGATGCAATTTAGTAAACCATCCCTCCATAAAAATTCTATAATAATAGTCTATGCAATTACTTTTCAAAATTGAAGAATCTGTGAAGGAGGGGGTGTGATCCTTGTCAAGTGCATGTTGCACTAACCTGGAATTTAATTTACCTTTTTTAAATGCACCGATGTGCTCTTTAAGACGAATTTCCATGGATCTGCCGGTTTCACCTATGTAAACATTATCACAATCCTTGCAGGGAATCTTGTACACAACGCCGCTTAATTTTTCTTTTTCATATTTGAACTTGTGGCTATTCAGAAAGGAACTTAATTTATTTAATGGTTTATAAGAAACACCTATGTTAAATGATTTCAAAACTGAAGAAATTTTTTCAGAAACATTAGTATAATATGGTAAACACGCGAAATAATTTGGTTTAACCTGTTGAAAAGGGGGGGGGGGGAGTTGAATTAACCAAATCTAGAGTATTCTTGAAAACTTTTTTAACGAGATTTTTTGGGAAGCCGTTATTCCTTAAATCTTCATAAATTTTATTTCTTTCAGTTTCGAAAGCTTCAATGCTGCTGCAATATTTTATAGCTCTATATGTTAAACTTTTAATAATAGAAATCTTATGACTGAGTGGGCAAACAGAATTAAAATTGGTGTACTGACCTGTAGATGTCGGTTTTCTATAGACAGAAGTAGAAATTTGCTGTGAATTATCATTCTCTGTTCTTTGGATGAGGATGTCCAGAAACGGTAACACTCCATTAGACTCGCGTTCGATGGTAAACTTTAAAGGTACAGCAATCAAATTCGCAGTAGAGAGGATGTCATCCAAATCACAATCTTTAGCTATTATGTAAACATCGTCCAGGTATCTACGCCAGAAAATTAAACGTTGATCGAGTGCATTAATAATATTTATTTCAATTAACTGCAACACTATTTCAGCAACTACCACAGAAAGAGGTGAGCCCATAGCGGTTCCCGACACCTGTTTATAAAAGGAATCATTGAAAATAAAACAAGTTGAAGTTAAACAAAATCTCAATAAATCTATAATATCACTAGCATTTAATTCTGTATCAGGAACAGTCTCAGGCCAAATTTTTTCAACGGTATCACAAATCATTTCAATAGGTATAGAAGTAAATAATGACACGACATCTAATGACGCCATAACACAGTCATTTGGGAATTCAAGATTTCTCAAATCCTCCAAAAACTTGAAGGCTGAATTTACACTATAAACTGAATGGACTATGAGGGGTTTTAATAACTTAGCCAAGTAACTCGAAAGACAATAGAGGGGGGATTTTGAAAAATCTATGATAGGGCGCAACGGGATATTCGGTTTATGAAGTTTTGGTAAACCATAAAATCTCGAAACTAAACCGGTAGAGCATTTCAATTTTTGAGCAACAACTGTTGGGATTTTTTAAGTTTTTCATATTTCGAGATAATTAAGTTCATGTTACGTTGGATTGATTGTGTATTATCCTTCTTTAAAATAGCATAGGTATTCGGATCATTAAGAAGTTCTTTAGCTTTTGAGTCATACATATCCTTATCCATAATTACTGTAATTCTACCTTTATCTGCTATGATAATGGTAGTAATGCTAATAATGATATATTAATGAAATTATGTGAAAATATTTTCTATCGTGAATGATTTTGAAAATGTCACCGTTTGTGCGACGAAACGATCGTCAATCTTAATAAAGATATTTCATCACTTTTTATAGCATTATTTAATTTAATCTGTTTATAAGTGATTATTATATATGTTTTTATAGGTGTTGTTGTTCAGAAACTATGTCGTCGAGCTGTTTTTCCGTTTTTTTGCAAACGCGATAGATCTTTCAGAAAATAGTGTCAAAGTCGCGTTTTGAAACGAATTTCAGCGCGAAAGAAGAAAACCCACTCAAAAAAGATGAAAAGCGTGTTTGTCACGTGATAAAAATCGCTTATAACTCAATAGGTAATTTATGTATCAAAATATGGAAAACACAGTTCGATTCCAAATCGCTTTCATGGTCAGGCTTTCCAATTTTATATCTTTCCGTTGAAAAATAAATTTGTAAATGTGTCAAAACGTTTTGCGCATGTTGAGCAGAGCAGTTGAGAACGGCCTTAACAGCTGTACCGATACATTGATGTGCTGGTGAAAGAACCTTTGGTGTGGCCAGGAAAATATTTAAAAGACATTTTATCATTATGGTTTAAATTTTACTCAAGGCTTGTCATCAGTCAAAGATGCAAATTTCCCTCTCTAATGCTAAACCTAATACCTTGGAATGCAGGAAAATATTTAAAAGATATTTTATTATTATAGTTTAAATTTTACTTAAGGCTTGTTATCAGTCAAGATGCAAATTCCCCTCTCTAATGCTAAACCTAATGGCTTGGAATGCAGGAAAATATTTAAAAGATATTTTATTATTATGGTTTAAATTTTACTTAAGGCTTGTTATCAGTCAAGATTCAAAATCCCCTCTCTAATGCTAAACCTAATGGCTTGGAATGCATCTAAATTTTTCAAAATTTCTTCTAAGAAAATTACAATTTTTAACTTCTGTTTTCTGTATGTTCTTCTTGAAGAAATGTTTTTTTCTTTTTTATTTGCCTAAATGTTTCTAAAATATATATTTGATTTTATATTTTAAGCGTTAAAATCTAAGTGAAGCAGGTGACTTGTATGTAAGATTTTTTTAACACTCTAAATAAAACTAACAATGTATTTTTAAAATACAGCAGGACCTCGTTATCCGATACCCGGGTTTTACTATACTCCGCTTATCACGTCAGTTTTTCAAAGTCCCGATTTCTGTATATGATTTTAATAAAAATAAACTCCGGATTTTACGTCGTTGAATAATTTTAAACTCCAGATATTCCGACGGTTTAGGAAAATTGTCCATTTTTCATAATCCATGTTACAAGCACGGACATTAAGCGGCAAGAAGTGGCCAAACTTTTCACAAAAGTGTCTAAAATATCGATTGAGATAAATGAGAAATTTTACTTCAATCCTTTATCTGAAAAAATAAACCCAGACATTACGAATGACCCACTTAAACTCCAGATAGACGTATCAGTCTACTCGCGGTCTTCTTGTTCTGGTCAGGCGGCGCTTTCTTGTGGGTACACGGCGTTTTTAATCCCACTAAAACCGAAGCATTGCATTGAAACGATCAGAAATTATCTAAAATCCATTTCTAAAACAACGAATATGGATTACAATTCATTGCATAATATTGAAAAAAGAATTGTGGGAAGCACACGTAGGGATAAGCAAACGTTAATTCATCAATATTTCATGTAACAATAAAACACCAAGTCATCATAAATCTGATATTTAGTCTTTTCAATTTTGTTTTTGTGTAAATTTTGCTTAATAATAATGTTTTATTGCCATTATATTATAAAACACCAAGTCATCATAAATCTGATATTTAGTCTTTTCAATTTTGTTTCTGTGTAAATTTTGTTTAATAATAATGTTTTATTGCTTAAAACTGCAAGAACAGTTATGAACTTAAAGTTGTCTTAAATTAATTAAAAATGCAGCTTTTTATAAACATACTTTTCACCAACTCCGGCTACCGCGACACTCCGCCTATGACATCACTTTTTTCTGGTCATTAGAGTGACGGGATAACGAGGTTCGACTATATTTTGTCCAATAAAAAAGAAAGAAACATCCTTCAATAAGAGCATACAGAAAGCAGAAAATCTTTTTTTTTTTTTTTTCCGAGGAGAAATTGGATAAATACGAGTGCATTCCAAGCCCATAGGCTGGAAAGGGGGGATTTCCTGCCTGACTGATAGTCCAAGAGCTGTTAAACATTTTAGGGAAGGTATTTGAAGCACCCTGAAAATTTGTGCAACACTTCTTTTGTAATGCTTGCATACAAAATCGAATGTCTGGCTGAAGGATCGTGGCCCAAAACCTGTGCCAGACAAAAAATGGCACTTGACACGTGTCTGGCACATTTTTGTGCCGTCTAAAGTGTCTGTCATTTTCAAAATATTTTTTTCTAAGCATAAATATTATTGTGCCTCAATCTCAGCGTGCCTCCAATACCTTTTTTGGGTAGTCAAAGAATGGCACTTGACACGTGTCTGGCACAGTTTTTGGGCCGACTAAAGTGTCTGTCATTTTCAAAATATGTTTTTCTAAGTATAAATATTATTCTGTTTCAATCTCAGCGTGCCTCAAATACCTTTTTTGGGTAGTGTCAAAAAATGGCACTTGACACCGTGTCTGGCACAGGTTTTGGGCCACGATCCTTCAGCCAGACATTCGATTTTGTATTCAGGCATTACAAAAAAAGTGTTGCACAAATTTTCAGGGTGCCTCAAATACCTACTCGAAAATGTTCAACAGCTCTCCTACTATGATAGGGAGCCTTAAACGTGAATTTCCAAATAGCGTACAAAAAAATAACTAAAATACTCGTTCCATTCTCAAAGTCACATTTGTGTGAAAAGAACATTTCTACCCATTAACTGAAATACTCGTTCCATTCTCAAAGTCACATTTGTGTGAAAAGGACATTTCTACCCATTAACTGAAATACTCGTTCCATCCTCAAAGTCACATTTGTGTGAAAAGGACATTTCTACCCATTAATAACTGTTAAAAATATTAAAATTGGTCACGGAAGATATTCTGAAAGAAGAACGAACTATGACACTTCATTCAGTGTTAAAATAAATGAATCTGAAAAGATATCACTCACCTGCAACATAAAAATATTTTGAGAGAAAAGGGAAAAGAAGTTTTGGCATTTTTAATGCAACATTAAACTATAGCACTTAGCTTTGCATGCAGCTGTAAAAGCATACATAAATGAGTTAAACCCTTAAGAATTAAGACGTAGAAGATATAGGGAAGATTGAGTAAATTTACCCACTTCCCCTTTCACACACAATTTGTCCCTCTTCTCTGTTGACAATGTGACATATAGCGTAATCTTGGTGTTTTCCGGGTAACTGCACTTTTTACCCGGCTGAAAAGAAGGGTTATGTGTTTCACGTGTATCTGTGTATGTGGATTTCTTTATACCCTCGAAACATCCCAACGGCTGGATGGATTTTAATAAATGAGGTCTCTATCAATTCGTCTTAACGGCTCGATGGTTATAGACTAGGTTTTGTTTTTATAAATTCAAAGTGGTGGCCGTAAAATACAAAATGGCGGTAGAGACGGAAAAAAAATTACACACCCTATTGAGTAGCATATCATTGGATAGGTCTTTCAAAATGAAGACGATGTTTCATTGACTATTTTACAGTCAGAAGCTCCGTTAAAATATTATACAACCTGGAAGTTGTGTATGTAGGATCCCTAGCTTTACTGCAACTCTAACCATCATAGGCATCTATAGACCTCATCAAAACAGTGTTTATAGATAGCAATAACAATTAAACACAACTTAGAAGTCATCAATACAAATAAATTAAAAAAATAGGTAAATAAAATAAACAAGTAATATAAAAAAAATATTTTAAGTCAATTCCTACGTAGGTCAATAAGAGAATTTCTTTTTTCTCCCATTCTTCTTTCCTCTTGAGTGGCGCTTAAAATGCCTTGATCAAGAAGAGGGCTCTCTCGGTCTTAAAATACTTTGATCAAGAAGAGGGCTTTCTCGATTATTGAAAATTAATTAATTTAATTGAATTAATTAATTAATATTTGTAAAAAAAAAAAAAAACTGGATTAACATCAAGTGTCATCCACTAAAAGTTTAAAAAAAATTATTTGAGCTTGATTAGGTGAATAATAAGTATTTTATTAACGTTTGAAAATTTGAACAAGATATATATAGAGTGTGAGCTAATAGTAGGAATTGAAGAAAAAGTAGTTTCACATTGATGAGAAATAATTACTTAGTTCGCTTTTTACACAGTCGGGTTTTTTGATTTTTTAAATTTAATTGTTTATTTACGTTTCTACTTTTTCTGTGGAAGGACGTATCTAAGCCACACACATTTTGGGTTCAATAATACGCAAAAGGAATTTTTTAGAATTGTGTCATTTTTCTTTCGGATGATCGATATACATATGAGATTAACGTGCAACACCTCAAATTCGCTGATGTAAAAAGGCACAAGCTAGTAAGGAAAGTAGATGATGTGTTGATTAGAACAGTATTGTGTTAGTTTTAATGAAAGACTTAGCATAGATTGCTATCTCATGTTTGAATAGAGAATGTATAATGCTATTCTTGTAAACTGGGCAAAAGGCCATTTTGAATTGTGTTATCTGACTATCTGCTGCTTATTTCTTTATATACTTTTTGTTTAATTAGCTGTTTAGGGAGGTTTTTTTGAAACCAGCGTATTTAATTCAAGCATTTTGTGTACAAATTATGTTATCTAATTATCCCATATACAGTCGGACCTCGTTATCCTGACACCCGGTTTTCACGTCGCTCCTCTTATCACGTCAGTTTTTCAATGTCCCGATTTTCTGTATACGATTTTAATGTAAATAAACTCCGGATTTTACGTCGTTGAATAATTTCCAACTCCGGATATCCCGACGGTTTAGAAAAACTGTCCATTTTTCATAATCCATCTTATAAGCACGGAAATTAAGCGGTAAGGAATTTCTTAGCCAAACTTTTCACAAAAATGTCTAAAATACCCATTGGGATTAATGAGCAATTTTACTTCAATCCATTATCTGAATAAATAAACGCACACACTATGAATGACCCACTTAAGCTCCAGATGGACGTATCAGTCTACTGGCGGTCTTTTTGTTTTGGTCAGGCGCCGCTTTCTTGTGGTTACACGGCGTTTTTCATCCGACTAAAACCGAAGCATTGCATTGCATTGAAATGATCAGAAATTATCTAACATCCAAATTCTGAAAAGGAATATTGATTACAATCCCTTGTACAATATTGAAAAAAGAATTGTAGGGTGCACATCTAGGGATGAGCAAACCTTAATTCATCTATATTTCATGTAACAATGAAAAACCAAGTCATCATAAATCTAATTTTAGTCTTTTCAAATTTGTTTTTGTTTATTTTGTTTAATAATGATGTTTTATTGCTTAAAACTGCAAGAAAAGTTATGAATTAAAAATTGTCTTAAATTAATTAAAAACACAGCTTTTTATAAACACATTTTTCTCCAACTCTGGTTACTGCGACACTCTGCTTATGACGACACTTTTTTCTTGTCATTAGAGTGTCGTGATAACGAGGTTCGACTGTACATTCTGTTTTTGGATTTTTCCTCCTCATACTTTTTTTTCAATCTGTACATTTTACAATCTTGGATGCATATTTTTCTATTGCATTATAGTTATTTAATAGTTTATATTTTGCCGATTTTCATGTGTTTTCACAGATATATTCAATTGCAAAAAGTTTTATTATATATCTTTGAAAAAAATAGTTTACAAGACATATAATAATATTTTTAATTAAATGTTTTTGTAATAAATTTACAGAAAGCATCTTTATGTAGTACCTACCAAGATATATCAATATATGAAGAATCATAAACATTCTAAAGCTAGATGATGCCAAACAGTAAATGAAATGAAAAAGATTTCATCATAATTGGAAGAGAAATTATAAAAAAAATATGATGATTGGAAATAAGAAACAAAGCGACACTTGATTGTCTAATCACCAGTCGGCAAAAACATGTGCGTGTCGCAAAAAATACATTATTTCAAATAATAGACTAACAAATAGCCAAGAAGTTTATCACTGCCAATACAGCAGAACCTCTTTTATCCGAAACTCTTTTAACAGAAACTCTCGGTTAACCGTAACCCATTTTAAAAGCTTTTTTTTTTACTATTACATCTTCGTGTGCAACCGGTCCTTTCAAAACCATGAATACAGATAAATATTTTGGATCCCCTTTCTTAGAATTTCTTTGAATTTAACTTAAGATCACTTACGAGATTTTTACTAGTGTTAAAATTTTCTTTTTTATCATGTGTGCAAAAAGGAAACGTATTACTTTAAGTATAGAAGAAAAAATTCAAATCATAAATCGTGTAGAATCGGGTGTGAGTATGATAAAATAAGCTCAAGAATACGCCATTAGTATTGCGTCGGTTAGTGTTATGAAGAAAGATACTGCAAAAATAAAGAAGTTTTGTGCAGAAAGACTGTGATACTGGTGAACCAATAATATTACAAAAACTTCGTGATAGAGCTGCAAAGCAAAGGAATCGAAACTGCAACAAACAAAACTTCGTTTCAAACCCTTGTGAAACATGTAAAAGGTACATAAATTGAAAATTTAAATTCAGGCAATTTATAGGTATATATAAATATTATACAGACATACGCACAATAAATACAATAAATCCAACTGGAGTAAATTAGCCAGAGCCAGGAATCGAACCCGGGACCACAGTATACAAGACTGCTGCTCTAACCACTGAGCTACTCCGGCCGATGCCTGAGTCTGCAATTTCTCACTAATAAACCATGTTGGGGAAGTCACCAACCATCTATACGATAGTCTTGGATGACCGGACAACGATGAATAGATTTTATAGAATACTATTACATCGATATTTATATCGATAAAATCTATTCATCGTTGTCCTGTCATCCAAGACTGTCGTATAGATGGTTGGTGACTTCCCCAACATGGTTTATTATTGAGAAATTGCAGACTCAGGCATCGGCCGGAGTAGCTCAGTGGTTAGAGCAGCAGTCTTGTATACTGTGGTCCCGGGTTCGATTCCTGGCTCTGGCTAATTTTTCACTTCAGTTGGGTTTATTGTATTTATTGTGTGTATGTCTGTATAATATTTATATATACCTTTAACTGTTGAATGCAGGCGTTATTTATGTGTGTATGTGTGTTTTAATATATATTGAAGTATGTGTGTTTTATTATATCAGGCAATTTATTCTTGTTTCTATTTTGCTATTGATTTATTTTTATTAGGCACTTGTTACATAATAAAAAATACCGCACATATTTGCCCTTAATCTTAAAATTTCAGCATTCTCGATTTTCCGAAAGAGGGTCGGTCCCAATTACTTCGGATAATCGAGGTTGTACTGCATAATGCATGGCGTTTAAGTAAAAATGAAGAAAATCATATAAAAACGTATAGAAAATTAAAAGATAATCCAATTTAGAAAAAATAATCCATTTCTGAGCGTAAAATTTTCAATAAAAAATCTAAACTAAAGAATTTTTAATTAAATTCATATAAACAGTACAAATACTTGTACAAGAATTACTTTCAGGTAAATATATATAATTTATAAGTATTTAAGTCCCACTGACGACGGCCTTGTGAAGGTTGAAAACGTTCAGGGTTTTTTTCTAATGTAATTTAAGATATTTTGATGTATTTTAAATACTTATAAATTATATATATACTAGGTTGAGCAAAAAGTTCTGAGAAATTTATGAAAATTGCGTTGTCATGCGCAAATTAACAACAAAAGCAACAAGGACTATTCTTCAAAGTAGAGACCATCATAGTGCACGGCTTTCTACCATCGTTCTGCCAGATTCCGGATTTGCTAGAAGTACGAAGTTTGTTACCGTACCAGCACTCCTCATTAATCTCATCGACGAATTTCAGAATCGTAAGATCTTTTCTCCAATAATGCCGCATCGACGCACCCAAATAATATTGTTCAATGGACATTTTGGAGCCTAAATTCCTGAACTCCTATAGTTATACCACCAGTACTCCTATATACGATACAAATTCTGGTAACAATTAGATTAAAAATTTCCCAGAACTTTTTGCTCAACCTAATATCTGCAAATGAAAGTAATTATTGTACAAGTATTTGTACTGTTTATAGGAATTTAATTATTTAATTCAAGGTGAATTGATAACTAGAATTTTAACTTCCATTTATTAAAGAATTTTGTATTAATTTTCATAGTTTATCGTTCACATTTTTAAAGATCGTATAATCTTCCCATTACTTATTGCTTAATTTAGCGAGTAATTTCTTTAATAATACTCTAACGGAGCATCATAAATCTATGACATATACAAATACTCAATGTTTTGTTTCATAATTTCATGCTGATTTAGGGTAGGATATAAAATTTGAGGTAAAATATCTCTTTAAAAAACCTTGATGTATATTTTAAAAAAAAAGACTTGTTTTTTGACAAATAAAGGAAACTCATGTCTTAAACTAAGAGCGGGGTCAAACGACAATTTTCATATTCGCAACTAAAAATTGAAATTAAAAGCGGATGCCTCCTACCCAAGAATATTTTTATTGGATGACGAAGGTTGCTTATATTTTGGAAACTATTTCACATAGTGTTACTGATACGAAAGCTATACAGAAAAGACATTTAACAAAACAACACAAAAATAATAATAATTATAAATTATAAAAATTAATTATCTGACTGGATACTATTCATGGTGTTTATCATAGGTACAGGGCTGCCACTGGTGACTAGTTTTATATTCTATTCGCACAGGGCTGCCACAGGTGACTAGTTACTTTCTTCTTTCAATAGAAGAAAGTATTGTAATCGAATTTTTTTTTCGACTTCCGATTTTCGACGGATTTACACGTTTTAGGGGTCAGAGATCACAAAAGACATTTTTATACAAAATGTCTGTCTGTCTGTCCGTGTGTCCGTATGTCCATGTGTCGCCATTGTACCATCAAAAATTGTATGAAGTTATGCTTAGAATTGAACCAAATTTTTTTTTAAAGTTTTTGGCTATAGCAAGCAGGTCCTCCATTAATTTTGAAAAAATCCGCCGGTAGGAGACGCTGTAATTGCGATTTTTGTGCATTTTGAATATTGTACCATCTAAGAGTATGAAGTTATGCATAGAATTGAACCAATTTTTTTGTATATGTTTTTGGCCATTGCAAGAAGGTCCTCCCAGAATTTAGAAAAAATCCGCCGATAGGGGGGCACTGTACTAACGATTTTTGTGTGATTTTTGTGCATTTTGAATATTGTACCATCGAAAAGTGTATGAAGTTATGTATAGAATTGAACAAAATTTTTTGTGTATGTTTTTGGCCATGGCAAGAATGTTCTCCCTGAATTTGGAAAAATTCCGTCGGAAGGGGGCGCTGTAATAGCGATTTTTGTACAATTTTCAATATTGTACCATCGAAAAGTGTATGAAGTTATACTTAATTCTAAAAAAAAATACAAATAAAACTGATTATAATGAAATATTGACATGAGATAGAAGAAAGTTTTGGGATTGGCACATCCAACTAGTTTTATATTCTATTCGCACCACTATTTCAATAATAATAATAATAATAATAATTTTGCAATTATTTCTCTTAAAGATGTTGTCAAATTGTAAGTGATAAATTTTTGTTTTAAAAAATGGTGCGAGATGGAATTAAAAAATAGTCGCCTGTGGTAGCCCTGTAGGTAGTGTTGCCATGAGTCCCGTGTAAATCGGCTCCAAATGCTCTAGACACGCTTATTTCTTTCAGTTTATTTCGCCATCTTTAATCGCAGATAATTCTTCCATTAGCTAAAGCGAAGAAAATTACTTTTAAATACTGATGTCCAGAGCATTTAGAGCCCCAATTTACTCGGGATACTTTGCAACGCTAACCATAAGTGTCTTTAAATGTTTGCTTAACTCGTAATTTTTTTAAATTTTGGCTTATAATCTACAAAGAAAATGGTTATTGACTAGAAAGTGAAAATGTGTGTTTATTATTTATTATTTTTTCCTTTTTTTTTAACCCACAAACTGATGTTTGAATTTTTTCGATCGGATGAGAAATTTTTCTGTCGCTACAGCGGTTTTCTTCAGCAACGGCTCGAAATCAGAGGTTCTCAGTGCGGCTCCCACCGCAGCCTGCTGATGCCATTATTATAGGAGAATATATAGGAGTCTTTGGCCGACCTATACATTCATAATTTACATTTAAGGGGGTCGGGACACATTTTAAAATAATTTTTATTTATTGAGTTAAAATTCTGAATTTTTTTGTGATGGTTAATCTTATCATTTGTAAAGAAAATCACGTGATAAAACTTCTTAGAATTTTTTTAAATTTAAATTTAAAATTTATTTAAAAAGTGGGGTAATTTAAAATCGTTATAACTCGAAAGGTTATTTATAGAATTTCAATTTTTTTTTCATTTAAATAAACAGAAATATATATGTTTTAATTTTGATTCAGGATTTTTAAAATTATTAATTTATAGAAAAATTAAAAGTATTTAACAAAAAAATTTAAAAAAAAAAGTGGTGCAACTTCTTTTTAAAATCATATTTTCAAAAGTAAATATTTTTTTCAAATATGCTGAATCAAAATTAAAGTGAAACAATTGAAAAAGATATGTTCCAAGTTTGAACCCTGTATGTTTAACGGTTCTCGGGTTATAAGAATTTAAGTACGAGAAATTGTGACAAAACCTATCATGATGTAAAATGCATTTTTACAAGAAGTCGTTTCCATGACAGCCATTGCTTGAAAGCTAGATTTTGAAAACAAACCAAAACGAAAAAATTAATATTTTTTTATTCTAATTCAGATAGAAACATGATTTAAATGTCATTTTAAGCAGGAAAAAACTTAGAAATTTTTATGAAATAAAATGTTTTTACAAAATTTGAAGATTTTTGTGTCCCGGACCCCCTTAAGTCACTGCCCATTCTCAACTAGTAATTGCCACGGACTCGACAGTAAACGTGGCACTCACTTTTTGAAGTAGTGAGTTGAATTTTAAGGTGTTGACACGTCAAAAGAAGAAAGGTTATTTTTTTATTTATTTATTTGGCAAACGTCTTTGGAAAAATTATTACTATTGTCATTTAAGTGAGAGGTCCCTTGTTTAGAAACGACATTTAAAAGATATTTTATTGTATTTAGCTTTATAAAACCAGCTGTGATATTGATTAAATCTACCGATCTTAATAAAGATATATTAAATACATTTTAAATCAAATTTCTTTAATGAGACTTTAAAATCTAGTCACAACACGAAATGTTAATATATTCAAGCCATTTTCAAGCGAGCAACAGTTTCAAAATTAAGATTATAATAAACATTTAATTAAGAAACTAATAGGAAACGTTATGACTTACGCCTTGTGAGCCATCTGCAACAATCCAGCTGCTTAAATTTAGGGCAGCATTACTGCCCTTTGGGTTGGTTAAAGATGAAGATGCTAATTCCAGTTGGCGATTGGCATGCTTTGCTTTAAATTTTAGAATGCATTTCTTTTTAACGTAATATTTCTTGGTGCGCCATGACTTTGGAAAAAGTTTGTTGACTTTGTAAAGATCACTTCTTACCTATACTTCATGACGTAACGTTATGTGTGTACATGTTTGGCGGTCACCTCATGTAATTCATATATACTACTCTAAAATTAAAATCCTTTTCCCATGGAGCTTTTAGCGTAATTAACCCTTTATCTACTGACAGTACTTATAAGTACCATTAAAATAACTTATTATATAATTCATTTAATACATCGATTAGTTGAAGTACAGATACATTACTTTAAGTATAGATACATTACTTTATCTTATTCAATTACTTTATCTTTTGCCTTTGCATTGTTTTAGCTTTCTTGGTGTGTGTGTGGGGGGGGGGGGGGGAGGGGGATGGGGATTTTTCAGTTCAGAAATATTTCTATACTAAGAACATTATATTTGTACATTTCCTAATTCTACAAAATACTAAGAAAAACATTTAAAATAAAAGATTTGAGTGTGATCATAAATATTGCACAAAATCCCTATAAATTCGAGTTTAATTAATCCAACTAAATCCTCCAATTCTTCTAAAATTCTTCTAAAATTTATTAAACGATTATGCAAATCTTCTAATGTAGTTTAAGCAATTGACGAAAAATGCTTTAGAAGATAAAATTTTCATGAATTCATAATTCAGTACATAAAGGGTTAATGAGTGATTTATAGCCAGCATTTTCTCCTTTTTTGTACGTTCTTCACTGCTAGTATATTACGACACTTTTGTGACCATTATATCACTACACCATAAACGTGACACGAGCACAAGTGAAACAGCTATTGGCCTTTTTTAACATCCATAATATCATGTGTACTCTTGTCACGTTGTCTATTAGTTTCTTAATATATCGGTACAATGTTCAAACCTATCTTTTTAACAAGCTCTCAAACCTCAAATTTCAAAATTACAAAAAACGTATCGCAAAACTCTCGTGGCATTAATAGGGCATTAATAGTGCTGTTTACTCAACATTAAATCTCCTATAAAAATGTTCTTAACTACGAGAAAAAGAATTATGCTTCCTATTTTCACATAATGTTATGCACAATTGACGTTTTCATCACAAATAATCTTTTTGTAAAGTTTTCATGGGCTTTTTCCTTTTCCTTTTAATGTTTTAGTGCTAACAAATGAGACGACTCTTTAAATAAATATCTAAGGTTTTTTATTATTATCATTATTCAATATTTATTTATTTCACCAATATACATCTTTATAATTTTCATATAAGTCTATATACTTCAGAGCATCCTAACAATCATTGTTGATTAACCCTTCAACTACTTAATTATAAATTGAGATAAATTCAAAATCAATAAACATCCCTTTTAACAGCTCAAAATCAATTACAAAATTTATGTAAAAATTTTAACCAAATTTAGAAAAGAATCGTTCCTTAAAACTGACTTAAAGTTGTTCTCAAACCCAAAAGGGGAACTTCCTGACATAAGTTTTAATTTATTTTTGTTCGAAAATGCACGAAACTAGCTGGTGATGTTGTTCAGAAACTATGTCATCGAGCTGGTTTTTCCATTTTTTTGCAAACGCAATAGGTCTTTCGGAAAATAATGTCAAAGTGGACCTTTTGAACTGAACTTCCGCGCGAAAGTATAAACATCACTCAAGAGCGGGCGGAAAAACGGGGTTGTCACGTGATCGATACCGCTTATAACTCAATGGGTAATTAATTGATCAAAAAAATGGAAAAACAGTTCAATTCCAAATCACTTCTATGGACAGACTTTCCAACTTTATATCTTTCCGATAAAAAATGAATTTGTAAATGTGTCAGAACGTTTTGCGCTTGTTCAGCGGAGCAGTTAAGAACAGCCTTAAATCGGTAAAGAAACATCTTTTCGTAAAATATTTACCTTAGTATTTGGATTAATTAAGAAATGTTATTATTCTTTGCATTATATGAATTTTTATGGAATAATAAATATAAATGTATTTTGTTTTTAACTGTGAATGAAAAGGTTTTTTTTTTTTTTTTTCCTAATAAAGGAAAAATTTTAATTACAAAATATATCTGTATGTAAGTGATCTCTATATGTAAGTGATTGATATTAAGTAATATTTTCGTTAAACAGTTTTAAAAAACGATTTATAAATTTTTTTAAAAAATTCAATTGATTTTTTTAAATTTTAGAACAAAAAAAAACCGCTTTTTCTTGCCGTTAAATATAAAAATTTCTCAAAAAAAAAAAAAAATGTGGTGGGTTATGTCATGTACACGGCCGTAAGTATTTTTGTGATAAAATTTATGGGCTGTGAGAGGGGAATAAATGGTAGACTGTGTCGGTTCGTTTAAATAAATTTTATTTGTTATAAGCGCGCAATGGAAGTGCAGCGCGGGAGTACAGTTGCGGGGAAAAAAAGTAAACATCCCCTACTAACTCCTCAACAAAGTATCGTTGAAGAAAGGTGCTGGTACCGAACGATTGGAAATAAAGTCTACTTTTAACTGATGTATATAAAATTTGCTTAAGGACCATATACATAATAAAACCAACCCAAACTTTATTTTTTTTTTCAATGGCAATACCCAATTTTAACAAGATATTTCAAATCTTTGGTTCAAACGATGCCTAGACACCAAATTTCAAGTCATTTGAATGATAAGGTTTTGAATTACAAACATTAAAAATTTAGTGCTTCTAATGTTAAATATTAATATCTCCTGAAATTATACTCCTAATGTACTAATTTTTTGTGTAGTAATAATAGTCAACTACCCAAACATAAATACGTTGAATTTGCAATTTTTACAATTTTATGATATGAATTGTGAATTATGAAATTAACATTCGAAAAAATTATGAATTGCAACCTACAATTTTTTTGATGGATTTAGATTTATTAAGTTTTGCTTTACGTAAATCGAAAATTTCACTTTTTTCTTCCAAGTAATTTTCAAAATATGCTTAAAAAAACGGTTTTGGTTTGGTTTGGTTTGTGACGACCAATTATCTACACGTGGGATATAGGCCCTGGATGGGGAGTGCCCTTCGTGGGGGTCTTTCTAAGGGAGCTTAACCCGTATTTACGCATGGGAATCCACGGTTTCGAAGAAAACCACGAAAACTCCGAAGCGGTTAGGGCGACGGGCGCGATTGGGTTCGAACCCAGCACCTCCCGTCTACCAGCTCCGAGAGCAGAACCTCTCAGCCACTGGTGGGGCTTAAAAAAAAAAAAAAAAAAAAAAAAAAAAAAAAACGGCAAAATGATGGTTTAAGGGACAGTCTATGATAGAAGTGACTAGATATTTTGATTTGAAAATTCTTATGCTATCCTGTAATCTAGCAGTCTTCAATGAACTGCTTGAGGGCTCTTAAGATGCCTTCATCAAGAAGGGGCAACAACAATTTCATTTTCAACAAGCTTTCTCTGTCAACAATCGAGTACGAAATTTCAATTTGGATACAGCCCCTGAAATACGCTCATTTTAAAATAATTAATTTCTCGGACACTTATCGTACGAATTGCATAAAAATTTGTTTTTAGGCTAATTGAAGGGTGTAGAGTTCGTTTATGCTGTCAGAATTGTGTACTGCTATTGAAAAAAACAAAGTCATGGTTCTTTTTAATATGTAGAAACCTCCTTAAGCAAATTTTATATACATCATTTAAATGCAGACTTTATTACCAATCTGGTGGTACCAGTAAATTTCTTCCACGATAATTTTTTTCAGAGTTAGTAAAGGGTGTCTACTTTTTTTCCACGACTGTACATACTATTGAGTATTGGGCAATGATGCGATAAGTGCGATATAAAACGTAGGGTTTCAGCAGAGGGCGGTTTGTCTGACGAACGGGGGATGTCTTGATGTGGAAGTGGATGGTTGATCGTCATTAGCAATATTGCCTTTGTCAGCGTTCCTCATTTACTGGATCACGGTATACTCTGGATTGTTCTGCAAAAGTCATCGGGATGTTCTTCGTCGTTTCAGAGATAAAATCCATCTCATTTGACTGAGCCATACAGCTCAGATGTGCCCTGCTGAAATGTCGTTAGTGGATCGCATCGCTAAGTCGTGTCCAGTTTAAACGTTATTAAAATATTTGCTGGAAACGTATCGTTGACTTCTCCCTTCGGCTTGAATTTAATTTTCTGACATGTTGCAACCTAAATTGGTGCTTTTTGCGTTTACGTGGTTGTGTCATTGTTGTTTAGCTTTAGTGATATGGCATGTGAATGTAACGTAATCGCCCCATTTGCATTTCGCTGCTATGTAGAATTATTAACTTACTTATATAACTCCGGAATGGATTAATGTAGCTGAGTCATTCTTTTAGAAATAGATATGTTTTGTCAAGCACTATTCATGTGGTTAATATCATTAGTATCCTTTTCGCCTAACTCGAAGCTTTTAACTAGTTTGTCTTGTAATCTGGAAAGAAAGTATGTAGTATTACTGGTTAGAAAGTCACTATGTGTGATTATTATTTATGTTTCGTTAGTATGTTTTTAGTTACTCTATTGTTGCTTTTCTGTTGCTGTTCTTTACAAACAAAAGAAATTCTCCGATGGGAGGAGTCGTTTATTTGCTAGTTGAGCATACTAAACCGCTCGAAATCAGAGGTTCGCAATGAGGTTCTTATCGCGGCCTGATGACGTCAGACCGATAAGTTTGTGTATGAAGCATGAATCTAAATAACCGACCTATACTATCGTACATTTACATTTAACGTACTGCTCATTTTCAAGAAGTAATTTCCCTGACCCAAAAGCAAAATTTCGTGACGTTTACTTTTTTAACATAAGGGGCTGTGACGCCATTTTGACGAGACGGTGTCACGTCAAAAAAAGGAGAAATTTTAGCTCATTTATTTATTTACTTATTTATTGGACAAACGTCTTTGTGACAATTATTAGAAGAAGTTCGGGTATTATGGAATACCATTTATGTTTTGATTTGTAAGTCAACATAAAAATTTTGAGATACATTAAAAGTTAGTAAAGTACAAACTTGGAGTATTTCTTAACACATTTTTAATGTGTTTAAAGTGGAAGAAAAAATACATATGAATGTTTACATTTTTAAAATAATTACACTTTTCTGGTAACATGAATTAGTCGGGTAACGTGGAATAGGGTTATAAGGAATATTAAAAATGCAAGAAAAACCATGAGTTAGAAGAATAACCAAGATTATTTAATGAGTAAACAGTTAGTACATCATCTACAAATCAGCAGATTCTTTGATTTTTTTTTTTTTTTTAACAGAAATCACAAATGTAGTTTGTTGTTTCGTCCCCGCCACAATCTACATGGGCTTACATCGCACACATCAGGCATTTTATCCTATTCTCCTCTTCTTCCATCCTCTGATTATGTTCCATTGCAAAACAGACACACTGCACCTTCCTCATCTGGTGTAAAACCTGGTGAAAAACCCATCTCAGATGATAGATAGATCGGGGTGGAATGTTTATTCATTATCTTCACTAGACTCGTCTTAAAACAGTTGTCTAGAGTACTTTGGTCTACTACTAATCTTCATCTCCTTATTTGAGACATGTTTTTCAACTTTTGACAATTTCGAATAACTGCAGTTGCAAAATTCTAATCTTTATCTTTATTCTTGTCTTTTCACCCTTCTTTACTCTGCCATTCTTCTTAGCTGCCAGATCTAGCTCTAATTGAATTTGGGGATGCTGTTAAAATATTTGATTTTCCGGTTAAAATTTTATTATTAGTCTCTAGCTGATATGCTAATGGATAAACATCTCTTCTAATTAATCCATAAAACATGGCCTCCATTTTCATCAGATACTTAACTAACTGTTGCTTTAATGCCTTAGAAAATACTGGCTTACGCCCCATGGATATAGAGGCGGCTACCGTAGGATAATCATCCTTCTTGTTAGCGAGGAGGAAGAGTGAGGCTCTGGTAATGTCAAATTCCTTACTAGCCTTTAGGAAGACCGTTCTTTTCTCTCGAATAGCGAAAATTGCTTTAGCTATTTTTGCAGGGTCCGCACTTTCCTCTTCATCCCACCATTTTTTTATTTTTTTGCACAGTCTGAAATAAACAAGAGAAAATCTTTTAGATATAGATAAATAAAATTATTATTACGATTCTGTATAGTTCTGCATCGTATATTATAAACTAAATAAATACAGACTGAAATGTACTGTAATTAATAAAATGGGTAGATTTTAGGTCTTGTAAAAATTTCGAGTAATAAGGAGAATTATATTTTTATTTTGAGTAATATGACATACTAAGTAGTATGCCATATTACCCGACACGCCATCTTGAAAAAAAAAGTAATATTCTCACTCGTGAACAAGTTAGCACAGAGTTAAACTGACTAACACAGCAATAAATATAATTGTCTAACTTAATACTCTAAACTTGGTTAATAGCACAAACGAAGAGTTTTTATAAATTAATACGAATTTTATAAAACTTACTTACAAAAAACTAGAATAATTGAGAATAAGATTTTATTCCACCGCGTCATTCCAACAACAAGTATCAATACAGATTCATGGGAGTACTTGGAAGTAGTTTGGCAGTTCTACGTTTGACTGCAGTACCGTACGGGCCATATATTGAAGTATTCCATATTTCCAGACCATTCCTTAATACCCGAGCTTCCTGTACTAGTATCCTTTAAAAAAGGTTCTTTTGTTAAGAAATGAATGTCAGAGACTATATGAATTTATGATCTTGTCACATTTTCTATATGTTTCTTAATTAAATGATTATTATCTTATTTTTAAAATGGTTAAATATTAATGGTTAAAAGATGTTTTACTGTATTTTGTTTCTTAAATCGGGCTGTGATATTAATTAAATCTACCGATACCGATCAGATCTACTCATATTAATAGACAATTAAAATCAAAGTTTCTTTAATGAAGCTTTAAAATCTCGTCGCAATGCAAAGGGTTAATATTTAACTATTTTCAAATAAGCAACAGTTTTAAAATTAAGATAATAAGCATTTAATTAAGAAACGTATGGAAAATATGACAAGATCACAAATGAATGAAATTCTCTGCCTTTTTTAACATCCGTAATTTCCTGTGTGCTTTTGCCCTTTATAACAAGCAATGAAACCTCATATTTTAAATTTAAAATTAACGTATCCAAAACTCTTACGGTATTAAAAATACTGTTTATTCAACATTAATTCCATAATAAATTTTTTCTTAACTTCAAGAAATAGAATCGTTCTTTTTATTGTCACAAAATTTTATGTAAAATTAACATTTTGCCCCAAATAATCGTTCTGTAAAGTTTTCAAGAATTTTTCTTTTTTATATTTTCACTTTCAATGTTTGAGTGATAAAAAATGATACCACGCTTTAAAATAGCCAATGTTTTAATTAATATATTTATTTATTACGTTTATTTATTTACACAAATATAAATGTTTGTAATTTTTATCTAAGGCTGTATACATCAGAGCAGCCTAAAAATCACTGTTGATTAACTCTTTTAGCCCTTAATTATGAATTAAGATAAATTCTATCCCAATAACTACCCGTCTTAACCCTTTATGTACTGAATTATGGATTCATGAAAATTTTATCTTTTAAAGCATTTTTCGTGAATTTTTGAAACTACATTAGAAGATTTACATAATCATTTAATAAATTTTAGAAGGATTTTAGAAGAATTGAAGGATGTAGAAGGATTCATTAAATTTGAATTTATAGGGATTTTGTGCAATATTTATAACCCCACTCAAATCTTTTATTTAAATATTTGTCTTAGCATTTTGTAGAATTAGGAAATGTACAAATATAATGTTCTTTGAGTAGAAACGTAGAAATATTTCCAAATTGAAAAATGCCCCCCCCCCCCCCCCAACGCTAAGAAAGCTAAAACGATGCAAAGGCAAAAGAAATCATCCTTTTAAGAATATTTTTGTTTTGTGTTACCAATGATGCTTTTTGAGCAAGATAAAATAATGCATCTATAACTCATTATAAACTGTACTGCTACTAATCGATGTATTAAATTAATTTTATAGCAACTTATTTTAATGGTAGTTATAAGTGCCGTCAGTCGATAAAAGGATATCGTATCTACCGGGTGTTCCAAAAATGACTGATGGATTTTAAAATTCAATAACTTGCAAACGGTGACAGATATTAAAAAAATTCTTGCAGGGGTGTTATGTAAGATGTCAGGAGTTTTTATGCTACGATTCTCAGTTTTAGTTACAAATAGCGTCGATAGATGGCGCTGCAAGCAATAACCGCTAAATCCAGGCTCGATTTTTCAACCTCTCTGTTCTTCCATGTGAAAAAAAGGAGATTAAAATGTATTGACTGGATCCCGTAGTACCAAAAATCGGGTCTGGATTGAGCACATACTGCTCTCAGCGCCATCTATTGTTTGAAATTTGAACTAAAATCAGGAATCACAGTAAAAAAACTCCTGACATCATACATAACCTTCCTGCAAGAATTTTTTAAATATCTGTCACTGTTTGCAAGTTATTGGACTTTAAAATCCGTCAGTCATTTCTGGGACACCCGGTATATCAGTAGATATCATAAGATGTATTAGATTTAGATAACACTGGACAACAATGGTTCTTTTACTTTAGTGAAATCAGTTGATTCTAGATCAGTTTTTTGCGCTGATTCCGAGTATGCTTTCATTTTTTTTTTCTCTAGGTGGTCCAGTTTTTGAGATATTTGCATATTTAAGTTTATGCAAATGTAATCTTTTTTGTGATATTTTATGTAAATTTTAGATACACTAACTGTCAGATTGAATTACCCTTTCTAGATAATGACTACTGGACTATTTGCTTCAGAGTAATTTTACGATCTTTATTATCTTAACATTTATCTGTCAGTTATTAAGCCTAATTTGCATATTTTTCAATGGCGTAATGTTTACATTACTGTCAACTTCAAAGTAGGTGCCACAGAATTAACGTAATGTTTTTATTGATTAGATTTATATGCTGATTTCAAATATGCAATCGTTTCCTTATATCACTTCTAGCTTTTGAGTAAAATGAATTTCTACTTTTGTACGGTATTGCCACAAGTTCGATATAAGATGCTTTTTAGAGGTGTGTACCTCTTTGTCAAAAGGGGGAACAGTATCAGATTCGTATCAGGGATATAACCAACAATCTATATAATCGAAAAAAATGAAAAATAATAGTAGAATATATTCTAACAAGTTGAAGTTCATCACAAAGCAGCATAAAAAAAAACTTCACTTTCTCCAAAAACTAGACGTGATAGAAGAAAACACATACCAGATTTAAAATCAGCGCAAAAAAACTGGTTTAAAAATATTATAGCATACTTCTGTGGCAGAAATATTTGAACGTCAAGAAACATTAGAAAAACATGAAAAATATGCAAATTAGCCACAATTATTAACGGTCACATTTTAGTATAATCTCAGAAACAACGTTTTTGTAAAGTAATTTAAACAGCAATCATAACATAAAACAAACAAGAAAGAAAAAATCATGCTTCAAGCATAGATTATGAAACACTTCCCAACAGATTCAGAGTATTGTAACATAACTGCACCGTTTAATAAGTTAAAGTATTATGTCTAATTCAACCATATGGAAATGCATAACACACTTGAAAACTCAATTTCAGATATTCCCATCTACAATCGGAAAATTATCCTAATTCTTTGAGCAGCCCTGTATGCAGATTTGCATGTATTAGCTACATGCATGTAAAAATTTATTTCAGTTAAGTTATACATATATACATTAGTTGAAATTTCCCCTTCAGCAATTTCCGCTAAAAAGGAGAATGGCACGTGAATTCTTTTGTGCGGTACTGTATATGAGATATAGAATTTATATTAGTATAATACAAAAATCATGTTAAATTTAAAAGCGCATGCCGAAATTGAAAACTCGCTTCCAGCCATTATTAATTAAAGACAGTACTGTAACCGATTTCTTTTATGTGCCCCTGTAAAGGAACAACAAATGCTATGAATGCCTTTTCTATCGTAATCATCTTGCAGTGAAATATTCAGTTATTTATATCAGTTTCAATACATTTGAAATAGGGTAATGTTATTAACCCTAAAATGCCTGATTTTTCAAAAATCATTGTAATAATGCTTTTCGGCTTTCATTTTTTAAATAAATCATGGGGAAAATACTTTAAAAAATCATATTTTGTTTTAAATATGGTTTACGGCTAAAAAACAGTTTGTTACTAATCGGCAATACTGGTGTTTAATTGAAAAAATAATTTTCCTTGATAAAATTCTATAATGTTAAACAAACAAGAATTTTAGAAATTATAATAAGAAATAAATTTTACTTGCTCACTGCAGAACAAAATAGGGTATTTCGCAAGCTTTCAAACAAAACAAAAAGAGCAAGTAGCAACAATTGAAAAAATAAATCTATCTTTATTCTTAAACAGCACAAGTGTTGCCATCTACATGTTGAAAATCGATTTAATAATATTTTCAGAATGTATTTCATTGGCAACATTAGGCATTATAGTTTCAATATTATTCTAATAGTATTTTAGAGCCTAAATTGGGTATGTTGCTGATAAGCAACACCCGACATTTAAGGGTTAAAATACTTTGCAAACGATTTCCCCCCATACACCATAATGTAATAGAATTCTTCCGGGTGCCCCTGTAAATGAACTATTAATCCCACATACTTCATACACAATACCAAACATGCTTAGGTGATCCTAAATAACGTTTATCAATTGTATGAAAATCCAATCATATTTACGGGAGTTAGAGCGCGGACAGACGGCCAGATGGACAGACGGATTGATGGACAGACAAAACGAATGCATAAACACTTTACAACTTTGTTGTAAAGTGTTAAAAAGCCAGTCTGATAATGCTTTATGCCTTAAATTTGCATATAATTCTACAAAATTTACTAAATTTGCATAAATCCAAATGTGCAAACATCTCAAAAACAAGACCTGCTGGAGTATATCTAAAATTAAATTCGGAATCAGCACAAAAAAACCGCATAAGAAACAGCTAATTTCGGTTTGTGAAAGAGGAAAAGTTCAAATTTATTGGCCAGTGTAATTTATATAAAAATAATAATTAATTTAAAAACGAATGGTTTGTTAAAACTCACTCATTAAATCGATAATCAAAAGTCTTATTGTAAAATATTTACATCAATACTTAGATTAATTTAAAAATGGTGTTATTATTATTATTATTTTTTTTTAAATCTCTCATTTTTAACACTTTTCACCAAAGTTGAAAAGTGCTTATGACTTCGGTTTGTCTGTCTGTCTGTCCGACTGTCCACGCTCTAACTCTCGTAAATATAAGGTAATTGTACCCAATATGGACAGTGCTCTCAATATAGACACCCCTAATACCTTTAAAAGTAACAATTTTGATGGGGGGATGGCGCTATATGTCCGTGAAGAAAAGCAGTTGAAAAGATAATTAAGCCTAGAAAGTGCAAAAAAAAAACGCGCTGTTCGCCATTTGGAAGGAAACTTGTTGTTTCGTGGTGTGCTGATCGTAATTACAGGTAAGTTTAAATTCTTAATAGATATGGTAAAATTACTTTAAATATTGAAAAAGGGAGTGTTTTAGAAAGCTGGTAAAACATATTTTCGATTGCTATTGCATATATTGTTAAAAATGTTTTCTTTTTTATTTATTACAAGATTTAGTAAAACTATTCCCGATTCCCAATATGGACACCTTATGTCCACATTGGAAATACAGCAAGTGAATCTTCAGATTCACAAATTTGTAAAATACCTGTTTAATGTCATCTGAGCAACCTTCTAAGAAACCTCCTCCAAGAAAAAAAAAAATCCTCCAAAAAGCCCTTGCAGAAAAATCAAAAGAAGCCTTCTCTCAGTAGGGTATCTGTTGGCGAAATCGCAGATACCAGCAGTATGAATTCCTCAACAAAGGAGAGCTGGTACTGCTTCTTATGCAGTATTGCTGCTGTTACAGACATGCAGCTATGCATCACATGCGGCAGATATGTCCATAAGGACTGTGTGGGACTTACCGCCCATGATGAAGACGTTTTTATTTGTCCATCCTGTGAGGACACAGTAATAACAAATGTAAATTCTGCAGACAGATGCAATGAAGCTAAGCAAAACCAACTATATTATTTCATAATATTTTTTAGTAACTGAGGTGCTTTGCATGGGTCTTCGAAAAGCCACAACCGAAAATGACCCCCCCCCCTTTCTAAAGTGCATGTTCTGAAGATATTTACTTTGCCTCCCCCCCTTCCCCGCAATACTTTAAAATATATTTTTTTATTGCCTCTCCTCTAAAATCCCTTGGAAGAGTGTTTCTTCCATGCAGCCTGTGCAGTAGATCAATAAGGAACCACCTGTGCCTAATATGGATATGCATGTCCATAATAGGGACAGGTGGTTCCTTATATGGACACTTGTAAACATTTTTTTGTTTTTATCATTAAAATTAAACCAGAATAATTACAAGGTCACTAATTTTAATAATGATTGTCAACAGCCCAGGGATAGTGGTCATATATTTTTGGAGTCCTATGACGTGTACACGGGGTTGAAAAAAATCAATTTTCCTTGGGGTGTCCATATTGGGTACAGGTACCTTACTCGGATCGTTCTGAAATTTTTGTATGCTAGTCACCTCTACCATAGCACGATGCCTATTTCAAATGAAGTTTGTAACATGCTTATTGTTTAGTTCATTTACAGGGGCAGTCAAAAGTATTCCGTTATATTACGGCCAATGGGAAAAAATCGTTTCAAGTGATTTTTAATGGTATTACATTCTTTCAAACATAGTAATATTGATATGCATTTATGAAGTCCACTAAAATATGCATTCTGTAGAATAATGTGGTGCAAAGAATAGTTATTATTCATTTACATGGCCATACAAAAGTATTCATAATGGTATGGAAAACATAAAACATAATGGTGTAGCGGCATTGTATATTGTTTGCGGCGTAATTGAATTATGTTAAATTAATACGTTGCTGAGCTTTAGTATAAATTATTTCATGTATAATACGAAGTGAATAGCATTTACAGGGACACACAAAAGATTCCAGATACTATATTTTATCCGAATTACTCTATATTAGCAAAACTTGCTCGAGATACATTTTTAATTATGATATGCGTTTTTAAGTTTCACTATATTTATGCATAGTATATAGTATATAGTGTGTATAAATGCTATTGTTCATATACAGGGCTACAAAAAAGAATTCGTGAAGGTTACTGAGTATGAACGTAAACTGCTTAAAGGTGGGTTTTAAATGAATTATGCATTTTTACGCTGAACTGAATTTAGTTTACAAAATTTTTTTTATAGAATATAGATAAAATGATATACAGGGCCACGCAAAGAATTGGATACATGGCTGTCTATGGATGATAATTTCTGGAAATCGGATTTTAGTAGTTTTAACAGTGTTTTAGTTTGAATTAAATTTTAGCTAAATATTGGCGTGTAATAAATGTATGAGGTAAACTACAGGGCTATACAAAAGTATTCAAGTATGTTTCCGTCTATTAGTATAAATTGCTGAAAAAGAAATTTGAACCTGTTATACGTTTTCTCGCTAAACTAAATTTTCCCATTATATAGTGTATATATCAACCTACAGATCAAATACAGGGCTGTTCAAAAGAATTGGAATACATATTTGGCTATGGACGGTCACTGCTGAAATCAGTTTTTCAAGTTTTTTATGCGTTTTATAAAATGTTTACTTAGTTACCTTATTTCTATAAATAACGAAGTTTTGTTAAAGCATTCAGGAAATGATGGAAAGTGTTTCATAATCTATGCTTAACGCATGATTTTTCTTTCTTGTTTTAAGTAATAAGAATAAATTTTGTTTTTAACTATGAATGGAAAGTTTTTTTTTAAGGAAAATTTTTAACTGTACATATTTTAACAATATAAAATATACCTATATGTAAATAATTTAAAACTTTATCTTGATTACAAAAAGATTACATCATTTTAAAAATATTTAGTTTCGTGAATTCAGCTTTGGTTTCTAAACATTGTAAAGTAAAATTTTTTTTGAATGAAAAACAAATTTTACTGCTATAAATAAATATATTAATTAAAATGTATATTAATTTTTTAATGATACTAGGGGGCTCGGCCCCCTAGGAGCTACGCTCGCCAACCCCCGTCCAGACACCGCAGACTCCAAATGCACGCTAATTTGATCGGCTTTAAAAAGATTTCGAAAGATTGAAATATAATTTAAAAAACAGTGGCGATCTCCCTATAAACGAATTTCTATTCATTTCTCTTTGATTGGGGAATTTTAACGCCAAATCCGATGCGGTACTACTTGATTATCCCAACGACCAATTTCGCCAAATTATATAAATCGCCAAACCACTCGCCAAATTATACAAATTGACATAATTTTGGTTTTAAATAACGAAAGAACAAATAAATTAGTACAACATTAATAAAAATACAAATAAAAAACGTCGAAATAAAAATAACTTGATGACGTAGACACGTGTAACACCATTTCAAAATAAGCTAATATAAAATGAATTAAGTAAACACTCTTTGTCTCCTAGTATTTTTTAACAAAGCGAAAAGAAAGTTCTTTTAAATGAGACATTTTAAATTAATCGTTTTTAATCTGACGTAATTTTTATCAAGCTATTCTTTCTCTTTTAAATATTCACGTGAATATACTTTTGTTAGAAATGAAATATTATTTGCGCTTTCCTGACAAAAATAGTTGAAAAGTATTCTCTCAAAATATAAAATAAATGTCTAGCGCAATTTCAAATTTAAACCGTTTTGCAATATTATTTTGTGTTCATTTTATGTAATAACTGTAATGTGACGTAAATATGACGTAATTTCTCCTATTTAAGACTTCTAACGCATGTTAATAAATTTATTATTTTACAAATTCCTTTCTCTCTTAAAATTCATGTGTAATTATAGTTTTTATGACGTAATTTTTAATAAGTTCCTGCTTTTGTACATAATTATTTAATTCTAATTCCAAATGTTTTTTCTGTTTATAATAGTCACGTGTAAATAAATTTTAAATTTATTTACACGTATAATTTTTTTTTTTTTTTTTTTTTTTTTTTTTGAAGCAAACATTATTGTTTCCGCTGTTTATATACTTGGCAACAGTTTAAATTAATATCACTTTCTAAAATCTGTAAAAAATATCTCTAGAAATGCTGAAAATTTGAATTTAAAATAGAAATAAAACCTCAAAAAATGAGTCAAAATAAAAAAATTAATGCAATCTGCACTCCGGCAAATTCCAACGCATAAAATGATCTAAAAAGGATTACACTGCCATGTATAGTTTTTGCTGCTATAAAACTTTTTTAGTGGAACAATTTTGTCCAACTTTAGCATTAAATAGCTCTTAAAATAATTCTTCGATTTGAAAACTGTCTGCATCAGCGTGTTTATCAAACATTTCTGTATAAAACCACTGATTTTCATATTTTTGTATGCATTATTTTTCTTAATATTAACGAAGAAAGGCCTCCGGTCACAAAAAATTCAAAACCGGCGGCGGCGGCGGCGGCGGCGGTGACAGCGGTAGTTACTTTTTTTTAGAATAGAGAGACTCTAAAATCTCGTCAAAGCACAAAAGATTAATTTTTCTCTATTTTCAAGTCTGCAAAATTAATTTTAAAATTAAGATAATAAGTACTTAAACCTTTTGTTTCATAATTTCAACTATTTCTTATTTCACTAAAATTAGTATTTATTCAACTTTAATTCGCTAATACAATGTTTTCTAACTTTCACAAAAAGAACTATGCTTCCTGTTTTCACATAATTTTACGCAAAATTAATGTCCTCACCCAAATTATGTTTCTGTATATAACTTTGTAGATCAGGATTTTATTTTTCTTTCCCCGTCTTCAGTATTTTAATTAGCAGCTATATTTTTTCAATTCTGACAAGAACAACAGGAGACCTTATATATAGGGTATTTTTATTTTAAAATTAAGATAATAATTATTTAAACTTCAAAGTTTATATTTTACAACTATGTCCTTATGCATAAAGAAGCTTTATGCGGGGAGAATCATGATTTTAAAATTATGATAAAAAGTACTTAAACTTGACATTTAAAAATTGCAACTAGTCGGATGTACCAAGCCCAGAATTTTTTTTTCTATCTTGTTACATGTTAATATTTTAATAGTTGTTACACATGTTATAATTCCGTGTTGTTAGTTCAATATTAGATCAACTTTGATTTTTATCTTAATTTTTGGTTCATTTTACTAAACGGCATAAAAATGAGTTAATCTTGATCACGACATTTAATAAAATAAATATTTCTTGTTACTCTGTTGTAAAAGTCTGCACGGGCCGGAATTTTCAGGCCCGGGCCCGGCTCGAACGAAAACTATCTTAGCCCGCCTCCGCCCGGTGTAAAAATTAAAAGTTCAGCCCCGAGCCCGGCCTGGCCCGACTCAATTTGTACAAAAATTCCGTTTTGTCTCGACATACAATTAAGATTCTTTTAATGAATGCTACATCCATATTTAAGGGAACATTTTGCAGTATATTTTAGATTATTTTGTATTCACAAAACAGAAAATACACAACAATAATATTAATGATTACTGACAGTCTTAGACTTTCAAAATTCAAAAAAGGATTCATTAAAAAAATAATATAGTTTAGAATAAAGGCTTTAAAACATAACTCTTGAAGCTGTATAATAAAAAGTAGATTTTTGAGAATATTTTTCTGTCAATTTTTAAGGATTTTCTCAAATCCAAACATACTGACACATTTCTGAATTTACTCCTTTTCGGAAATGCATAAGATTGGCAGGTATTCTTATTCAGAAACTATGGAAATTACGTTTTTTTTTTAATAAAAACAATGCATCTTTGAGAAAATACTACCCAACTTAACGTTTTGAATCGAATTTCCGGAAGCGAGAGCACGGCAAAAGACAAAAATCTGCAGTCACGTGACAAGGATCTCATATCTCTCTAAGTAATTCATCAAAAATGGAAAATGCTATTCGATTCCAGATCCGTTCAATAGTCAGGCCTTTCAATTTTATACCTTTACACTTAAAAATGAGTTGGGAAATTTCGCATTGTTGAACAGTCACCTTGAGAACCACCTTAATTTCAAAGGTACTGTTAACAAAAGTTCATTATCACTGCTGATATTTTTACAAAACATAATGTCTGCCCTACACATCCTGAGAACGATTAAGACTAGTTCCGTCCCGGCACGAAAAAAAAAAAAAAAAAAATGCTAGCCTGATCTCGGCCAGGGACGAGTCTGCTGAAAAAATTAAACCCGGGGTCAGACACCATGTAACTGTCCGATGTCGATCTCTACGATGAACATGTTATATTTCTGTATTGATGCTGTCAAACTCGCATCGGCTCGTGATGCACATTTATACTTATTCTCGGGAAAGACCTATTCATTGAAAATAGCTCATATTTTATCGGATTCGTCTAAATTTTTATATCGGGCCTGTAGGCCCGCTTAATTTTTTTATCGGGCCGATAGCTGCTTGTCAGTTGTCGGATTAGCTGGACGTGAAATGCCCGTCGCTGCATGAGCAGCCGATGTACAACGGAACTAACAAAATTTGAGAACATTTTAAACTTTGCTAACACATCGCCCCCTTACGTGGAAATATCACCTTTTTCAACTGGGGCCTGAAGTCCATAGTCAAAAACTATATAAAGTTTCATTCAATTCTATGTATAATTTCATACATTTTTCGATTACAGAAAGAGGACACACATACACAAGAACATATGGATAGACAGAAAGACAATTAAAACAATTTAAAAACATGTTTTTCGGGATCTCCGGCCCCTAAAACGTGTGAATCTGTCGAAAACCGGGAATCGAAAGAAATTCTACTAAAAATACTTTCTTGTTTAGAAAGAAGAAAGTAAAAAAGATGTTGCCATGGGTACCAACTAATCCCTTCCCTCTTCTTCCACATCTCACAATAGAAAAAAAATCTTGGTTATGGACTTCAATAAAAATAAACCTGCGTAAAGTTCCTTGTAACATCAAAATGATCCGCTGAACTATTTCTTCAAATTTGGTTCACCAATAAAAAGTTCCTCAACTGTAAAAAATAATTATGACTACTGTTTTTGAACAATTTTGCTGAAAATCGACCTTGTAATAAGGTTTTTACGAAATTTCTTATACCAAGATCTTTTGCTTTTAACTTTCAATGTTTTAGTAATAACAAATGAGGTGATTCTCTAAATAAATATCAATGATTTATTATTATTATTATTATCATTCGAGATTTATTTCACAAATTCATGTCTCTGTAAAACTGACCAAAATTAACATTAAAATAGGGTTTTTATAAAATTTTCTACCCTAAGATCTTATGCTTTTTGCTTTCAAAGTTTCAGCAATAATAAACGATGCGATTCTGTAAATAAATATCTAACCTTTATTATTATTATTATTATTATTATTATTATTATTATTATTATTATTATTATCATTCGAGACTTATTTCACAAATATATAGATCTGTGTATTTTTTTTATACAGGGCTATGTATATCAGCTACTGCGTAATGCGCTGTTCCACTACACATCTTTTGATAACAAAAAAGTGATTTAAGTGAATGAAAAAAATTCCAGTTTTAAAACAATTAATTTCATAAATTCGACTGATATTTTCTAAACATGTTAAAATATAGTATTTAGAATTAAATAAAAAAAACCTACTGCTGTAAATAAATATATTAACTTAATTGTGAAACAATTTTTCTTTAACCCTTAAGTGGTGAGGTGATTTTTTATAACGTATGTGGTGAGGTGGGATGTATGTAATCCCAAAATTTGATTCCTTGTGCACTCCACAAAATTTAGCGAATTAAAATGAGAAAATTTCCGGTGAATTTTGCATTATTTACTTGTATAAAAATAACTGAAAAAGTACTGTAAGTGTCCCTACATATGTAAGTGTACAATCCATCTTGTAATGTAAAATGACAATATTTCTGAATTTAAATTTCTCTGGGGTGCAAAACAACCCCACCTCACCAGTTAAGGGTTAATGATATTTTAGTTTCTTTTGGAACACAACAGGTTAATATTTTACTAATTTTAAGTCTGCAAGAAAATTTTTTTAATTTAAATAATAAGCATTGAGACTTCAAATTTCATAATTGCGATAATGCATAATTTCATAATGCTTCGTATAATTCTTGTGACATTAAAAGTACTATTTGTTCAGCATTATTTCACTAATAAAAATTTTCCTAACTTTGAGAAAAATAATTATGCTTCCTGTTTTTACATAATTTTACGCAAAATTGACGTTTTCGCCCCAAATAATGTTTTTGTAAAGCTTTCTACATCAACTTTTTTTTCTTTTTACCTCCAATGTTTTACTTAGCAGCTATGTTTTCTGTTCACTTTGCCAACAGTAACAGGAATCTTTATTTTGAAGACGGTTGCAGTTAGGAAAAAAACAAAAAACTCTATTTGCGTATGTTTTAGCTTTCATCTCTGTCTAATTTTAAATTGTCACTGTATAAAAAAAAGTTTTGTGACAGACTCATGTCATAAATTTCCAAGTTTATCGTATTTACATCATAAATAAAAATAGGATAGCACAGAAATGCAAAATTAGCTAGCTCTATATAATTTTTCTCTAGTTTGTCCCTTTTTCTTTTTCGTAATTTATTTTCTCACAATTTTCGTTTATTTATTTATTGTTGTTGTTCTTACAGTTTCATTACAAGGACTTTTAAAAGTATATAAATGATTTTATAACAATTACGACTAACAATTCTTTTGTAAATTTTTTTCCCCGTTATAGCTTGTCAGTTTACAAACAGTGTGTATATGATGTTTTATTAATTAGGATAGGCATCGATAGTTAGGTAGGTATCATTATTAGGTAGGTTCATAGGTAGGTATCATCAATGAGAACAATTGTCCTTCCAAGCAAAGCTGTAACCCAAAAAAAAAGGCCACCTGGTGGGAGATTTGCACCAAAAAGTAATCAGCAGCAATTTATATCGGGAACTAACCGAATATAAATTTTTATTAAATTCCGTGCATTTGTTCTTCAGGTAGAAGGCCCACAAAATTTGTGTCACATAGAAACAGACAGATATTTTGTAAAAACATGCTTTTTCGGATTTCTAAACCCTAAAACGTGTAAATCCGCCGAAAACCGGAATTCGAAAACTTTCGCGAATCCAATACTTTCTTCTTGTAAAGATTGAAGAAAGTAAAAATGTATGAAGAGTTCATATACATTAATCTACAAACTAATGTAAGTATGAGTTTAAACCGATTCTTGGTAAGCATATGGTACGTGTAAGGTTTGAATAAAGTATAAACCGGAAGAGGTGATGGGGGTGGGTATGTAGTCAGCATTTTTTTTTTTAAACTTTGAATGGTTTAATTAAAAAATCTACAGGTATTTCAGGTAAAGTATTAAAACCATATTAAGTAATACGTTTACTCCTAAAAGCAACCAAAAATAAAGTCGTTAATTCAGCGTCACTTGTTGCTATTTATATTGTTTACTAGCTGTTTAACCCGTTCTATGCACGGGAGTTCGTGAATTTAATTCTAAAACCAAAACTGAAAATAACTATTCGATTTGGTAAAATATTTTTCTACTACTGTGCCTTTTTTTTTTATGAAATTTAATTTATCATGTTACTACGGCAGCAGACGATAGAACTATTTTTTTGGAATAAGGGAATAAATAGAATAAAAAGTTTTGTTGATTTTTGTGATAAAATATGCTTCTTTCTTTTTAAAAATTTGTAATAATTAAGCGCAATTAAATAAGCTCTAATTATTTGATTTGCATTTGAGGTAAAAGAATTATCCTAATACCCGCTACAACTTTTTAGTATTGCGGCGTGGCGTACGTAATATGCAATGCGCCTTGTAATAGAAAGATAATTGTTGTGGTAAGAATTTTATTGTGAATTTTTCATTGTTGGCAGAATTTTGTGAATTTTTCATTGTTCTGCTATAACGAAAAATGTTTAACTTTGATAGAAAATTACGAAAAAATTGGTGGTTTTTTATTAATTAAAAGTTAAATATAAAATATTTCGATTCCGGATTGCTTTAGTTGCTTCGGCCGTGTTTCAATACACATGTACATAACATTTCACAATTCTGGCTTCCAAACTCTGAATTTGTATAGCATTACAGACAGACAGACAAATTTTCATTTTTATATATTAGATAAGAAAGTGAAATGCTGTTCTATTGAAATGATGAGTTACAACTCAATCAAGAGTTATCTTGAATTAATACACGAACTAATGTAAATATGAAATGTAATTGATTCTTTGTAAGTATAAATCGAAATTATAGTAGGTATATTATAAGTGTAAGATTTTGACTACAGTATAAACCGCAGAGGGGGGAAGGACGAACACCAAATTCAGTATGCTTTTTATAGTTTAAAAAGTTTAAAACTATATATAAAAATCACTTCAAAATATCAAAAGACTCAATAATTGCTATAAGTGATAAACATAAATTTTAAAAAGGCAAAATACCTTTATTTATTTACATTTCGACATCCTTCATTGCATTAGACGGCAACATTCTGAAGAAAATAAAATTATAGGAATATTTTCGCAAACATTCAAATTGAAAATCTAGTAAAACAAAAACAAAAATCAAGCGAACACAACACTGTAAAAAAAAAACGGACTAAAAAACGGAAATACTACTGGCAATCTAGAAGCCAGTACTATTTCCGTTTTTTTTACAGGAATTTTTACCCATAAATTACAGAAAAATTTCCGTTTTTAATCAGAAAAACGGAAAATTTTCTGTAATTTATGGGTAAAAATTCCCGTAAAAAAACGGAAGTAGTACTGGCGTCTAGATTGCCAGTAGTATTTTCGTTTTTTAGTACGATTTTTTTTTTTTTTTTTTTTTTTTTTTTTTTTTTTTTTTTACAGTGAAGGATAATGAAATAAACTGTAGCATTAAAAATGGAAATTTGTGAACGTGAATTATTTTACATTATTGTTTCATGATTCCGTGTAGTATTTCTTTCCAAATTTTAGGGAGCTCCATGGTATGGCTCCAATCCAAACGAGAATACTTGCAATGCAATGATTCATCATCCATGGAGCTCTCTAAAATTTGGAAAGAAGTGCTACACGGAATCATGAAACAATGATGTAAAATAATTCACGTTCACAAATTTCCATTTTTAATGTTGCAGTTAATATCGTTATCCTTGTGTTCGCGTGATTTTTGTTTTTGTTTTACTAGTTTTTCAATTTTAATTTTTGCGAAAATATTTTTATAATTTTATTTTCTTGAGAATGCTGCCGTCTAATGAAATGAAAGATGTCGAAATGTAAATAAATAGAGGTATTTTGCCTTAAAAAAATTATATTTATAACTTATAGCAATTATTGAGTATTTTAAAAAGTTTCATTAAAACTTCTACAAGTTCTTCAGGTGAAGTCTTAAAACGACCTTTCTTAATACTGTTACTTCTAAAAGCAAACGAAAATAAAGTGTTTATTTCAACCTATATGGATAAAAAATATTTTTGTTGTTATATATATTGTATATAATAAAGTTAAATGCTAGTCTATTGAAGTGATGAATTATAAATAAATCAAGAGTTATCTTGTATATATGAAAATATGAAGTATGTATATATGAAATTAATTGATTCTTATTGAGCATAAGTATTCTATAAACCCGGGGAGCCTAGGATAATTCCCTTTTTTATTTAAACGCATGGTATTCTGTAAAGGTGTAAAGTGTTCGAAAATTCAAGTGAAGTCGCTTAAATTTTTTTTTAAGTATTTTCCATTTTTTACACTATTCAAGTAGTATAGAAAAAGTTTATTTTCGTAATGATAGAAAAAAACTAGTCGGATATTCCAATCCCAAAACTTTCTTCTATCTCATACGTGTTAATATTTCAAAATCCCCTATAGTACAGGGCCAAAATTAAATGGCAATCTATGCCCATCATGAGGATTCTAAAGATATGAAATTCCGTGCATTCGTTCTTGAGGTAGGACTATTGCTAAAACCGTGTAAATCATGCAAAATGCAGCATATCAGCACAGCCAGTTAGGTGATTTACACCAAAATCTAATCATCAACAACTTATATTAACTTCTAACTGAATCTGAAGTTTGATGAAAATCCGTACATTAGTATTTAAGATAGAGCTGTTGCGTAAATCGTAAAAAAATCCACATAACAGCGCCACCTGTTGAGTGATTTACATCAAAAACTAATTAGGACCAATTTATACTAGGGACTAACTGAATCTGAAGCTTCATAAAAATTCATGCATTAGTTCTTGAGATACAGCTATTGCGGAAATCGTGAAAATTGCAGCACATCAGTGCCACCTATTGGGTGATTTACACCAAAAACAAAACAGCATTAATTTATACCAGGGACTAACTGAATCTGAAGTTTGAAGAAAATTTGTGCATTAGTTCTTGAGATAGAGCTATTGGGATAATCATGAGTAATGCAAAATAGCAGTTGGGCGGTTGATCGTAAAAAAATCAGCATAACAGCGCCACCTGTTGGATGATTTTTACCAAAAAGTAATCATCACCAAATTATATCAAGGACTAACTGAATCTGAAGTTTTATGAAATTCCGTGCATTAGTTCTTGAGATATAGCTAATGCGAAAATCGTGAAAAATGCAGCACAGCAGCACCACCTGTTCGACGATTTACACCAAAAGTAATCAGAGCCAATTTATATCAAGGTCAAACTGAATCTGAAGTTTTATGAAATTCCATGCATTAGTTCTTGAGATAGAGCGCCCACAAAATTTTTGTCACATACAGACTCACAAACAAACATTTTCTAAAAACCATAAAATCGTGTTCAAGACCTTCTAAAACGTATAAATCCATCGAAAACCGAAAGTCGAAATTTTTCACGAATCCAATACTTTCTTCTTGTAAAGATAGAAGAAAGTAAAAATCATGGATAAAGGGGTAATAAAACAGACGCAAAGTTTTGTTTAATAAAATGTTTAGCTATATCAATCCGTGTTGTTTTTCAATTTTATTTCTTGTAAATGCTGACATTTAGAATAATTTATTTCGTTAAATGCGTTGTAACATACCTGATAAAGCGAAAATCTTTTCATTCCATCTCACGTTTCTAGCTCCGTTATTCCCTCAAGGGCAGTGACCAACTACTACAAACACGTAATGAGAGACGTATTACTTACTAACTGATTCTGCTGAAGTTTGAAAGTAAATATGCAAAGAGTTGCTTAGCGCTTTGTTCATATTCTAAATATTGATGACTATTTGTAAAATTAGTATTCTGGAACGTAAAAACTTTTTTAGATTTCGTGATATGAAAAATTAACTGTAAATTCTGATTCTCAAATTTTCAAAATGAGTATGACATATTTGGAAATCAGGAAACCATGAATATTTATGCCAAACTTAACAGTTCTAAATCGGTGTATATCTGACTGCAAATGAAGAGAAAATTAATTAAATTAGTGAAATATGCTATAAGAAGAGTTACTTAGTGTTTTGTTCATATTCTAAATATTGATAGTTATTCGTTCATATTCTCAAATTTTTAAAATGAATATCATTTTTATTCTGAAATATTTGGAAATCAGGAAACCATCAAAATTTATGCTAGACTTATTGTTCTAAATCGGTGTATATTTGACTGCAAATGAAGAGAAATTTAATTAAATTAGTCAGGCATGCTATACAAAGAGTTGCTAAGTGCTTTGTACAGTCGTGGAAAAAAAAAAAATTAACACCCCATACTAACTCCTCAACAAATTATCATAGAAGAAAGTTACTGGTACCGAACGATTTGAAATAAAGTCTACTTTTAAATGATATATATAAAATTTACTAAGGGGGCCATCTACTTATTAAAGCGAACCATAACTTTCTTTTTTTCAATAGCAGTACACAATTCTGACAGCATAATTAAACTCTACACCTTTCAATTAGCCTAAAAACAAATTTTTATGCAATTCGTACGACAAGTTTCCGAGAAATAAATTATTTTAAAACGAGCATATTTTAAGGGCTGTATCCAAATTGAAGTTCCGTACTCAATTGTTGACCGAGAGAATTCTTGATCAAGGCACCTTAAGCACCACTCAAGCAGTCAATGAAGCCTGCTACATTACAGGATAGCAGAAGAAATTCCAAAGTATCTAGTCACTTCTATCACAGACGGGCCCTTAAAACATCCTTTTGCCGTCTTTTACGCATAATTTGAAAACGACTTGGAAGAAAATTGTGAAATTTTGGATTTCCATAACGCAGAACTTAATAAAACTAAATCCATCAAAAAAACTGTTGGTTGCAATTCGTATTTTTTTTCGAATATTCATTTCATAATTCATATCATAAAATTATAAAAATTGCAAATTCAACGTATTTATATTTGGGTATCTGGGAGCACGGCAGTGCGTCCGCCAAGTTCGCACAAGCCGTAAGCTACCTTTTCCTGAACCATTTCGGCATACTTTTCACCCCCTCATAACGTCGTTTTAGAGAGAGATACAGAATTTTTTCTTTTATACACATGTTCGTATGATCAAACTGAACTAAGATTCCACGATTTCATGTTTCTGTATTTAGTAGTTTTCGAAATATTAAATTCCGAAAAAGCGCTTTTTTGTCACTGACTCACTTCGCATCATCAAATAACTAAGGCACTTCTAAAAGTCGTAGAATCATGAAATTTCACAAGTAAGTCGGGTTTGTAGCACAATTAACCAGAAAAATCTGAAAACACAGAATTTCCGCCTCTAAACCCAAAAAACAGGGGGTGTTGATTTGGCCGTAAACAGTTCCTTCACATTTAATTGCGCCAATGTTGGTCGCCAATACTCGATTACAGAGTTTTGAAGGGGTCACGTAATTTCAAACAGAATAAAACTTTATATATATGCTTTTCCAAAGATGTTTGTTAAATAGAAAAAAATGAATATACCTAAAAATTTTAATCAGTATAGGCTATGATATATTCACGATATTAAAACAATAAAACATTTAACAAAATATAACCGCAATTCGGTACGTTTCCGATATGGTAGCCTTGGCGAAATAGAGAAAATAGCCTTGACGAGAAAAGAAATTTACTAATAACGTATTTTCTGGCAACCTATCTACTGTGTCATATACACAAGCAATTTTTTCCATATGTATACAATTTATTTAATGTAAGGATCCCGTTTATTTATTTTTGTATACCAACATAAATAATTTGTATATAAAAAACAATATTTTATACGTGTATAAATAAAATGTCTATATGTATATACATGTATATATAACATATATAAATTACATAAAAGTTCATCAGGTTTGTTTTCATAGTTGTTTATATCATTTGGCAACATATCTCAGTTTCTGAAGTCCAAATTGCGCCAAGATTTTTAAAAAACGCCAAGGTCCCTATAGTGGAAAAATATCCTAATTCTCATATGAAAATTTAAAAATCTGCTTTTAATTAAATGAAATGTGTAACTAATAAAGCTGTCTTTAACGATGTGCGACAGATGCGGTGCCCGAAATCCGCTGCTAATGTTATTATATTGTATTATTAGCCTACTTACTGTTAATTTATTGTTAATTTTAAATCTGTAAAAGAAAGATTATAGTTATAGATCAGATATGTTGGTTGCCAAAACCCGATTACAGAAAATTAGCCTGAGTTATAAAGGTGTTACATGATTTCAAGCTGAATGAATTTTTATATGCTTTTACAAAAATCTTAATAAGGCAAATATTTCAGTTTATCTGTCCATCTTTCTATATTTTACTTCCTTAAAACAAATTTTATTAAAGACCGGGGGGCGTCTGCACAGATCATCACCTCATCGAGTTGACCGCTGAAATTTTAGGATTAATTAAATATCGATTAGTCTATTGAAATGTAATTGGTCTGCCAAGTCATATCTTTCTGGAAACCACCTACAGACCCGATTTTACCGGTTAATTGGTGGATTTTCCATTGTGTTTTCCTGCACCCATTCCTCCATGTTTCCATACTTTTGGATGCAGGAAAATAAAGTAGTAAACCTATCAGTCACCCACTAAAATTAGGTCTTCAGGTTGTTTCTACCAAGATATGACTTAACAGACCAGTTGCATTTTAATGTACTAATCTAGTTTTAACTGATCCTAATATTTCAGCTGTAGACTCGATGAGGTGATGGCGTTTGCAGACGCCTCCCGGTCTATTATAAATGTCGGAATTCTAATCTCAATAGCACTCTGGTCAATCTGGCAAATATCCCTGCTATTTATGGAACACTATTCCTTTAAGTGCGTTTTAGTGATGTTAAAGAACTTTATACATATGCATATAATACGTAATACATTTGCATCATACATATTATAGGTATGTGTATAATAAATAATACTTATGCATCATTATGACGTCAGAACAAACAAAACATTTTTTGTCGCCAAATTTGGGAATTGACATGATATATTACCAAATTTGGTGACACTTCGCTAAATGTCGCCAAGCTTGGCGAGTATTTGACGTTTGTGGCTATTTTTCAATGAGTTAATTATTAATACGAGCCATCTATTTATATTTTTCCGCATATCATCTGAATAGTTAAATAATATAACGTACGAATATTTCCAAAGTGCCAGTAGTTTCGTCACTGCTATTGTTAATATATTGTACTGTTATTATACTTACTGTGACTATGTTGTTAATCTTTTCTCTGCTGAAACTTCCGTATTATATAAATAGAATTTACGGAAACTATTAAAGCACCGAAACTGCCAATTCTCATTATGATTATTATAATTTTATAATGTGTAACATATTAATCGATATGTACCGTTAGAAGGAATCTTCTATAATCCGGTTCCTCACATTTTAGTTTTCAGTTTCGAATAAAATTAGCTAACAACTTAAAACCATTGCAAATTGGCTAGTTCTTCAACACGATTAGATGAGAAGAATGATAGATTTTCAAATGGATCATAGCAGTGAGCCCGTAGACCTTCTATTCTTCCGTAATCGAGTCTATTGAAAAGGTTAGCATGAAACAAAAAGATATTAGCATCAATGTGGTTTAATGAAAATGCAGATATTATCAAAGGATTTAATAAGAATCATTTCACTTGTACCCATCAGTTAAACTACAATAACTGGCAGTAAGCCCAATTAGAAAAGATTACTTAATACGATTAAAAATTTCCGCATTAGAGAACGAATCGTAACGAATCGATAAGGAAACATGAATAAGTGAGTTAAGAGATATTTGTCATGAAAGAATGAAATACATAACTACACAAAATATATGATGTGCTTCCATGATCGTAAAGAGTTCTTGATTTTTCTATCAAAAGCTTCCGACTTGGCGAAAGAATGGGCAAGTAAATTAAATTATGAATAACAGTAACATGATGCAACGTTTAACACGCAATTAATACCTTGTATACTGCTTGCTAGAGGCGGCTAGTACTTTAATATAAAAAGAAATAAAGTATGAATTTGTAAAGCTCAATAAAATAAATTTAGGTATTTTTATGCTAGCCGGGCGCAAGTGGCAAATCGCCAAATACTGTCCCAACTCTATTGTTCATATTGCATTCATTTCATTTAAATATATAAACTTTTCAGTCATCTCATTTAAAATAGATGCATTTCCCTCATTTTATTTAATAGAATATTTAACATAGAAATAAATAAATAAATAACAAATAATAACATAAACCAAAATATTTTATTTGAAAATCAAAGCATTGTTTCTAATTTACACATGTGAAAAATGAAAACTACTATTGGCGAAAAAACAAAATGCTAATTAGGAGATTTGCTCCCAGCTAACATAAAAGTACTGAAATTTAAGTTTTTTTATATTAATATAGCTTAGAAAAAACTAGAAAAAACATACAAAAAGTAGTGATATCCCAACAAAAAGTTTTCGGTAAAAAAAAAAAAAGCGCCAAGTTCTCCTTAATGTTTCTGCCAGAAAAAGTAGTGATATCTGAAGTTCGCACAAGGGCACAAGTTAAAAGCCAAACATCCCAAATCTTTCATTGAAAATGGCTTCCTGCGACTTGGCCGTTAATGCTTTCGAGAGGGTTTTTCAAATTTTAAAGTATGTACAAATAAGCTACATGACAACTACATTTTTTGATTATTTTAGGCATTTTGTGGCACAAAGTACAGAAATAAAATACACATTTAAAAAAAGCATTTAAACCACTTCAGTCTATTTAAATGCTTAGAAGTTAATTATAACAAAATACTTGTATTCAGAAGGTAATATCCCTAATTGCTAAAACACAATTAGTATCAGTTTTTAACAATTTATAAATCGAATACCTCTTAATGTATGCAAACAAACTATAATAAATGTTCAAACGAAAAAAATCTCTTTCGTCAATGCACAAGATTTCAATATTATACAATATAATATAATGTAACATATTGTGAGATTTGAAGAAAGTAAATTTTGTTTTATTTCTTAGGTTTTACGTTAATGACTTTAGCTTTAGACCGTACGAAATGTCAATTAAACCACATGTGGACTAAATGATCTGTAATCAAAACTATTGTTTGTTGAAATTGAATGGTATTTATCAAAAATCTTTTACTTATAATGTCTTTATGTGAATTTGCCTCTTTGCATACTAATATTAATTTTAATATTTAAATAATTCATAAATGCGAAATTTCCAATCATTAATTTTGAAATGCTGTAGAAGGCATTAACGGCCAAGTCGCAGGAAGCCATTTTCAATGAAAGATTTGGGATGTTTGGCTTTTAACTTGTGCCCTTGTGCGAACTTCAGATATCACTACTTTTTCTGGCAGAAACATTAAGGAGAACTTGGCGCTTTTCTTTTTTTTACCGAAAACTTTTTGTTGGGATATTAGTATTATTGCTAAACAAAAAAATTAGCGCATTATGAGAATAATTTCAGGAAATATAAATAAAAATATGAAAATGTAATTTAACATTAGAAGCACTCAATTTTGATTGTTTATAACTGAAAAGCTTATCATTCAAATGACTTGAAATTTGGCGTTTAGGCATAGTTTTAACCTTAGATTTGAAAATCTGGTTAAAATTGGGTATTGCCATTGGAAAAAATGAAGTTTGGATTCGTTTTAATATGTAGATGCCCCCCTAAGCAAATTTTATCTACATCATTTAAAAGTAGACTTTATTTCCAATCGTTCGGTACCAGTCACTTTCGTCTACGATAATTTGTTAAGGAGTTAGTAGGGGGTGTTTACTTTTTTTTTTTTCCACGACTGTACATATTCTAAATATTGACGATTATTTGTTAAATTAGCATTCTGGAGCGTAAAAACTTTTTCAGATTTCGTGATATTTAAAATTAACTGTAAATTTATGATTCTCAGTTTTTAAAATGAGCATGAAATATTTGGAAATCAGGAAACCATGAATATTTATGCTAAACTTACTGTTCTAAATCGGTGTATATTTAACTGCAAATGAACAAAAATTTAATTAAATTAGTAAGATATGCTATAAAAAGAGTTGCTTAGTGCTTTGTTCATATTCGAAATGTTGATGGTTATTCGTTCAGATTCTCATGTTTTTAAAATGAATATCATTTTTATTCTGAAATATTTAGAAATCAGGAGACCATCAATATTTATGCTAAACTTATTGTTCTAAATCGGTGTATATTCGACTGCAAATGAAGAGAAATTTAATTAAATTAGTCAGGCATGCTTAGTGTTTTGTACATATTCTAAATAATGACGATTATTTATAAAACTAGGGGGCTCGGCCCCCTACGAGCTACGCTCGCCAACCCCCGTCCAGACACCGCAGGCTCTAAATGCACGCTAATTTAATCGGCTTTAAAAAGATTTCGAAAGATTGAATTATAATTTAAAAAACAGTGGCGATCTCCCTATAAACGAATTTCTATTAATTTCTCTTTGATTGGGGAATTTTAACGCCAAATCCGCTGCGGTACTACTTGATTATCCCGTCGACCAATTTCGCCAAATTATATAAATCGCCAAACCACTCGCCAAATTATACAAATTGACATAATTTTTATTTTAAATAACGAAAGAACAAATAAATTCGTACAACATTAATAAAAATACAAATAAAACGTCGAAATAAAAATAACTTGATGACGTAGACACGTGTAACAACATTTCAAAATAAGCTAATATAAAAGGAATTAAGTAAACAGCCTTTGTCTCCTGGTATTTTTTAACAAAGCGAAAAGAAAGTTCTTTTAAATGAGACATTTTAAATTAATCGTTTTTAATCTGACGTAATTTTTACCAAGCTATTCTTTCTCTTTTAAATAATCGCGTGCAAGTACTTTTGTTAGCAATGAAATATTATTTGCGCTTTATTAACAAAAATAGTTGAAAATATCCTCTCAAAATATTAAATAAATGTCTAGCGCAATTTATAAATTTAAACTTTTTTGCAATATTATTTTGTGTTCATTTTATGTAATAACTATAATGTGACGTAAATATGACGTAATTTCTCCTAAGACTTCTAACGCATGTTAATGAATTTATTATTTTACAATATCCTTTCTCTTTTAAAATTCACGTGTATACTTTTTATGACGTAATTTTTAACAAGTTCCTGCTTTTTATACATAATTATTTAATTCTAATTTCAAAGTTTTTTTCCTGTTTATAATAGTCACGTGTAAATAAATTTTTAATTTGAAGCAAACATTATTGCTTGCGCTTTTTATACAGTTGGCAACAGTTTAAATTAGTACAATTTTCTGAAATCTGTAAAAAATATCTCCAGAAATGCTTAAAATTTGAATTTAAAATAGAAATAAAACCTCGAAAAATTATTCAAATTAAAAAACTAACTGCAATCTGCACACCGGGAAATTCTGACGCATAAAATGATCTAAAAATGATTAAATTCCTATGTACAGTTTTTGCTCCTATAAAACTTTTTTAATGGAACGATTTTGTCCAACTTTAGCATTAAATATCTCTTAAAATAATTCTTCGATTTGAAAACTGTCTGCATCAGCGTGTTTATCAAACATTTCTGTATAAAACCACTGATTTTCATATTTTTGTATGCATTATTTTTCTTAATATTAACGATGAAAGACCTCCCGTCACAAAAAATTCAAAACCGGCGGCGGCGGCGGCGGCGGCGGTGACAGCGGTAGTTACTTTTTTTTAGAATAGAGAGATTAGTATTCTGGAGCGTAAAAACTTTTTTAGATTTCGCGATATTTAAAATTAACTGTAAATTCAGATTCCCAAGTTTTCAAAATGAGCATGAAATATTTGGAAATCAGGAAACCATGAATATTTATGCTAAACTTGCTGTTCTAAATCGGTATATGTTTGAATGCAAATGAAGGGAAATTTAATTAAATTAGTGAGATATGCTATACAAAGAGTTCCTTAGTGCTTTGTTCATATTCTAAATATTGATGGTTATTCGTTCAGATTCTCAAGTTTTCAAAATGAATATCATTTTTATTACGAAACATTTGGAAATCAGGAAGCCAGCAGTACTATTTATGCCAAACTTACTGTTCTAAATCGGTGTATATTTGAATGCAAATGAAGAGCTATTTAATTCAATTAGTGAGATATGCTATACAAAGTGCTTTGTTCATATTCTAAATATTGACGATTTTTTGTTAAATTAGTATTCTGGAGCGTAAAAACTTTTTTAGATTTCGCGATATTTAAAATTAACTGTAAATTCAGATACTCGAGTTATACTCTTCAAAATGAGTATAATTTTTATTCTGAAATATTTTGAAATCAGGAAACCATGAATATTTATGCTAAACTTTCTGTGCTAAACCGGTGTATATTTGGCTGCAAATGAAGAGAAATTTAATTAATACTATTTCTACGGGTGTCATATGACACCTTTCAAAAGATTTCGACTAGTGGTTTTCCATTTGTAAATTTTAGATTGAAACAATTACAAATCATTTTTTATAGACTGAAGACTTTTATGCTTGTTAAATTAAAAAACTACGAACAAAATAAACATAAATCACTTAGTAGACAACTTTTTCAAAACTTTAAAAATGTGTCATTTGACACCGGTAGAAATATTGTTAAATTAGTGAATTATGCTTTCCTTTTGTTAAATGCAAAATGTTCAAATAAGCTTAATAAAGGCTATTCTTATCAGCTCTGCTCAACTGTGAAAACTTTCAAAGACAGTCGGACATCAAATCAATGAAGGAGGTGCTTTCTGATTCTTTGCTTGAAATATTTAATGAATATTTACAGATACATGATTCTTTACATATTTACAATAAGTATTATCAAATACTTAATCTGGTTTTTCGAAAAAGGGAGGCTTAGCCTCATCAACAAACTGTAAAAAAGTTACAGCGATCATGCTTTTGAAATCAAAACATCTCTTCTTCTCGTTCCAGCAATAATACCGAAGTCGCATTCTAAGGTAGGATGCGCGCGCATCGCGCGTCCTTCGTTGCCATGGGGAGCAGAGAAAAAGTTTCTCTTCACAACAAGCGCAAAACGTTTAGTCACATTTACAAATTCATTTTTTAACGGAAAGGTGTAAAACTGGAAGGCCTGATTATGGAAGCGATTTGGTTGGTTGGTTGATTGTATGAGGTTTTATGGCACAAAATCCCTTAAGGGACATGCTGCGCCAAGGAAGCGATTTGGAATCGAACTGTTTTTCCATTTTTTTATGAATAAATTACCTGTTGAGTTATAAACGATTTTGATCACGTGACAAAGATATCTTTCAGCCTTTCTTGAGTGGCTATTCTTCTTTCGCGCGGAAATTCGGTTCAAAATGCCCACTTTGACATTATTTTCTGAAAGATGAATTGCGTTTGCAAAAAAACGGAAAAAGCAGTTCGATTACATAGTTTTGAACAACACCTGCTAATTTCGTGCATTTCTGAACAAAAATAAAACTTATGTCATAAAGTTGCCTTTTTGGATTTGAGAACAGCCTTAAAAAACAAAAAATAGGAAAAGGAAATGTTATACATAATTATAACCCATTTTGCAATATTTAATTCATTTTGAAGCTTAGACACTCTTTTTAGTGCTGTTGGCACTGTTTTAATTTCAATGCACTCTACCAAAATTACACATTTGTTTCTTTTTCTGTAGCATGAGCATACATATATATATGCAACTCAGGAAACACTCTTTTCAGTTCAACGCAATTTTCCATAATTACATATTTTTGTCTGAAGTGTGTGCATAAATACAACTCGCAGTTCAATGCAATCTATCGAAATTGCAGATTTGTGTTCTTTTTTCTTCTGAAGAATGCGCAAATACAAATCAAGAAACACTCTTTTCAGTTCAACACAGTCTGCCAAAATTGCGCATTTATTTTTTACTGAAGCATCTACATTTATAACTATGGATAGTCATGCTTATGAACACCTCGTTTTCAATTCAATGTAGTCTACAAAGATTATGCAAATACAGTTATTTCTCTGTAGCATGTGTATATACGATTGGGAAACATTCTTTACAGTTCAACGCAGTTTACCATAATTACACTTTTTTCTGAAGTATTTTCATACTGAACGCAGGCTACCAAAATTACTCATTTTATTTTTTTCTGAAGTATGTGCATATTATAATTCATAATTAAATAAGGACTACCAAAATTATACAATTTTTTTCTGAAGCATGTGCATATATAACTCAAGAGACCCCGTTTTCGGTTCAACACAACCTATGAAAATTACGTATGTATTTTTACTGAAGTATGTGCAAGTGCTAGTCAGAAAGAACGCTCTTTAATTCAACGCAGGCTAACATAATTACGCATCCGTATTTCTCTTAAATACATGCATAAGCAATTCAGAAGACATTTTTTCAGTCCAGAGCAATATAGCATAAATTACACAGTTTTGTCTGAAATTTGTGGATGCACAACCCATTGTTCAAAGCAAGCTACCAAAATTACACATAATTATATCTTTTTTTCTGTATATGCATATATAATTCGCTATCCAATGCAGTCTGTCCAAATTATATATTTCTTTCTTTCTAAAATATGTACATATAAAACTCAAGAGACACTCTTTTCAGTCCAATGCAGTCTACCAAAATTGTAGCATTATTTTTTTCTTCTGAAGCATCTGCATATATAACTCAAGAGACCGCGTTTCCAGTTCAACAGAGCCCACGAAAATTGTACATGTATTTTTTTCTGTTGCATGTATATATGCAACTCAGGAGACACCGTTTTCAGTTCGACGCAGTTTCCCATAATTCCCATTTTTTTTTTTTTTTTCAGAAGTATGCACATTAGGGTGGGTCGAAAAAACCGAAATATTTATAATCGAAACGTAATAGCTCGGAAAAATTGCCTTTTGTAAAAAGGATAAAATACGTAAAATATTACACCGATTGGTTAATATCTTTTACCGCCGCAAGGGGTCCAAATTTCGAAAAAATCGCAAAAAACATACTTTTTGCAATTTTTTTTTAAATTATTCAAACATACCTATTCAATTTCAAATAGAACGTAATAGACACGCCAAGGTATTAGTAATGTAACATTAACATTTCATTTTTGTGACATCGTTGCTTTTACCGCCGCAACGGGGCCAAAATTTCTAAAAAATGTTAAAAATTAAAGATTTTCATTTTTTTCAATTTTCATAACTTTTGTAATGTTTTCCGATTTTTTACATTTCTTATAGGCTGGGAAAGGCATTTTATGTTGTTAATTTCATGCACATTGTTAACCATGATCACAGTAAATCTATTAAAAAAATTTGCTCAATGATAGAAACACCTGCAGCTGCCTGCACGTAAAATTAATTTCTCGCTGCTAGAGGGCCACGTTACACTTTGTTCGTTTTTTTTTTGTAATGTACTCATTTTACTCTATACTTTGATGTCCCTAAAGATAGAAATATCTACCAGGTTAAAGAGGTGGCAAAGTTCCATCTTTGCGAAGTCAAGGAGGAACATATCTCTTTGATACTAGAACCAGGTCTCAATTATTTTCGTCATTTGACCCCATCGTCTGGAAAGGCGACTTCTATATGCAATGACATTATAGATTTTTTGAAGAAAAATGAAATCCAAACTGTAATAATAATTGCAGTCGAATTTCACGGAACTGTCTTCAAAACAGGATGCAAAGATGGTGTTATATTAGGATTATTTGAGAACAACTTAAAAAAAACCCACTTTATTGGCTTCCTTGACCTCACTTCAATGAACTTCCACTGAGACATCTTTTCAAACTCTCTCTTTGATCTCTTGTGATTTGCGAATTATTGCCAATTGCAAAATTTAAGCCTGTTTAATCTGATCACCTAGCTGTTGATAAAGATGATTTGTCTGCTGACCAGAAGTATATGTCTGAAATATTGCAAGCTCTTTCAACACGCATGTATACAATTGACCTTGTTTGCTGAGTCCCTGGACAAATATTTCACGCAAGGTGGATCATTACTGCTATTCGAATTTTGAGACTCTACGTTGGAACAAAGAAACCCTCTTCTTAACTTGTCATACTCTTTGAGTACATCCTGAAAGTGTACTGCATCAGTTAGTTCACAATTAAAATGAATCACTCATGTTTTCCAGAATCTGTGCGCTATAGTTAGTAACTTACGTTACTTGACAGATAATCTACGAAAGATTATAGTTCCTGTATTTTCACGAAATGACTATTTCGCAAATCATACAAATAGCCTCTTTGGGATGATAGAATATGAAGAGGCCCCAGCCATGAAGAAAATTGCAAAAGCACGAAGTTCTGTGGACTAGAATAGTGCCATCCGTCACTTTATCATAGCAGACTTCAACATTGAATCTTAAAATTGTATGGCTTTAGTCTACTGGCAAAACTGAAAACTAACGGAACAACCTGTTATGGTTTCTCTATCGACTAACAACGCTGGTGAGCTTAAGATGTTCGATTAAAGATACCAGCTATTATAACTTTCCTTGTCCCACTTAGTCACTAGAAAGATGCGCGAAATTAGTCATTGAAGTGCTGATAAAGTTTGTTTACTAGAATAGAGGGAGGATCACATCTGATCAATTTTGGCCTCTCGAGGAATAATGGCTTCATCTGAAAGCAAGTTATATTATAAAATTCATTTACATTAAATACTTCTTCATTTTAAGTTTATTTAACCTTTTTCGGTTAAACATCTCTATATTTTAATTAATAAAATACTAAAACATTTTGCTCATTTTATATAATTTTTGTGGCATGAATTCGCTGTTATGAAGTAAAACATCAGTAGATGAAGCGATCGTCAAGAAAAATGAATGATTAACTTTATTTTCAAGTCTATTACAAAAAGTTATAAAAAATTATGATATATTAATAGATATAAAGTAAAATTATTTATTTCTAGACATATTATAGAATGTAGAAAAATTTTGAAAAAAAAATGAAAAATAGAAAATTTTGAAATTTTTACAAAAAATATGGTCTTTTTGCGGCAAATAAAGATATGATTTCATCATAATGAACATTTACCTGGACATTTCTCATATCTTCATGTAACTATTGCGTTCTGTTAGAAATTATATTGGTATGTTTGGATAATTTAAAAAAAAAAATGAAAAAAAAAACATGTTTTTTACGATTTTTTGAAACTTTGGCCCCCTTGCGGCGGTAAAAGATATTAACCGATCGATGTAATATTTTAGGAATTTATTCTGTATTACAAAAGGCAACTTTTCCGCGCTATTACATTTCGATTATAAAAATTTCGGTTTTTTCGACCCACCCTAATGCACATATACAATTCACTGTTTAGCGCAGTCTACCAAAATTACACATTCTATTTTATTTTTTCTGAAGCATGTGCATATATAACTCAGGATAGCCCGTTTTCAGCTCAACACAGCCTGCAAAAATTACATATCTATTTTTTCTAAAGCATGGGCAAGTGCTAGTCAGAAGACACGCTTTTTAGCTCAACACAGACTACCATAATTACGCATCTATTTTTCTCTTAAATATATGCATAAGTAACGCAGAAGACATGCTTTCAGTTCAGAGCAATGTAACATAATTACACGTTTTTGTCTGAAGTTTGCGCATTCACATAAGACATTGTACAACGCATTCTACCAAAATTACACATTTATTTTTTTAAGTATGTGCTTATATAATTTTCAGTCCAATGCAGTCTGTACAAATTATACATTTCTTTCTTTCTAAAATATTGGCATATATAACTCAAGAGACTCTCTTTGCAGCCCAATGCAGTCTACTAAAATTGTAGCATTTATTTTTTTCCTGAAGCATCTGCATATATAACACACGAGTCTCCGTTTTCAGTTCAACGCAGTACCGTAAATTCTCATTTTTTCTGAAGTATGTTCATACAACTCACTGTTCAACGCAGGCTACCAAAATGACATATATATTTTATTTTTGATAAAGTACGTGCATATATAATTCATAATTCAATACAGTCTACCAAAATTATACACTTTTTTTTAAAGTATTTGCATATATCAAAATCAGAAAAGCCAGTTTTCAGTTGAACACTGCCTACGAAAATTACACATTTATTTTCTCTGAAATGTGCAAGTGCTAGTCAGAAGACACACGTTTTAGTTCAGCGCAGAGTATCATAATTATGCATCCATTTTTCTCTTAAATATATGCACAAGCAACTCAGAAGACATGCTTTCAGTTCAGCGCAATATGACATAATTACACAGTTTTGTCTGAAGTTTGTGGATGCACAAACCATTGTTCAACGCAGGCTACTAAAATTATATATAACTCAGGAGACCTCGTTTTCTAATCAACGGAGTCTACGAAAATTGTACATGTATTTTTTTTTCTTTTGCATGTATATATGCAACTCAAGAGACACCCTTTTCGGTTCAACGCAGTTTACCCTAATTCCCTTTTTTTCCTGAAGTATGTTCATATACACTGCTCAACGCAGGCTACCAAAATGATACATCTATTTTTTTCTGAAGTATGTGCATATATAATTCGCTGTCCAATGTAGTCTGTCCAAATTATACATTTCTTTCTTTCTAAAATATGTGCATATATAACTCAGGAGACACTCTTTTCAGTTCCATGCAGTCTACCGAAATTGTACTGTTTATTTTTTTTCTGAAGCATCTGCATATATAATTCAGGAGACCCATTTTTAATTCAACGGAGTCTACGAAAATTGTACATGTATTTTTTGTTCCTGTTGCATGAATATATGCAACTCAGGAGACAACCTTTTCAGTTCAACGAAATTTACCCTAATTCCCATTTTTTTTTCTGAAGTATGTTCATATACAACTCACTATTCAACGCAAGATACAAAAATTGCACATCTATTTTATTTTTTCTGAAGTATGTGCATGTGTAATTCATAATGCAATACAGTCTACCAAAATTTACATTTTGTTTCTGAAGCCCCTGCATATATAACTCAGGAGAGCCCGTTTTCAGTTCAGCACAGCATACGAAAATCTCATATTTTAAGTATGTGCAAGTGCTAATCAGATGACCCACTTTTCTGTTCAACAAAGACTACAGACAATCATTTTTCACTGAAATATATGCATAAGCAACTCAGAAGATAGGATTTCAGTTCATAGCAATCTAACATAATTACACATTTTTGTTTGAAGTTTATGCATGCAAAAAAATTGTTCAACGTAGCCTACCAAAATTATACATTTATTTTTTTAAGTATGTGCTTATATAATTCTCAGTCCAATGCAACCTTCCAAAACTACACCTTTCTTTCTGAAAAATGTGCATGTACGAGTATAACTAAGGAAACACTAATTTCAGTTCAACGCAGACTACTAAAATTACCCATTCATTTATTTCTGAAGTATGTGCAATTCATCTTGCTAAACTTATACAGAAAATCACTTTAGATAAAGCCACAGAATTCTTTTCAAGTTTTTTCTCATGCAGAAAAGAATGTCTAAAATTCTTTGACAGGAAATTTACTGCACAATTTAAATCAGCATTTAAACATCATTTTCAAGCATCGTGGCTTTATTGGTAGTCTTACCGTCCCCAAGGTTTATTCCTGCGCTTTTTGAGGTTTTTTTTTTTTTTTTTTTTTTTTTTTTTTTTTTTTTTATTCAATGTAAATAACTGTTTCTAAATTTAAATGAACATTGTGACTATCACTTAGTCTTAGCATGATTTGCCTAAAAATAGTGGTAACTTTCCTTGCCGTTCCATCCTTTTTTTTTCCCTTGAAGTCCCTTTTTTCCTTTATGATCCCCCTTTTTTTTCCTTCCGTCCCTTCTTTAACACCCCTTTAAGACAATGTTATACCAAAATTTTGCACTAAAAATACTACATTGTTATTATTTCTTATTTGAATGTCCTGTGGGTATTGTGCAAATTCATTATAAGTAAAAATTTACAAGAAAATAAAAAGTTATAGTGGTAAAATGGTAAGGAAAATTAAACTCGCAAGTTTAAATTAAACCTCAGTTAAATAAAAAAAAATTCGCTGCTGACCATTTTTTTTTTTTTTTTTTTTTTTTTTGAATCATTACGGCATTCGTCTATCAGATTAAAATGTTATTTTAGCAAGTTATATTTCACCAGATTTTTATTCCTGAAAGTCAAAAAATTGTGAGAATGCCCCATATATATTTCACTAATAAAAAAGTTCAAATTTAGTTATAGTTAAGAGAGTATAGCTGTAATAGCTAAAGTTATGTAAACTACTGCGGGAAATTTAAAATAAAATTGATAAAATTAGAAGTTGAAAAAATGAAGTTCGCACAGTTCAGTTTTAAACAGCCGCCAGGTACAGCGCAGTCTTAAGCATAAAGGAGGTAAAAAGTCACTTTTGAAAGACTTTTTTTTTTTTTTTTTTTTTTTTTTTTTATGTAACAGGACAAAACATGAAAAGAAAGAGAAAGTTTGCAGGTGTGATGCACTCAAGTTCATTGGGGATCCATAATCATGGTGTATTTAGGGCGTTTTCCATGAATGGCTCGAGGGCGTCAATAGTCCGGTACCTCCGCTACGATTTTGTTAGGTAACAGGGTTTCAATTTAATGTAGTATGCTGAAATAAAAGTCTGTAGTATTTTCATAAACTGTTTTCTAACAGAACAAAATCTTTTCAGATGTTTACTGAAGGTTATACAAATTTATCTATACATGGATTGTTTGGAATAAATATATAAGGATACATATTTAGATGGAAAAAAATGTCATCTACTATACATACACTTGTATACAATACACATGAAAATTTCTTTCCGGCTGCTTATAACTTGAGTTCTGCCTGAGTTCTGGCGAAGCCTGCTAGTAATAAGTATACAATTCAAATAAAATTACGTACAGACGATAAAGATTTTCCCATTTTTGAAATAAATTTTGAAAAATGTTAGAACACCCTGATAAATATTAGATTTAGCTAGAATCTGTCTTCATAACATGTTTGAATTTAGTTCTGATCTACAATGCTTAAGTAGTTGGATGGATTTTGAAACAAATCAATTAATTAAAATTCATCTAATTAAAAGCTTTTAAAATTAGTAATATCTATATGTATATTACGCTATCGTACGTGGCACAGAAATCGCAATTATTTGTTAATTGTTTAATGGCAACTCCCGAGTCTATATATATATTACGCTGTCCTACATATCACAGAAATCGCGATTATTTGTTAATTGTTTAATGGCAATGCCTGAATATATATATATATATATAACCATTAATTAAACATTACCGACCATCAACAAAAACCGCATTATTGTGAATGATTGTCAATAAAAATGGATGCCACAATCCTATAATATAGAACTGTATGTATAAAATATAGTACCTTATACTTAATTACAAAAATTAAAAAGGAAGAATAAAAAAAGAAGAAGAATATGGATTCCGAAAAAATTGAAAAAATTATATATTGAATTACGTTTTCAAGAGTACAGAATTCAATGATATAAGCAAATCCGTTGTTTTCTGTGAGAAAAAAGCTTAAAGCTGAAAATTTTTTTTCTCCTGTACTCGAACAACCAATAGACCCAAAAGAATAGTCTCAAGATGAAAACAGAACATTATCAATTGGCATAAAATGGAAAAAAAAAAACACTACAACCCATTAAATATTTAATTTATATCAATAGAAATCTTACACAACTTACCGAATAAATTCCCAGTAGATTTTCAAATATATATATATATATATATATATATATATATATATATATTACGCTATCGTAGGTGGCACTGAAATCGCGATTATTTGTTAATTGTTTAATGGCAACGTCCAAGTGAAGCGCATCTTATTGGTTATTGAGCAGCATTCAATGCTTTTCCATACCTATAAGGGGGTTACCATAGGGGGACCCTGTTATGTCGCGAAATACCGCCAAATTGGCAAAATTGGCAAATTGGTGATATATCGGTAAAATTTGACGACCAAAATTATCGCCAAAAGTGACGCCAAACTGTCGATATCTCTAATATTTTGCCAAATTCCCATAGACTTTTATTGTAAACCAATAGGGTTTACTTGGTTACAAAAAATGAACAAATTGAGATATTTTAATGCAACAAAACTAATTAGCTAATATTAGCTTAAGGAATTATATGAATTATATTAAGGGGTTCAAGTAAATTTAATTATGAATAAAAGTAACATGATACAATGCTTAGCATGCTTTCCCAAGCATAAATTTTAAGGGAGACCAAACTGGTCGCCAAGGGCAGCTAGTATAGTGAAATTTGTCAATAATGATGCTAAAGAATCAGAAAAAGTGTCGTAATAGATAAGCTAAAACTGACAATCCACTAATTCACAATGTAAATTAAACAATTAATAAAATGTATATTCCGGAATGATAAATCATTATATGGAAATCTTAATTAATAATAAAAATTAATTTGTAACTTCCTACAGGGTGGCTACTAAATACTGTTACAAATATTTAGTCATTTTATTTTACAAATATAAAATAGAAAATGATAACTACACTAACATGATGAACATCAGAGAGGACATTTTAACCGGAAATAATTTTAAACAAATTGACCGCCATCTTTATCGATTACCAAAGATAATCACTTATGCCTTTGACCGACTGCGGCACGAATCATTTTAAGAGGTAGTCGGTACCATTCACGCAATATGGAAGCTTTGAGAGAGTCCAAACTTCTGTGTTCGTTGCTATTTACTTTAGCCTCTAACATCCCAAACGCAATAATCTAAAGTATTTAGATCCGGTGAAGAAGGCGGCCAATCTTCTTGCATGATAAAGTTCGGACAGGTGACAGGGAGACAAGCCTGTGTTGATTTATCTCGGTGCGAAGATGTAAAATCTTGCAGAAATATCCAATTCTTTTTGGGATGCAACCTGTCAGCATGTGGTAATAAATGTGTAGCCAATATGTCCTGTTTGTAATATTCGCATTGATTTTTATCCCTTTATCGATGAACTTCAAAGGCAATTTTCCATTGTTTGACACTGCAGCACAAGCCATAACAGAATTCTTGTTCTGAAAGAGTTTAACAATTCGAAAGGTTTCAGGTATATCCTCGAGGGTTGCTAAATATACGATATCATTTTTAGCATTATAAAACTGTTAAGTGCAAAATAGCTTCCCATCAGAAAATATTATTCTGTCAACACTTTCCCTACCGTGCCGCTTCATCAATTTCTTCCTTCTTTGTAATTTTTTATACTTTGTGCAGCAATCAATCCTTGAATTTTTCTTTTGCGATAAGGGCAATAACCCAGATCTTCATTTATAATAACTTGCATAATTCTGCAATTCACGTTCTCTTCTGCAGCCATTTTATTTGCAGAACGTTGTGGATTTCTTCACACCTTTCGCGAATTCATTTGATGCGCTCTATTATGAGAACTGAGCGTGGACAACCAGACCTAGATCGATATTTACATAGCTATTAGTATCCAATAATCGATTTATAGTTTTATATATAAATGTTCCATAAAAACCAGGGCATTTTAATTGCTTAAAGGTTTTACTTGAGGAAAACCTGCGATCAAAGAGCTGTTTAATCATCGTTCTTTTGGCTTCCCTCTTTAAAATAATTTTAAATATTCGCTTTATAACCAAATTCGTCTGCATTAATAGAAGCTTACCAAACCCTAAAATAGAGAAATAAATTGTTTTCCCAAGCGATTAAAATTAATTCGTATTTTTTGGAGTGTAACAGTATTTAGTAGCCACCCTGTAATAAAGGGAAAAGATTTCCACTTCATTTCACGTTCCTAACAGAGCTACTCCCTGAAGGGCAGTGGTCGACTAAAAACACGTAACAAGAGATGTATTACTTACTGACAGATTTTGGATTTTAGTGAAGTTTGAAAAAATATATATATAAAGAGTTGCCTAGTGCTCTTTGTCCGTATTCTAAATATTGGCGGTGATTTACAATTAGTATTCTAGAACGCTGTTTTTTTTTTTTCTTTTGTAAGTTTTGTAATAAATGTACTATGTAAATTTATACTTCCAAGGTCATCAAAATGAATAACATTTTTATTCTGAAATATTTAGAAATCAGTATTTGTATGAATATTTATGCTAAAATTTACTTTTCTAAATCTTTTGTACACTTCCTTTTTACTGTATAGTATTTGCCTTCATAAAACGGATGCCCCGATTAACAGGAATACAAATGATGAATTTTGATTTTGTTCATCACATTTTGTCCAAATTAAATGGTATCCTCCAATAAACAAGAATCTACTGTATACGTGGAGAATTTTAATGATATTTGTCAGATATGTTTTATTAGTACCGTCAATCTTTGGGCCACTTTTTCCTGGTTCCACTAACATTTCCATTAATAAAAAATATTATATATGATTTTTCAACGTCGAAATTGAGTTGTAAGCAATTAACATGAAACAAACTGTATGGTTTTAAAGAGTCATTTTTTTTCTTTTTTAACTATTTTTTAAATTTTGGAACAAAGTTGGGGTTATTTTATCCATTCACATATTTTCATATAAAATTAATACATTTCATATGTTGGAATATTGAAACCCCCTTGCAATAGGATCTGCTAATGAATTACCACTGCAAACTTCATAAACAAATGTTTTTTTTTTGTTTTTTTTTTTTTTTAAGCATTTAAACACAATAAACCAATTGTTAATATTAAAGACACGAGAAACAGTTTTCATCCTGCTATCCACAGTAACTGGAACAAAAATAATTAATGTAACATTTTGCTGCAGTAAGATTTGAAAAAAAAAACAAATTTAAAAAATCAAAAAATCCGACTGCGTAAAAAGCGAACTAATTAATTATTTCTCATCAATGTGAAACTATTTTTTTTTCCAATTCCTACTATTAGCTCGTACTCTCAATATATATATCTTGTTCAAATTTTCGATCGTTAATAAAATACTTATTATTCATTCAATCAAGCTCAAATAATTTTTTCTAACTTGTAGTGGATGACACTTGACGTTAATCCAGTTTTTTTTCAAATATTAATTCATTAATTAAATTAAATTAATTAATTTTCAATAATCGAGAAAGCATCAAGGCATTTTAAGCGCCACTCAAGAGGAAAGAAGAATGGGAGGAAAAAAAATTATCTTATTGACCTAAGTAGGAAATGACTTAAAATATTTTTTTTATATTACTTGTTTATATTACTTACCTACTTTTTTTAGTTACTTGTTTTGATAACTTTTAAGTTGTGTTTAATTGTTAGTTCCTATCTATAAACACGTTTTGATGAGGTGTATAGATGTCTATGATGGTTAGAGTTGCACTAAAGCTAGAGATCCTACCTACACAACTTCCAGGTTGTATAATATTTTAACGGTGCTTCTGACTGTAAAATAGTCAATGAAACATCTTCTTCATTTTGAAAGACCTGTCCAATATGCCACTCAATAGGGTGCGTAATTTTTTTTTATCCGTCTCTACCGCCATTTTGAATTTATAAAAACAAAATCTAGCCTATAATCATCGGGCTGTTAAGACGAATTTATAGAGGCGTCATTCATTAAAATCCATCCAGCCGTTGGGATGTTTCGAGGGTATAAAGAAATCCACTTACCCAGATACGCGTGAAACACATAACCCTTCTTTTCAGTCGGGTAAAAAAATGTTAATACATTCTTTAAGAGATTTGGTTGTATAAAAGGCATTTCGAAGTAACTGGGGCTACTTCCGAACCAAAAAAGGCCTGGCACAAAGTAGCCCCGAAAAACTAGTTTTCATATTAGCTTTAAGAAAACGTAAAAATGTTTGTCAAAATAAAAAGTTAAAGGAAAAACTATGATCACACATAGGTTACAGGTTATTGAAGGTAATATTTTGACACTTACCTTATCTGTATCTCTTATCCAGATTGTCTCACTATAGAAAGTTTGGGGAGTTAAAATCTACACACGAAAACAGTTGTTTACAAACATATCCAGTGTTGCCACTAACAAAAATGTAAATTACCCCGAAACTTTTCAAATACGCTATAGTAGGGTATAAAATATTTTTCAAGGGCAAAAATTCCGAATTATCTTGCATTGTTTGTCCGATATAAAGAATAAAATCTTTTTTTATGGGATAGACCAAAGTAACCTCCAAGGACCAAAGTAGAAGGTATGTTGACGGTGCAAGGAGATAATCCCGGGCTTCCGAATATAGGGGAAAACCGTCATTTTATTATTTCTTAAGTTTACACCATTTTTTCCCAGCGCATACTAAAAGCACAGCGATGAATGAAATATTTTTCAAAAGGTGCTGCAAGCGACTTTTGACGTAGTATACTTACATATCGTTAAAACACATTGTTTGATAAAAAAAAAAACAAAAAAAAACATTGCAATTATTCAAAAATTAATGAAAAAACGTATCAGCAAATAATCTCAAAGATTGTGGAGAGAACACCTTGTACAGGTCTACTGTTTTTGTTGTTGTTGTTGTTGTTTTTATAACTAATAATTTTTTACATCTAATATACTTTTTAGAATGGGTCACTAACAAAAGCAAAAATCATATTTATATTTAAAACAGCAATAACGCATTCAAATAAAATTTTAAAACGTAATAAAAGCGATATTTTCATATTAACCTCGCGTCAAGAGTTATCGCCCGAAAAAAATCACCAAAGATCGCTATTTACAATCGGACTTTTGATTCTGTTCATCAAGAGCAAAATTCAATTAAATGTCTTAAATTTGTTGGAAAGCAAAAAACCATCGTTTCAAAATGCACAAATAATACGTGAAAAGCAGCAAACAGCTGTTTCGAATCTACTAGCGAGATTTTTTTTTTTTTTTTTTGCTCAGCCTTGCTTTTTCTAGCACGCTGCGTCTTACTCTATCTTGCATTGAAGATGAATCTCGCTAGTAGATTCGAAACAGCTGTTTGTTGCTTTTCACATATTATTTGTGCATTTTGAAACGTTGGTTTTTTGCTTTCTAATATTCCTGAACAGAGGCTTTAATTGCTATTTTAATGTCTTAAATTTGTATTTTATTTATATTTTATAGTTTTATTTATTTGATTGATGAATGTTTTAATTTCGTTATTGAATATAAGCTGTTCATTTCAGTGGTTTAAGCACGAAATTCGATTACGTGTCTTAAATTTGTATTTTATTTATATTTTATTCGTTTACATATTGGTTGAAGAATGTTTTAATTTCGTTATGGAATATAGGCTGGAATCAAAAGGTGAACAATTTATATTAATATAAGTGCAAACGGGTTTATCTTTCGTAATCATCTACACGCGACAGAGGTATTAAAAAAAAAACATGCTTGAAAATTATTTTTAAACAATCAAAAGTGCATAAAATGCGATACAGTTTTCAAATAAATTACAATCAAAATAAATTTCAAATAAATATAGTTTCAAACAGATTGCATTTGAAAGAACATTTTTTCCCCTATTCGACGGTGTAAAAATTGAAAATGTGCCGTATTTAGAAGCTTCAAAAATTGCAGTAAAAGTTAATAAAAGTTAAATTTAATCGTTTGCTGTTGCCACCGTCAAAATGACGTCAGTGTTACGGGCGGGCATGTTTGGCGTTTCTAATATAGATAGATAGATAGACGTTTGTTGATGAGAAATGAAATGGATTCAGTCATGAACAATAAAACATAATAACATTGACTGAAAATTTGTTTGACCATTCGCATAACATCAAATATACATATATATTCTTTCGTAAAGGTAGTAAAAAGAATCATGCAATAATGGGTTAAACCTTTATCTACTGACGGTATTTATAAGCACCATTAAAATAACTTGTTATAAAATTCATTTAATACATCGATTAGTACCAATACAGTTTAGAATGAGTTATAGATGCATTACTTTATCTTGTTCCAAAAAGCATTATGGGTTACACAAAACAAGAATATTTTTCAAACAATGATTTCTTTTGCCTTTCTTTTCAGCTTTCTTGGCGTTGGGGGGGGGGGGGGGGGGGGATTTTTCAATTGGGAAATATTTCTATATTTTTAGTGTAGAAACATTATATTTGTACATATCCTAATTCTACAAAATACTAATCAAAAATTCACGAAAAATGCTTTAGAAGATAAAATTTTCATAAATCCATAATTCAGTACATAAAGGGTTGATAAAACACACGCAAATTTTATTTAACAACCCACTTAATTCCGTCAATTTTATTTTGTATAATGCTAATATTTAAAGTAATTTATTTTGTTAAATATGTTGTAACAAGCTAATAAAGAGAAAAGCTTTTCTCTTCATCTCACGTTTCTAACTTTGTTATTCCCCGAAGGGCAGTGGCCAACTAAAAACGCGTAACAAAAGATGCATTACCTACTAACAGATTCTAGTGAAGTTTGTAAAAAATATATATTCATAAAGAGTTGCTTGGTGTTTCTTTCTTAGTCTAAATATTGATAGTCTTTTACAATTAGTATTCTGGAATACAAAACCTTTCTTGGATTTGTAAGCTTTTAAAATAAACTTTAAAATCAGACTTTTAAGTTTCCAAAATGAATAAAAAATTTATCTTGACACACTGTAAAAAATAGTGGGAACGTTTACTATTCTAACAGGAACATTTCTGACTGTATCGGATATGTGAGAGCTATTTCTACTTTCCGAAACAACCGGGAATGTCCCTGGGTGTTTCAGTTTATTTTCCCTGAAGCAGTGAAAGCGCCTGTACGCATGCGCTCCAAGTATTTCACCACTATTTCTCCTTACGCTGAAACCGTAAGCAATCGCCTAAAGTGAAAGTAAACTCGTATTCGTATGTAAGAGATGGCAACGTAGGGAACTTTACCCTTTACCACATGTATTTGAATTCGTTTTATTGTGAAAAAAAAAAAAAACAATATTATAACATTTTTGTTATATTTTGTGGGTATTTTTTATTGCGTTTTAAAATTATGCGAGAAATGTACCTTGGATATTATCAGTGGACTTTTTCAGAGCTTTGGAAATTTAGTATTATTGAACACGGAACGATCGTAATTCTGGGTAAGTGTTTTTTTTTTTTTTTATCATCTACAGTATTACTTTTACTTATTATTATTTATTTTTACTTACTTCTTTATTAGTTTTCTTTGTTGCAATACACGAAAAGAAATTAATAACCTATATTTATTTTTTAATATATCAGACTTTGTTTTGTCTGTTTTTTTATTATAATATATATACATGTGTACATGCAAATAAGATAATATAGTTAAACTTGGTGTTCATACTGATTGCGGTATCGTATTCTCCTTTTCACAGCGTGTTCTTAACATAATTATTAAATGCGTTATAACTTAAAAGAAAATTTACGTATTATATTTTAATCAAACAAGCTGAAGGTTCATTGTCATTTTACTTCTTTATTATTGATTGCTTTTATGTAAAAAATACAGTATTGTGAGTAAAAATAAGCAGTAAACTATTCTTACAATTCTAGAATTTATTTTTATAAATCACTACAGTAAATAGAATTGATTCATTTGTTTTGCTGTTTCCTAAAAGGCTTTCCAAAATTCATTTTTTATATTCACCTTTTTCTCGTCAAATTTTGATAGAAAAATAAAAAGAATCGTTTTAAGATCATTAACTTATTTAGTACTCAGGTTCAGATATGTAAATTCCTCCCCCCCCCCCCCCACATACTTTTTTTTTCTTTTGTTAATGCTTAAAATTAACCTCTGCATTTTTGGCGATTTGAATTTTACTTTTTCATCTAAATGTTCTTGCTTGAAAAGAAAAATGTTTTCTTCTGATTTTGCAAGACTAAATTGTGGGAAAAAAAAAAAAAGATACTATTGTTGTTATTTAACTTATGCACTTTACAGTAAACAAAATTGAAAATTTCTAGATTATTAACCATCAGCTTATTTTGTGAAAATATAGTACACAAAATTTCTTGCTTTAAGTTATAAGGCATTTTAATTTATTAATATTATGCTGTGATAAGCATAATACGATATTGAATCAACAATAACATAAATTGCAATCATATCTTACTTACATGCACTAATAATAATATAATGTCATGCATTAAAATGTCTGTGCAACAAAGAAACGCTAATAAATAAAAATAATGCTGTAAATGATTAAAAAAATAAATAAAACGCTTTTCGAAAGAATTTATCATTCCATTTTCAATAATAATACAGTTCAGGAACTTTAATGTTACTTGTTAATCAGCATGGTTAAAAAAACATCACTGCAAGATGTTAAAACGCAATAAATTTTATCTAAATTATGAAAAAGGTATAATAATATTGATTTATTTTTTCAGAATAAATCCAAGCAGATATATATATATATATATATATATATATATATATATATATATATATATAAACTGAGAAAAAGATAATTCAGAAATGAACTTCCATAAGACTCTTTCATAAAAATTCATTTAATAAAACTGGCTTCTTCACAAAATCCATTTTACTAAACTAAGCCCCTTTCACAAAATAGTCTTCAATAATTGAATGTTTAAATACTAGTGATCAATTCAACTTGAGTAAATAATTAAAATTCATATAAAAAAGCTCAAATAAATGTACTAAAATTACTTGCAGGTGCATTGCACATAATATAAAATTATTTAAAATTTATTAGAAATATCTTAAAAATAAATTAAAAATTTTAAGGTACTTTTGAGATATCTCTAATGTATTTTAAATGATTTTATATTATATGTATGCACCTGCAAGTAATTTTAGTACAGTTATTTGTGCTTTTTTATGGAAATTTTAAAATAATCCTTGTTTTCAGAAAGGTTCCATATATATTCAGAAACATTTCCGATTCGTAATAAAAGGTTTCCTATACATTCAGAAACATTTCTTAGTCTTCAGAAAGGTTTCATATGTGTTCAGAAACCTATCCGATCAGTAATGAAAGGTTTCCGATATATTCAGAAATCTTTCATTGCGAATCGGAAATGTTCCGCATCATAAGCGGAACAGTTTTTTGCTCCAATCTGAAACCTTTCCGTTAGTATCGTGCAGCACAGGTCTCCGTTACTTTCGGAAATGTTTCTGAAAATATTTTACAGTGCATTTTTGGAAATACATGAATACAAAAGCTTACAGCTCTAAATCGGTGTATATTTGACTATATATGAAGAGAAATTTAATGAAATTAGTAAAATATATTTCATACTCTACATCAGCCATATTCAGCCTGCGGTAGAGGTCTGTATTGATCGGAATTTCCAGGCCCGGCCCGGTGTAAAAATTAAAAGTTCGGCCCGAGCCAGGCCCAAACCATTTATATTTTGACAGTCCCCGACCCGTACAAAAATCAGTGAAAACAGGCCCGACATGTGGAAAAATCAATTAAATCAGGCCCTATCCGACCCGACTTAATTTTTACAAAATTCAGATTTTTCCTTAAAATACAATTGAGATTCTTTTAAAGAATACTGCATACATATTTATGGGATAATTTACAGTATATTTTAAAACTACGATGTGTTTCGCAAGACAGGAAATACACAATAGCAACGTTAATGATTACTTAGAGTAGGGATGCACAACCGGTGGCCCGCGAATTTCATCAATTTATAAATGGAAAAAATCGCAATTTTTGCCCATAGGTTGCATGAAAAGATCGTGAATTTCGTCAATTTTTCGTGTGAAAAAAATGAAAAATTCGTTAGTCAGTTAAAATTTGGTAATTTCGTTTATCGGCCGGCCGATACCGTAGATATCAACATAGGAAATTCACAAGTTCCGAATTTCGTCGGTCGCTAATCGAAAAATAATTCGAGTTTTATCGATCGGGCACGGAAAAATTGCATTTTTTTGTCAATCAGGCAAGAAAAAACAGCGAGTTTCGTCGTTCGGGCTGAAAAAAATCGCGAATTTTGTCGATCGGGCTCGGAAAAATCACGAATTTTGTTGATCGAGAAAGGAATAATCGCAAATGTTTTCGATCAGGTGCAGCAAAATCGCAAATTTCGTTGATCGTGCAGGAATATCGCGAATTTTGTCGATGAAGCACGGAAAAATCGTAAGTTTCGTCGATCGGGCAGGGAAAAATCGCGAATTTCGTTATCAAGAGCGAAAAAATCACGAAATTTTGTCGACCAGGCTCGAAAAAGTCGAAAATATCGTTGATCAGGCACGGAAAAATCGCGAAATTCGTCGATCGGGCGCGGAAAGAAATCGAAATTTCGTCGATCAGGCGCGAAAAAAATGGCACGTTTCGTCGTTCAGGCGTGGAAAAGGCTCAAATTTCGTCTATCGAGCACGGAAAAATTGCATGTTTTATCGATCAGGCGCGGTAAAATCGCAAATTTCGTTGATCGGGTACAGAAAAATCGTGAATTTTGTCGATGATGCGCGGAAAAATTGCAAATTTTGTTGATCAGCTGCAGAAATATCGTGAGTTTCGTCAGTTTATCTCGATGAAAAATTACAAATTTCGTCAATTTGCCAAAAATTGGAAAAAAATTCTAAATATCGTCAGTCAGTTAAGAATCGCGAATTACGTTGATCGGATTCAGGAAAAATCGCGAATTTTGTGATGAGGCGGGGACAAATCTCGTTGATCGGCTGCGGAAAAATTGCCAATTTCGTCAGAGTCAGTTAAGAATAGTGAATATCGTTGATACGGCGTAGAAAAATCTCGAATTTCGTTGATCGGATGCGGAAAATTTGCGAATCTTGTCGATCAGGCGCGGAAAATTCGTTAATTTCGTCTATCGACATGGAAAAATTGTTCTTTCGATCGGCCTCGAAAAAATCGCGTTGATGATCGGGCGCGGAAAAATAGCAAATTTCGTTGATCGGGCATGGAAAATCGCGAATTTCGTCGATAGGGTCTGAAAAAATAACAAATTTTGACGAACAGGCGCGGAAAAATTGCGAATTATGTCGAGCAGGCGCGGAAAAATCGTAAATTTCCTGTACCGCCACGGAAAAATTGCGTGTTTTTTTTTTTTGATCGGGCTCTGAAAAATCGCTTTGATGATCAGGTGCGGAAAGATCGCAAATTTCGTTGATTGTGCGTGGAAAATCGCGAATTTCGTCGATCGGGGTCAGGAAAAATCGCAAATTTTGCCAATCAGGTGCTGAAAAATCGCAAATTTCGTTGATCGGTCACGGAAAAATCGTGAATTTTGTCGATGATGCGCAGAAGAATTGAAAATTTCGCTGATCGGTTGCATAAACACAGTGAGTTTCGTCAGTTTATCTCGAGGGAAGAACCTAGAGGGGCAAAGCTCCCCCCCTCTGAAACCATGTCTTTTATCTGATTATAGGCCCCATATCTCCTCCTCGAGATATAATTCTCTCTGTGTTTCTGATGTGGCCCGCGACAACCCAGACATTTTTGTAAGTGGCCTTTCTCTTAAAAAGGTTGTGCACCCCTAACTTAGAGGCTTACACGTTTCAACATTCAAATAAGGATTCATTAAAAAATTAATGTAGTTTAGAATAAAAGAAAAAAAATGTTTAAAAACATGATAACTTTTGAAGCTGTTTAATAAAAAGTATATTTGTGAAAATATCTCTCTGTCATTTATTAAAACTTTTCTGAAATCTAAAGCTACTTTCTGATACATTTCTGAATTCATGTCTTTTCGGAAACACATAAGATTGGCAGGTGTTCTTATTCAGAAACTATGTAATCTAATGACATTATCCATTTTTTGATAAAGGCAATATATTTTTGAGAAAATATTGTCAAAGTTAGCGTTTTGAATTGAATTTCCGGAAACGATATCACGGAAAAGGAGAAAACCCTACAGTCACAAGAATCTCTTATATCTCAGTAAGTAATTTATTTATCAAAAATGGAAAACGCTATTCGATTTCAAATCCCTCCAATTATCAGGCTTGTTAATTTTATGCCTTTAGAGTTAAAAATTAATCCGAAAATGTGTCAGAGAGTTTCGCGTTGTTTAGCAGTGAATTTGAGAACCACCTTAAGGTATATTTCCAAAGATTCCGTTAACAGAAGTTCATTATCTATATTATTATTTTTACCAAACATATTGCATGCTCTTCACATTCTGAGAATAATTAAGTCGAGTTCCGGCCCGGCTCGATTATGTAGAGAGAAAATGCAAGCCTGATCTCAGCCCGGCACGAGTTTGCTGAAAACATTAATCCCGGCCTCAGACACTCTATGTCCGATGCCGATGTCTATGCTGGACATGTTACATTTCTGTATTGATGTTATCAAACTAGCGTCGGCTCATGACGCTCATTTATACTTATTCTCGGGAAAGACCTATTCATTGAAAATGGCTCATATTTTATCGGCTTCGTCTAAATTTTTATATCAGGCCGGTAGGTCAGCTTAATTTTTTTTATCGATCCAGCGCTGCTCGGCAGGCCCGCTCAATTTTTTTTTTCCGGCCCGAACCCGTGCAGACCTCTAGCCTGCAGCCCGTGGGTCGTATGAGGCCTTTTATCTGCCGCTCAAGACCTGTAATCCATATTTAACAATCCATATTTAATCCATATTTATACAATTATTTGAGATGCACATAAAAATGTATTTGAGACCTTCACTGGTATTTTATGTATTTCCACGGGAAGGTAAAATATGTCCTGTTTAATTTAAAATCATATTAAAACATCTTAAAAGCAGTTTGCTTAGTAAAAAGTTCTTTTTACATTTAATCCTATTTGTGCTACAGTGATGTAGACATGTCGTAATCTTCAACACTAATAAGACATTATTTGAAATTAATTAATTTGTTATATATTTCTACAAGTAAAAAAATAAATTGGTTTTGCATTGAGCAAAAGGAGAAAATTATTCTATAAAAGCTTCAGATATTTTCTTTAGCATTTGTAAATTCTCTATTTTATAACATTACGTTTTAACTTATTACAGAGCTAATACGAGCGTGTATTAATGAGTTTTGGACCTCACATAGAAATAATTCAGTAAAATTTATGAAATTTCTACATTGTATTAGTCTTTTTCTATATAGTCACCGTGCACAGTAACACATTTCTGCAAACCGTATTTCAAAAAGAGGGGGGGGGGATGTATTCCAGGAGGCGCGATAGTAGACCCAAAGGGGGGGGGGGCATTTTCTAACTTTTGCTGACCCTCACATGCGACATATTGTTGGAAAGCCTGTGAACACTTATTCATGTTATGCAACCCCCCCCCCCCGAGCTCCTCCCACCAAATTTGGCCCGCGGGGAGCATGAATGGTGCCCGCAAAATTTAGGAAAGTGCCTCCACCCCCGGAAAGTGAACTGGGGGGGAGAGGCTCAGGATGTGCATAACATGAATAAGTGGTCACAGGCCTTTCCAACAATATGTCACATGTGGGGGTCGGTAAAAGCTAGAAAAATGCTTCCTTTGAGTCTACTATCGCGCCTCCTGGAATACATCCTCCCCCCTCTTTTTGAAATACCGTTTGCAGAAAAGTGTTACTGTGCACGGTGACTATACAGAAAAGGACTAATACAATGTACCAATGTCATAAATTTTACTCAATTATTTCTAGGTGAGGGCAAAAACATATTAATACCCTCCCCCCGTATGCTTTTTAATGTTCAACTTTTATCGGCGAAAAAAATCGGCACCAAAACCTTTTTACAGCACTATTTCCAACTTCCAACCACTAAACTTTGCATTATATTTTCTGCAGCATTTGCAATAGAAACCTACTACGAAGCTTATTATTCGGAAATAGTGCTGTTAAAATTTTTTTGTAATATTTTTTCCGTGAGAAACGTTCAACCCTATTAATAATTTTAAATTTGTTAGACTACTTATGTTATCTTACTATTTTAATTACACTTTTTTTACTCTTTTATAAGTGCGTTGCGGCCCACTTAACGTAGAAAAAATATGTTTGCGGCCAGCGAGAAAAAAAGGTTCAGTATTGTTGCTCTAGACTCTTTAAGTGATAAATGTAAATGAATTGGGGTGACTGCATTGTTCATTGATCAAGCCCGGTAGTAGACCAGTTAACATTATACTCCATCCAATAAAGTCTTGTATATCCTGATTTTATTGTTTGCTTCGAAGTACGCATATAAATATAGTATTTGAAATTCATGAGTTACTTTTATATCACTTTTATGGTTAACTTACTTCTAATAATATGACATCAAGTACAAGCTAATTTAATTTTTACACTGACAATAGAATCAACAAGTCGGAAATTGTATGTCAAATGTGCCAAATGTGGTTCTTTCGTACTATAACTAGTTTTATAAATGTTCAGATCTTGCTGAAATAGATGTTTCACTCTTATGCATGAATACAAAATTTATTACGAATATTTATATATATATTAAATTCAGTAATATGGAAAAAATATGAAACCATCTTAAATAGGACGTAATCACCATGGCAAACCTAAAATCATTTCCTATTATGGAATATCATTGAATTAATTATATATGATAGGATTTAATAGAATGAAGAAAACATTTATTAATATCTTTTTAAGTTTTGATTCGATTTTCATAAAATTTGAAATGACGCTACAAAATTCTGCAATGATTCTATATATTAAATTTCAAACCATTCGGTTGAGTAGTTTTTGCGCTGTTATATGTGGACAGACAGACAGGCGGGCGGATCAGACGACGATTATAGGTGCTACGTATTTATGTAATTACCTAAAAATTAACAACACAACATAGACAAATGTGTTACACACAGTTTACTGCGGTTTTCAGGTTTTGGTCTTGCATAGTGTTGTACATAATTATTAGTTTATCTCACAAATATTATTATAAACTCTTACAGTGAATATTATGCTTTTATTATTTATTGTTATACTACTCAGTTCTATATATCTATTGTAAATATGTTTTATATCTCATATACGTCAATTACTAAGACATCTTATCTATCTTTTATATTACTTTTCCTGAAATCTGTTTTATGAGTCAATGTATTTGCAATAGGGGTTTTCCTGACCAAGTTATAAAAAGCAAATGACCTTTGACTGGATGGCACCAGGTTTTTCTTAATAAGTATAGTGACGAGCTTATGGACACGGGAAGCATACTCATGTACCTTTTCCCCCTTCTCTCCTTTTGGTTATTTACTATCACTATCATTGTTTTGTTTTATTTTGATTTTGTTCTTCAAAATTCTCCCCATTTTTGGCCATTAATTTTCTCTCAGTCATTTTCGGTAGTTCGACTACCGGTTTTTGCTTTCTACTTTCTATATTCCCTTTCCTTCAATGATGTATGGCTGGGGCCTAGTGGACCCCTGTTCTTTATCTTGAATTATTATCTTATTATATCTTATTATTTTTAGTTACCGGCATTGGAACGTATATCTTAAATAAATTTTAGTGGTGGTGATGTGAATGGGAGTCTTCTGCTATCAATTATCTAAAAAATTAAATTGCTAATCTATCTAAAGTTTTTATAACTGTGGAAAAACAACCAAAGGATGAATGACAGGCAGAGTGTGTCTGCAATGGACAATGTTCAACAAATTAGTCAACAGCTTAACCAAGGGCGAAGGAGTCCAACAGTAAAACTAACAAAACTCGAAACATTAAATCAAACCACCAATACAACAAAAATATCCGAGAATGAAACAATAGCCAATATGGCATTTATCTCAAGCAAACTTATTACGCAAATAATCGAGGATACTAAGGTGGTTCATCCAGACAGATACAAGACGTGGAGAAGTCTGTTGGAGACTCAGCTGGGGCATGCAGCGGCAATAGAGAATGAAACTTATAGATTAAGTCCATACTACAAAATAAACTATAAACCTAAATCAAGCTTACTAGAAAAGTTACTGAATGTAGAAAAATCTAAACTGAAAGGTTCTCGTGGAAGGTATCAAGCAAGAACACAAAAAATAGCTGACTTCCTGGAATATGAAGTAAGGAATGAATTAGCTTTTAAAAACAAAGAATACAAAACTAGTCCTTACTACGACGAAACAAATTCTCAAATACACGAATTCTTCAGAGATTTTAACACTAAACAAATAACCTCAATACAAGACAAATTAGCTAAGGAAAAACAGGAAAATCCTGAAATAAAAGAATACAATGAATATTTACTTGACCATTTACAATTAATGCACTTTATACAAGATGCCGAAGATGTAAGACAGGAAAGAACCAAAAGGATAAAACAGTTGTCACATAGAGAGGAAACACCATCAAGAAAGCAGTCCAATCTTCAGCAAGCGATACAACTGCGGGGAGCCTTTCAGAATTCAAGCATCACAAAAACTAAAAACAAGCAAGTAAACTCATCTCCAGTAAACAAATCACCGATGACAATGGGTGTAGAGTTATTACCATTTGAACTGCATGGGACCAGACTGGATCCACTGGAGAAGCTTCCCATTAAATAATTGATTAAAGAGTACAAAATACTATTGCAGCAAAACAACAAGGAAGGGAGAGCAGAAGCGGAGAATTACCTGGAAGTGATATTCTCTAAGGCACAAAGCATTGAATCCCTGATACTACGGTATCAAAATGAAGTCAACAAAGACAAACAAGATCTGGAGGATGAGCTACAGTTGAGAATCGATGAGCTATCAAAGGAAATTACAGATTTAAATTCAAAACTTACAGAGAGCTCCAAGTTGGAGGTACTATTAGAAAACAAACTGGAAGAAAAAAGGCAAGAGAACAAAAAACTAAAAGCAGAACTTAATTGTCAGGAAGTAACGATAATAGAAAAGTATAAAATAAAAGAACTGCAAGCAGAGAATGGTAAACTCAGGACTCAACTCCAAGAAAATCTAACAAAACCAAAAACAAAAGAAAAGAGAAACCAAACAAATATTACTAAGACTACATCGATTAAAACGCAAACAGAAATGACACAGACGGATATAACTGGCCTGGAACAAAATCAAGACTTCGATATGACACACTTAAATGCTAAATTGAAGATGATTGAAAATCTAGTCAGAGAAAGCATAAATGTACAAGGTGACAAGAATGCTGCGAGGATAATTATAGATACTGAGCAGACAAGTGGCGGATTGCAACAAAGAACATCAAACTCAGCTATATTAATCAAAACAATATCAAAACAACTAACAATAACTAAACTCAAGGAATTCCTGAATGAAAAACTCCTAGAAGAAGCTAATATTCCACCAATATACTGTAGAACGGCTAGACAAAAAGACACTATAATCCTACAAACAGATCAAGACACACATACAGATAAACTACTTAAAATTATTGAGAACTACTTAGAAATTAAAGAAAACATAGAAATAACCTACAAATTATCTAAAAGTTTAAAAATTATCATCACAGGCATACCAACATCGGTTACAACAACAAAACTCCTGAATTACATAAAAGAGAATACTACGATCTGCAACATAACAATTGATAAAATTCTCCAGAAAGAAAAATCACCTAATTATCACATAATCTTAAATCTAGACTTCAATGATGCACAAACATTACTAGCTAAAAAATCATTGTTGGTAGGTCTGAATAACTGTCAAATTCGTATCTATAGACCAATTACCGTTGCGGCAATTGTCAACTTTATGGCCACTCGTCGACCAACTGTCGCAGAGACTCAATATGTGCAAAGTGCTCGCGTGGACACCGTACTAGAGACTGTCCTTACGCCAATGACCCTTCACAATTTCGCTGCACAAACTGTCACACGCGTAATGACTATCAACAACATACAGCCGATTCCAGCTCCTGCCTAGTGTATCAGTCGCAGTTGACTGATAGACGCAGAGATAACAGACTCTGATCTTGACCTTGTCTAATCTGAACTTTATATATCTAGAACAATTACTCAGAGGACTATCCTCACTGTATATACATCAGAACTTTAAATTATTTAATCATATTTACAATTTTACTTCATTATCTTCATATCTTTTTTATCATAATAAGTGTATCAGCATTTGTCCTAATATTTCTGCTGCGGCGGGGATGGCCTCCAGTTATGGGCAGTGGGGCCACCTTAGTTGGGCTTAAATTTGTCCTGTGATTGTCTTTTTAGTTCTGCCATCGCTCCGTGTATTTCATATTTTCTGTCAAAAAAAAAAAAAAAAAAAAAAAAAAAAACTTATTTATTGGTAAATAATTATATCTCTAAATTATTATACTACTTTATCAAGGAAAAAATCATGGGTCCACGTGGTGTATGGAAGGGTGTTTTTGAGATTGTTTAATTTTTAAGAACTTAAATACCACTAGAAAGATTGTAAATACGAATAAATATTTTTGTTTAAAAGGGAGAAAAAAAAGGGGAAAAAATATTTCTTATCAAAAGTAAAGACGAATGAAAATACTTAAAAATTTTTCAAATAGTACACAAATTCCAAAACATATAAATCATAATTGAAATACATTTCTAGGCTCGCCCTGAAACAATAGGGCAGCCAATTGTGATTGGTAAAGAATCGCTATCTTAAATAATAATAAATTTTCACAGGCGGTCTGGGGACACGGCACTTGCCTTCTTTCCGGGAGACTGGGGTTCTGGGCTTGTTTCCGCAGGTAGTAAAACTTTTCCCTGCCCTGGGCTTTGGGGTTACACCTAACCATAAGCCAAAAGCGGGTTCCCAGGGTGGGTGCTTACTTACTTACTTACACAGTTTTATCTATTATTTGTATTATAAAGGAAATACGTGTTCACCTGTAACGCTGACGTCATTTTGGAATGGTAACACTTGACGATGAAATTTCGGTTACACAATTTTCGCTAGTGCAATTTTTTTTACAAAGAAACATCGCACTTTTACAATTTTTACAGGGGGAAAATAGAGTATGAAATGCAATGTTTTGAAAAATGTATATCAATTTTATCATTTATGGTCGCTTTATTCAGCATAGATCTCGGCTACTTTCCATAAAGAAATTAAAACTTCATCAATAAATAAATAATTACAACACAATAAAATAAAATGGTACTTTTACGTTATCTGGACACATGGGATAAATATTCAGATATTGCCTCTATCATGTCTCGCCCCCCCTATCATGTTCATATTGTATTTATTTTTTTAAAACAAAAGCCCTTAACACGATTACTTTAAAATGCGTGCTTTTCATTCACGTCATTTTAAATACATTTCTTTCACATTTAAAATACAAAAAGTAAACATAATAAGAAGTAATACCATAAATAAACTGTTTTAATAATTAGTTATAAAAATAACAGTGCACTTTATACGAGGTAGCACTAACATAATGAACATTTGAAACACTTTTTTCCATGACGCAACAAACGCAAACGTAAACACAATTTATATCATTCTGAGACTTTTTACAACCATACAAGTAGTTTTTTTAGATGGAGTGGCGTAGGATTATTTATGGTACTGCCATCTACACATTTGTAACCTAAACATAAACACTACAATTCTTCCCCAATTAATATTTTAATCTGATAGGAGCTCTTCTAATCCATTTAGATCTTCTAACAAGGAAATTCTCCATACGGGCATACTCCGAAAAATCTGAAAAAATATATATAGAATGTTCTTCTTATGAGGATAGATGTGTTTATAACACAAATTTCGGCGGAACCTCAATACAGCGTGCGTAAATGAATAATAGAATTTTTGTTTTTTGACGATTTATCACCTGTTGGCAATGGAATAACATTTCAAAAAATACTTTTTTAAATCAAATACTCTTTAAGTTAACATGTTTCATGTTGAACTTGTTTAAGTTTAATTTAAATATTTTTAGTTTTGTCAGGTTCTGTTTGTTTTAACAATAGTTTTGTCATATATATATATATATATTTATAATGAAAGTTAACTATCAGATTTTATGAATTAAAACAAAATTTAAAGTAATTAAAATTGTTTGAATCTCAAAATTAAGTCCAATTGAGCACTGTCGCAATGATTCAGTTTTGTTGCTATGGAAACAACGAATCCTTTGATATTGAATGAAATGAAATGTATAACTGCAGCATTCTTCATCTGATCTTTATTTTGGAATACGGTTAAATATATGAAAATATAGTTTGCAATATAAAAATATATTTTTATATATGAAGATATTTTTACAGTGCTAAAATTAAATAAATGTCTCAACAAGCAACATATATGTGTAATACAACTCTACCCTATATATATAAAATCCTAACGAAACGAATTACTAACATTAAAGTACCAAATTGGCACCTGGAATCAGTGCTGTAGTTGGAAAAAAATATTTGTGGTAACTCACCTTTTCATACAGTAGATGTTGATGCTACCGAATTATCGTATGCAAAGAGCCAATTTACCCAACATAGAGCCAAATCTGACTTTTTTTTTTTTATTTAACAGTTATAATTATTATATTCTAGTTTTTATAGTATAGTATTTGTATAGCATTCATCTAAAAGCAATATTTAATCAATCTCATAGTAACATTTTTCATCATGAATCAAAGTTTAATTGAAATAACAGATTTAAATCCATATATTACTTACTGGCATATCTAACCTAGAAGTTTCCATAAAGAATGTTAATGGGAGGTGTTTTCTATGCCCTTTGATTTACGACAAGCTGTCTCGTCGGCTAATCCTCTTCAAGATCGCAACCAAGATTTCACATATGGTTCAGGACAAAATTCTTTTAAGGAAGGTCCTACACGGATTATGAATATAGGTGAACTGGCTTTTTCAATAAGGAGTGAGTTTCTCGCATCGGTCATGATGTTATTCATACAGCTGAATACTCTTTTGCTGTCAGACGTTTAAATGGGTATAGTTTTCACAGCCTGGAGAAGGGGATTTAATTCTCTAGGCGCATCTCCAGTATCAATAAACTTTATAATTATCGTTATAATAAATAACAATAATTATTGTTTCGCTTGGGAAAAAAAAGAAATGTTTGTGCTCGTGCGCGATATTTTTTTTAGACTGTTCAAACCAAGTTCAATCCAAATGTTTCTGGGAACGGCGTTCTCACGCGTTCCCACCCAAACACAGCACTGCCTGGAATATAAAAAGCGAAGTGGCCCGCCCGGAACTGTTGAGGATAGTCACATGGCTTAGGCTATTGTTATAGAAATTGTTTTAAAATACCGGGATACAAAGTCTCTGTACACTTAATACATTTTATTTTAGCTTCTTTTCAAATGTTTAACTGATCCTCTTTAATCAAAAACGAAAACAACCATTGGATGTCTTAACAACAACTGATTCGCCCTTAAATTTTTGAAATCAAAGGGAACTGAATGAAAACCCGTTTACAGGGAGATCTGCACAGCTTTTTTCAGTATAATTTAATCTTCTCTAATATTTTTAAAACCGATCCGATTAGCGTGTTTTTAGATTCTGCAGTGTCTGAATGGGGGGGGGGGGGCAGGGGTTGGCGAGCGTAGCTTGCAGGGAGCCGAGCCCCCTAGTATATATATATATATATATATATAGGGTAACTCCGGATAGATGGCCATAGAGGAGAGATGACCAATCTAAATATTTCCAAAACTTGATCATAGATTGCAACATAAACTTTGTTCGTATGAAACAGTTCAACGAGATTATTTATTGCGATGTGCAATTGTGTTTTTCGATTATAAAAAGTAAGTGTAATTTTAGTGTTTTTTAATTAGGTGGAATATATATATATATATATATATATTTTTTTTTTTTTACTTAGGTATTTGAATGTTTTGCAGTACGTACATTATATATTTTATTTAACTATATGGACTTTTAAAGCATGTATCTAATCTTTACTTCTAAGCATAAAGCAAAGATGCACAATGGCTATTGATGCTTTAAATTGGGCGACTATCAGTCCTTCAATTTCAGGAGAGATGGGCACATGAAATCGAGGAGTGATGGACACCTTTATTCAATATTTCAAAATTTGACGGATTGATGATTTTAACTAAATATAATTAAATTTAAAATAATTATATAACGTTTATGTTTATAAATATGTTAATATATATAATTATTTAAATTTTTAACTAATATAAATATTTTAATAATAATAATATAATAAGGCCTAACGATTTATTTGTTTCACAAAATACTGAAAAACGTCGGAAACTTTCATAACAGAATCTGATAAAGTTGATAAATAAACTAAATTAACGTAATAAACCTGAAATTAATGCGAGAACAAAAAACGATACTTCCAGCAGCGATGAAAACGAAATACATTTAAATTATCAGATTCTATAGATTTTGAGTAAATAGAATTGGATTAGGATCACTGTGTGGGTTGTGCAAAACAATATAATATTACATCCAAAAAGGATGTCTGGATACAATGCATAAGGTACCTGAAGTGGTTCCATGAATCGTGTACAATTTATCAAGACCTTTTTACAAACATGTGGTAAGATTTTACGAAAAGTGAAGTAATGAAATTATACTTCCAATTTTGTTTATTGGACTTTTATTAACTCATTTTCCATCGCATAGCAGCATTTTTATTATATGTTTTTTTATGATTAACTATATGATATGTGTTTTTTTTTTTTTTTTTTTTTTTGCTACTTAACTTCACTTTTTCTTTCTTGTATTGGATGACCATCTCTCCTCGGCTTTAACCCCTTCAGGACGAGCGTCTTTTACAGAATTTTTAATCTTTTATCACCGGTTTTTTAAAAGAGAAATTTTTGCCTAACTGAATTGGGAAAATGCTCGGATTGAATAAGGGAAATTTTTCAATAAAATTTTACTTGTGAGAATAATCACTGATTCTGAGTACCTTACGCAGCTCGAATACCAGTCGCTCGTCCCCAAGGGGTTAAGGAGAGATGGCCATCTGCCATTTTAATTTCAATTTTGTTTTACACTTTTTGTTTTCAATATTTAATTATTTTTTGCATAAAATATTATGGGTATATGTATAAGAATTTTAAATATGCATAAATATTTCTTGTATTTGCAATCAAAGAATTTTTATTTCAATCTTTAAAAACTATGGTCATCTATCCTAGAGTTGCCCTATATATATATTAGTCTCTAAATTGTTCAAGTTTAAATTCGTTGAAAACTATTTACACGCATTCTAAAAATCAATTAACAAGCAATTTTCAGATGCATTAAAATCGTTTTCTTTTGGTGAGGAAATAATACTGCTTGCCAAATCGCATGACGCTTTCGTCTTTTCGCGCCAAATACTCGAAAGTATTTTATTTTTTTACAGACTTCTTACTGCAATTCCGTCGCTAAATTTGACTGATCCTTTATTACATACATATGTAGTTTAATTAATATTTTTTTTTTCAAAATATTCTGAGTATGCCCGGTAAGGAGACTTTCCTTGTAAGTACCTATTGAGAAGAAGAAGCAGAATTAGTTTTTATAGATGCAGCAGCATTATCAATTGAACTATTGGGAACAGTAGGCTTTGGAATTGAGGTATCAAATCAGTCAGCTGGTTTAGAACTTGGACAATTTGGGTCAAAAGAGCCAGCTGGTTTAGGACTTGGCGCATTGGGATGTTTCACATGAGTATTAGCTGATTGAATATCTGTGATACTAGGATATATGAGTTGAGAACCACGTTGCTTAACAATTGTATTTTTACTTCTGTAACTTCCTGTATTACTTTCTTCGGAATTCGTTTCATTAACTAAAGACATCTTTGATCCTACGTTAATTATTTTATCAACATTTTTTTTTCAAATATTTGAACCAACTTGAATTCTATAATGTAAGTTGTCCTGCCTTGCGTTAATGCAACCAATTTTTCCATTTGGCTTCTGCAGTATAATTTCTTACAGGCACTTTCTGGTTAACCTTTAACTGATATGACTATAAAATTTGTCACACAATTGATGTGATCCGGTCTCTCAGACCTCTCGAATAAAATGAATAAAAAAAATAACTCAAATGGTTGAATTTATTTAAATTTTGTCCTAACAAAATCGTTGTACTCCTCTTAGGAGCATGTGAATTAAATTGCATGAAAAAAGTATTTTATTCATATTATTTAACTTCAGTACAGAAAAGTAAAAAGCTGTAAAAGTGTTTACAGCTGGGAGTCGCAGGGTCTGGGAGACCGCGTGACATCAGTTAAAGGTTAAATTTAAATTATTTGACTTTAGCCTTCGAATTTATCGTATTTTGTTTATCATGAACAAAATCTGCAACGCTTGAAACTATAAAATCCATTTTTTCCCCTTATATGACACTTTAGAAATAGGGATGCAGTACTCTCCCCATTCTGACATGAGGCATCTTTCTATACTGCAAAAGGAAGTTATTTAATTTCATTTCCAAATATCCAGATTCTGAAGTTAAGGTTTTTAAACCACGTTTGAGAATTTGCATCTATCTCTCTGCCTGATGGATGGTAGAGCAGTCAACATATGTTTTACACCATGATCATTTAGGAACGTTTTAATATCTGAAGATGTAAATTGCAGAAAATGCATGTAGTATGACGTCAAGATGTAATATAACGTCTAAATGAACAATTTGGAAAACACATAACGCATTTGAAAACCTGATTTCTGCTATTACCATGAATAGTCGTTAAAATATGCGATTTTTTTCAGTCCTATATATCATCTACAGATATGTATGCATACTGCAAAGTATGCTTAAAGTTAGTTCAGCTAAACACATAGCACAGTTGAAAATTTCCACTCAGCAATTTCCATCAATAAACGGATGTTGTTGAGAACTTTTGCGAGACCCTGTATATCATCTATAGAGCTTATACACACCAAGTAATATTTAAAAAATAGTTAAATTTAAAACCGCATACCACAACTGAAAACGCCCTTCCATCAATTATTCTTCGTAAGCTTCAATAGGTCAATGATTGTTCATTTTCTTTTATAGCCAAATTCTTTTGTGTGTCCCTGTAAATAAACGATACGTTCTATGCACACCCTATTCCAGGGTCGGCGAACCCTTTTACATCCGCGTGCCCAGTTTTTTTCAAAAAAGATATTACGTGACCATGACGTGCCAAGCGCCAAACATAATTTAGTAGATCAACATTTCTGGATTTTTGTTCATTGGTATTTAAAAATATGGGACAATAATTAGAATTGAATAATTAGATAACATCTAATTATTATTATTTTATTATTATCTAATAATTAGAATATCACATATTATAAAGTAATAAAAGGGTGAATGCGATATCCGCTATGCCAAATGTTAATATGGTAAAAAGCAGAAAAAACAACATTTAAATGCACAAATAATATATGAAAATATTATCATATTTCATGTATTATTTGTGCATTTTAAACGTTGTTTTTTCTGCTTTTTAATATTGTTGCACAAAGGCTTTATTTGCTATTTTTATATTAATATGGTGTTCAATCTACTTACTTTTAATGGCATGCAAGCTGAATTCGAGTTATCTAACAAGTGGTTTGGGCTTCTAATATTTAAGGCTTTCTTATAATTTCCGAAAATAATGATCCGAAGGAATAAATAGAGCGAACAATTGTGAAAACTGCATATTTTATACCAAGTCAGTTTAGTTTCATCACTGGGAGCTTTACTTATAAAGCCTGATATTTTTCTTTTCGATATTCTCCCAACCTTCTCTTAATTTGATAACTTATTGAGCCCACACTGGAATAATTTATAAATTCAATTAGTTGCTTTCCAATAAAAAGAAAAGAAAGAAAAGCCCAGCTTGTATAAGTTTGCGTGTTTTGTTTAACTTAATTATATTTTGTTTTAGGATTTCAATCCGCGCCGTGCCGAAAATATTCTATCGCGTGCCAAGTTTGGCACGCGTGCCATAGGTTCGCCGATCCTGCCCTATTCTATAGTAAGAACCTCCTAGTATATCTCAGTAATGTATATCAATTTCAAATGTTTAAAATACTGTAAGATCATTAAATTACACGGCAAACGATTTTTTTCTATAAACCGTAATATAACGAATTCTTTTGAGTAGCCCTGTAAATGAATCGAAAAGGCTACACATTTCATTTTCATTACCGAATATGCCATAGTAAACCCCAATAACATATATCCATTTCAGAGCAATCGGAATGTATTTACGCAAGAGCGCACAGACAGACGGGCAGACGGACAGAAAAACCGAATTTATAAACACTTTTCAACTATGTTGGAAAGTGTTAAAAAGAGAGAGAGAGAAGCTTTAATATATGATTATCTAATGCTTGTCAATACCAGGATATTGGCAAAGAGGAAACTTTAAGTGAATATGGATAAAGAGCTACTCTCTGATCTCTTGTATCGGGGTTACTAAAATACGCCACATGGAAAGCTATAAGAAAATATCAGTGTAATAATGTAAAATACGCTCCCTTGAAGACATTTTTTTTCTTAAAAAAATTACTTGTAAACTACTTTTTATTAATTTCCCATATTATGCTCACTAAAACTATTTATTTTGAGGTGTGTCCGTAATTATATAAATACGTAGCACCTACATTTGTCGTCTGGTCTGTCCGCATATAACAGCGCAAAAACTACGCAACCGAATAGTTTGGGATTTGATATATATGTAGAAGTTATTGTTAGTAAAATGTTAATATATAGATGATTTGAATAAGTAGACGTTTGAATCACAACACGTACACTTTAATACAATTCTATAAGGGTAACTTTGCATCACTTCGTTGATACTTTTCTAAATACAGCACCTTTCTTACTTAAAACTTACAACATATTTCTTACGAATAATTTGATTAGGTTTAACAATACCTTCCTTGGCATCTCATAAGCCGCTGCTTCATGCACAACATTATTTTTTAGACTGACTCTTTTCTAATTTTTGAATATATCCAAACCTTGATCTCGTGATCGTGAATTTTTATAACTCGTGCTTTCAAATCATGGATAATAAAAATATCAAAGCGTCAGTTAATTTGCTGATCATACAGGTCATAATGAAAATAAAGTATGTTTAAATTCAAATCCTACAAATATAATCGTTTTAGAATTTTGTCGAGTCATTTCAAATTTTATGAAAATCGAATCAAAACTTAAAAAGGTATTAATAAAAGTTTTCTTCATTCTATGAAATCCTATCATGCGTAATGCATTCAATGATATCCCATCATAGGTAATGATTCTAGGTTGTCATGCACTGTAAAAAAAATCTGTAAAGTTACTAAAATATTTCTAGGAAACTGGGATTCCAGGAACTTTTTATGTAACGGCAACAGTAAAAATTTCTGTAACAGCATCTGTTACAGGAATTTTTCTTGTTGCCGTTACATAAAAAGTTCCTGGAATCCCAGTTTCCTAGAAAAATTTTAGTAACTTTACAAATTTTTTTTTACAGTGTGGTGATTATTTCCTAATTTAAGATGGAGTCATGTTATTTCCGTATTACTGAATTCAATATAACCGTAATAAATTTTGTATTCATGCATTTTTGCATAACAGTGCAACAATTATTGTACCAAGATCTGAATATTTATAAAACTAGTTATAGTACGAACGCACCTCCTTTGCCTCGTTTGACGTGCAATTTCCGACTTGTTTAATTTTATCCAGTTTGATTTTTGCACAATGTACTACACATATAAAGGAAAAGAGATAAGGCATTGCAGGATTGTCTGGTAACACCGCTTGTAAACAATGTGCGCGCAAAATTTTTAAGAATCCGGTAGCTGTTTCACTTGCCAAACCTTTCTTATCGGAATCGCAATGTTTGCTTTGATAACAAAATGAGTAATTCACATTTACGTTTTTAGCAGCCATTATCTCTTGTCGAGTGTACAACAAAAAAAATTGTCAATGTGTTTCCTCAAATGATTTTTCTCATAGAATTTTTTTTATTTATTGTATTTCTGATCGCAGATTGTTTCACTCAGGTTAAAACTGTATTAAAATCCAAATTACCTAGTTTCTGACACAGTTCATTTTTAACTTTAAAAGCATGAAGTTTGCATATGTTCCTATTCCATTAACTTGGTTATCAAACAGCATTTTTCATTTTTCGATAAAAAAGAAATAACATTTAGAAACAAGTCGGAAATGGAACGTCAATAAACGTCAAACAATGAGCTGCGTTCGTGCTATAACTAATTTTATAAATATTCAGATTTTGGTGCAATAGCTGTTGCACCCTTATACAAAAATGCATGAATACAAAATTTATTACGATTATATACATTAAATTCAGTAATACGGAAATAATAGGACTCCATCTTAGATAGGACGTAATCACCATAACAACCTAGAATCATTATCTATCATGCGATATGACCGAATTAATTACATATGATAGGATTCAATAGATTAATAGAATAATCACCATGGCAACCTAGAATCATTACCTATCATGGGATATCATTGGATTAATTACACTGTAAAAAAAAATCTGTAAAGTTACTAAAATATTTCTCGGAAACTGGGATTCCAGGAACATTTTATGTAACGGCAACAGCAAAAATTTCTGTAACAGCATCTGTTACAGGAATTTTTCTTGTTGCCGTTACATAAAAAGTTCTTGGAATCCCAGTTTCCTAGAAAAATTTTAGTAACTTTACAATTTTTTTTTTTTTACAGTGTACGTATGTTTGGATTTAATAGAATGCAGAAAACTTTTATTAATATCTTTTTAAGTTTTGATTCTATTTTTATAACATTTGAAATGACTCGACATAATTCTGCAACGATTATATACATTAAATTTCAAACCATTCAGTTGGGTAGTTTTTGCGCTGTTGTATGCGGACATGTACAGACAGACAGACCAGACGACGACTATAGGTGCTACATATTTATATAATTACGAACGCACCGAAAAAGGCTTTGAAGTGTGAATTCTGAGACGATCTTCTATGTGCGACAGAGAGGAAATGTTCGTCACGAGACAGCAATTGCTTATAACTCAAGATGCACTGTAAAAAAAAATCTGTGAAGTTACTAAAGTTTTTCTAGGAAACTGGGATTCCTAGAACTTTTCATGTAACGGCAACAACAAAATTTCATGTAACAGACACACTTTTGCGCCGAAAATAAAAAAATCTGTAAGGTTACTAAGAATTTTTTTGGAAACTGGGATTCCGAGAACTTTTCATGTAACTGCAGCCAGGTTTACAAATAAAAGTTTAGTAAGATTACTGAAATTTTAGCAGATTCATTTGTAAAGTTACAGATTTTTGTAGCTTTACAAAAACTAGTTTTGTAGATTTGCAGCTTTTTTCGTACAGTTACAGGTGAAAGTTTAGTAAGCATGTAACTTTACATCTGTAGAACTACAGATTTTTTTTTACAGTGTGAAGTACATTTATCGAAAAATTTAAAACGCTATTCGATACTAAATATTTGAATAGCTATGCGTGCTAATTGCTTTTATGTATAATTATGACTCCGTGAGTGTGTCAATAAGTTTCGCGTTGTTGAGGGGAAAAGAACATTCTTTTTGGATTAACTTTAACATCTTATAGGTCAATGTTCCCAATGGTAAACATCGAATTAAGGATGTGAGTTTTAAAACTCGCCTTATCCAAAATTTAAAAAATCGAGTTTTCTCTATCAATTTATTCTATTGGTGACCCTGAATCGAAAAAACACTGCAATCTGAAAAAAAAAAAAAAACTAGCTTTAAACTTACACTATGTGCAAACTAGTTTTATCGTTGTATTTCTGATACTGTAAAATATTGGTTTATAATAAAAACCAATGGACAGTTAGGGGTCTTCCACAAATGATGTCACGCTTGGAAGGGGGGGAGGGGGGTTCGTGAAATTGTGACAGTTTGTGACAAGGAGGTGGGAGGGGGTAAGAAGAAATGTGACATCACACATTTTGGTTAAAATAAAAGCATTAAAAATCAGCAGATTAAATTTTGAAGTTATTTTGAAATTAAAGTATTTTGTGTTTATAAAGTAGATTTAAAGGCAAATATATTAAAATCCAAATTACGACTATTTTCAACTGCTTTTCGTATTAATATTTTATTACTATTGTATATTAATTATGTTTTTGTTATAAACCTTAACTTTATTTCATACAAAATAAGTACATGAATCATTTTTATTGTTATGGTCACAAATGCCGTTAAAACACATAGTTAAACTTTTAAAATAAAGTTTGAAATATGATCTATAACGTAGTGCTTTGTTTCTGAACTGCAAGTATATGTTTATGTAATATAGCGTGACATGTGACAAGGGGTGGGGGAGGAGGGGTATGGTGAAGTGTGACACTTTGTGACAAAGGGGGGGAGGGAGGTCAAAAATATTGAAAAAAAGTGTGACATCATTTATGGACCGCCACTTAGAGGTTTTTCGTGGTTTCCCAAAATTTGATGTTTTGGATAAGACGAGTTTTGAAACTAACGTCCTCAATTGAAAACTCATTTTTAAAAAATCATCAATATTAATTTTAAAAAATTCATAGATGTAAATATAATTGAAAGATGGTTTGATCTTTTGAAATAGAAACCACTGTTCTATAACTGTACTGTAACTACTTTACTATAAGTTGAAATGTAAAGAAAATTATAACAATGAACAACAATCATCATTTTTCACAGAACGAACATTGTTAACTAAATTTATGCGAAATTACAGAGAATCTACTGGTAATCCATTATCTTAAGTCTTATGTAAAATTAAAGAGATTAGAAAAACACAGATTATGCTAAATAACAGAGAAATCAGTAAATTTACATGGATTCAATTCTGTATTAAAAGTACTACATTGTTATTATTTCTTATTTGAATATCCTGTGGGTACTATGCAAATTCATTATAAGTAAAAATTTAGAAGAAAATAAAAAGTTATAGTTGTAAAATGGTAAGGAAAATTAAACTCGCAAGTTTAACTTAAACCTCTTTTAAATAAAAAAAATTTCGCTGCTGACCCTTTTTTCTTTATTTTGAATCATTAAGGTATTCGTCTATCAGATTAAAATGTTATTTTAGCAAGTTTAATTTTGTCAGATTTTTTTCCCAAAAGTCAAAAGATTGCGAGAATGCCCCATAAACAGTTTAATTTAGACTATTTACAACAAATCCTACATCAAACTGTAGGTAATCTAGTTTTTCTAACAATATTCAATATGTGCACCTTCACTTATACGGCACACATCCAACCTAATGTCCAATTCTTCCGACACTTTGATTAACAAGTCCAGAGCAAGATTAAGAGTCCAGGAAGCAATAGCCTCTTCAATTCAGTGTTTCAACACTTGCAAATCATTAGGTTGCAGCGGAACGTACACTGTAAAAAAAAACGGACTAAAAAACGGAGATTCTACTGGCAATCTAGACGCCAGTACTATTTCCGTATTTTTACGGAAATTTTCCCCCATAAATTACAGAAAATTTTCCGTTTTTCTGATTAAAAACGGAAATTTTTCTGTAATTTATGGGGAAAAATTTCCGTAAAAAAACGGAAATAGTACTGGCGTGTCTACATTGCCAGTAGAATCTCCTTTTTTTTTTTTTTTTTTTTTTTTTTTGTACAGTGTAGAAACGATCAGTTATAAAACCCCAAAGAAAAAAATCGCATGGCTCTAACGGCTGTTAAATCTTCAGCCCAGCAATGTCACTTTAAGATCAGGAGTCGCCATTTTGCGAATATGGCACTGCAAGAGAGTCAATAACAAAGCAGTACTCGCGCATGCGCTTATCTAAAACTGTTTGAGATACTTTTTATTTCTGACCTTTAACCAACACTCTAGGACGCTTACAGTTGATACTATTAAAATTAAGGATCAACTGAAACAAGTTTTTAAGTCCAAAAACCGTAACCGAATTTCGGCAATCTTCCTATTTTCAGCTGAAAATGAAAACGAAAATGCCCAAAAGATTCTTTTAAGTAATTAATATATAGTGAAACCTCCCTGTGCGAACATCTCCCTGAACGACCAATTTTTCATGGAACGAAATTTATTCCCATTGGCTCAATACTAATTTTACCTCTATTCAGAAACCACCCCAGTTGAACTCCCTCCATGAGCGACCAATTTCTTGGAAGAAAATGAAACAAATTCCGTTTTTTACTGGTCGCTTGAAGAAGGTTTTATTATAATAATAATTCCGGAGAGCGCATTATTCATCAAACTTCTAAACTGAGTTTAGAATTTTTATTTATTCCGGTAACTTTTACGTGTTTAAACCCCTTTCTGCCTTTTTAGGCATTGAATTTAATTCTGATGACTAAGTAAGGATGACAGTTAATAAACTCCCCTGCCCTAATCTGTCAGGAAACTTTCAAAGAAATAGATAAATTAATGAAATCGTCATAATTCGTTCCCGTCCAAAAAAAATTGCATTTATTTACTGAACTTCGAAAGGACTTTGAAATAAAAGTTAAAGAAGATAAAACCGTAAAATCAAAGCAAACGTCAATGCATTCATTTTTTAAAAGCTGCACTAATTATCTTATGTAATTAACTTTTGTTTTGATACTTAAATTTCATATTTTTTCCTAATGTGAAAAATACATTTTAGGAACATTAATTGTTACCTTTTTTCAACAATTAAAATCTAGATTTAAACATGATCTCCATTAAGAGACCACCTCTCCGAGCAACAAATTTTTATTGGAACGGAACGTGGTCGCTTTAGGGAGGTTTTACTGTATACGTAAATATAGTACATAGTTATCAATTAATTGCACGTGTTTATTAAATATACGTAATTATTAATTAATTATACGTGTTGCCCAAGTTGAACGCTGTGCCTTTGACCCAAAACTTTTCATTTTCATGCAAAATAAAATGTAATTAATTCACCAACGCTACAGAATGATTTTCTAATTAGACGCATTTCAACTAATTCAAAAATGTATTAGGTATTCATACTTCGATTTATCTTTTATAATTATCTTTGTAAATGATCATCTGTTATGGGACAACTTTTTGAAAGAGTATTCGAAACACTTCTGCGGTTTCAAACTAAAAAAAATTATTACTGTTAAGTCTGCAGCGTTTAATGAGCACATGAAAAGCATTTTCAAAATTAAGTCCTACACACATTGCTTGCTTTATAATTTGCACTCATGTCTAGAATCAGTCATGTCTGATCATTATAAACAGTGAAGATCATAGCAATAAATAAAAAGTGTCTCATATGAGCCGATACAGCTCAAATCAATGAGTAATGATGAAAATTTCTGAAAGAAGAAACGAAATTTTCGGAATACAGATAGTTTTGGTCCGGTAGAATTTTCAGCATCAATAAATTTTCGGCGAAGATTTTGGGCCGAAAACGGAAACAAAACCGAATTTTCGGTCGATCTCTAATTAAAATTTATAACCGGGACATTCTTTTATAGACACTCTGCATACTTGGATCTGAATTCGGCCTGTAAAGGGTTAAGGGGACAAGGGACCTTTAAATAATTTTTTTTTTATTTTTTGTAAATTTCACCTTAAATATTATTCAAGGGTACATTATATGCATTATGGCATGCATTTAACACAAAAAAAATATTTAAAAAAAATTTTATTTTTGAGAAAAAAAAAATTTTACTCGAAATCTTAGAAATCTTCGAAATGTCCCCTGCGTCTTCCATATCAATGAAAATCCCCAATATTTTTTATAAAAGTTTGGTTTATATATATAAACAAAATAGAGCATCAAATTTTATATATTTGAATTTAAAAGTTAAAAAAAATTGAAAAATTTAAATTTTTTGAAATTTTTTCGAAAAAATTTCAAAACTTTAAATTTTTTTATCTTTAAATTCAAATATTTAAAATTTGATGCTCTATTTTATTTATATATATAAAACAAACTTTTATAAAAAATATTGGGGATTTTTATTGATATGAAAGACGCAGGGGGCATTTCGAAGATTTCTAAGACGACGAGTAAAATTCCATTTTTTCTCAAAAATAATTTTTTTTTAATTTTTTTTTGTGATAGATGCATGCATGCATGCCCTAATGCATATAATGTACCCTTGAATAATATTTAGGTGAAATTTGCAAAAAATAAAAAAATTTATTTTTAAGGATTTTAAGGTCCCTTGTCCCCTTAAGATATAATTTTCAAAAGAAGAAAATGGATCTATAACTTCGGAACTAATTAAGGGGATGTTATACTTCTTTGACCTAAAATATATGTGATTTTTATTATTTGCTTTTCTGTTACAAAGAAAAGAGATATCACCTTATGACATTTTGCACTATATTTATTGACATTTTAATTATATACTAGCTATTTAACCCGTTCTACGCACGGGAGTTCATGTTCAATAACTATTCGATTTAGAAAAATATTTTTCTACTACTGTGCATTTATTTTTATGAAATTTAATTTATCACGTTGCTGTGGCAACAGACAATAAAACGATGTCTTTGGTATAAGGAAAGTAATTGAATAAAAAGCTTTGTTGGTGTTTGCGATAAAATGTTTTTCTTTATTTTTTTTAAGGTAATAACTAAGCGCAATTAAATAATTTCTAATTATTTGTATGCGAGGTAACATAATCATGGTTCGTACGGATACCCTTATTTCTCCAGGAAACTACCAGTATCTCTTTATAGAAAAAGAAATCTAGGCTAAACGCGCAAAATTTCCCCTTCTTTTAAGAAGAGATTTTCTATAAGATATAATACTGATGCCGAAAAATTTTCAGGTCTGCAAAATTCAAGGAGGCGTACGAACCATGATAACTATCGTAATATCCGCTACAGCTTCATAGTATTGCAACGTGGCATACGTAATATGTATGTCTTATATTGCAATAAACATTTAGAACTAGTTAGAACTCGTGCGATTACGGGTTGAACCTTAAAAAAGGACAAATATTCGTCAAAAACATAAAATAAAAAATAATCTGTTTAAAATTTTCGAATTTTTTTGCCTCAATTATTCATGGGCCCCCTACCAGCAAACCGTGCGACAAATTTCGTAGCCCTGCGCCCTGTGGTTTCAGAGTTTTTGAGGTTACATAGATACGCCACGAATTTTAATAGGGTAGATAATCTAGCTTTATATAATTAATTAATAATATACTTTAAATAACCAGGTAGCACAATACTAAATAAACAACAACATTTAATTTACACACAACTGACACACAAACAAATGAAGAACACAAAAACAAATCACCGTTCACTGATATCACATGACAGAATATAATGTTTACTTTACAAATTCCATGAAATTAGGGAGAGAATTTTGGTGCTGCCATCTATACCTAATAAATAGAAACATAAAACGTAACAGCTCTCCCCTACTTAATATTTAAGTCTATCAGGAGCTCTTCTGTACCTACTGGATCTTCTCAGTACCTGTAGAGAAGAAGAATTAGTTTTTAAAAGTTCAGCAGTATCAATTATGGAACTAGTAGGAACAGAAGGTTTTTGAAGTATTGAATCAGAGTCAGTTGATTTAGGACTTGAAGAATCAGGATCATGGAAGTCAGTTGGTGTAGGACCTGGAGTATTTAGATCATGAGAGTCAACTTGTTATAGATCTGTGATACTAGTCTGTATTGGTGGATAATCACCTTGTTTCACGATTGCATTTTCACTTCTGAAATTTCCTGTACCACTTTCTTCAGAATTTGGATCATTAAACAAAGAAATATCTGAACCTACATTAGTTATTTGATCAACACGTCTTTTCCAAATATTCGAACCAACTTGAACTCTATAACGTAATTTTCCTTCCCTTGCTATTATTCGACCGATTTTACACTTGGCTCCTAGAGTACAATTTATTACAGCTACTTTCTGGTTAATTTCGAATTCTTTTATTTTAACTTTGGACTTTTTTTAATCTTGTTTATCATGAACAAAATTTGTAACATTTGACACTATCAAATCTATTTTTGTTCATATATGACGTTTTAGAAATAAAGATACAGGTCTCTCCCCCGTAGTAACATGAGGTAACTTTCTGTATTGCAAAGTAAAGTTATTCAGTTTCATTTGCAAAGTACCAGGTTCGGAAGCTAAGTCGTTTAATACACGTTTAAGAGTTTGCACATATCTCTCAGCCTGTTCATTTGTAGCTGGATGGTATGGAGCACTGAACTGATGTTTTACATCATGATTTTTCAAAAATACCTCAAATTTTGCAGGTGTAAATTGTTTAGCATTATCTGATACTAAAAAAATAGGAAAACCGTATCGGGTAAAAAGTGAAGAAAGGCAAGTAATTGTATTTTCTGAAAATGTAAAAGGAACAATATAAACTTCTGGCTATTTGCTATGGGCATCAACCACTAAAAGAAGCATTTTCTCCATAACAGGACCAAAATAATCGATATGAATTCTTTGCCATGGAGCTGCAGGCCATTCCCAATGATCTGTATCTACTTTGGGAGGATTATTTTTCCAATTTACACAAATAGTGCAATTTCGTGCAAGATCGTCAATATTTTTATCTATTACTGGCCACCATACAAACTACGGGCTAAAGACTTCATTTTTACTATATCAAAATGACCAAAGTGTAATTCGTTCAATATTTGCTTTCTATGAATTTCTGGAATAACTACTCTACATCTTTTTAAAATACAACTATGTTCAAGAGTAAATTCTTTTTGTTTACCGCCAAAAAGTAAACTTTTAGGAATTTCAGAACCAGAAATGAGGTGATGAAAAATTTGAAATAAAAGGGGATAAGATTTTGTAGCTGAAGCAACAGATTTAGAAGTTAAAGGCAAAATAGAGAGTTAATTAATTTGAAGAATTTTAGATTCATCAATTGCATCATTTGAATTTAATTGTTGAGGTAAATCTTCACCACGTAAAGAAAGACGGGAAAGAGCATCAACATTTCCGTGTTCAGTAGTTTTCTTATAACGGATATCATATTGAAAAGTTTGTAAATAAATTGCATATCGTTAGATTCTAGACGCCATAAAACAGGAAAACTTTTAGAAGGAAAAAAATAGACACTAAAGGTTTACTGTCAGTAAATAATGTAAATATTTACTGACTATATTCTGTTACCATAGAAATAGCGAAAAATTTCTTCACGCCAAATATAATGGCTAATGCCTCTTTATCAACTTGACTATGCCGTTTTCTGCATTAGTCAAACTTCTGGACACAAGCCCAATAGTGTTTTTAGTGTTATCTGGCATCACATGCGAAAAACTGCAGAGATATCATAATGAGAAGTATCAATAGCTAAAACTAAATGTAATTTAGGATTAAAGTGAATAAGAACCCTGTCAGAAGTAATTTATTTTTTATACTTTTAAATGGTTGTTCACACTTATAAGACCAATTAAACTTCACTTTCTTCTAAAGCAAATTATTTAAAGGATGTGCAATTGTAGATAAGTTTGGTACAAATTTAGCGTAATAAATAACTAGACCTATAAATGCTTTAATCTGAGATACATTTACTGGTGTTCGAGCATTTAAAATTGCCTCAATTTTATTTTGTGTTTTATGAATGCCATGTTTATCAACTTTATACCCATAATAAGTAGTCTAATCTGCCATAAAGAATGACTTTTCTTTATTTATCCTACTATTATATTCCCTTAATCTTTCTAATTCTTGCTTTAATCTTTGTAAATGAATTTCATCTGTTTTACATGTAACTCCAATAGCATCTATAAAAATTGTAACTCCCTCAATTCCACTTAAAATATGCTCAATTTTTCTTTCCCATATAGCAGGAGAACTAGCAAGACCCATGGGTAATTTAAGGAATTGGAATAATCCTTTTGGTTTATTAATGGTTAAAAATTGCTGGGATTTTTCATCTACAGGTAACTGAAGATATGCTTGATTCAAATCAATTTTTGTAAAATGAACACCACCACCTAATTAGCTAAAATATATCCTATATCTTAGGTAAAGGATACTTCTCAACTTTTAGAAACTTATTTAGTGGTACTTTAACCCTAGAACTACCGGAAATTTTACTCAAGTTTTATAAAAACATTCTACACCAGAATTTTTACTTAAAACTATTTAATTTGTTTATTTAACTTATTATTGTCTGATTTATACATTTAGTTTGTTTTGAAGAAATTTTCTGGTTTGAATAGATATTTTGAATATACATGTCGGGTCCATTGGACCCTTCTGGTAGACAGAGGGTTAAAGTCAACACATAAACGAATTTTCCCATTAGGCTTTACCACTGGACTATAGGAGTTACCCACTTGCTGTTTGTAACTGGTTTAATAATACCTGGGTCTTGTAACCTTTGTAATTCTTCATTGACTGCTGCACACAGTGCATAATTAACAGTCCCTGATTTGAAAAATATGAGTATAGCATCTTTTGAAGATAAAGTTCTGCCTGCAATCCTTTAATTTCCTCAGCCTTATCAGTAAGCAATTCAGAAAAATAATGTAACAAAGCTTGTAATTTATCAGAATAATTTACAATTTCAATTGCATATACAGATTTTAAATTGTGTGGAAAAATATCAAATTCAGGTACCCAATTTCTGCCAAATAATAATGGTAAATTACCTTCTTTTATCAGATGCAACTTTACATTTTTTGTTTTATTTTCATAAGTAACATTTACTTCAAGATAACCTACAGGTTTGAAAATTTTACCACTTGCAGTTTTTAACGAACATCTGGACGACAAATTTTATAATCAGGAAAAATTCTGCGAAATCTTTTTTAAAGGAAGTGCAGAATTTCCAGATCCAGTATCTAATTCCATATCAACTCTAGCATTGTTTTAATTAAAACAGACAATTTAATAGGATTTGATTCTTTATCATATTTAACTGTTAACACACTTACTGTATTTAAAATATTAACTTGTTTTTGAAAATTTCTACTTCTACATACTTTTCTTAAATGGCCCTCTTTTTTTTACAAAAGTTGCAAGTAACATTTATGAATCTAAATACATTTGCGAAATGGGAGGAATTTCCACACCTGTAACACTTTAACGTATTTTTATTCACGTCAGAATGTATAGTATTTACATAATTATTGATATTTTGTTTTTGAGTACAATTTGGTACTTTCTTTGGCTGTATATTTTTAGTACTTGAAATTTTATTTACATTGAAACTTTTGTTTTTAATTTCAGAAATTTTAATATCTACATTGTATAAAGATAAAGCTTTCTCAACAGGCTTCTCAAAATTTAAGTCATCAACTTGAATAATCAATTTATTCTGAATGCTTTCATTTTTTACACCACGTAGAAACTGTTCAAGAAGGTTTTAATTTAAAGCATCAAATGTAAATGAACAAAAGTTCGTACTCTTTTTTAATCTAGCAGCAAAATCTTGAATTGATTCAGTTTCATTTTGAAAACATTTTCTAAATATAATTTGTACAGTAAATTTTGGGGGGGGGGGGGGCGGGGCTTAAGTGTTTAAGCAAAATATCAACAATCTCAGTGTATTTTAATAATTCGCAATCTCTAGGTACACATAAATCACATAATAAACCATATAATTTTGGTCCCATAACGGAAAAACAGGATAAAATAGCAGGAACCCTTTTTTCGTCTTTAATATCATGTAGAACGAAATTTTGTTCTAAGCTCTTTACATAGGTTGTGAACGTTTCGATTTTATCATCAAATTCTTTAAATGTTGTAAACATTTTTATTTATTACAAGCATCAAAAGAGAAAAATGTAAAACCAGATGTAAGTTATTACTTACCATCCTCGTAATGATGATTACTTATTAATAGCACATTGATGTATTAAAAACAACCGCCATACTTGAAATTGGAACCTGAGCCATTTTCATTCGGCTCAATCATTTTAACTTTTTCTGGTAACACTACACCTTTTCATTTTCCGCCTCGCCATTAATCTATCTTTATATAACTAATTAATTAATAATGTACTTTAAATAACAAGGTAGCAGAATACTAAATAAACAACAACATTTAATTTACACATAAAAACACAAAAACACATCACCGTTCACAGATATATGCCAAAACAGAAAATTTACTTTACAAATTCCATGAAATTAGAGAAAGAATTTTGGTGCTGCCTTTTTTACCTAATAAATGGAAACATAAAATATGACAATATATTTGTTTTTGTGTAAAAAAAATTAACATTATGTCTTGTGAACATGCGCGCAGTAGACTTCCTATCGGCCGACCTTTTCTTTTCCGGTCACAAGCATCTCAAGCAAATTTGGTCACCATTATACCGACATTTATTGGGTCATTCGGAAAGTCGTGTCCGTTTGGGAAAATCAATTCGCACCGGAAAATTTTGCCCGGTAATTGTTAGTCATTAGATATCGAACTCAATGTCTAATAATGAAATGATAGAATTTTCCGGTACGAAGTGATTTTCCCCAAACGGTCACGACTTTCCGAACGACCCAATAGAATTCATTTGAAAAAAAAAAGAGGCACTTTTTCGCTTTTTTATTTTTATTTTTTGTGAGCGTTAAAAAATATTTAATTAATGATAATTATATTTTTCGGTAGTAAAACAAGAAAAATGGTCGACCCAGTTCGAAAAACAGGATTTAAAATAAAACAAGTTTAAAATTTTACAATAGCATTACGTTCAATGAGCAAAAAAATTCTGTAAAGAATTGAAATATCACGAAACAGATTTATCGCAACAATCTACACACATAAGGCTTCTAGTCACTCAGCTTCCGAATTCCCCTCTCTAATGTTAAGTCTTTAGGCGTTTTATGCATTCGTATATTTAAAAAATCTCTTCGGGATTTTAATATTCTTAACTTCCTTTTTCTGCGTTACTCTTCTTAATGGATGTCTCTTTTTTTCTTAGTTTTCAAAATATTTCCAAAATATTTACCTAATTTTATATGAAGTGTTATTTCTCACAATTTGTCAGATTTTAATGCATAAAACATTAAATTAAGCATAGATTTTTGAAATATTTTGAGAACTAAGAAAAAAAAGAGACATCCTCTAAGAAGAGCAGACAGAAAAACGGAGTTAAAAATATTAATTTCCCGTGGAGATTTTTAAAATATAACGATTTTTTTTTAAGAATGCATTCTAAGCCCAAAGACTTAACACTGCGAGGGGAATTTGGAAGCTGAGTGACTAGCAGCCTTAAAAGGTGAAAAAAAATCAATTTTGACACAAAGAAGAGAACCTCTCCTTAATTCATGAAAAAATGAATAAAATTATTATTGTAATTCCGCAAAAGACTCTTCATATATCTGTAGGTTGCCTTTGTGCCAGAATTGCAAATTTTCCCAAATGATAGAGAATACTACAAAAAACAGTTCTATATAGGAAATTATTTAAGCCATTTATTCAGTCGAAAATATAGAACGTATTATTCGACTCCGAACTCGTCTTCTTTTTCTCAGTTTCGAAAATAATAATGATATTTTAACGAAGTTTTCAACAGACTTATCCTGCTTCCTGTGACATGCAATGACATCCTGTGTATTGTTGATGATACTGACATCCTGTTAATGGTTTAGTTTGTCATAACGATATCATATGCATATTAAAAATAATGAATTTTTTAAAGTTTTACAGGGAGTAATTCCACAATCTCAGACAAAAAAGAAAAAGCAATCAGGCATACGGGTACAAATACATGAAAAATCACATATGCACACCGGAAAAAATAAATATGAAATGAGATAAAGAAATCTTCGATCTCAGATATTGCAGTGTAGCGAAAAAGTTTGTAAAGAACGCTCCCATAGATTTAACATTAGCGTGCAAGTGTTCTCCAGCGGTTAGTGTAGGCTCCAAAGAGCGTAACCTCTTCGCTACTGAGTATTAATGCATTATTATTAATTATTACTGAATTATTTCTTCTCCCATTTGACTTCAGAGCAACATTTGTATTTTATTTGCATTAGTTCGAATCTTAGACTTCGAAACATATCATTCTGATATCGAAATTGTAATTATGTTCGAGTACCATTAATAAAATGGGAGGACCCAGGGAGCGAAGAGGTTAAGCTATAGTCACATGACAACATTCGCGAAATAACGTCAAACCAATGTCAGCGTTCTTTACAAATTTCTCGTTTGCATTTCAATGTCTGAGATCGATGTCTAACTAGGTATCTTTGCGCTTTTTCGATTTTGATTGCAGTTTTCTTTTCTTCTGTCTTCTGTGGATACTTTTAATTTCAGAACTGGTTTAAAAAGTTTTTTTTTTTTTTTTTTTTTTTTAAACGGATGTGGACATTGGTTAAAGGGAATGGCCTAACATATTGCAAGTGCTCACGTGTAAGAAAAAAGACTGATCCTTTTTTTGAAACGTGCTTCAAAATTTAAAGTTGGCTAAACAATAACTCGAAGAAGTCGTTAATTTAAAAATACATAGAGATACATTTTTACTTTCTTCTATACTATCTTCAATAGAAGAAAGTATTGTAATCGAAATTTTTTTCGACTTCCGGTTTTCGACGGATTTACACGTTTTAGGGATCAGATATCACAAAAAACATGTTTATAGAAAATGTCCGTCTGTCCGTGCGTCCGTGTGTCCGTGTGTCCGTCTGTCTGTCGCCATTGTACCATCAAAAAGTGTATGAAGTTATGCATAGAAGTGAACCAAATATTTATTTTAAGTTTTTGGCTATGACAAGCAGATCCTCCCTGAGCTTGTAAAAAAATCGCCGGTAGGGGGCGCTGTAATAGCGATTTTTGTGCGATTTTGAATATTGTACCATCCAAAAGTGTATGAAGTTATGCATAGATTTGAACGAAATTTTTATTTTAAGTTTTTAGATATGGCAAGTAGGTCCTCCCTTAAGTTGGAAAAAATTCGCCCGTAGGGGGAGCTGTAACAGCGATTTTTGTGCGTTTTTGAATATTGTACCATCCAAAAGTGTATGAAGTTATGCATAGAATTGATCCAAATTGTTATTTTAAATTTTTGGCTATGACAAGCAGGTCCTCCCTGAATTTGGAAAAAATTCACCGGTAGGGGGCGCTGTAACAGCAATTTTTGTGCGATTTTGAATATTGTACCATCCAAAAGTGTATGAAGTTATGCATAGAATTGAACCAAATTTTTATTTTAAGTTTTTGGCTATGGCAAGCAGATCCTCCCTGAATCTGGAAAAAAAATCGCCGGTAGGAGGCGCTGTAATAGCGATTTTTGTGCGATTTTGAATATTGTACCATCCAAAAGTGTATGAAGTTACGCATAGAATTGAACCAAATTTTTATTTTAAGTTTTTGGCTATTGCAAGCAGATCCTCCCTGAATTTGGAAAAATCGCCGATAGGGGGCGCTGTAATAGCGATTTTTGTGAGATTTTTGAATATTGTACCATCCAAAAGAGTATGAAGTTATGCATAGAATTGAACAAAATTTTTATTTTAAGTTTTTGACTATGGTAAGCAGCTCCTGCCTGAATTTGGAAAAAAATCGCCCGTAGGGGGCGCTGTAATAGTGATTTTTGTGCGATTTTGAATATTGTACCATCCAAAAGTGTATAAAGTTATGCATAGAATTGAACCAAATTTTTATTTTAAGTTTTTGACAATAACAAGCAGGTCCTTCCTGAATTTGGAAAAAATCGCCGCTAGGGGGCGCTATTTTTGCGATTTTTGTGCGATTTTGAATATTGTACCATCGAAAAGTGTATGAAGTTATACATAGAATTGAGCCAAATATTTTGTGTTTGTTTTTGGTCATGGCATGAAGGTCCTCCCTGAATTTGGAAAAACTCCGCCGGAAGGGGGCGCTATAATTGCGATGTCTGTACCATTTTCATTATTGTACCATCGAAAATTGTATGAAGGTATGCATAGAATTGAACCAAATTTTTTGTGTACGTTTCTGGCTATGGCAAACATGTCTTCCTTGCATTTGAAAAAATCTGCCGGAAGGGGGGCGTTGTAATAGCGATGTTTGTCCCATTTTCTTTATTGTACCATCGAAAAGTGTATAAAATTATGCATACAATTGAACCAACTTTTTTCGTGCATGTTTTTGGCTTTGGCCAACAGGTCCTCCTTGAATTTGGAAATATTGCGCGGTAAAGGGGCTCTGTGATAGCGATTTTTGCATGCTTTTCTTGATTTTTCGTAGTTCTGTTGTCCATCGGCGGCGCGTGCAGAGGCGGAAACTCGGGTTTTGCTAAGCCGGCTATTCGCAAACATCTGATAACAACAAAATAAGCAAAAACTACTAATTTTAACAAATATCATGATATTGATTAACTCGTTTTTAGTCCGTTTAATTGACTGAAGCAGAAATTTAAGATGAAAATCTAAGTTGGGATAGTATTGAACTAATAATATTGAAGTATTAACATTTGTAACTAATTTTTGAAATATTATGTATAAGATAGAAGAAAGTTTTGGGATTGGCACATCCAACTAGTTTTTTTAAATAAACACTGTGGACTTTCTAAAAAATAAACAAGCGTATGATGATAAACAAGAGTACACATCACATTAAAAAACACATATAAAGCCTGTATTTAATAACCTGCATTATGTATTAAATAAAATGTTTATTTGTATCTGTTTGTTTCTTGCTTTGCCGCTTTCTATCTATGACTCTTACAAGTAAAAATATGGGAGATACGCCATGGACAAGCAAATACATGGGGCATAAAGCTTAAGCCACTGGTTTAAAGAATTATCGCCCTTGATATTTTTGTAGACATATACATTTTAATTTTCAGAAGTTACCTCTTCAGTTAGAAAATGTTTGAGATAAAGCCCATAAAAATTAACAAGAAATAAACTTTTAAATGTGCACATAAAATCCAACGATTTCATTAACGCGGAAAAAAGTCATTTCATTAAATTAAAAAAATCAATTTCAACCGTATAATATTCATATTAAAACAAGGTCCATTTATTTCATAACTTTTTACCATACTACAATATTAAATTCAGTGGAAGACAGAACAGAGCATAAAAAGCTCGGCCATAAAACAAAATAGTCAAACATGAAATAAAATGCCTAAAGATAAATACAATCCCAGCCTTACTATAATCACTCGCTTTTTTTCTTCATCTACACATAAAATATACCTCTAAAACTTTTTCTATTTAAAACACAGTCGAATAACTTCCCGTTAACAATTATTCTTTGTTATTCAAGAGTTGTTTGTACTCTCTTATGTCCTGAAGCAGAAAACATTCAACTTTATAATTATACAAATAATTTTATTTCTTCTCTGTGAATTAGTTTCTGGAAAGGAAATAATAAATACTTGTTTGCTTGTACATCAACTGTAGTTTTGAACCTTTTTCTTTAGTAAAATGAGGTTATCTCTTGATACTATTTTATACTGGAAGTTCAACTTCTCGTGTCAACTCTTCTTTTAAAAAATTATGTGATTCCTTAAAGGTCATAGTTATAAAGGTCATTGTACATAATACTATATGTCGGCTGCATGTGCAACATCCATATACCACAGTCAATATATATGACATCACAAATAAAACTCGCAGTAACAACGTGAACAAAATGTTAATTTTTTAATTGTTCCCATACTGACTGTGAACTGATCATTTTGGGATCCTGTCTATTGTTAAATTCTGGTTGAAAAACTTGCGAAAAGTAACAAAAGTAGAATCATGTTTAAAAGATAAAATTTCAGGTTCAAACATTTTTTTTTCTCCGTGAATTAGTTACTATAAAGGATATAATAATTACTTGTTTGCTTCTACTTAATTCGTAGTTTTAAACACTTTTCTTTAGTAAAATTAGTTTGTCTGTTGATAGTACTTTATATTTGAATTTCCCTTTCTCGGTCAAAACTTCTTTTAAGGAAAGCATGTGATTCGTTAAAGGTTATAATTATTATGGCCATTGCGTAAAATAAAATATATCGATCGCTAGTGCAAAATAGCCAGTTTGTCAGTTACTAGACATAATGTCACTACGATGCGGCGCGGCGTTACAAACGGTCATAAGTTTCACAGACGATGACCAAGTCTAACTTAAAAATAGTAAATAAGACCTTTGTGAAGGAGTATTAAAAGGCAAAATACCAACGTTTAAAAATGCACAAATAATACTCAAAAAGCAGCAAACAGCTTTCCGTATCTACAAGGGAAATTCTTCTTCAGTGCAAGATAGAGCAAAAGTACAGCGTGCTAGAAAAAGGCCAAGCCTTGTTTTTTTTTTTAATCGAAATTTGAATTTTCGAAAATCGAAATAAATAATAGCCGGTAAATCTGAAAAAACATTAGGGAAAACTTTGTCACTTTTAATTTCAGTGGAGCACTTTGTTCTTTTGTGCTTTATTCTCACTGGATCGCCTTGTTTCTGTCTTCTTCGATGTCATTTTTAACCCTTTCCGGCGCGAAGTAATTCTGTTTATAAACTAATGAAATAATGGACTTACACCAGAATTTATAAACGAAGTTATTAGAAAATAAGAACTTGCTTATTTTCACGTAAATTATATAAGGAAAATTTTAATTAAATATTCTTGGTGACGATTGTCAGTTTTGGAATTAAAATTAGATGTCCTTTTTTAAGGACACCGCCCTCGAAAGGGTTAAACAACTAGTGTCATTTGACAGAGGGTCAAATGGCAGAGCGAAATTCAGTAATGACAGGTGTCATACGCTCTTAAAATTTTTCATTGTTGTGTAGCACGCTGCGGCGCGCTCTATTTTTATAACTCTAAAATTGCCTTATCACTTTCTATATCGATTTCTAACTAATAAAACATGATTTTCATGTGTATACAGTTACTACTAACAGAACACTTTAACAGATTTTTATTTCTTTGAAATTATGAACCGGTCAAAGTAGCGTTACTCATTATTAAAAAAAGAAAAACAGTATAATAATAACAATGTAACGTGCGTATTTCAACAAAAATAATCAAAATTAAACATTAAACATTCATATTATATTTTATCACAGTTTGTCATTGCTAAAAATACAATTAAATTCTTGCATTTTATTTTATTTTTATAATTAAAGATAGTAATTAAATTACAAAATTAAATCAACTAAAATCATAGCAAACTCTTAATATTTATTCAACTAAAACTTCCTAGAGTGCCTTATCGCAACTATTTGAGCCTTTAGGATAAGATTGTAGCTCCTAGTTTCATAAAATTTGCGCCGTACTTTGCGACGAGATAAAAATAATTCATAGAAGGTAATTAAATTTTTTCGTTTTTAATTTTATTCACCCAAACTGATGATAAAAATCTGTCGGATTTATCAAAAGAACAAGACTTGAAAGAAGCAGTCACCAAATGCAAACTACTTCATTTGCATTCATTTTCGAAATTTATCGATCGTTAGCATCTCTGGAAGTTTTACGACAACAACCTTCCGGTTTAATTTTAATTAATAGATTCACTGTTAGCGGATGCAAAGGAAGTTAAAAGAGCCTCAGGGTTAGGCGCTAATCAGCAGGATAGTTTGTTGACTATTTCATAAATTTTACCCAGTCAAACGGAAGATGATCTAAAGTTGTCTTTTGTTATAAAGTGATGCTTTTAATCTTTTCGGACGACCCGTACTTATTACGCTGAAGGCGTAAGGAAACAGCGTTGAAATTAAACATTTACCACCGGAAGGGATTTCTGCAGACCTAGAGTAGGGCGGGATGGAGGGGCATTATGGATGGAGATCGACCAAAAATTAGGTTTCGTTTTCGGCCCAAAATATGAGTTTCGTTTTCGGCGAAAATGCTGCTGAAAATTCGGTCGGACCGAAACTATCTGTATTCCAAAAATCTCGTTTCTTCCTTCGGAAATTTTCAACATCATTCATTGAACTAAATTAATATTTACATTAAGTGATAAAATAATTTTCACAAGGCAAAGAAATACCTTTATTTATTCATATTATACACATTTCGTTACTCCGACGGCAACGTTCTCAATAATAAATATGATACAAATATTATCGCAAAAATTTTTTTAATTGAAAACTGGTAAATAAAAATCATGCGAACTCAAGCATAAGGAAATTAACTGCAGTGCAGTAATCCCTTAACATTCGAGAGGGTTAAGTTCTCGGAAACCTTCGCGAACGTCAAAATCGCGAATGTTGAGACTATCTTCCAAGTGTATAAAAGGGGGTTAGGTTTTATGATGTTTTTAAATGGAAAAAAGTAATTGAAATGTAAAAATATATTTATTAAGCCTTAAGGCTGTTCTCAAATCAAAAAGGGCAACTTCCTGACATAAGTTTTAATTTATTTTTGTTCAAAAATGCATGAAACTAGCTAGTGTTGTTGTTCAGAAACTATGTCATCGAGCTATTTTTTTATTTTTTTGCAAACGCAATAGATCTTTCAGAAAATACTATCAAAGTTGGCATTTGAACCGAACTTCCGAACGAAAGTAGAAAAATCACTCAAGAGCGGGCGAAAAACGGTTTTGTCACGTGATCGAAATTGCTTATAACTCGATGGATAATTGATTGATGAAAAATTGGAAAAAATAGTTCAATTCCAAATCGCTTACATGGCCAGGCTTTCCAATTTTATATCTCTCCGTTAAAAAATGAATTTGTAAATGTGTCAGAACGTTTTGCGCTTGTTGAGCAGAGTAATTAAGAACAGCCTTAACAAGCACGTGCTGTAAATAAATTCGAATAATTATAAACATATTGTACGAAGTTTAGCTGCTAGTTGACGGCTGAAAAAATTTATTGATATACGGTTGTTTGGAAGAGCAAATCTTTTGGTTATGAATTTCCATATAAGGAAAAGTTGCGGTCTCGATTTCTCTTTTAAATTTAATACTCATGGCCAGTTAAGGATCGGATTCTATTGCTTTCGCAACAAGATTTTGTTTAGGCTTTCAAACTCCGTATAATTTTTGCAGAAACATTTTCACTTGCAATAAGAATAATTTAATTTTAGAAAATTTAGGATTCTTTTATTTTTAGCATTTACTTATCTATATTTTGCCTCAATACAAGGATTGAAATTCTCGGAAATTAGGCTGTGCAGTACAATACAGCTGTCCAGTGTCAAATAGTTTATGGAATTCTTAAAGCAAAGAGAGTTTACTTTGTAAAAATAATTCATTATAAAACAAAATTCGCGAATAATCAAGATAAGTATTCGCGAATGTTGAAATGTTCTTTATTTTTTATTTTGCGAATAATCAAAACTCGCGAATGTTAAGGGATTACTGTATTAAAAATGGATATTTGTGAACATGAATTATTTAATACTATTGTTTCATTTTTCTGTAAGCATCTCTTTCCAAATTTTAGAGAACTCTCCCTGAATCATTGCATATATTCTCACTGCGTAAGAAGATTTCTATTGATTCTTGGATAATGGATGGCAAGTAAAATCTTGATGGATAAATTATTCTACTATTTATAAAATTAATCTGTAAAGGCTCTTTATTATATTATTAGCGTGATTTTTGTTTATCAGTTTTCAATTTAAAAATTTTTTGCGAAAATATTTATATCATATTTATCACTGGGAATGTTGCCGTTGGAGCAATGAAATATATCTAATATGAATAAATAAAGGTATTTTTTTGCCTGGTTAAAAGTATTTTATCACTTTAAGTAAATATTAATTTAGTTTGATGTATTCAAGTGATGTTTCATATAGTGTTATCCCTCATTGATTTGGGCTGTATCGGCTCAAATGAGACACTCTTTATTTACTGCTCTGAAATTCGCTGTTTATAATTGTCAGTCATGACTGACTCAAGACGTAAGCGCAAGTTATAAAGCAAAACAATGCTTATATGGTTAAACTTTGAAGATGTTGACGTGCTCAATAAAAGCTGCAGACTTAACAGTAATGGAAAATTTTTAGCTTGAAACCGCAGAAGTGTTTCGAAGGCTCTCTGAGAAAGTTCTATTATAACAGATTATCATTTACAAAAATCATTATAAAAGATAAATTGAGGTATGCGTACCTGAAATATTTTTAACTAAATGAAATTCGTATAATTAGAAAATCATTTCGTGTCGTTGATGAATTAATTAAATTTTATTTTATATGAAAATATAAAATTTTGGTCAGAGGCACAAACTGCCAACCTGGGTCACACGTATTATACATATAATCAATTAATAATTATGTATATTTATGTATGTATTAATTACTTAAAAAATTTTGGATATCTTCGTTTTCGTTTTCGGCCGAAAGTAGGAAGATTATCGAAATTCAGTTTCGGTTTCGGTCTTAAAAACCTGTTTCGGTCAATCCTTAGATCTTAATTGTCTTTTGTTATAAAGCAATGGTTTAATTTTTTCGGGCGACCCATACTTATTACGTCGATTGCGAAAAGAAACAACGTTGACTATAGACATTTACCACCAGAGGGAAGGGGTGTCTGAAGACCTAGGGTGAGGGGGTGGAGGGGCATTATGGAGTTCTCAGAAGGTATATGTATTTCCAGGCCATTCATAAACAGAAAATTTTAAAACGTTAGGAGGACACATTTGGAGGTTCAGGGTGTGTGTGTGTGGGGGGGGGGGGGGGGGTGTTGCATCCCGGGCCACCCCTGACTTCACCGAAAGTAAGTGTTATGAAATTAATCCCATACATGGATCGACCATAATCAGCAAAGATCCCCTTATAATATATAGATCCCTTAATAAGTATTGAACCAACAAGTAAAATTCAAAGTGTGCAAATTAATTATAAAAATAACAAGAAAATATGTAAAATCTGTAATTTGTACAATTGGAATATTGAATTGTTCTAAAGTTATCAAGACACATGCAATGCTTAATTTGCACTGGAGCTTACTGGAACACAGCTCCCATAATTTTTTTGCATTTAAGGCTGTTCTTAACTGCTCTGCTCAACAAGCGGCAAACGTTTTGACACATTTACAAATTCATTTTTTAACGGAAAGGTATAAAATCGAAAAGCCTGGCAATGGAAGCGATTTGGAATTGAACTGTTTTTTTTTTTTTTTCATTTTTTGATCAATCAATTACCTATTGTGTTATAAGCGATTTTGATCACGTGACAAACACGTTTTTCGCCCGATCTTGAGTGCTCTTTCTTCCTTCGCGTCGAAATTTGGTTCAAAACACCCACTTTGACACTATTTTCTGAAAGATCTATTGCGTTTGCAAAAAAATGGAAAAAACAGCTCAATTACGTAGCTTCTGAACAGTAACACCAGCTAGTTTCATGCATTTTCGAACAAAAATAAATTAAAACTTATGTCAGAAAGTTGCCCATTTAGATTTAAGAACAGCCTTAAGAAATATCTAAATATTAGTTTGAACCCACCGGAGCTTTTAATTACACCGCGCTAAGAGCTCTATATTTTGTATTTTGCTCGGTTATTTATAAAAATAAATAAATCTATAGTCCAGGCAATAGGGAATTTTACCTAGGAAAATTAATGGTAGTTCTGGAAATCGGCTTACTTTATGTTTTTTAGGTCGCTGAATCCGAATTTGTAACTTCCCACCAAAATTCCCCCCGGCAACCACCCCAAATTTTGGTAAAAAGCCCCCAAAAAAGGTTTTTATTAAAAAAATCAATTTTTTTATTGTTTTAGGAGAAAAGTATCTAGAAATTCAGAAAGCAGACAAAATTTGCAACAAATTAGATATATGACATTATGACTTAGGATGAAGGGGAAGGGGGATCTACCTCGGAACATGCGCGCGGTGCTGCGTGGACTAAGCTGCGCAATTCCACTTAACCACTCACACGTTTACATTCGCCCTTCCATCTCCCCTCCGAACTTTCCTTATAAGGTTTACTTTAAGTTTTTTGGGTCGCTGAGTCCGAATTTTTAACTTACCCCCAACATTTTACCCCCCCCCGAAAACCCCCAAAATAGCTGTTATTAACTTAAATTTCTTATTGTTTTAGGGGGAAAGCATTACGAAATTCAGAAACTAGACAAAAAGGATATATGACATTATGACGTAGGATAAACGGGGAGAGAGGGGGCTGCCTCGGAGCACTCCCCGCGCGCTTTTCTGAAAAACCAAATTTTTTCAAAAAATCAATTTTTTGGGGGGTTGCCGGTTGAAATTTTGGTGGGGAGTTACAAATTCGGATTCAGCGACCCAAAAAACATAAAGTGAGTCGAAATCCAGAAGTAGTATTAATTTTTCCAGGTAAAATCCCCTATTGCCTGGACTTCATAACGTAGTGCACGTTGCGCCGCAGTGTATATTCAGAGGCAGCCCTCCCTCTCCCCGTTCATCCTACGTCATAATGTCATATATCCTATTGTTGCAAATTTTGTCTAGTTTCTGAATTTTGTAATGCTTTTCCCCTAAAACAATAAGAAATTTAGGTTAAAAACAACTATTTGGGGGGGGGGGGGATTTTTTGGGGAAAGTTAAAAATTCGGATTCAGCGACCCAAAAAACTTAAAGTAAACCTTTTAGAGAAAATTCGGAGGGGAGATGGGAGAGGGCGAATGTAAACGTGTGAGTGGTTAAGTGGAATTGCCCAACTTAGTTCACGCAGCACCGCGCGCATGTTCCGAGGCAGATCCCCCTTCCCCTTCATCCTAAGTCATAATGTCATATATCTAATTTGTTGCAAATTTTGTCTACTTTCTGAATTTCTAGATACTTTTCCCTAAAACAATTTTTTTTAATAAACACCTTTTTTGTGGGGCATTTTACCAAAATTTGGGGGGGTTGCCGGGGGAAATTTTGGTGGGAAGTTAAAAATTCGGATTCAGCGACCCGAAAAACATATAGTAAGCCTTTTTCCAGAACTACCATGAATTTTGCTAAGTAGAGCCTCTATACGGTCTCTATTGCCTGGACTACTAGGTGAATAAATTTTTCTGAAAACTCTTAATCTTTGATTTTAAATATTTTTGGTTATTTATGCTCGTGCATTAGATTTTAATAGATCTATACATATATGGATCATTCTCACAATCTTTTGACTTTTATGTCCCTGAATAATAATTTTTATTTTAGTATATATTCTTGTGTGTGTTTTTTTTTTTTTTTTTTTTTTTTTTTTTTTTTTTTTCAAATACTGGGGAACATCTCATTGTATAATTGCATAGCAATATTAACGAGATAAATAAGTTTTGGACGATGTTGGGAGTCCAAATACCAGGAAAACTCCTATACCGCCCCGCATCCCTCATGCTGATTTTTAAGTTTGGAGTTGTCTGTAAAAATTATTTCAATAAAAGTAATTCGATGTATTTTTTTTTTTTTTTTGAAACTGGGACAATTGTTTTATATAAATATTTAGCAAAAAATTAACCTGCACACATTTTTAGGGTTGTTATTATTTTTTAAACTCTGTCCCAGGGTTTTAGATTCCTTACCATCCCTTTTCTAAAATTATACAGAAAATCATTTCAGATACAGCCACAGAATTTTTTTCAAGTTTTTTCTGATGCAGAAGTATGCTAGAGAAATAATGTCTAAAATTCTTTGACAGGAAATCTACTCCAGAATTTAAATCAGCTTTTAAAGCATCGTGGCTTTATTGGTAGTCTTACCCCGAACGTTTATTCCTGCACTTTTCGAAGTAAATTAATTTTTTTTTAATTTAATCCAATATAAATAACTGTTTCTAAAAATCAATGAACATTGTGGTTATCACGATTTGTCTAAAAATAGTGGTCATTTTCCTTACCGTCCCATCCTTACCATCCTTTTATTTCCCATTACCGTCCCTTTTTTCCTATACCATCCCCTTTTTTTCCCTTCCATCCCTTCTTGAACACCCTTTTAAGACAATGTTGTACCAAAATTATGTACTAAAAATACTATATTGTTATTATTTCTTATTTGAATGTCCTGTGGGTACTGTGCAAATTCATTATAAGTAAAATTTTAGAAGAAAATAGAAAGTTAAAATGGTAAAATGTAAGGAAAATTAAACTCGCAAGTTTAACTTAAAGCTCTGTTAAATGAAAAAAATTTCGCTGCTGACCCTTTTTTCTTTATTTTGAATCATTAAGGCATTCGTCAGTCAGATTAAAATGTTATTTTAGCAAGTTTAATTTCACCAGATTTTTACTCCCGAAAGTCAAAAGATTGTGAGAATGCCCCATATATCTTATTTTGTGTGAAATGTTATAACATTACGAAAAGTTCTGGAAAAACAGAGAGCTCAAGCAATCGTTGATACCGTATGAACTGGTAATCGCAGTCTAAAATGTGGAGTGTCCAAATGTATATTGCTGGCGTGTATAAGGGAAACTTCTACCACTTTTTAACCCCGGTACGGTATGCTATTTCTTTCTCCCAGCTTATTTTTTGCCGTCTCCCAAAAATCACGTTACCTTACAGAAACCAGCCGTAAAACAAACCAGTACGATTAAATACTCTATAGCAATTTTTTAAACTTCTAAGCATTGCACATTTTCAATTTTTAAACCGTTGTATTGAAAAAAGGTACTTTTAAATGCAGTTTGTTTGAAAACTGCATCTTCATTTATTTTTAAAATATTATTATTATTATTATTTTTTTTTTTTTTTGTAGTTTTTGGAGCTATTTGCTTAATATTGGCAACGGACGTACTCCATTTTTGTAGAAAGTAAAGGAAAAATAGTTGTAAAATATTAATTATATATTTTTGTTGCCATTTTTTCATAACAACCGAAAGAAAATGTAATTAAAATGCGTACTATTTTGAAAAAATATAAACGAATGATTTCTGTTAAAAAGTGGAGCTATTATAAACTATACTTAATTTTAATTATCTATATTAATGTTACAAACAAATAAAGGCTTATGAATCATTAGGCAGACGGATTTTTTTTTTTTTTTTTTTTTTTGATCGAGTTTCTTTAATGGCGGCATCTTTTTGCTGCATTTGTGTATTATTTCGCGACAGTGACGTCCTATGCCTACTTTACTGTAGATGTTAAAAAGTGGATCGTAAATGTGGAATTCTTAAGCGGATGGGAATGACGTCTTAAAATTCAAATATGTTTTGTACTATTTATATGTACATTTTTTTTTTCATCGGGGGCGACACTAAATTCTGAAAAAGCAGAACTCCTGTTTTTTTTATATTATCTCGTTTACAACAAAGGTGAGAATATCTATTAAAAGTTGTATTATAATAATATAGGGGAGATGGGGGATGAATGGGACATTTTCACAAAATTATTTATTTTAGGTACTTTTTAAAATTTATTATCAGTATTATATATCACATTTCATGCATTAGGTATTTGACTACATACATACACAATATTTATGCAAGATTATTATTATACAGTAAAATATTATAAAATAAAAAAAGAGCTCCTCTTTGTCCCAATCATCCCCATAACAGGGATGAATAAGGTACTAATAGGGATGGATGGGACAAAAATATTTTCCGCTCTGTATTCAATGTTAGCTAATTAAAGTTTAAAATTATAAACTTGTATGTAATTATATTTGTAATTTATGATCTTATACTATGGCTGTTATATATCAGCGTTGGTAATCACTTTTTTTTACAGCAGTTTTAAATTGTAATGCAAAGTTCAGCTGTCTATTTGTTCCTTTTTCCCAATTCCGAAAAGTTTTTAGATATGAAATAAAAGTAGAAAATTTCTTAGAAATACGGCATAGCTAATAATTTTCATTCACAACTTATTAATTAATATTAATTAAATGTATCTTAAATATCATTCAGAACTGAAATTATGTTAGGGGGAGTGGAGATTTATTTAAGCAAAAGTTCAAAATTCAATATAATTTCCCCTATTTCGTCAATAAAATATACTATTTTTAACAATTTTATCTATTTTGATAAAGTTTAAATAGCAATTTTTTGAAAAATATTTGACCTTCATTGCAATACAATAATTAATGTTCAATATAATTTTTAATAAACAACCTATATAATACGAATAATGTTTAATACTAGTAATTAACATAAAACATTAATTTGTCAACCTATAGAATATTATTTAGTTAAAAAATAAATTTTTTAACATCTCTAGGGATGAATGAGACTGTCCCATTCATCCTCCTTTGCAAATGTCCCAATCATCCCCATGATGTATATACTAATTGTCAGCCGTTTTGCATCAGAAATTATTTTGTCACAATGTTTACTATTCATTAATTTTAATTATCAATGTTGAACCCTCAAATAAATAACTACAAGATATCTTAATTGTTTATATTGTATAAGAAATTTAACTTTGAAGAAAAATGAAAACAGCCATGTGATTTCCCTTTTGGTTCTAAAACACACTATAGTAGTGCTATATATGAGAATAGAAAACAACAGAAAAAAATGTTTATTGCCTGAAATATTGAGAATGTCCCATTCATCCCTTGTCCCATTCATCCCCCACCTCCCCTACATCACTTTTCAGAAAGTTATTACCGACAACCCAAATTGAATTAATTGTACAGAACACCCTATATTTTTTATTAAAAACGTGGTTTGCCACCCCATGTTCTATAATAATTTTTCATCCTCCTGATGCCTATTATCATACCTCTGAATCTGTCGGTCGAAATCTGCAACACCCTTTATACATAAGCTAAATGCATACAGATATACTTCAAATATATTCAACTTTTACTTTTCCTGAGAAAAACTTTCTTTACATTTTGAAAATAAGGTATGAAATACAAATATGTGGGTGGAAGATTAGGGGGAGCTCATACAGTACCGTTTTTTATACTGCAAAATACTGGAGCTCAGTACTTTTTACTTTCTTCTATCTTTACAAGAAGAAAGTATTGGATTCATGACAATTTTCGAATTCCGGTTTTCGACAGATTTACACGTTTTAGGGATCAGAGAACCCGAAAATCATGTTTTTACAAAATGTCTGTCTGTGAGTCTGTCTGTCTGTCTGTGTGTGACACAAATTTTGTGGGCGCTCTATCTCAAGAACTAATGAACGGAATTTAATAAAAATTTATATTCAGTTAGTCCAGGCATCAGACCGCCTTCGCTGCTCACGACCCCTCTTAATCATCTGTGAGGCTGGAAATTTTTTTTGAATGACAATCGGAATCTCTTCCGGGATTTTGCGCAGCCACCGATCTTTTTGCGGTTCATTTTCTGGACCTGGACAAAGTTTTTCTCATCCTAAGGAAAACAACAGTTTTCTGGCTACACTTCATTTTTACTTTCTTCTATCTTTACAAGAAGAAAGTATTGGATTCGTGAAAAATTTCGACTTCCGGTTTTCGACGGATTTATACGTTTTACAATGTCCTGAACACGATTTGATGGTTTTTAGAAAATGTCTGTCTGTGAGTCTGTCTGTCACTCTGTCACTCTGTTTGTGAGTCTGTATATGACAAAAATTTTGTGGGCGCTCTATCTCAAGAACTAATGCACGGAATTTCACAAAACTTCATATTTAGTTAGACCTTGATATAATCTGGACCTGATTAGTTTTTGGTGAAAATCGCCTAACAGTAGGCGCTACTATGCGGCAATTTTCACGATTTCTGCAATAGCTATATCTCAAGAACTACTGCACGGATTTTCATAAAACTTCAGATTCAATTAGTCCAGGATATAGTTTGGTGCTGATTATTTTTTTGTGAAAATCGCCCAACAGGTGGCGCTGCTATGCTGCATTATTCATGATTATCGCAATAGCTCTAACTCAAGAAAAAATGCACGAATTTTCATCAAACTTCAGATTTAGTTAGTCCCTGATATAAATTAGTGCTGTTTAATTTTTGGTGTAAATCGCCCAACAGGTGGCGCTGCTATGCTGTATTTTCACGATTTTCGCAAGAGCTTTATCTCAAGAACTATTGCACGGATTTTCATCAAACTTCAGATTTAGTTAGTCCTTGACATGAAGTGATGTATAAATTAGTGCTGTTTAATTTTTGGTGTAAATCGCTCAACAGGTGGCGCTTCTATGCTGTATTTTTTGCGATTTCCGCAATAGCTTTATCTCAAGAACTAACACTTAGATTTTCAACAAACTTCAGATTCAGGTATACCTTGATATCATTTAGTGCTGTTTATTTTTGGTGTAAATCGCTCAACAGGTGGCGCTGAATTTTTCAGAATTTCCACTATAGCTCTATCTCAAGAACTAATGCACGAATTTTCATCCAACTTCAAATTCAGATACAGTTTGATATGAATTGGTGCTAAATCGTTGTTATTTCTTGTACTATTTAAATGACTTAATTGACGTGATTTATATAGAAGAAAGTTTTGTGATGGCCACAACACACTAGTTTAGCTTGTTAAGGAGGCGTTTACCTTTGGTCAGGCGGTTATCACTGTCTCTCTCAGTCAAGAACTGTCCTCTTCTCATCACGCACGACCTCTAGCGAAGGTCCTCACGAATCGCACATCGGATGGTGGTCTCATCATCCTGCAGCTCCCTAGCGAGTGCCTTCATCGATTTCCAAGGATTTTCTTTGACACGAATGACGAATTCCGGTGTTTTTATAATGTAATGTTTCTGACAATGTCTTTTTCTGTATCAAACGGTTGCCACATCAAACCTCGCAGCCTTCGGTTCGCTCCTTACTCTAAAGACGAATGACCTGGCGAGTTTTAAGAATGCAGCAGTCTCTAAATCAGAATGTCCTTCAGCCAGTGAGGCAAAGACAGCATACCTCCTCATTTCCTCTGTTAGCCCAGGTTCTAGCCTGCTTAAATGTAAGAATAGGATATGTAAGTATGTAACCATGATGTACAGAGAGGTATTTCACCTTTAATATGTGTTCCCAAATATCTGCCACACCCTGTAGATAGAACCGAAGGACCGTAGAAAAATTTATAACTTTTTGAAACTTAATGGCAGATCTATTTCATCTACATAATATTAATTCTACCATATTGTAATTTTTGCAATTTATATTATCTATGGTTCCATCTCCAACAGTAAAAAATTACAAAGCTCGTTTTAATCTTTTGAGACATCATGTATCCACATTCATTTGTGCAACTGTGTATATGAATATATATATATTTATGCTCTCATTACATGTTATAGTAAGATTTAATTCCACATAAAAAGTGTAATACATAGTTATAAACGCTTTTTAAGCAAATCCTGTCCATTGGTGACAATTACTTCGAATTCATTCGAAAAATCTTTTATATACTCATCGTTTTTATGCGCCAATGCACTAGGATAATATATGCACACCGCATAACGTAATAAGATAGAGTCAAGCTTGAGAAGGAATAACATAACTCAAAACGCACTTCCTGCAATTATCGCTTTTAGACGATAATAAATCTGAATTACTTTATGCGGCTCTGTAATAGAACATTAAATTTTACATGCACTATTCCATATGCGGAAGACGTTTTGATGTACTTGAGTAACATCGTCTGTCACAACTAAAAAGTTGGAAATTTAGGCTCTTTTAAAGCCCATATCTCGTTCAAATATTTTGCATGCATCATTATTTTTACTTTCTTCTATCTTTACAAGAAGAAAGTATTCGATTCGTAAAAATTTTCGACTTCCGGTTTTCGACGGATTTACACGTTTTAGAGGTCAGAGATTCCAAAAAAACATGTTTTTACAAAATGTCTGTCTGTGAGTCTGTCTGTCTGTGTGTATGTGACACAAACTTTGTGGGCGCTCTATCTCAAGAACTAATGCATGGAATTTAATAAAAATTTATATTCAAGTAGTCCCTAATATAAATTGGTGCTGATTAGTTTCTGGTGTAAATCTCCCGACAGGTGGCGCTGCTATGCTGCATTTTCTTGTGATTTCTGCACTAGCTCTATCTCAAGAACTAATGCACGGATTTTCATCAAACTTCAGATTCAGTTAATCCTTGATATGAATTGGTGCTGGTAACGTTTTGGTGCAAATCTCCCAACAGATGGCGCTGCTATGCTGCATTTTGCAGCATTTACACGATTTTCGTAATAGCTCTATCTCAAGAAATAATGCACGGATTTTCATCAAACTTCAGATTCAGTTAGTGCTTGACATGAATTGACGTTTTGCACCTTGTGGTGTAAATCGCTCAACAGGTGTGCTGCTATGCTGCATTTTTTGTGATTTCTGCAATAGATCTATCTCAAGAACTAATGCTTGGGTTTTCAACAAACTTCAGATTCAGGTATAGCTGTATATGAATTAGTGCTGTTTGTGTTTTGGTGTAAATCGCCCAACAGGTGGCGCTGCTATGCAGCATTTTTCACGAGTTTCACAATAGCTCAATATCCAGAACTAATGCACGGATTTTCATCAAACTTCAGATTCAGTTAGTCCTTGACATGAATTGATGTTTTGTACCTTTTGGTGTAAATCGCTCAACAGGTGACGCTGCTGTGCTGCATTTTTGTGATTTCCACAGTAGCTCTAGCTCCAGAACTAATGCACGGATTTTCATCAAACTTCAGATTCCGGTATACCTTAATATGAATTAGTGCTGTTTGTGTTTTGGTGCAAATCGCTCAACAGGTAGCGCTGCTATGCTGCACTTTTTCAGAATTTCCCCTACAGCTCTATCTCTATAACTAATGCACGAATTTTCATCAAACTTCAAATTCAGGTATACTTTGATATGAATTGGTTCTAAATTAATGTAATTTCTTTTACTATTTAAATGATTTAATTGACGTCATTTATATAGAAGAAAGTTTTGTGATGGCCACAACATACTAGTTTTTATCCTAGTTTAGTAAGAACTTTATAAATATTTTAAGATAAAAAAAAGTTTGGGTTTAAAGAAAAATTTAAAATAAAAATATAAACAAAAAATTTTGTTCTCGTGAAATGTTTGAGGTTACTGCACTTTGGTGCTTCTAAAACTTCTAAAGCTAATGAAAAATTTTACCGTGAAATCTTGTGCAATGATCAAAAACTACTTGATTATATATACTGAACCTATTTTAATCTTTATTGCATATTCTCATAAACTTAAAAAAAATTGATAAATTTCACTTATCTGAAATCTATATACTTTGGTCATACATATTCCCCATTTACAAAAATATCCCTATGGTTTAAAAATAGACAATAGGTTCACACGATGCAGTAACAGTTACTTTATCATACGAGGACAAGTCAGTAAGTAGGTCACAACAGGCAATAAAAAAAGGGAAAACCAAGATACATACTTAAAAGGAATGTTTATTTCTCTATATAATCGTCATTTACATTGAAACATTTTCCCCATCTCTTTATGAGTTTTCTAATACCTGCTGCATAAAAGTCTTTGGACTGCACTCTCAGCCATCTATGCACCTCACATTCAACGTCTGCATCTGCATCAGTCGGCTATAGGCTAAACCATGTGAAGACACTGTTGCAGTTTCTAATCCTGTCTATTGTTGTTCGCCAGTCAGCTCTAAAGGCTGCGCACGCACCATCCTTCTAACTGTTATCAGTGTCGACTTCGTTTTTTGTGGCCACGCGGTGTATTTGATTTTTAACGACTTTAGCAGGAAAGGGACTGATGTCCGGTAAAAGAGGAAACCTTTCTTTCAAGTAGAGTCGAGCTCCTTATCTCCTGACCCATTGTTGATTCCCCTCATTCTTTTGTGAATAAACCGCAGATGGGTTCAGAATAAAAGATTTTCCAAGAAAACTAGAGAAGTAGGCGAAATACGCGTCTGTACGCAGCCTAACCATTTCCTCAAACTTCCGCACTGTTTTTCTTCAGTCGCAATCTCAACCGGACGACCACTTCGTTCTTCGTCAACAACTCTTGAACGCCCCTGCTCATCTTGTACAACTGCTGTATCATACATTCGAAATTGATAACTTACATTTGAGCAGTGCTGCCACCTATTGGCATATTTGGAAATAATTTACTACTAATTTCGACCTCTCATGTAGGTTTGTGACCTACTTACTGACTTTCCCTCGTATTTTAAAATTACAGATTGTACTTGCAACAGATTTTGCATAAAGTGTACCATTGCATGAAAAGATCACAGTTTGAGAGAAATGCAAAAAACAATTGTCCCTTTAAATGGGATTTAAATGTTTGTTTACATTTTTAAGCTGGTAAAGATCAGTGTTAGAAAGTTAAAAGGTACATACATTATCTATATTTGTAATCTGCAAAATCTGCTCTATTGTTTAACCCCTTAATTCTCGCTCCCGCCAATATCACGGGCTGAGGTGTCGTTCGTTATTTCTCGTGCCCGTCATATTTCCGGGCTGGAGAGTTATTGCAGGAAAAAACTTCTGAAACCAGAAAAATCTAACTGGCATTTCCGTGTGAAATCTTTGAATATTGGTGCTTCGGTTTGGTTTTTGGAGCTGATTGTGATGTTGGACTTTGTATTGCATGTTTCGAAATATATTACACTCAAAAAAATTATTAATCATCAAAATTTAGTGTATATTACACTATATCAAATATTATTTGTAAAAATGTGTTTGATGATGATAAATAAAGATCTAAGATGTGAAAAATAAAGGTCTTATTCGCATTAATTTGTATGGTGTAAAACGAACATTAAAACAAAGAATTCTCGCATGATGGCTTTTCCACAAATGGGAATTTGTTCTATAACATATTTTTTTTTTTCGTCTTTAAAAAAAAAACTAATTACCTTATAATTCTTCAATTACTGTAATAAACTAGTATGTTGTGGCCATCACAAAACTTTCTTCTATATAAATCATGTCAATTAAATCATTTAAATAGTATAAGAAATTACATCAATTTAGAACCAATTCGTATCAAAGTATACCTGAATTCGAAGTTTGATGAAAATTCGTGCATTAGTTATTGAGATAGAGCTGTAGGGGAAATTCTGAAAGATTCAGCATAGCAGCGCCACCTGTTGAACGATTTGCACCAAAACACAAACAGCACTAATTCATATTAAGGTATACCGGAATCTGAAGTTTGATGAAAATCGGTGCATTAGTTCTGGAGCTAGAGCTATTGTGGAAATCACAAAAAATGCAGTACAGCAGCGCCACCTGTTGAGCGATTTACACGAAAAGGTACAAAACATCATTTCATGTCAAGGACTAACTGAATCTGAAGTTTGATGAAAATCCGTACATTAGTTCTGGACATTGAGCTATTGTGGAAATCGTGAAAAATGCTGCATAACAGCGCCACCTGTTAAGCGATTTACACCAAAACATAAACAGCACTAATTCATATCCAGGTATACCTGAATCTGAAGTTTGTTGAAAACCCAAATATTAGTTCTTGAGATAGAGCTATTGCGGAAATCTCAAAAAGTGCAGCATAGCAGCGCCACCTGTTGAGCGATTTGCACCACAAGAGGCAAAACGTCAATTCATGTCAAGCACTAACTGAATCTGAAGTTTGATGAAAATCCGTGCATTATTTCTTGATATTGAGCTATTACGAAAATCATGTAAATGCTTCAAAATGCAGCATAGCAGCGCCATCTGTTGGGCGATTTGCACCAAAACGTTACCAGCATCAGTTCATATCAAGGATTAACGGAATCTGAAGTTTTATAAAAATCCGTGCATTAGTTCTTGAGATAGAGCTTTTGCGGAAATCCTGAAAAATGCTACATAGCAGCGCCACCTGCAGGGCGATTTACACCAAAAACTAGTCAGCACCAATCTATATGAGGGACTACCTGAATATAAATTTTTATTAAATTCCGTGCATTAGTTCTTGAGATAGAGCGCCCACAAAATGTGTGTCACATACAGACAGGCAGACGGACGGACAGACAGACAGACAGACTCACAGACAGAAATTTTGTAAAAACATGTTTTTTGGAATCTCTGACCCATAAAACGTATAAATCCGTCGAAAACTGGAATTCGAAAATTTTCATGAAACCAATACTTTCTTTTTGTAAAGATAGAAGAAAGTAAAAAATAGGTACTTTTTTGATGGTTTTTCCAAATATTAAGCGACCGTTAAGGGCTTAAGCCACAATTTGACAAGTCGATTTTTGCAAAGTATTTGACGTCCCAATCCCCTTAAGAAGCTACTTCAGTCACCCGAAAAGACCCTCCCACTAATGCGAATCCCATGGAAGACATTTTTAAAGATATCTCGTTTGCATTTCAGTATTTTTGAACAACTCTTTTTCCATTGGCTAGCTGAGATCAATCTGTACAAAGATCGTTTTTTACTTTTTCGATTTTGTTTTCAGATATTTTTAATAACGACACTTTCATTTGCAGAACCGGTTTCGAAAGTGAAAGTATCCTCTTGAAAAAACCTGCAAACAAAATTGAAAAAGCAATAACCAATTAAATTTAAAAAAATCAAAAAACCCGACTACGTAAAAAGCGAACTAATTAATTATTTCTCATCAACGTGAAACTATTTTTTTACTATTAGCTCACACTCTCACTAAATATATCTTGTTCAAATTTTCAATCGTTAATAAAATACTTATTATTCATCCAATCAAGATCAAATAATTATTTTTAACTTGTAGTGGATGACACGATGTTAATCTAGTTTTTTTCAAATATTAATCCATTAATTAAATTAAATTAATTAATTTTCAATAATCGAGAGAGCCCTCTTCTTGATCAAGGCATTTTAATCGCCACTCAAGAGGAAAGAAAAATGGGTGAAAAAAAATGCTCTTATTGACCTAAGTAGGAATTGACTTAAAATATATTTTTTATATTACCTGTTTATATTACTCACCTATTTTTTTTATTTTCTTGTACTGATGACTTTTAAGTTGTGTTTAATTGTTAGTTCATATCTATAAACACTATTTTGATGAGGTCTATAGATGTCTATCATGGTTAGAGTTGCAGTAAAGCTAGAGATCCTAAATACACAACTTCCAGGTTGTATAATATTTTAACGGAGCTTCTGACTGTAAAATAGTCAATAAAACATCGTCTTCATTTTGAAAGACCTATCCAATGATATGCCACTCAACAGGGTGCGTAAATTCTTTTTTTTGTCCCTACCGCCATTTTGAATTTATAAAAACAAAACCTAGCCTATAACCATCGGGCCGTTAAGATGAATTGATAGAGACCTCATTCATTAAAATCCATCCAGTAGTTGGGATGTTTCGAGGGTATAAAGGAATCCACATACCCAGATACGCGTGAAACACATAACCCTTCTTTTCAATCGGTTAAAAAAGGGGAGATTTAGAGATCAATCTCAGCTATCCAATGAAAAAAAAAAAAAAAAAAAAAAAAAAAAATCTTTTAACAATATTGCAATATACAATATATCTTTAAAAATTTCTTCAATACGATTAGTATTAGCAAACAAGTCTTTTGAGGTGACTGAAGTAGCACCTTTAATTAGAATAAGACTTTCATTATACAGGGTGTAAATAAAAGAATGTAACAGTTATAAATTTTAATTGTAGCAACTGTAAACGCTGTAGAGTGTTGCTTCAAGGTCAAAAATAAAGAGTAACTCAAACAATTTTATGTAAGCGCATGCGCGAGTACTTCTTTGTTATTGACTCGCTTGCAGTGCCACATACTAAAAATGGCGACTCCTGAGCGTAAAGCGTTATTGCTGGACTGAAGATTAAAAAGCCGGGAAGGAATGTTTTCAATCCCATACTTTATGGTGGAAAAATCTTGCAGCAGTATTGCGTCGATGCTTATGTGAAGATTGAAGGAAACCGTCTGATTTACATCCGCTCTAACGAGAAAACATTAAGAGTAGAATCTTACTTAGGGTTAGCAGATCACCTTAATGCTCTAGCAGAACAATCTGATTTGAAACCAGGTATAATGGTTATTTTGCCATCTACATTCATAGGAAGTCCCAGAGCCATGCAGCAAAATTATCAAGATGCGATGACTATCGTTAGAGAATTTGGTAAGCCTGATCTTTTTGTCACCCTAACGTGCAATCCAAATTGGCAAGAAATCAAACGGAACCTTTTCCCAGGACAAAAGCCTCATGATCGTCCAGATTTAGTGGCACGCGTGTTTGATATGAAGAAGAAACTAATGTTGAAAGATCTTAAAAAGAGCGGCATTTTGGGACGCACAGTCGCAGACATACATGTTATTAAATTCCAAAAGAGAGGATTGCCACACAGGCCCCTTTTACTCATTTTAACTGATAATGATAAGATAAGAGATCCAGCCACTATTGACACCATCGTCTGTGCTTAATTACCTGATTCCACAATTGAAAATGGATTGCACGAAATTGTCAAGGCTACGATGATTCACGGATCATGTGGCGTCAAAAATCCAAACTCATCTTGCATGGAAGACGGTGTTTGCTTAAAGGGTTATCCAAAAGAGTTCAGAAATAAAACACCTGAGAATTCTGACGGTTACCCAATGTATAGACGGCGTGATGATGGTAGTCACATAATGATAAAGGGAAATGTCGTAGACAACCGTTGGGTTGTTCCTTATAACCCATAACTCACAAAGAAATACAATATCCATGTTAATATCGAAATATGCAGCTCTGTTAAATCCATTAAGTACATTTTTTAGTATGTATACAAGGGTCATGATTACACAAAAGTTGTTTTTGAAAATAACGGTGAGGGATGTGGGATGAGGTGAAGAGTTATTTAAATGCTCGATATGTTTCGGTACCAGAGGCAATGGGGCGACTTCTTGAAAAGCCCATGCAGGACAAGTCGCATGTTATTATTAGATTGCCGGTGCATCTACAACATATGCAATCTGTGTATTTTAGGGAAGCGGGACAACGTGAAGCTTTTGAAAGAGCAAGTAATAAAGACACCATGCTCACTGCTTGGTTTCTACTTAACAGGTCAGATCATTTAGCAAACATCTATCTCTATACAGAAATTGAAAAGCACTTTGTATGGAAAGGCAATGTGTGGCAAAGGCGTGTTAGATTAAGTGACTACATAGTATCAAGGATGTATTCTGTAAGCTCAAAGGATACTGAGCGATTCCATCTTCGTATGCTGCTTTGACATGTTCCCTGTGCCAAGTCTTTCGAAGAGTTAAGGACGTATGAGAATACTGTCTATGAAACATTCGAGGGTGCATGCCGTGCTAGAAATTTATTAGAAGATGATGATGAATGGCAACATTGTTTAACAGAAGCATGTGGTTTTGAAATATTGCCCAAATTGAGACAACTGTTTTCTTTCATATGTGTCTTTGGCAATCCAAATTCACCGATTTAATTATGGGAAGAATTTAAGTCAGAACTCTCAGAAGATTTTGCTCGCCATCTGCCGCTACAAGAGAATAGAGATAGAGCCCTTCAAGACATAGCCAATCATCTACGCATACGCAACATGACACTTCATAGCCTTGAATTGCCTGAAACCTCAAGCTTAGAGAACTCTGTGGAAGGCGATGTCTATGAATTACAAGAAGAAAGAGCAGAGGGACAGCGATTGTTAAACATGCTAAATCTGGAACAACGTATAATTTTTGATGCTGTCATTGAAAGTATCCAAAATGATTATGCTACTGCCGGTAAGGTTTTCTGTGTCAATGCTTTTGCGGGATCGGGAAAAACATTCCTATTCAATACTTTGCTGCATCACGTCAGAGGAATGGGACATACTGCTATTCCCGATGTATGGACAGGCATCGCATCTATACTCTTACAAGGTGGAAGAACTGCACATTCTCAATTTAAATTACCAGTCTTCATATTGGATAATTCAGCTTCAAAAATTCGGCAAAATACATCTGAAGGAAGGTTAATGCAAATTGCTAAGCTCATTATATGGGAAGAATGTACCATGACACCTATTCATGCTTTGAATGCTGTTGATAGAACTCTGCGAGATTTGGTTGGCAAGGATGTCCCATTTGGAGGCAGTTTATTCTTGAAGGTGACTAAAGGCAGATTTTACCTGTAGTTATTCATGCAAACAAAACACTCATTTTTGAAAGCTGTATCAAGAATTCTTCTCTCTGGCCAACATTTCGACAGTTCAGTCTGGTTTCAAAAATGCGAATGGAGCCGGAGGAACTTGATTTCATGGAATACCTCATTCGCCAGGGGGATGGTCGGTTGACTAATGATTATGAAATCGGAGAAGATATTATTGAAATACCTCCAGAATGTTTAGTGCAGGATTCTATTGTGGATGATATTTTTGATTCGTCTGATATTGATCTTGACCTTTTTCCGGAAAGAGCCATTTTGTGTCCCAAGAATGAGAATCCTTTGAGATTGAATGAGGAGGTTTTACGAAAAGTACCTGACGAATTCAAGTCTTATTTTAGTGCTGATACAATAATTTGTGATGATGAAGAAGAACAAAACAATTTGTAGATGGATTTCATCAATAGTTTAACACCTTCTGGAATGCCACAACATCAGTTAAATCTTAAAGTTGGCATTATTGTTATGTTGCTCAGGAACATGAATCCGCCCAGTGTTCTCTGTAATGGAACACGTTTAATAGTCAAAAGGTTGTCGCAGAATGTTATAGATGCAGAAGTTTTGACAGGAAATAAGAGAGGCACCCGTGTTTTCATACCGAGGATCCTGCTTACTCCGTCGGATACCAGTTTACCTCCCAGTTACGCTGCCGACAGTTCCCACTTAGGCTCGCCTTTGCTATGACTATCAATAAATCTCAGGGTCAAAGTTTGGAAAAGGTTGGAATCTATTTGTCTCATCCAGTTTTCTCACATGGGATGTTGTATGTAGCCTTTTCAAGAGCAACTTCTAGAAGATGTGTACGTGTTTGGGTCAAGGACGGACCAAAACAAGGAAAACTTTTGTCACAGTCTGATAAGGTACTTACACAAAACATTGTCTTCCGTGAAGTTTTATCTTAAGTTGCAACTATTTTGCTTTATTGTAAAAAACAAACAAAAATGAGTCTACTGCACTTTACCTCATGGATGACGTGGAAAACAATGCAAAGATTTTTCATTTTGAAAGAATTTTTTTTTTATTTTTTACAATGACGATGTATATTCCATTCTTTCTTACAAATTTTTGTTTAGTTGTGTAAATATTCACTTCATAACTGATTTCCTAAACTTTAATTTGGTTGTGTAAATACTCACTAAATAAAAAAGAAAAGTGCCCAGCTAAACTGATGGCATTGAGCTCACAGACTATTCACACTAATTGTATATTATACTCTTATTTTAAAGAATAATGCCACTCAAAAAAATAAGTGAAGGGGAATTAGCCCTCGTTTCCCCCTTTATACTTAACCAGTGAACCTCCAAATCTAATCAGGAAAGCTCCTTATCATAATAAACCGGTATACCAAATTTTGAGCAAATCGAATAATCTTGCAAAAAAAAAAACATTTATCTAAATTAAGGTGGTGTACTAACCCTTTATCCTTAACCAATGAATCGCCAAAACGAATCAGGGAAGCTCCTTAACATAATAAACCGGTATACCAACTTCGGAGCAAATCGAATCCTTCTGCATGAAAAACCCATTTATCTAAATTAAGAGGGGCGGGCTAACCTCCCTTTTCCCCCTTTACCCTTAACCAATGAACCCCAAAACTAATCAGGGAAGTTCCTTAACATAATAAACCGCTATACCAAATTCGGAGCAAATCGAATCATTCTGCATGAAAAACACATTTATCTGAATTAAGGCGGGTGGACTAACCCTGTTTTTCCCCCCTTTATCCTTAACCAATAAACCCCCAAAACTAATCAGGGAAGTTCCTTAACATAATAAACCGGTATACCAAATTCGGAGCAAATCGAATCATTCTGCATGAAAAACACATTTATCTGAATTAAGGCGGGTGGATTAACCCCGTTTTTCCCCTTTATCCTTAACCAATGAACTCCCAAAACTAATCAGGGAAGTTCCTTAACATAATAAACCAGTATACCAAATTCGGAGCAAATCGAATCATTCTGCATGAAAAACCCATTTATCTGAATTAAGGGGGAGTGGACTAACCCCGTTTTTCCCCCTTTATCCTTAACCAATGAACTCCCAAAACTAATCAGGGAAGTTCCTTAACATAATAAACCGGTATACCAAATTCGGAGCAAATCGAATGATTCTGCATGAAAAAGCCATTTATCTGAATTAAGGGGGTGGACTAACCCCCCTTTTCCTCCTTTATCCTTAACCAATGAACCCCCAAAACTAATCAAGGAAGTTCCTTAACATAATAAACCGGTATACCAAATTCGGAGCAAATTGAATGATTCTGCATGAAAAACCCATTTATCTGAATTAAGGGGGTGGACTAACCCCGTTTTTCCCCCTTTACCCTTAACCAATGAACCCCCAAAACTAATCAGGGAAGTTCCTTAACATAATAAACCGCTATACCAAATTCGGAGCAAATCGAATCATTCTGCATGAAAAACACATTTATCGGAATTAAGGGGGGTGGACTAACCCAGTTTTTCCCTCTTTATCCTTAACCAATGAACTCCCAAAACTAATCAGGGAAGTTCCTTAACATAATAAACCGGTATACCAAATTCGGAGCAAATCGAATCATTCTGCATGAAAAACCCATTTAACTGAATTAAGGGGGTAGTGTGTGGACTAACCCCGTTTTTCCCCCTTTATCCTTAACCAATGAACTCCCAAAACTAATCAGGGAAGCGCCTTATCACAGTGAACCTAGGAAAAAATTTTGAAGCAAATCGGATGTTTCTATCAAGAGTTATCGCGTTACGTACATACGTACATACATACATACAGAACGGGCGGGCACATTAGCTCTCAGGCTTTGATAGCCTGTGAGCTAAAAAACGAGTCTACCGCAATTTACCTCATTGGTGATGTGGAAAATAGTGCAAAGATTTTTCATTTTAAAATCATTTCATTTGTCCATTTTTTTGCTGTCACGATTTAAATTTCATTTTTCTTACAAATTTCTGTTTTGTTGTGTAAATATTGACTTTATAACTAATTTTTATATTACCAAACTTTAATTCAGTTGTTTAAATATTTACTTTTATTTATTTTTTAATACATAACTGATTTTTTGTGTACATACTTATTTCATATTGGTTTTGTATTTACTGATTTTTAATAATCATAACACATTTTTATATTCATAAACATAAGTTTGGTTGTACTGTTTTTATTTTTAATTTTGGTTTTAGAATAAAATTCATGAACTCCCGTGCCTAGAACGGGTTAAATAGCTAGTTTGAAAAATAATCTCTGATAGTGAAGGTTCTGCATCTTTAGAACTAGCTTTAAAATATATAGAACAGCAAAATGAAGCCACCCTTGCTAACGTTATGCATTTTAAGCATTGGCTAAATATTGCATCTAAAAAGAGAAATAATGTGTTAATGCTGCAAGAAATTGAATTTTTTTTAATTGTAAAGTATCCTTTATATCACTACAAAAGGAATAAATGTATGTATTTTTTGTCATCCTAATTGAGTAAAATAATAATTGGTAAGAATTTTCTACTTTTTCGGAAAATCCGAGTTTTCAGTAATCCGAGGTGGTGTCAGCCCCAATTACCTCGGATTTTCGAGACTCCACTGTATTGATCTTATGGGAATAACATTCGTTCCATGAAAAAATGATCGTTCAGAGAGGTGGTCACTTAATGTAGGTGCATATCAACGATATCAATATCAATTTCTTAATTTTTTAGTAGTGTAACATCATTTACAGTGTAACAAATGTACTTCAAATACTTTTATCCCATATACCATATACTATATACTATACTCATATACTATAGTGTATCAAACCCATATACTATATACTATAGTGTATCAAAATTCATTTGATTATCTCTGTAAATGAACTATAAATGCTTCAAATTTCATTTTCAATAGGTAAAATGCTATCGTAAACATAACACATTACGCCTTGTTTGTTTGCTTAATGATGCCACAATTTCTTGAAGTTTGTTTCTATATTTTTATAGGGATGAAAAATTAACATAGTTCTAAGGTGTCACATGCCGAAATGGAAATCACGTGAGAATAGAAAGGAAATTAAACTCAAGAGGTTGAAATGGAATTTCGTAAAAAATGTATAATCTAGATATTGAAAGCTTAATTTATTCACAATTCAAAATCCATTTACGCCAAGGGTCTTCAACTTTTTACGTTCGAAGGCAACATCAATAAATTCTTGTAGTTACACGGGCCATACATAATTCAATTACTAAATGCAGTAAGCAAGAAATTATTTTGAAAAAGACTTTGGAAATTTCTGGATGTTTTAGTGCATTGTGAAATATAGGCATAAGACTCCCTGGGATCTAGCAACAAGGATTATGGGTTAATATTCAAAATAACACGACGCGCCACTAAAATACTTTAGGCGGGTTAACCGTGGCTCGCTGGGCATGGGTTAATGTGAAGTATAGGCATAAGACTCCCTGGGATCTAGCAACAAGGATTATGGGTTAATATTCAAAATAACATTTGATTACTAAAATAACCGTGGCGCACGGTGCACGGGTTAATGTGAAGTATAGGCATAAGACTCCCTGGGATCTAACAACAAGGATTATGGGTTAATATTCAAAATAACATGACGCGCCACTAAAATACTTTCGGCGGGCAACCGTGGCTCGCTAGGCCTGGATTGAAGAATGCGATGAATTAATATATTTTTTTCCCCTTTCCTACAGTATTTAACATTTGAAGACCGCCTACTTCAGAATTTGTATTGGATTGCAACTAATCGGGATCGGGCCTTTTACAAATTATTTATTCAAATTTAAAGGAACCATATCTCTACTTTGTATGTGTAGACATATGTCAAATTCTTTGCATTATATATTAAACTGCCCTCTAGACTACATTCCATATAAAGAAACCGTCAGACTAGAGATTATAATATTCGTTATCATAAAAAGAAATTATCTAATAGATAAGATAATTATTTGCATCAAAATAACAAAAAATAACGATCATAATTTATCATAATGTGTCTTAATTTCCAAATGATGTTTAATATCCTTCCAGAGATTGAATTTTACCTAAGTTGACTTAAGCCATATCTACACAGTCTGTGCATTCTTTAAAGTTTTCATGACTTGAATGCCAGCATGTCCATTATAGAATTTTTGTTAGCTTATATGTCCATAAGTAAAATGTAAAAATTTATAAATAAAGTTCTATCCATTTAAAATACATATATATCTGTGGAGCAGAGAAATTATAAATTTTTTAGGTTGTCATCTCCACTCGGTCTGACTCCGATTCTAGGCAAAGCTGGATAAAAGGATAAGGAATGATACATATCCAGCTTTGACTCTAGTTCTATCTCTCTCTGCCCCCTATCCCCCGGTAGATTTGAGACTTTATTCTTAATAATGATCTAGAAGTGCATTTCGCACCCTGGAACTTCACAGTGCCACCCTCTTTTGGAGTTAACCGCGTATTTCAACAATGATTACATCAGCCCAAATGTAGTAATTTTTTATGTTGTACTATCAGTTCTGCCTTGCCCGTAACTAAAACTTTAAGTCTTTTTATCTCAGAAAGATTTGTTCATAATTTGAAATGTTTAAAAGAATATATCTCGAATTTCTTCCAAGATATATGTATGAAACTTTGAAGAAAGTTTTTATGCTATGTTTAGAAAAAATTGCCTGTAGGATTTTTAATTTTATGCGAAAATTTCGAAAATATACAGGGTGATCTTTTTTAAAGTGACAGTGTTTGGAGCGCCCTGTAGCGCGATCTAATAGCCGAAATGGCACCAAACTTGGTATTTAGACTAATCAAGACATGGGAAAAAGGATTCCGTGAAAAAAAATTTAGTTCCCAAAATCGCCGCAAGGGCATTTTGTAGCGCTTTCAATGTATAAAATGTGAGAAAAGAAAAGTACTAACACATACAATCGTACAGTTAAATTATTAATGTTTATTTACTACATTAACTTCACCGGTGAGGAATTAGACCACCTTCAATGTGAGCCCCGTTCTCAGAAATAACACCGTGCATTCTGTGCACAACGTTCTCCACAGCCGTACGTAACATATCACGAGGAATATTCCGCACTGTCTTTGTTATGTTGTCCTTCAGAATAGACAAATTTGATACTCCACCAACATAAACTTGAGATATCAAATAACCCCAGAGCCAAAAATCGCACGGCGTGAGGTCAGGGGAACGAGGCGGCATGCAACTGGAAAACTCCGATTTATGACTCTATCATCAGTGAAGTTTTGGCGCAACAGCTACTTTACCTTATTACTAATGTGTGGTGGAGCACAATCCTGCATAAAGATTGTCTGTTGGAGATGGTTTCTTTGCTGAAGTTGTGGAATAACAAACATTTGCAGCATTTCGTGGTACCTTTCTGCATTAATGGTGCACGTTTCGGGTCCTGTCGGAGCGATGGTCTCAAAAAAGAATGGCCCAATTATGAATTCGGCTGTGAAACCACACCAAACAGTGACTTTTGGGGAATTTAATGGGATTTCACGCACGGTGTGGGGCTGCTCAGAAGCCCAAATTTGGCTATTTTGTGTGTTTACGGACACATTGAGATAAAAATGGCACTCATCTCCCCACAGAATGTGCCATGGGAAAGCATCATCAATTTCTACCCTGGCAAGAAACGATAGAACGAATGTCACTCGCTTATCATAATCACTTGGTTTCAGTTCGTGCAAGCGGCTGATTTTGTAGGGGTAAAATCCAATAACGCGCCGCAAAACTCTCTATACCGTGGAATAATTCATGTCCATTTGTCGAGCTACACCCCGGGCGCTGCTAGTACCAGCAATGGTTCCCTGCGATCCTTCGACAATTCCAGTTGCCACATCAGTTATTACATCTTCTGATACTTGTTTACGTCCTCTCCCAGCGCGAATGGTTAGTGACCTCATTTCCTCGAACTTCATAATCATTTTCTTAAGATCATTCGGCGATAAAGGCCCCTTTCGTAATTTTTTTCTGGTTCGAAATTCCCGAAGACCTGCGGATGCATTACATTGATTCATATAATACAGTTTCACCAGTAACGCACGTTCCGGTAACGTGAGAGGCATGTCCACTGGAGCTCGTTTACTTCAGCTGAGATTATTTGTCGGAGCTGTCTACTACTTGCTTTTATAGCCCCTATTACTAGCGCTGTCATCGCACAACATTTGCATTTTTCTTTGATACCTGTGTTTTATGCTAATTCTCGTTATTGTAAGCTACAGAAGCGCAACAAAATGCCCTAGCGGCGATTTTTGGAACTAAATTTTTTCCCCGGAATCTTTTTTCCCATGTCTTGATTAGTCTAAATACCAAGTTTGGTGCCATTTCGGCTATTAGATCGCGCTACAAACGCTGTCACTTTAAAAAAGATCACCCTGTATACCTCAAAGTAAAAGTCACTCTAAAAATACCTCGTTTTTTTACTTCTACAATTATTATATCTTTAAAGGATCTACTTATAATAAAATCTGAGTGCATGAAACTGTTGGTAACCATACCGGTGCGAACCACTCTGGTCTGCGAATCGACTGAAGCTAAACGCCATGTTAATGAAAAACATATCCTAACATATGACAGCTAAATGATAATTTTTTCTACTTGAACTCATGTCTGTTCAGCATATTTTCACATAAAAGATGTGAATCATATCCATTTATAATGTATTAAGTTCTAAATTAAAATTAAGCTATTATAAACATAGAATTCAGATCTAAGCAAACGATACTGTTGCCATTCAGATTCAAATTCCAGCAAATCTGCAAGCAAATGAATGACTCTTTGAACGCTTCATTTAAAAAAAAAATACAGATTAACGCCGATGCTGGTTTAAAATATTTGTAACCGTATATTAAAACCTTTAAATATTTTAACTTTGTTTAAAACCTTCAAAAACTATCCAATTAAGCTCTAAATTTAAGGGTCAAATCAACAACAACAAGAACAAGTTCTAAATTTAAAATAATGGATAACTATCGCCATCTGGTGGAGAAGAAAAGATATAACTTTCGCTTTAGGAAGGTCCGTGCAAGCACACTGTATTACATGTATTTTTAATTTATTCAGAATGATTATTCTGTTGCACAATTTCAGATTTCCTGTGACATTTGTTTTCTGCCTTACATGACAAAGTAAAAATTATTCGAATTTGAATATCTAAAACTTTCACATGCATTTACAATAAAGAATTATTTCAATGGCACTTTAGCATTATTTAAAGGGAAATTAAAGGGACAATTTTTTCTGTACCGAAGGCTACGAGCAGCTCCTCTGTATGCCGTTTTAACTCCCAATAAATTAGGAGCTTATGTTTCTTGATAATTCTTTTGGCGTTTTTGTTTTCTGTTGTAATGGTACTTTTTTTTACAATGCATTTTATCAGATTTGAAGACATTGCAAATAAAATGAATATTTTTTATCGGTACAACACATTTTAATTATCTTGTAGATAAAATTATGAATTTTAACATAGTTTGTAGCGAAAAAAAAATTACGCTAAACAACAAATTTTTAATGTAGAGGGAACCTAAACAAGCATTTTCGCCATAGAATGTGTAGCTGGAAATGGCACGTTTAAGCGCTGGTGACTAAATTGTAGTTTACATTTTTTTTTTTTTTTTTTTTTTTTTTTTTTTTGTTCCAATCATAAAAAAATCAAAGGATATTACTTTTTGATTAACAAAATGCATGAGGCATCTTTTTTTTTTTTTTAGTCAGAAAAATATTTTTTTAACTACTGTTTTGAAGATTTATCATTCACATTCCATCATTTTTGACGGGGATTATATACCAGTAATTTTTATAAATTCTGAAGACAAATTAACAAGAAGCCCTTTTCTGTACACACTAGGGAAAAAAGTAATGAAATCGGGCAAGTGATTCATGATTTATATCAAAAATTAAATAAGTTTAACTTAATTTTTTTTATTTTTAAAAACAGAATTTCAAAGTAATCAAAAACTTTTCAGAGAAAGATACATTTCAGGGGCAAAGTCATTAAAAAATAACTATAAATAAAGAAAATAAAATTTGTGCCTCCCTCGGACCCCCTTAACGTAAAATTTTAGCTGGCGAAAATTACTGTTAGAGATACTCTAATCGCAGTTTCAGAATTACATATAAAAAACAAGCAATATGACGGTTCCTATTACGGAAAGGTTAATTTAGATTGTGATCAATTCCTTCGTAACATTTGATGAATTGTAAATTAATCCACGAAATACTAATATAAAAAAAGAAAAATTTTTGTATGCTAGGTGAAATTTAATTTGCATTACATTAAATTTCTGCTTAGTATTTGATTTATAAGAACCTTGAATTCCATCAAAGAATTTTTTTCCTTCTGTATGAACACACACGTGTCTGTCATTTAATGTGTTTTAAGTAAGTTTCCAGAAAACGAAATAGCAATTAGGATCTTTTAATTAATCATATTTGCATAGCTGTCAACCTTCAGTTTTTGTTGTCGTTGTTGTTATTGTTTAGTTTTGGGGGGGTTTCCAAGTTTAAGTAAACATATTTTGTTTACGTGATACTTAATTGATTTTAATAAATAAGTGAAATTTCTAATTTAAAATACAGTGTGTCCACAAACTAGTTGGGCCATTTCGTAAGTTAAGAACTTCCGAAATATTAAATGAAATTAACCAGTTGAAAGTCAGACTAGTAGTAATACTGACGAAGTTTATTCATAGGTGGCATTAGGTGTCACAACTGTCGCTGACGCTTAGCGAGCGGAGGTGTTATTCAATGGCTACCACAATCACAAGACTTTTCACCGCTTGATTTCGGTGTATGAGGTTGTGTAAAGGATCAAGTGTACAAGCCGCCACTTCCTGCATCCATTTCTAAACTAAAATCAAGAATCTGCACTGCAATTAATTTGATCGGCGGAAACATGTTGACAAATTTGTGGAAAGAAATGATTTACCGATAGGACATTTGCACGAAAGGAAGTCACATCGAACATTTGTGATAATGGTAAAATTGAACTATTTTCTATCTCACAACAATATGTACTAGAATTTTTTTCCTGTCAATTCCATTCAATAAATCATTCTTTTTGCCCAAGTAATTTGTAGACACCCTGTATATTTATTTACCATGTAGAAACCCGGAAGATTAGCAACTACGCTATATGACCATGGCCGAAAGTCATCGGACACCTTTGATTTTAAAAGTTTTGACAAATATTTAGTGAAACGACGAATTCTTCTGCGACTTTAGGAAATTTCGGTCACAAGCGCAAATAGGGGACCCAAAAGAAATCTTGAAATACAAAAGAATATTTGCAATCTCATTGTAAAATAAAATTCCCGAAATAATCTTTAGCTGAACCACATAACCATTTGCGTCTTTTTCAATATTTTTGTTCATATGTGTAAAAAGGGACATATATTCATGGAAATATAAAGATTTATTTAAAATGTTTTTTTGCTTATAGCATGTTGGATAGTCAACAAAATTTGGTGCTAATTTCAATGAACTTGACAGAGTAAGATAGAAACAACATATTGCAATTAGAAATATAAATATGTTCAATATGGATATTTGTATGAAGTAATTTTTAACTGTGCATACGCGACCGATTAAAAAAATAGTTTAGTGTAATTTAGTAGTTTATATAAGGCAACTTTTATATAAAAAAAAAAATCCAGTCGAGTGTGATGCAAATTCAGAAAGATATCTGTGGTCTTTTATATTAAAAAAATCCAGTCGAGTGTGATGCAAATTCAGAAAGATATCTGTGGTCTTTTATATTAAAAAAATCCAGTCGAGTGTGATGCAAATTCAGAAAGATATCTGTGGTATAATGAATTTCGGTTGTTGTCTAAGGGTAGCTGGGTGATAAAGGATTTTTCCTAATTTGTCATTTTTTATTAACTGATTTCCAATAAATATGTAGTTAACGTATGTCCACGTATAGCTTTTGGACGGATTATTCGATTTTGATAATCTTTTTTTTATTGGAATATTCTGGTCGTTCTTCCAAAGAGGACTAAAACATAAAAAAGAAACGATAATAATAAACCTATTTATATAAAATCCAAGTCTCTGTGTGTCTCTCACAATTCCGATTAGACCTCCTCACTGTAATAAGTAATTGTTGAAAAATTCTTATGGCAGGGTTGCCACAACAGCGCCAAATGTTGACCGACTTGGCGAAATATCGCCAGATTCGGCGACAAAAATAAGTTGACATGTATGAAGCCAACTTGGCGAAAGCTGGCTAATTTGGCGAAATTTCCATTTAAAGCCATTAATCTTCCAAAGTCGAACTCACCGTAATTTAATTTAAACTCTGCGCATTTAAGGGTTTTTTTCAAAATCTATGGGTCAGAATTTAAAGTGTAATATACAAAAATGTGCGTCTTTACACCTTCATACCGTGGATGCTACTAATAACATAACACCCATTAGGCGGCACTAAACTATCTGAGCTCTTAACTGCCCGTTTGTAACGTGTTTTACATCGCTGGATACAGAAATTAAATTCTTGATACTTTTCCAGTATAGGGCTCTTGGTGAAATAGAGAAAACTGCCTTGGCGAAGAAGGAAATTTGGCAATATATTTTCTAGCAACCTATTCACTTTTTCATTTTATATACACGCGCATTTATTTCAATATTTATATAATTTATTTAACATAAAGAAGTCATTTATCTAATTTTATTAACAAGCAAAAAAAACTCACTTCTTCCACATATATTGTATATATCTTTATATCTCATTTCCCGTCTTTTTTGACGGGGTATCTTTCTAGTACATATATAAAAAGCTAATTTGTTGTAAATTCTTTATCATTCAGTTGCTTTTAAAGAGTAACAAAAATTCAGCTTACTGTATCACTCCTATCAATTTAAATTTTACTATATCTATTTGGCCTTTTATACGAGTTGACCTACACAACTGATTGGTGAATGGTGTAAAAATATGTTGTTATCGTTAACATGCTCATTAAAAAAATGTTTCATTCAAATACTCATATTTTATCAAATATTTAATATATTTATATTCTAATTGTATAATGTTTTTCTACTGTATTTCACTAGCCTGCATTTTAAAACATTTTGTCAGGTGATTTCTAATGAACAAGTTTCTCTGAATCACTTTTTGATGCTGATTCCGAAAATAACCTCCGTTTTTGTTTATCTGTTTATCACATCAGGATTTTACAGAAAATAAGAAGAAGTGTTTTCAATATTTTAATTAATGCAATCAAAAATTTATCACAATGTCATACAAAGTATTTCATTAAACACGTTAAAAATACTGTAAAAAACGTCCTTATAAGTTCATGAAATTTTTTTAATAAAAAGAAAAGCAAACAGTGTTCAATTAAACAAACTTTCTTGTTTTTGACTTTCTTGCGGATCCTTCTTCATCGTTTATGCCCCTCTTCAACATCCAACAGTAGTCTGCCATCATATTTACATTCCATCTTCTCTTGTACTCTTCACTGTAATGTCCCAGATTTTCTGGAAAGTAGTCGATATGGGAATGATGAAGTGCATTTTTACACTCATATTACAATTCAACTTCTTGAAAATTTCCAGCATTGTTTCAACATTATTTATGTAATTTGGATCTTTCTTATTCCCTAGAAAGTTTCCGGTAACACATTTAAAAGCGGTCCACGCGTCTATTTCTGTCTCATTCATGATTTTCTCAAAATCCTTGTTCCTCATCAGTTTTTGATTTGAGGGCCAACGAAAATTCTAGCTTTTAATTTTTCGTGTGTAATGAAGAGAAATTTACGTTATGTGTGACCACCACATTATGCTTGTTCTCAGCGGTGAATTTTCGCAATCAACTCGGGTCGACTGCAAATAAACTATACGTGATACAAGAAAACTAAGAACAGTTTTGTAATCAGCATAAAAAAATGAATCAAGGGCAGCAATTGGTTTTTAATCATCTGATATCATGCATACTAGTGTTTTGTTAGATTTTCTGAAAGTGGAGTTAAAATCGGTTGAAAAAAAAAACCCTGCATGCTATAAACTAATAAAAATATGCAAAAAATTATTGAACTATTAAAAGAAACCTTTGTACTTCCCTTTAACGAAGTCCCTATTTAAAGAAGTTTTCTACTTAACGAATTTTTTTGCTGAACCTTGACTTTGAACACCATTAACATCTAAATTAATCTCTATACTACGAAAAATATATTCTACATATATAACGAAGTTTATTAAACTTAACAGATCTGAACCACTTAAGACAACTGAATATCCTACAGACGGTGACATATTGCAAATTGAAGTAAAATATAGTGAAGAAACTACAGCGAACGATGAAGATGATAATGAAGAAGAAATTGAAAGACCTTCAAAAGAAGAATTGCTAAAATCCATCGATACAATAAGAAGGGGATTCCAGTTTCACTAAAATGTTACAGATGTTTTGTTCGGATACTTACCAAAGTGGGAAATTTTTTACGAGCGGTGTATTTTTTATAAGCAACCAGTACAAAATAATATTACAGAATTTTAGAAAATTAAGGATTTTGGTAAATTAAGGATTTCGAAGGTTTTAAACTTTTATGAATTTAACTTAAGATGATCGTATACAAATCGAAAATAATTTTTATTAGAACCATCTTAGTCCTTTTCGTAAAATATCGAATTTTAAAATCGTGCTGTGCTATTGGTTGACCTTGAATTCCTCTAGTAACAAGGCACATTCATTTGTTCGCTCGCACCCCCCCCCCCCTCTCCAATCCTCGCACTTTATTTTTCACCTCCTTAATTTTAATACACATGCATTGTTATTCTCTCTATATACGTCATATTAACTACTAAGCATATCAAATACAATATCGGAGATAATAAACAATATTTCCCATCATTTACGAATCATTTTTGAAATATGCTAAAAATCATGAAAAAATACACTTTTTAAGTTATAAATATATTCGTAGCGGCAAAAGCTCACGTCGCAGGAGGGACGCACTTAGTACGTTCATTTCTGACCTATGTCGGAGTGATTCAAACAATAGAGTCAAAACACTGTACTAAAACTGGTGTCCTGTAGTTTTCCCCTAATTAATCCCGAATTCGGCCTTTTTTTCATCCCCTACCACTGGCCCGTTATCAAGAGGTTAAGCCATAATTCTCAAAATATCCAAAATAAAGACCTAAAATATTACAAAAACATCGCAAATGCTTCAATTTATATATATATGTGTGTGTGTGTGTGTGTGTCTGTGTGTACGTGTAGGGGAGACTGGGGCACATGTGAACATGGGGCAGATGTGAACGTTGCCATTTTTCACTACTTATTATATTTTTTTTTTATTAGAAAAATATTACCAAAGAACAAAGATGGCAACACATGTAGACATGTGGTAAAAATTTTTTTGAAGTTCTTTGACTTGTTTTTTATCCTCAGTAGTCAAAACACTGTTTATAGATCTCAAAAGTAAAATATCAGTTCCAAATTGATGAGTGAATAACTTTATTTATTTATTAATTTATTTGAATGTTAATGTTTTAACATACGCTATTAATACTAATAAATATTTTTCATAGAGATTTTTTTCTTCTAAAACTATCAGTTCTAAAATTATCAGTGATTTATCAGTTTAACTCTAGCAGCCATGTTGGGGCACTTGTGAACAGACTAGTTGGGGCGGATATGGACAGTTCATAAGTGACCCAATAATCATTCTGTGGTTCTGTTCCTTACAGTTAAATTCATAAGAAATAATGTCAGCACCAATATCTATAATCTTCCAGAAATAGAAGAAAGACACTTCCATCATACAAAGTTGATTTTTTATTGAAACTTCCACAAACGCATAGTCAGCAAGTACATAAAGAGCAAGAAGCTCGTTTATGTTCATTTGTAATTAAAATAAATTTATTGTTTTTTTAAATGCAATAAGTGTTATGTATTATTTTTCTAAACGGTCTACAACAATATTTTTTATCATTGTTAATACAGAAAATATTACGTTAATCAATTTTGCAAATGTTTCTATTTCATTTGTTCCAAATTTGCAACGATGGCTTACTTCCATCTCTAAAACAGCTATGTATATGATGCTTTGAACGGAGATAGATATCAGTAATATTTTAAGAAAGTAAAATTTTTAAACTGATAACTGCCGTAAAATCCCGATTGTCAGCTTCCCCCCCCCCCTTAAATTTGGGAGGAGGCTTATAATCGAGGTTTTTTTAAATAAAAAAACCCTTCTTTATCATTCATTTAGAAGTAAATAACGCAAATACAGGGGTGAGAATATTTCGTATTTCGGCAGATTTCCGTTAAATATTATCTAACTGCCCCCTCTCTAAAATTGTCCCCAAACAAACCCCTAAGCAAAAGGTAAAAGCTTTATTGTTTTTTTTATTATTATTTACTTCTTTATTTTTTATTTTATTGCAACAATATTTAATCAGTCATCTAAGCCTGTCCCCCCCCCCCCCCCCAAATCTACTTTTTTTCATTTTACAATATTTTGTTGAGACACATCACACAGAAACTACAGAGATATGTATATACTTTTTTCTTTATGGTAACAGATAATATCACCAATGATTATGATGATATATGAATAACAAAATAAAAAGCATGTCAAAGGATATTTTTTCCTTGTGTTCACATGTGCCCTATGTGTGTTCACAACTACCCCGCCGATGGGGCACATGTGAACAATTTTTTGAATTTATAAAACTCTTAAAAGAGTAAGAAGAACTATAAAGGTGGTTTTTAAAAAATTGCCATGTGTAAAAAAAAAATTCTGTTTACTATATTGAGTAGTCTTTGTTTATAGAAATTTCCGCACTTATGAAAAAAATGCTATATTTAAGTGAACCGTTCATATGTGTCCCTATCTCCACTATATAAAAATTTAGAAGCAGGAAGGACTGATAACTTCGTCTGTTCTGGCTTCAAGCTCTTGATTAGCGATTTAGGCAAAATTTTGAAGTAAAATTGTAAGCTTAATGTTGAACAAAAATATTAAGTGTGGGTACTCATTTTATTCAGAATTTTAAGCTCTACAAAATTTGTATTGACAATGATTTTGATAGAGTTAGCGTTCTTTTTTTGGGATATTGTTATGGTAATTAATAAAAACGTGTTTTTCGGCTATAAATATGTACATATTTTCTATCGCTCACCTAGTAAAAGGGGAGAAACTTAGTACATTCATTCTAGACCTAAACTAAAGGGATTAAAATAATTTCCAGCTTTTCCCTAATTAATTCCAAATTCGGCCACTCCATTTTAGGGGTTTTTTTATATTAGAGATGGAAAACTTTTCAAAACATGGTAACACTACTTTTCTTCTACTTTCTACTTGAGCTAAGTGACAACACTATTTGAAAAATATGGCCGCGTGTTGTTTACATGTATAGTTGTACAATTTTGGTTGTTTGAAAAGTGTAGAAGAAATTTAAGATTTTTGTGTTTTAACACTAGAACCGCCGGCTATTTTACTCAATTTTTATAAAAAAAAAAGTGTTTCACACCAGAATTTTTATTTAAAACTATTAAACTTATTTAATTAGCCAATTTTTGTGCTTCATACCTATAACATATCTTATGAAAAAATTTCTGGTTCGAATCGACTATTATCAATTTTGGCAGGGGTCAAAATGACCCCAAACGGTGGTTCTAGTGTTAAATTCCACCAAACTTTCTATTTTAAAAGCAAAAGCTAAAAGATGTCATATTTCCTGAATGAGCATTTCAAGTTTTATGAGAAAAAACATGCATTTTGTCAGATCTTTAATGAAAGTAAAGGAAGAAAGAATTTGTGAGCAAAAAATTAAATGTGCAAATTAAAATCTGCAACTCAAAAGCGCGAAGTCGGAGCTGAGCTGGAGCCGGAGCCACAGCATTTTATCTAGAAGCGGAGCTGGATCTGGAGCATCAAAAATTGTTCGGCTGCGGGTCACTGCCCATAATATTTCAATTAGATAAAATTGAAATCTTTTTCTTTTATTGTCTTCTTTATTATAAAATCGCGATATGCATTTATTATGCGTGTGATAATAATTCAGTCCAGATATACTTCTATACGTACACTATATGACCAGAAGTCACCAGACACTTTCCATTTTAGACATTTTGTCGAATATGTAGTAAAATGCTTGTCGAATTGTTCTTGAACTTCAGGGATTTAGAAAAGGTTATTTGACGTTTTATTTTTCAGTGAATGTTCTGTCACGTGAGAAATTAGGAGACAAACAATGAACTGAATAAAAAAATAATATATGCGATCAACCTATAATGCCTGAAATGATCAGTAGCTATAACAAATGTTCATTTGGACTCTGTACAACGTTACACAACATTTGTGTAAGGACATGAAATATTCATGAAAATATAAATTTAAAAAAAAGAAAATCAGAAAAATATCATCATGTTTATTTTATGTAGCATGCAGAGTTTCCTACCAAATTTAACACATATTGGACCGCTGTCCTATAAACAGGACAGCTAATAAAACATTTTTTAAAATAAAATTGGTAAGGATTTTCTAGATGCATTTTGTTATGACGTCTTTAAAATACGTAAAAGTACAACATATAAACAAAAAAACAAGTAACCAATTAAAATTTAATTGAAATAAATCTATTTAAAAAATCCTTTAAAAATTGTGATCTTATAATCTAGAATTTTACATTTATTATTATATTTTTATTGGAGAAATCATAGAGTATTTTTGTACAACATAAACAGTATTTTTAAAGCAAAATAAAATATTTGCTCATAAAATTAGTTTATGTGTGCATTTTATATGTCCTTACTATGTGTTCTACTAATATGTCCTGTTTATAAGACAGCTAGTTACTTTAAAAATTAAAAACTTTTTTTTAATTTTTTATAGTATCTACTTAATTACACCACATTAATGATATAATCGAAGTTTTAAAAAATTTCAAAATTATTTAATCGATGTGGTCCAATATGGGTTAAAGCCACTTTCAGAAAAAATGATAGAACGGCTGAACAGACGATCACCTCACAAAGTTCGCGACTAAAATTCCAGGATTAGTCAGAACTCAATTAGCATATTAAAATGCAATTGATCTGCCAAGTCATATCTTAATGGAAACCAGTTCCGCTTTTAGTGATTGATCGATAGGTTTATCATTGTGTTTCCCTGCATCAAAAGTTATGCAAACATGAAGGACCTGGAGCAGGAAAACACAATGGTGAACCTACCAGTCAACCACTAAAATCAGATTTACAGGTGATTTCCACTAAGATATGACTTGGCAGACCAGTTCCATTTTAATATGCGAACCGAGTTTTAACTAATCCTGGAATTTGAGCCTTCAACTCGATGAGGTGGTGGTTTGTGGATGCGCCTCCCGGTCTGTGACAATCTGTATCTAAAACATCATACTGCGATCGGGTAAAGATTATACAGTAGAACCTCGATTATCCGAAGTAATTTGGACCTACCATCTTTCGGAAAATCTAAATTTTCGGATAATCGAGAATACTTCAATTTTAAGATTAGGAAGAAATAAATGCAATATTTCTTATTATAGTAACAAGTGCTTAATAAAAATAAAGCAATAGCAAAATAGAAACAAGAATAAATTACCTGAACTTTAATTTTGAAATTAAGCACCTTTTACACATATCACAAGGCTTTGAAAAAATATTTTCTTTGTCGCAGTGTCGATTGTCTTTGCTTTGAAGCTCTACCACGGAGTTTTTTAATAGTATTAGTTCGCTAGTATCACAGTCTTTCTGCTGCTAGAGCCATGCCAAATCTTTTGCAAAACATTCAAACGTCCCAAAATTGCTAATATGTTCGTTTTCCTCGTTCCACTCTGCTGCTTAATTAAGCCCAAGTTAATTCATTCAAAGGAACTCTAAAATAGGGAATCGAAAATATTTTTACGTACTCGTTGTTCGGAAAGGACCGCTTGTACACAAGAAATATGATAGTAATTTTTTTTTTTTCAAAATGGATTTTGCACACAAGAAATGTGATAGTTGAAGAAAAAAAAAAGCGCTTTAAAAATGGATTTCGGTCAACCGAGAGTTTCGGTTAAAAGAGTTTCGGATGAAAGAGGTTCTACTGTACTGGCTATTTGATGTGATGTTAACATTTTTATGACATTTTGTTAAACTGTGCATGCGCAAAAGATAGCAGAATTTTCTTTGATTAAATTGGTAATCAACTATCTACGACAATTAATAGCGCCAGTTGAATATCGTGAAAATTTAGACGATACACTGTAAAAAAATTTCCGTTAAAATCCGGAAATTTCACTGGTCCTATTTCGTATTTTAACGGAAAAAAGTTTCCGTAAATTCCAGAAAATTTTCCGGTTTTCTTTTTCACCTTTCCGTATTTAAGAACTTTCAAAAGTATGAAAACATGGCGGACTGGGAGCAGGAAAACACAATGGTAGACCTACGAGTCGACCGGTGAAATCGGGTTTTTAGGTGTTTTCCATCAAGATATGACTTGGCAGACCGATTGCATTTTAATATGGGAATCGAGTTTTAGCTAATTCTGGAACTTCAGCCTTCAACTCGATGAGGTGGTTTTTTCATGGTTCGTACGCCTCCTTGAATTCTGTAGACCAGAAAAAATTTTTGGCACCAGTATTATCTTATAGGAAATCTCTTCTTAAAAGAAGGCGAAATTTTGCGTGTTTACCTATATTTAAATATAACTCTAACTTCCTTTTCAAGTTCTTAATCTTAACTTTAACCTTTTTATCTTTATAATTAAAGCACTTATGCCAGTACCTATCTTTAATATTTTTTTCATTTAAAATGTAGTTTTAAGCATCTACACCTTTCTCTTTTTCCCAATGGCTCATTAATTTGTAAGACATCATATCTACAGCATGGGTGTTAAATTGCCTGTCAACTAGGAAACCCCTCAACGCTGTTTCACTGTTCAGCGCGTTTAACATAGATTTCCTTTTCCATAAAAAGATATTGGTCGTTTTCCTGTAGAAATAACGGTATCCGTACGAACCATGTGTCTGTGCTGGCGGATCCCGGTCTATACGCTTTGCTTTCTAACTGTAGAATAGAACTGAAGCCAAAGATTTAGTAGAATCCAATTATTAAATATTTATAATGCGCTAACTATGAAATTATTTTACTTTCACTCTGTGGAATTGTATTTTTAGCTCTTTCAAACCTAAAACAGCTTCTATATTTTTATGTAATTATCCATTTTTAGTGTAAGAAGTTTATTTGCGAAAATTCTTAGTAAAACGGTATTTAAAAAAAAAAAAAAAATCCCCACCTGGCAATGCGAAACTTTCTGACACAGTTTTTAACTAATTTTTAAACGTAAAAGCCTGACACTTGCGGCCATGATTATTAAAGTAATTTGTGATCGAAATTTTTTTTATTCATTTTTCAAATAAATTACATTATGAGTTCAGATTGTTGTTTCAGGACGGCAGTTTCTATTTTTTCGAGCACTGTTGGAAATCAGGATCAAAACGTCATTTCCTGAAAGACCTTCTGCATTTTCAAAAGAAAAAAAAAAAGTGGTAAAAACTTTTTGATGACATAGTTTCTGAATGCGAGAATCTGCGAATTTGAGAACAAAAATAAATTTAAAAATGTGTTAAAAAGTAGGAAATTTTGATCTGAGAACAGCTTTAAACAAAAATTTTTCCTTCAACAGGACAATACTTTTACACAGTAATGATAAACAACATGAAGACATTGAGAGCGACATTGATTACCTTTTAAGGTAGGAAATCTATTTTGATTTATTATATATTATCTCTTGAATAAATTAATCATAATGATCACCGGGTAGATATGTTTTCCAAGCGAAAACGATATGAATTACATTTAGCTCTATTTCGTGCGACACAGCTTTCAATATTTTCCCTTTCTAATTAAAGAATTTACAATAGATCTGGAATCAGAGATTTATTAGAATCCAATTATTAAATATTTCCAATAAGTTAACTATGAAATTTTGTAACTTTCACACTGTGGTATTAATATTCCACTCCCTCGCTTAAAAGTTACTAGCTTGTTATATAAAAGCGCTTCCGAACAGTGCCTAGCTGTTCGCAACTCAGGAAACGTTCACAGGAATTCGGGATATTCCGGTGAAGCCCGCACCTGCTTTTCTCCGAATTCTTCACATCATTCCTTTGGATCAAAGAGCTTGCGATATTTGCTCCACATTCCACACGCAAATTGTGCCGCAAATAACTACAACGACATCTATTTTAGAGGCACCCACTAAATATCAGGGATGTTAGTATGCTGATGAAGAGACAATGATGACACTGTGTAAGCGTATCAAAGGTCTAATAAGCAGAGAGTGGAGTGTCTATATTTTTAAAATGTTTAATGGTTTCATTAAAAGAAAGGTTATTACACTGAATTATTTATTGTTCCTGTTCATGCTTCGCATATTTTCTGAAGAAACGAATGTCAACAATAAGCTTCTTTTACACTGATATTACAGTGACTAAGATTTGGAGAAATACTTTTGTTCAACTATATATATATATATATGTTATATAATTTTTCCGATACAACAACATAAATTTTCTTTTCAAGTAAAATTGCAGGAAGCCTAAATTTTACTAAATTATTCCGAGGCACATAGTTTCAAAACAATATGTTTTTCTTGTTTTTACTTGAATGGTTATGATTTGAATTATCTGTTTATTTGTCTGTTCTTTCGCATTGTGTCTTCCTTAAATTTCGCTGCAACGTCTTTAAACTACACAAAACCACACACATCATGCTTCGCATACTTTCTGAAGAAACGAATGTCAACAATAAGTTTCTTTTACACTGATACTACAATAACTACAATTTGGAGAAATACATTTTTCAACTATATATATATATATATATATATATATATATATATATATTATTTTTCAGATAATATAACATAAATTTTCTTTACAAGTAAAATTGCACGAAGCCTAAATTTTACTAAATTATTCATAGGAACATAGTTTCAGAACAATATATTTTTCTTATTTTTACTTAAAATGATTATGATTTGAATTATCTGTTTGTTTGTTTGTTCTTTCGCATTGTGTCTTCCTTGAATTTTGCTAAAACGTCTTTAATCAACACGAAACCACACACACATCATACTAGCAGATTTTAGGAATGTTCAAATAAATGCAAAGGAATGGTAAAAAAATTGTCGAAATTTGCTTCACATTCCTAATTGAATTGCAAATAACTCCAGCGACGTCTATTTTAGAGACATCGGCTAATTATCAGAGACGTAAATATGCTGATATGAAGAGACAATGATAAAAGTGTGTAAGTGCATGAAAGCTCTAAAAAGCACTGTTCATGCTACACAAAGTTCTTTGTGAAGAAACGAATGTCAATAATAAGCTTTATACCCTGATTGAATATTAAAGACGTAAATAATCACTTTGCTAACAAGTCGTAAACCAACTTAGTGAAAAATGTCCAAGCCGGGAATCGAAACCGGACCCCTGGAATAGATCTCCAGTGCTCTACCACTAAGCCACAAGTACGATGCCCAGCTTGGCATCTCTCACTTATATAAGTCGGTAAGGCGGCAACCGCAGCACTAGATGGAAAAGTCTCCATTACCGACTTATATAAGTGAGAGATGCCAAGCTGGGCATCGTCCTTGTGGCTTAGTGGTAGAGGACTGGAGATCTATTCCAGGGGCCCGGGTTCGATTCCCGGCTTGGACATTTTTCACTAAGTTGGTTTACGACTTGTTAGCAAAGTGATTATTCACGTCTTTAATATTCAATAATTTCAAGCGTAATAATTTCACTGCTGAAAAGTAGTTGAAAAAAATTAATTAAAAATTTATACCCTGATATTTATTAATCATACGATATTTAAAATTCAATAAAACATTTACTTCTTTTTATTACTTTCAAAAAACTTTTGAATTATTTTTCTGTTAGTAGAGGGGAAATGGGGTACAGCGGACCGACCTTAAAATTGTGTTTATTTTACAATGTTTTAACTTCATATTAGAAACTATAGTAATGAATATTTTCAGCCTTAAGTCATATATTCAAAGCAAAATTTATTGATTGTAGAAGAACCTATTGTTTTTAGCTACAAAAGTAAAATTTTGCATCTTTAGAATTTTAGATTTTTGACTAATAAAGATTAAAAGTACAGAATAAAAAAAATAATTGAAGTTTAAATAAAGGACACTCTTTTATTGGTAAATCTATGCAAAATTTGCGGATTTTTGTCAAATAAATTTGTGTGGAAAATTTTCTTATTTCATGCTTATGTAAGGTACGTTGGAGATTGGACCACCTCAAAAAAGGGTACAGTGTCCAATTCTTTTATATTGAAATGTTCCATAGAAAAACTTAAATAGTTACGAAACAGGATGGTAACTAATGGTGATGGACGTTCACAGGTTTTTAATTAAATGAATAATTTCTTAATTACAAGATTTTCGAAGAATATTACATTGCCTTGTTTGTTTATTTAACATTATTTAGCTGGTAAAGTTGATTGAACTTTTTTTTTTAACTAAGAAAACAAATTTGTTTAAAAAAAATCCTTCATTTTAAAATTTCACTTTAAAAATAGCTACTTAAGTGTGGCAATAATACAGTAATTAATAATATATATATTTTTTAATCATATATACAATTAAGATAATTTAGATTTCTAAGTAAAATTGTTGAATGTCGTTGTCCATCATTAATATAACATTGATACGATTCTTCGAACAGTTAATCAATTCTTTATAATTTAACAATAAGAAACTGCAGATGAATGAAATTGTATGTAAGCTAATGGATCCATATCAAAGAGCAAATATTTACACTAACTTTAAAGATTTATAAATTAATAAAGACTTTTTTTTCATTTTCTTTAATCTTCTCTAAATTATTTTGTGTGATTGAAGTTTACTATTATTTTGCAATAAGAAAAAAATAAAGTAGGAATTTTATTAAATTTTTTTATAATAAGTAGAAAATCACATTTACAATACGTTGAATGAAACATGTAAAAATTGTGTGAGTTTAGTGCAGTTACAGAAAAACGCAGTTTTCTCCACAAAAGTGCGCGTTTTCTTTGACGCAATTTTTGTAGATAAAAACATACAATATTTTGAAGAGTCACTTATAATTTCCGAGCTGGAGACATGAAAGGTCTCTTAAAATAACATCATTATGACGCAGTAATTTAAAAAAAAAAAAAAAAAAAAAAAAAAAAAAATCAGCTTTATGTGATTCAGGGTAACTTTGAACCATCGGGTGTAACTTTGCACCACCTCCTAATTTTCAATATTTTTGACTCCAAAAGACTAAATAAACTCCAGAACTGTGCTCTGTTGTCAGTGTTCTAAACTGGGATTTCTGCTCTTTATTTTAGAAAATACATTAGCAACATTATGCGCAATTAATTGCATCATCTAACTATTTTTGTGAAGTACTGTTTTCAAGTTAATTTTGAATGTTGTTTTGAAGTTGTTGTAATCCAATTAAATTTTTATAGTAGGTAACAATATACTCATTTATCAGACACATTATTATCTAAATGTTGTAAATGTGTTAATATTTTGTGGTAATTTATTTATTAATAGTTAATAAAATGTAAAAAAAGAAGGCACTAACATTTTACCACATTTTCAGGGTAACTTTCAGCCGGCTCCAAGTTATACTGATGTTTATAATTTACTGATTACAGGTGCTACTGTCAAAAATCTCCCATATTTGCTCGTATATTTTATATAAATGCCGAAAGTGTGCATTAGATATAACATGTAAATATTTTCACAAATATGTGTAAAATACATAAAATTCATTTAAAGGCGTTATTCGGGGCGGAGCTATGCAAATTTGACATTTCATACATTAGACATTTTTTATTCTTGTTTGAATAATACTAGTACTAGTACGTATTACTGTAACTATGGATATATTATTGAGTTAAAACATTGAAAATCGTTTTTCACTACACTTTTATGTTTTATATGAACAATAAACAGTTTATTTTTATTTCTAAAGATTCATGGTTCTCTTCTTCCACTTTTCTTATGCATAATATTTGTTGTAATATCATAAATTATACAAATCTTGTGATGCTGGGAAATGTAAATTCGGAGTCTTTACATATCTGAAAACATTTTTTTTGGTGTTAAAAGTTGTCCTAACTATAATACTTTTTTTTATATAATGAATCATTTTAGATAATATTTAATCATATGTTGTAAAGTTACACTAAATGGCTCGGTAACTTTGAACCAGGATAAAAATTCATTTTTTATTGCTTTTATCATTATTATTCCTTAATTTTTGATAGCCATACAATGATTTAGGATCATTTCTTCTCTTTTATGCCCCTAGTTTCAACAATATTCTTAAATTAAGAGTGTGGCATATGAAAATAGAGAAAATGCGGATCAAAGTTACCCTGAATGACTGTAATGTTTTCTTTTGAAAATGGCGCAATTTTAATCTGAAAGCTTCCACATTAAGATTGCTGAAAATAGTCAAAAACAGGGTTACCAATTTGGTCCCCATTTTTAATTAGAAATTTCGAGTTCAAACCAGAAATAAAGAATAGTATTTTAACCTTTATTTAATAAGACTAGGGGGCTCGGCCCCCTACGAGCTACGCTCGCCAACCCCCGTCCAGACACCGCAGGGTCTAAATGCACGCTAATTTGATCGGCTTTAAAAATATTTCGAAAGATTTAATTATAATTTAAAAAACAGTGGCGATCTCCCTATAAACGATTTCTATTCATTTCTCTTTGATTGGGGAATTTTAACGCCAAATCCGCTGCGGTACTACTTGATTATCCCGTCGACCCATTTCGCCAAATTATATAAATCGCCAAATTATACAAATTGACATAATTTTTATTTTAAATAACGAAAGAACAAATAAATTCGTACAACATTAATAAAAATACAAATAAAACGTCGAAATAAAAATAACTTGATGACGTAGACACGCGTAACAACATTTCAAAATCAGCTAATATAAAAGGAATTAAGTAAACAGAGTCTTTGTCTCCTGGTATTTTTTAACAAAGCGAAAAAAAAAGTTCTTTTAAGTGAGACATTTTAAATTAATCGTTTTTAATCTGACGTAATTTTTACCAAGCTATTCTTTCTCTTTTAAATAATCGCGTGAAAGTACTTTTGTTAGCAATGAAATATTATATGCGCTTTCCTAACAAAAATAGTTGAAAATATTTTCTCAAAATATTAAATAAATGTCTAGCGCAATTTCTAAATTTAAACTTTTTTGAAATATTATTTTGTGTTCATTTTATGTAATAACTATAATGCGACGTAAATATGACGTAATTTCTCCTAAGACTTCTAACGCATTTAATGAATTTATTATTTTACAATATCCTTTCTCTTTTAAAATTCACGTGTATACTTTTTATGACGTAATTTTTAATAAGTTCCTGCTTTTTATACATAATTATTTAATTCTAATTTGAAAGTTTTTTTCCTGTTCATAATAGTCACGTGTAAATAAATTTTTAATTTGAAGCAAACATTATTGCTTGCGCTTTTTATACAGTTGGCAACAGTTTAAATTAGTACAATTTTCTGAAATCTGTAAAAAATATCTCTAGAAATGCTGAAAATTTGAATTTAAAATAGAAATAAAACCTGAAAAAATGAGTCAAAATAAAAAAATTAATGCAATCTGCACTCCGGCAAATTCTAACGCATAAAATGATCTAAAAATGATTACACTGCCATGTATAGTTTTTGCTGCTATAAAACTTTTTTAGTGGAACGATTTTGTCCAACTTTAGCATTAAATATCTCTTAAAATAATTCTTCGATTTGAAAACTGTCTGCATCAGCGTGTTTATCAAACATTTCTGTATAAAACCACTGATTTTCATATTTTTGTATGCATTATTTTTCTCAATATTAACGAAGAAAGACCTCCGGTCACAAAAAATTCAAAACCGGCGGCGGCGGCGGCGGCGGTGACAGCGGTAGTTACTTTTTTTTAGAATAGAGAGATACATTTAGCAGTCATTCAAAATAAAATTTCTTCTTTCGAAATTTCCGATACGAATTTGAAATTTCGGATTAAAATTGGAGGCCAAACTGGCAACCCTGGTCAAAGATGTAATCCAAATTCACAGTATTTATTATTTTAAAATTTAATGAAAAATTAGCCTCAATAAAACTGTAATAATCTGCATGATTTCCTCTTTATTCTCTTTCTATCATATCTATTGAATAACCCAATTGCCATAATTTGAATTTATTATAATATCTTTATAAATGTTTTAAAGTAAATTAATATTTCGAAATTTTAAGAACTATTATAAGATCTTGAGATCCTTGTGAATAATTGATGTTCGTTTCAGCTTGAAGTCTTTTCCTTGAAGAAGTAAATACAAAATACATACAGATATAGATACATTCTGATAGATAAGCCATACTCAATGTTGTTTTCTTGAAGACTGCAAACATATGTTTGCTATATTAGATGAGCCGCAATACATTATATATACTTTTATAATAATATAAAAAAATAGTTAAAATAGTAAGAAAACCAAAGTAACATAATATGGCAACATATTGTATAAAAAGCAGTATAGTTAGCATTAGCTAAATAATAAGCATTTAATGTCGTAATATAATAATGCAAAATTTCCAAATTCTATAGATTAAAAGAAAATCTGTAATAATTAAAGTTTTTCCTCAATGCAAATACTTTTTACCTTCAGAAAATATAAAACTATATACTGCAACTTTAATTAATTTTGAATAACGTTTGATTACTGGTTAAGGTTAAAAAATATATATACCACAATAGCGCAAGTAAAACTACATGTAAAATAAAAAAAAATCTTTTGATTAAGCAGATGACATTTAGGATATTCTAACAAAATTTTAAACTAATTATGAATAACAGTGAAAGTTATTTGCTTTTGGGTAAAATTATTTAAAACAATACTGAATGTCTTAAAAATTAAATATAAATTTCTAGACGAATTTAAAAGGTGTTTTTTTTAATCCGTCTAAAAACTTATAAATTTGGATGATTGGTAGTGTGGCCAAATCTGGCGATTATTTATTCATTTTCACCAGAAAGTTTTAACAGTTATTTTTATTTATATAAAGATAAAACATCCGCTATTAGAATATTTAAAATTTACTATTCAAAGTTTTGTGGTTTGAGTTAAGAATATTTGAATAAAAAACCCACTAGATTTGTCAACACTGATGATTGGATATTTCGGGACGAGTATAAAGATTGGCGGACAACAGGTTACGTATGGCTTGTATAGATAATGTTAAAATTCCAGAGTAAAATTCTTTCGAAGGCGTTCAGATATCTTAATTCTTAATTAAGAAATCAATTTCTTCTGTGTTTCTCCATCTGCGCATCAGACTCCTTCCTTCAGCAATGATTTCCTTAGAAATCAATAGACTCGCATTGTTTCAAGTGTTATAAGAAAGTGGCTCATTTAATCGTTTAATGGATTGAAGCTTCTGTTAATCAGAATGCAGTGAATACGGATTAGCTCGTTATTATACAGAAAAATATTAGTTTTGAGAATTGGTTTCATGTTTAACAAGAACGAAAAATCACGCGTCCAGTACAGATTATGTAAAACTTTCCAACACATTCAGAATACTGTAACAAAATTTCACAGTTTATTAAGGTGAAATATGATGTCGAAATAAGCAATTTGAAAAACGCATAACGTATTTGAAAATCCCATTTCTGCTATTACTATCAATAGTCGAAAACATATCTTTTTTTTTTTTTTTTTTTTTTTTTTTTTTTTGTGCAGCCTTGTATATGATCTATGGATTTATATGTATACTACATAGTATACTGAAAGTTAGTTCATTGAAACGAATAGCACAGTTAAAATTTTTCATTCAGCAATTTCCGTGAAAAAACAAAATGTACTTGAGAAATTTTGTGCAACCCTGTATAGTAGGGGTGCACAACCTTTTTAAGAGAAGGGCCACTTTAAAAAATGTTTGGGTTGTCAATGGCCACATCAGTCACATGAAGAGAATTCTATTAGGGGAAGTTGGGGGTTACCCCTCTAGGTTCCCCTACCCAGTCAACATATCCAATTCAGTTGGCAAGGATATATCAACAGTTTACGTTTGTATATATAGCACGGATTAATTTGAAAGAGAGATAATATTCCTGGACTTTATTCGGGGAGTAAATTTTGTTTTACTAAAAGTGCTAAAAAACAAACATAGGCAGGAAAAGGGCTGGTGCGGAAAAAAAATGCGAACTTTATGAACGAAGGGGGCAAGAAGAGCCGATCAACAACATTTGAAATTTCTACGCTCCTAATCAACGAAATTTGTGATTTTTCCGTCACCGATCAACGAAATTTGAGATTTTCCCGCGCCTGATTGACAAAATTAGCGATTTTTCCGCGCCTGATCGACAAAATTAGCGATTTTTCCGCAACGGATCGACGAAATTCGCTATTTTACCGCATCTGCTCGACGAAATTCCAATTATTCTGCACCCTATCGACAAAATGCGCGATTTTTTCGTGCAAGAACGACGAAATTTCCGATTTTTCCACCCCTTACCGACGAGATTCGCGATTTTTCCAGGAACGATCAACGAAATTCGGGATTCTTAACTGACTTTGGCGAAATTTGCGATTTTTTCAAACGGTAAATTGACGAAATTTGCGGTTTGTTCTCGCGATAACCTGACGAAAGTCGCGATTTTCCCGTAGACAATCAACGAAATTTTCAATTTTTCCGCGCATCATCGAGAAAAGTCGCGATTTTTCTGTGCCTGACAACGAAATTTGTGATTTTTCCGAGCCTGCGATTTTTTCATGTCAAACCAACGAAATTTCGATTTTTCCGAGCCCGATTGACAAAACTCGCGAATTTTCCCGCGGCAAATTGACGAAATTCCCAATAAACAAACGATACACGCGATTTTTCCACACCTAATTGACAAAATGCGCGATTTTTCCACACCCAATAGACGAAATTCATGATTCTTAATTGACTGATGAAATTTCCAATTCTTTCCTGCAGCAAATTGATGAAATTCGCGATTTTTTTCGCGCGACATACGAAACTCACGATTTTTCCGCAGTCGATCAAGAAAATTCGCAATTTTTTCGCGCATCATCAACAAAACTGGCGATTTGTTCGTGCCCGATCAACGAAATTTGCGATTTTCCCGCGTTTGATCGACAAAATTCACGATTTTTCGGTGACCGATCGAGAAATTTGCGATTTTTCTGCGCCTGACCGACAAAATTCGCGATGTTTCCGTGTACGATCAATGAAATTCGCGATTTTTCCGAGCCTTATCGACAAAATTCGCTATTCTTCCGCACCTGATCAACGAAATACGCGATTTTTCCGCGCCCGATCTACGAAATTCTCAAATCTTTACTCACTGACGAAATTGGCAATTTTTCCCGAGGCAAATTGACGAAATTCGCGATATTTTCTGACGAAACTCACCATTTTTCCGCTGTCGATCAAGAAAATTTGAAAATTTTCCTCGCCTTATCAACAAAATTTATGATTTTTTCGTCCCCTATCAATGAAATTTGCGATTGTCCTGACAAAATTCGACAAAATTCGTTATTTTTCCGTGCCCGAACGACAAAACTCGCGATTTTTCGCAAAATTTCATAAATTGGTTCATAAATTGGTAATATGGCATTCATAAATTGGTAAATAGGGATTAAAATTATGTGATGCCATAACGGCATCATCGCCCTTCAAGGAGTTAAAAAGTAAATTTACGAAATGCTTTGCGAAATGATGATGTTTCTTTTCTGTGTATGAACCTTTTAAATAAATTTGAATGAATTCGTTAAAAAGTAAATTTACAAGGTGCTTTAAATAATATATATATATACGATCACATGTGTAAAAATAATTGGATAAGAATAATACAAATTTTAAAAACAGTAAATTGAGAATTCAAAAATAAGGAACTAAAAATATGTTAGGTATAAGACCATAATAAAACGAACTAGAAGAGAACTTATCATACACAAATAAAGAAAAAAAATTAAAGATGAAACTCATACCTGTTGTGAATTATAAACAATAATGTTTAAAAAAAAGTATAGGCAAAATTGTTTAAATATAATGAAAATATATATATCTATATATGTGTGTGTGTGTATGCATAATTTTTCATGCTATATACAGAACTTGCAAGCATAAAACAAGGCATATCACCTTTTTTAGGTTTCACCCCTGATTTCCGAGATGGAGGTATGAAATTTCTCTTAAAATAACATCATTTTGAAGCAGTTACAGAAAATATTTGAGCTTTATGAATGAAAAACAATGTTTTCTTCTCGAAATGACGTAATTTTTAACCTGTAAAAACGCTGTTCAGTTCTAAATCACTTCAACATTCATGCCTGCAAATTTCATGCTTTTAAGATTAATAATGAGTACCTGACTGTGTCAGAATGTTTCGCATTATTTTCGCACATTTCCTTAACCCCTAATACTCAAATTCCAGTTACTTTCGAATTATCATCGCTCCAAAGACGCAAAATTAGAATCAATAGATAAATATATAATTAAAAAATATTATATAAAGAAGAATAAAACATAAAATACCAATAAATGATATACGAATTGTTGAATAGACAAATAAAAATACTGAAGAGTACTGTTTCTTTCAAGCGTGTTTTATCCCTTCGTTAAGTAGACAAAATAACGGTTACAGTAAAACAAACACTCAATTCTTAGATCCATTGTCAGAAATGAAGTGTTATTCCAATGATATATTGTCATTTATTTGAAGCAGAAAAAATGTATTTGCATCATTTGCAGCTAATGTGTCGTGAAAAAGAAGCCAAACTATTTAGTTTGTATGAATAAGAAGAAAATAATATTTTTCAGTCTTTTGTAGTATAATAAAAAATGATGTACAAAACAATGCCAGAATTTATCCTCCTATGGGAAAAGAACAGAAACTTCAAGCAAAGTTTTTTACCTCTATTCTTCCAGAAATGACGGATTTTTGAGAAAAATAAAAAGTCGAATATAAGTCGAAGCTTCTAGCACTGACAGGGAAGATCTCCATAAGCGTATATTCAGAAAAATTTGAAAAAAATTATAGAATTTTCTTCTCATGAGTATATACGTTTATAAAAATATTTCCGGCGGAACCTCGATATAGCGTACGTAAAAAAAATTATGCAAAGGTCATTTTCTTGACAATTTATCGCTGGCTGGCGACACAATGAAATTTAAATATGAATGAAAAATCATGCGTATAGAATAGATTACGAAACACTTTTCAACACATTCAGAATACTATGAGAAAACTACACCGTTTACTAAGGTAAAATATGATGTTTAAATGAACAATTTGGAAAACACATAACGCCTTTGAAAACTCGATTTCTGCTATTACCATGAATAGTCGTTAACATGTACTTTTTTGTGCAGCCCTGTATATAATCTACAGGTATGTATGCATACTACATAGCATGATAAAAGTTACTTCAGTTAAACGCAATGGACAGTTGAAAATTTTCACACAGCAATTTCCGCTAATAAACGGATGTTGTTGAGAACTTTTGTGTGTCCCTGTATACGATCTATAGAATTTATAAACACCAAGTAATATTTAAAAATAGTTAAATTTTAAAACGCATACCACAACTGAAAACGCACTTCCAGCAATTACCGATCTTAAGTAGTTCAATTATTGCTCATTTTCTTCTATAGTCAAATTCTACACTGTAAAAAGAAGGGAGTGTTATTACACTTAAATCGGGTTTATGAAATGCCGTATGAAGTTTAAATTTGCACTCTTTTTAATGGTAGCACCGAATAAAGTGTCAGAATAACCTCGGAATGGTATAACTTTATTCTTTAACCGCAATTATGGAAGCCAGACACCAAATGTAGTGTACGAAATCCTCTTCGTGTTTTAATTACGAATCGGTATACGTCAGCAGACGACGCCATTTTAGTTTCGCAAATAATCGTCCTTTTTAACTTTAGAATTGCAGTTAAAAGAACAAACGTATGGTAAAGACATGAACACAAGGCAAGCAAAGTGATTATCCTTTGTAGATTTAAGATGTAAGGCTTTAAATAATGTTTGTATGTGCTTTTTAAAATTAGATCATGCTTTTAAACAATATAATGCCAATCTAAGAAGAATTGGCGACAGGCTCGAATTTAACGAGAGGTAATACCTTTTGTATATTGTTGCAGTCAATTTTTTTTTCTTTTTTTTTAATGTAGCTTTTTTATTTGTTAGCTGGCGTAGTTTAAGCATTTTATACTATGCATTAAATTGATTTTATTGATCCAAGCGTGAAAGCTTTCCTTAAAATTAATACAATTTATATTGCCTTGAGAGTTAAAACTACAAAATATAAATTTAAAAACAACATTAAACACGCCAGAATATGCAAAATTCTGGCGTTTTTAACGTTGTTTTTAAATTTATATTATTCTGCGTATTATAAACTGTACAAATTTACTCGGATGTATATTACTTTTAGTTTAGTTCATTTTCATTGTGCTAACCGTCTCGCTACTGGCGCCCTTACTCAAGGACATACCATTTAGAAAAAAAAATTAAGGCTTAATTTAATTTTATTTCAAATAATCTTACGAGTTTTGTCTCCATTTTTAAACATTTCCTTATCAAAAGAACAAATATTTAAAAATCAAACCAATATATCAGAGAATATTTTTGAAGAAAAACTTTATCGAGAAATTTTTTAATCAAAATGGATGCTCTCGTCCAGGCAATAGTTATAAAATTATATCATTCTGATGTAATTTAATATCAGATGTAACTTATATTTGTTATTTTGTTAAGAAAACTAAAAACACCGAATTAAACTGATACTGATAGTTATAAGCAATTACAATTTTTGTTACAGAATTACAGTATACTCTCGATATCTCGAAGTCGAAGGGACGCTAAAAAAATTTCGAGATAGCGAGTTTTCGAGATAACAAGGTCATAACTAAAACATAAAAAGTCACGCGAAAACACAAAATACGGAATAATATTATAAAAATTAGAGTCATGATAAACGAGGATAAGTATAAATATGTAATGATTGTTGACAATAAGTCTAAATACAAGAAGATAATTTTAATTTTTTAAATAGTAGAAAATAATTACATTAAGTTGACAAGAATTAGTAAATACCTAAATGAATTTACATTGCTAGAATTTCTTAAAGTCCAGTATCGTAGCCTGGTGACTTCTCTTTTGATATTGTTCTTCAACCAATTTTTCTGTTCGAAAAATAGCGGTAAAGCCATCGTTTTCAATGTATTCCGAGCATTACGTACAAAAATGCCATTCATATGACAAGGAAACGCTTGTTTTCCACCTTTGTTTGCCATTTAAGTGACCAGATGGAAATATCGGAATCGTCCCTGACCCCTTACAAAGATAATGAGATTCTTGGAAACACCTCTATTTTCTTCGACACAAATGGACGGCGAAGTAAAAAATTCATTTTTTACTTCGAAAAATATTCGACATAACAAGGTTTAGAGAGAAAACTCTTCGAGATAAGAATTAAAATTAACATTAGAGGACAGTGTAATATCAAGAGAAAAAACAATTTTTCGACATATCAAGGTTTTCGAGACATCAAAGTTCGAGATATCGAGAGTACACTGTATTTTGAAACGTGTGGCCATGATGTTTTCCCGTTCTCTAATAAAAAATATTTTCACCAAGAATTCTTTCTTAAATGTTTTATAGAACATTGGGAGCATTATTAACAACGTGTGAAAATTTCATAATTTTAATTTCATTTTTTAGAAGTTGATACTGAAAGAATTAAAACATTAGATTGTCATACTTTTATTCCTGTGTTTATTCAATTCGTAATACATAATTAAAATGATCATGGGCACCCATTTGATTACATTTAGTGGGAAAGCTCAACACTTCCATGAGAGGGAGGGGGAGATGTTCAGTAAGAAATTATCTTTCAAATGCACCAAAAAAGGGCTCAAATTTAATGCTAAACATGTATCTAAATTTGACTATACCAAAATTTAGAGGTGCTCTAGCTCTATTCTACCCCTCCTCCTATATGGCCTATATGAAAAAGATATTTTTAAGAATGAAAATATAGGAAATTTCATTGTTTACCAATTAAAATGTTTAAAATGAATGTTATAATAAATTATCTCAATTATATGAAAATTTAGCATCCTCTGCGTGAAACTATTTATTTTAAATTATGGCTGTATTAGATTTAAAATGTAATCTTTAAATTATTTTTTATTTTGTTGTTGAAGTACACCAAATAAGTGGTAGTGTGATTTTACACCAAAAATGGTGTTTCTTTACACCAGTTGCTTCCTGGTGTTTCATTACACCAATTTAAGGTGGTGTTTCCTTACACTACTTTTGGTGGAACTTAGTTTCCACCATTTTTGGTGTAAAGTCTCGCCAATATTTTTTACAGTGTATTGTGTGTCCCAGTAAATAAGGTCTATGCACATCATATTATATAGTAAGAACCTTGTAGTACACCTCAGTGATGTATATAAATTGCAATATGTTTAAAATACTGTAATATTATTAAAATACACGTCAAACGATTTTTCCCGATAGACCGTAATATAACGAAATTCTTTTGAGTAGCCCTGTAAATGAATCGAAAATGGTACACACTTCATTTCCAATACCGAACACGCCATAGCATACAATGACATATATCAATTTCATGGCAATCGGACTATAGTTACGCGAGTTAGAGCACAGACAGACAAACCGAATTCACAAATACACTTCAACATGTTGGAAAGTGTTAAAAAAAAGATCCGCTTTTATGATAAATGTACTCTTTAAGGAAATTTTTTTCTACTCTACTTATTGAACTAGTTTAAGTAAATTTTGCTTATATAAATACACTTTTATAACTACGGATTTGTCATATACCTTTATATGTATTGTATAATGAAATTTAATGATCGTTTAAGAGCGCTGTAGAGCAAAATTTAAATTGATTAAAATTGCTTCAAACTCAAAATTAAGATCCCTTTCTGAGAAATTTGACTTCGATATTGTTAGTGTGGGACACAACAAGAGAATAGTTTACATGACATGGGAACAATGACTTATTCAATATCGAAATGCCAAAGCAAAGCATTTTTAATCGGGCAGTTACTTTTAAAGTACACCTAAGACTTATCCAAAGCCAGTAAAACCGTGCAAAATTGAATAACCTCAGCAACACGTAAATTGTATATATTATATAAGCTTATCAGAAAAATAATAAAATCTTTCATCGTTTAAATTTAAATTTATTAAGTACTGCAGATTTAAACAATCATTTAGCTAGCAATTTCCAAAGACATTAAAATCGCTTGCATTTAGTGAAGAAGGTATTGCTTTCCAAAACGCGTGAAACGCCCATGTTTTCGCACCAAATACTCCAAAATATTTTATTTTTATACAGATTTTCTACTGGGATTTTGCCGCTAAATTTGACAGACCCTTTATTACGTACACCCGTGGAAAAAAGTAAACACCCCTACTAACTCTGCAAGTTATTATAATAAAAGAAAGTTACTGGACCAAACGTTTGGAAATAAAGTCTACTTCTAAATGATGTACATAAAAATTGCTTAGGGGTCATCTAAAAATCAAAACCTGACAGAACTTTATTTTTTTCAATAGCAACACCCAATTTTAACAATAAGTTTTAAATCTTCGGGTCAAATTATGCCCAGAAACGAAATTTCAAATCATTTGGATTATAAGTTTCTGAATTCTAAGCATTCAAAATTTAGATCTTCTAATGTTAAATTACATTTTCATATTTTAATTAATTTCTCCTGAAATTATAATCCTAATTTGATAATCTTTCGTGGTGTTATAATGCTAAAAAACCCACACATAAATACATTGAATTTGTAATTTTAAAATTTTTTCTATATGAATTGTGAAATTAATTTCGAAAAAATATGAATTGTAACCTATAAGTTTTTTGATAGATTTATATTTTATATGTCTTGCTTTAAGCTCAATTTTAAATTTTACATCCAAGTAGTTTTTGAATTATGATTAAAAAACGTCAAAATGATGTTCTATGATGTTCAGAAAAGCATAATTTCAAAAAATATATATATTACGAATTTTATTGAAACGTTTGGGCTGGCAATAGTCGAAACATATTAAGCGAGGGAATTAATTTATCTGAAACTAATCTTACGAATTTCATGAAAATTTGTTTTTAGGCTAATTGAAGGATGTGGAATTTATTTATGGTGTCAAACTTGGGTATTACTATTGAAAAAAAAAAAAAAAGTTTGGGTTCGTTTTGATATGTAGATGGCCTTTTAAGGAAATTTTATATACATCATTTAAAAGTAGACTTTATTTCCAATCTTTTGATATCAGCATTTTTCTTCCATAATAATTTGTTGCAGAGTTAGTAGGGGTTGTTGATTTTAATAAATATTCTGATTCAGGTTAACTCGTTTTTACTCCCATTAGTACAATGAAGCAGAAACTTCAGATGAAAATCAAAGTTGGTGTAATACTGAAGTAATAACACTGAAGAATTAACAGGTGTAACATCTTTCTCAAATATTAACATGCGTGAGAAAAAAGAAAGTTTTTGGATTGGCACGTCATACACTGTAAAAAAAAAAAAAAAAAAAAAAAAAAAATCTGTAAAGTTACTAAAGTTTTCCTAGGAAACTGGGATTCCTTGAACTTTTTATGTAACGGCAACAACAAAAATTCCTGTAACAGCGTCTGTTACAGGAATTTTTCTTGTTGCCGTTACATAAAAAGTTCAAGGAATCCCAGTTTCCTAGGAAAACTTTAGTAACTTTACAGATTTTTTTTTTACAGTGTACGAGTTAACTTCTAAATACCGCACATTTTCAATTTTTACTGCCTAATATGGAAAAAATATTACTTTCAAATGCAGTTAGTTTGAATACTATATCGCAATTTGTTTGAAAATTGTATCGCAATTTCTTCAGTTTTTATTGTTTTAAAATAATTTCCAAGCATGAACTTTTTCAAATCTATCTCTATCGCGTTCAAATGGTTTCGAAATACGTATAAATCCTCTTGCATTTAAATTATTATGAACAGCTCATCATTTGATTCCAGCTTATATTCTATAACGAAATTTTAAAAAAATCATCAATCAATAAATAAAACAATAAAATATAAATAAAACACAAATTTAAGACATGTCATCAAACTATGTTTTTAAACCACTGAAATGAATAGAATCAAAAAGGCTGATTGTAAATAGCGATCTTTGACGATTTCTTCGCCTGTTAACTCCTGACGCGAGGCCAATATAGAAATATCGCTTTTTATGCGTTTCAAACCTTTATTTCAATACTTTTTTTCATGCTGTTATTGCCATTATTGCATATAAATATGATTTTTAATATTGTTAGAAGGCCTTCTAAATATATATATATTAAATGTAAAATATCTATTTGAATTATCAATAAAAAGAGAAAAAAAAAGAAGAAGAAGAAGACCCGTGAAAGGCTTTCTTGCCGCAGTCTCTCAGATTATTTGCTGCAATGTTTTTCATTAGTTTTTGATTAATTGCATTTTTTTTTAATCAAACAACGTGTTTTAACTATATATAAATAAACTCCGCCAAAATCCGCTCGCAGAACCTTTCGAAAAATAATCCCTGGGCCTTTAATATGTGCAGAGAAAAAAAGATGTTAACCCGGGAATCCCGGCTTTATCCCATTGTGATCAATAATTGCTGAAATGAGATTTCCGTTATAGATTTATCTTATCGTCAGCGTACATGTTGTGTATAAATACTATAGAGCACTAAAAAATAGCTGCACTAAAATAATTCGCAGGTATTATCGGACACATACAACAACAGCTGAAATTGAGTTTTTACTGAGTTATGTGTTTTTTTAATAGCTTATTAGCCCCCTATATGTTATTTCTTTCAGACAACAATTAATGTGCCGTCATTAAAAAATAACGTAACACCTAACCATAAGCCACCCGTAAAACGAAGCAAGTGCATCATTGTACGGTTAACTACTGCACTGTAAAAAAAAATCTGTAGTTCTACAGATGTAAAGTTACATGCTTACTAAACTTTCACCTGTAACTGTACGAAAAAAGCTGCAAATCTACAAAACTAGTTTTTGTAAAGCTACAAAAATCTGTATCTTTACAAATGAATCTGCTAAAATTTCAGTAATCTTACTTAACTTTTATTTGTAACCCTGGTTGCAGTTACATGAAAAGTTCTCGGAATCCCAGTTTCCAAAAAAATTCTTTGTAACCTTACAGATTTTTTGATTTTCGGCACAAAAGTGTGTCTGTTACATGAAATTTTGTTGTTGCCGTTACATGAAAAGTTCTTGGAATCCCAGTTTCCTAGAAAAACTTTAGTAACTTCACAGATTTTTTTTTACAGTGTGATAATCTACTGCGATTTTTAAAACTTCTAAATATTGCACATTTTAAATTTTTACACCTTCGTATAGGAGAAAAAAAAAAGAACTTTTAAATGCAATTTGTTTAAAAACGACATTTCAATTTATTTTTGAGATATTAATTTTTTGTAGTTTTTGCTGTCATTTATGTAATGAATAATGATGACAACTGAAGTACTTAATTTCTGTAGAACGTAAAGGGAAAATAGTAGGTTACTATATCTGTATCAGTATGTTACCATTTTCTCATAATAATAAAAAAAAAAAAATAATTAAAATATGTGCTATGCCAAGAATATCGTCTGCTATAAAAATATATTTTAAAGAATACTTGTGCGACTTCTCCGCATTTACTTAATTCCTATAAAAAAAAACTGACAGAATGTAAATTTATTAATCCATGTGTAATAACATTTTCCGAATTTTGAAAAATTATATAAAAATGATTTCTAAAACATGAAGCTGTTATAAACTATATTTAATTTCCAGTATTCATATTAATGTTACAAACAAATGAAGGCATATGAGCCCGATTTTTTTGTCGAGTTTCTTGAATGACAACATCTTTTTTTGCTGTGTTTGTGTATTATTCCGCGATAGTGACGTCATATGCATACTTTTCTGTAGATTTTGTTTAAGACTGGATCGTAAAAGTGTAATTCTTCAGGGGATACAAAAGACGTGATTTTATATAAAATAAAAGGGTGTATTTTTTAAGTCTTAAAACTGAAATATGTTTTGTACTATCTATATTTATATATTTTTTAAAATTATAGGGGGCGACACTAAATTCTAAAGAAGTCTTCTTTTCTAGTTTATATATCTCATTTCATTGTATGAAAAAAGAAATTTCTTTGTGATACTATGCTAGTGTTGGAAAGTGTTTCATAATCTATGTCTGATGTATGATTTTCCGTTCTTGTTATTCATAAAACCATTTAATAATCTGTCAAAATATATCATAAGATACTCAAATAAACAAAAAAAAATAGTTCTAAGGATTCCAATTCCCCTCAAACTAATCTATGAAAAACTGACAGTAACCGACACCCTTTCAATAACGATCAAGGTTTTAGTAATTTAAACAAGAAAGAAAAAACACGTGTCAAGCATAGATTATGAAACAATTTCAAACACGTTCAGAATAATGTAACAAAACTTCATCGTTTAACAAGTTGAAATCGGATGTTTAATTGAACCATTTGGAAACGCGTAACACATTTGAAAATCCAATTTCAGAAATTCCCATCTACAGTCGACAAATTAACCGAATTCTTTGAGCAGCCCTGTATATGATATATAGATTTGTATTTATAAACTTCATGCATTCAAAAATTTAGTTCCGTTTGGAAATACATACCACAGTTGAAAACTCCCTGTAGCGTAAAATAATGCGAACTAAAGAACTAGACTTTAAAATTAAATAAAGAGAACTTGCGTTCCTTTCTTAGACATTTATTTCACGCATGGACAGCACAGCACACAACACACAAAATCACAACAACATTAAAAAAAATTCAAATTCAATCGGAGGCTCGCTCGCCTCTCTCTTTGCGTCGGCCAAAACCGACCGCACTCGATGGTTACAAAAACGCATCTGCCCTACGGGGCCACTTCGACTTCTTTAGTCCGTCTTAAGTGGGTGACCACGTGAGAGTCTTATTCATCTTATCAAAAGTTTATTTGTTACGAATAGTGTCAGTCAGCCACTTTCCATCGAGAATTAGCACCTCATTAAAAAATGTTTATAACTTCCCATCTGGAGTTCTTGATGCTTTGACATGCGACGCAGAGCTGATGCCTCTGCAGGCATCTGCAGATCCGGAAGCAGGACGTTTCGGTCCCGCCGTTTCGGTCCCAAGACATTTCGGTCCCGAGACATTTCGATCCCGAGACATTTCGGTCCCGAGACATTTCGGTCCCTAGACATTTCGGTCCTTAGCCATTTCGGTCCCTTGCCTTTTCGGTCCCTTCTCCAACAAACTGAATTTTGTGCACTTGAAATAGGTGACAATTTTATAGGGGACATTGTAGAGTTTTTTAAATAACGGCCTTAAAATTTTAGTAACAGCTCACACAAATTTCGTATGGTAATCATTTTAAAAAACAATGGGGGGGGGGGGGGGAATTGACATTTTCTATATTTTATTGTTTCACAAGTATAAGGTCCTGATAAATTAAAACATTTATAACTCGATCTATAATTATCGCAAAACACTCATATTTTGTATGGTAAACATAATCGTTTTATAAAGCAGAGGGGGAGGGGGGGCTCTGTTGACTTTTTCTATATTTTAGTGTATCTTAAGTATAAGGTCCTGATAAATTAAACATTTATAACTCAATCTATAATTATCGCAAAACACTCATATTTTGTATGGTAAACGTAATCTTTATAAAAGGAGGGACATTATCGGATTTTTTAACTGAACTCCTTAAATTTTAGTAAAACCCGAATATAAGGACTCGAAAACGCAAACACTTGTAACACAGATCAAAATTGTCGCAGCCCACACAAATTTACTATGATAATCATAATCGTTTTATAAAGCAGGGGGGTAAGGGGGGGGGGGCTCTGTTGAATTTTTCTATATTTTAGTGTATCTTAAGTATAAGGTCCTGATAAATTAAAACATTTATAATTCCCTCTATAATTAGCGCAAAACACTCATATTTTGTACGGTAAACGTAATCTTTATAAAAGGAGGGACATTATAGGATTTTTTCACTGAACCCTTGAAATTTTAGTATAACCCGAGTATAAGGGCCCGAAAACCGCAAACACTTATAACTCGCAATCAAATTGTAGCACCCCATGCAAATTTCATGCGGTAGAAGTAATCGTTTTCAGGAGGGGGAAGAAGGAAGTTCTGTGGATACTTTATAGAAGCTCCTCATATTTTAGTCTATCATTAAATTACAGCGTTTGGCGGTCCACGACAATTAGAATCCGAGTTATAAGGGGGTGGGCACCGAAATGACAAGGGACCGAAGTGGCTAAGGACCGAAATGGCTGGGGACCGAAATGTCTCGGGACCGAAATGGCCATGGGCCGAAATGTCTCGGGACCGAAATGGCCAGGGATCGAAATGTCTCGGGACCGAAACGGTGAGACCGAAATGGCGGGACCGAAGTGTCGAGACCGAAATGTCGTGTACCCGCAGATCCAGTTAAAAAGTGTTGAATAATGTTTAATGTTTAAGTGGCTATCTGGTTTTTGCATATGAACGCAAATGGAACGTCACACTCCCTTCCAGAAATTTGCGTTAATAAGAAGATTGGTACGTAAATTCTTTTGAGCTGCCCTGTATACGAGGTGTAGAATTTATACACAACGAGTAGCATGCAAGGATATCTAGTACAAGCTACGGAGTAGCATTCATATCCCGAAATCAGTACAAGATACAAGAAAAAAGTAAATTAGAAACTTTTAGAACCCCCTCGATTAAGTATGAAATTATGCATTATATGTAAAAATATCTCGATTAGAAACCGTAGGTCGCCTAGTGGCGTGATCGGTGGCGACAGCTGCTGCCACGGCGGGGGCTCGGTTTCAAATCCTTGGGTAAGACATGGATGTATTTGCGAGTGTCTGTTTGTAGTTATATAAATATATAATATAAAAAAGAAATAAAAATTGTTGTAATTTGTTGTTGTTTCTGTGTATAATAAGGGTCATATGAAGCGAAAAGCCATAGTTGCTATAGGCTCCAAAGCAATCTCCACTACGGTAGGCTTCAATGTCAATGTAGAAGCCGTGAAACATACATTTTTTTGTATCCAATCACCAGTTTAAATATACCAATAATTGGATTCAGAAGAGTTGCAGTATAAGGCAGACGTACATCTACTAATAAAACTAACACGTGTGAGAAAGCTACCGTTTATTTTAATAAAAATATCAAGTTAATCATAATAATTAAGTGTGCTCTATGTGTCCATGACCGGCAGTAATGCCCGATGTATTCTCTGTGTATTCCAATGATAGACAAATTTAGAATACAAGGAGGATCTCAAGTTTTCTACTCAATAACGAAAAAATTCCTGACACATCTTCTGACTCATTTTTAAACGTAAAGGCATAAAATTGGCAGGCAAAACTAGATAACTATTGAAGAGATTTCTAATCGAAACTAGTTTTCCATTTATTGATAAATAAATTAGTTATCGAGATATAAGCGATTCTGGTCAAGCGACGGAAAGTTTTTCGTCTTTCTCGAGCTGCCGCATCGGGTATCCGGTTCAAAACGCAATCACTGACAGTATTTTCTGAAAGATCTTTTGAGTTTACCAAAAAATGGAAAACGTCTTTTGATTGCATCGTTTCTGAATAACAACACCTGCCAATTTCATGCATTTCCGAACAATGTCTCGGAAAGTGCCTCCTTAGATTTGAGAATAGTCTTAATACAATAAATTGTACTCTGTTTATGTGTATTCGTTTTTATAGTAAACTAGCAAACCCTGCGGCTTTGCTCGCGTAATATTTGAAATATGCCAAGTGATATTTGCATGACTAATTTTTATTAGAAAAACACTTTTTGGAATAATTCAAAAATTACAAATTAAGCCACAATTTGACTAAACTTTATTATAAAAGTGCGATAGACAGAAATGAGCTTTTAATTAATACGAAGAACTAAAACTAATTCCAAATAAATGATAATTTAGAAAATATTTTGTGTCTTTTTTGCTCATTTCATATGCTCATTTCGGTATTCATTTGAAGTTTTGATTTTTTTAGAAACCATCTTAACACATCTTAAAATTAACCATCATGTCAAATTACAAGCTTCTTGTCTAACAGTCTACCACCTCTCTGGTGTTAGTGGCACCAACATAAAATGCCGAAATAGAGTTGAAATAGAATGTCTCGAAAAATGTTGAAACAGAGACTGTCACCATTAATTTGCCAACATTAACCTTCAAATCGGTTAGTATTTCCTAATATTCTATAGGAAACGGAATTTAGATGTTTTTAAAGGCTTTCTTGTTGTTCCTGCCAACCAGATGGTAGTAAAACCGGCATAAAATATAACCCGCATAGGATCAGGGACTATCACTCTTGATTCGCAATCAGTAACTTTTGTAATCGGTTTATTATTTCCAGATATTCCACAGAAATCGGAATTTAGGACTCTTTTAGAATGCTTTTCGCTCCTTCTCTTCGCGTCACCCCTTTTTAATTTCGAATTTATTTTAGTCTGCTCTTAGAGGACATTTATATTTTATAAGTAACTACCGTGCTATATTTAAAGTTTCTAACCTTTTCAGTACCGCAGAAATCGCAATTTAGAAAATTTTTTGCTCCTGCAACCCTTGAGGGGTTGTGGCACCGACATAAAATATAACTTGTGTTTGAGCAGGTTCTATCACCATCAATTTGCAACCATTATGTTTGAAGTCGGTTTCGTATTTCTTACGATTGCCTAATGTTAGACCCCTTCAGTAACACAAAAAACGCAATTTAGAACATTTTTTGCTCCTGTAACCCCCAGGTGCTAGTGACAACAACGTAAAATATAGGCTATGTTGGAGCGGGGGCTGTCACCATCAGTTTGAAACCATTACTTCTGAAATCGGTTTATATTTCCTGAGACTGCGTAAAAATCGCTATTTAGAACGTCTTTTGAACGCTTTTCGTTCATTTTCACCCTTTTTAAATTTCAATTTTTTAAGGAACTCTTCTCAGAGAGCATTTACATCTCATAAGTAATTACCATGCCAAATTTCAAGTTGCTAGCCCCTTCAGTATCCCGAAAATCACAATTTAGAACGTTTTTTAAACTGCAACTGCAAGGTGGTAGTGACGCCGACATTAAATAAATCCTATACTGGAGCAATATGTCATCATCAATTTCCAACCATTACTTTTGAAATCGGTTGGGTACTTTCTGAGACTGCATAGAAATCGCAATTTAGAACGTTTTTCTTCCCTTTTCACCCCTTTTAAATTTCGAATTATTTAGAAAATGTACTTAGAGATCATTTATATCTTATAAGTAACTACCATGCCTAGTTTCAAGTTGCTAGCTCCTGCAATATTACAAAAAACACAATTTAGGTCGTTTTTTGCTCCTTCACCCCTTTTGGGGTAGTGGCACCGATATGAAATACAGCCTATGTTGGAGCAAGGGCTGTCACCTTCGTTTTCACACCATTATTTTTTAAATCGGTTCGGTACTTCCTGATATTCCGTAGAAATCTCAATTTAGAAAGTTTTTTAAAACGCTTTTCGCTCATTTTCACCACTTTAAAATTTCGATTTTTTAGGAAATGTCCGTAGAGATCATTTGTATCTTATAAATAACTGTCCTGTCTAATTTCAGGATTCTATTCCCTTCAGTAACACAAAAATCGCAATTTAGAACGCTTTTTGCTTCTGCAACCCCTAGGTGGTAGTGACACCGACATGAAATTAAGCCTATGTTGGAGCAAAAATCGAATTCTCGAACGTTTTTTTGCTCCTGCGCCCCCTTTGGGGGCAATGACACCGACATGACACATAGCCTATGTTGGAGCAAGGGTTGTCACAATCATTTTGACACCATTATTTTTTAAATCGGTTAGGTACTTTTCTAGATTGCGTAAAAATCGGCATTTAGTACATTTTTTAGAAAGCTTTCGACTCATTTTCACCCCCTTTTAAATTTCGAATTCTTTAAGAAATGATTTATAGCTAATAAGTAACTACTATGCCAAATTCCATGTATCTGGGGCCTTCATTAACACAAAAATCGCAATTTCGAACGATTTTTTGCTCCTGCACCCCCTTTTGGTGTAGTGGCACTGACATAAAATGTATCCTGTGTTGGAACAAGGGTTGTCACCATCATTTTGACACCATTATTTTTTATATCGGTTTAATACTTCTTGAGATTACGTAAAAATCGCCATTTAGAACGTTTTTAGAACGCTTTTTGCGCATTTTCACCTCTTTTTAATTTCGAATTTTTTTAAGAAATGTTCTTAGAGATAATTTATATCTAATAAGTAACTACCATGCCAAATTCCATGTATGTGGGCCCTTCATTAACACAAAAATCGCAATTTCGAACGTTTTTTAGCTCTTGCACCCCCTTTAGGAGTAGTGGCACCGACATAAAATGTAGCTTATGTTGGAGAAAGTGTTGTCACCATCATTTTGACACCATTATTTTTGAAATCGGTTTGGTACTTCTCTTGATTGCGTAAAAATCGCCATTTAGAACGTTTTTTAGAACGCTTTTTGCTCATTTTCACCTCTTTTAAATTTCGAATTTTTTAAGAAATGTTCTTGGAAATCATTTATACGTAATAAGTAACTACCATTCCAAATTTCATGTATCTGGGCACTTCAGTAACACAAAAATCGCAATTTCGATCGTTTTTTTGTTCCTGCACCTCCTTTAGGGGTAGTGGCACCGACATAAAATGTTCCCTATTTTGGAGCAAGGTTGTCACTATCATTTTGCCACCATTATTTTTTATATCGGTTTGGTACTTCTTGAGATTGCATAAAAATCGCCATTTAGAACGTTTTTAGAACGCTTTTTGCGCATTTTCACCCCTTTTTATTTAGATTTTTTAAAGAAATGTCCTTAGAGAACATTAGTATCTTATAAGTAACTACCATTCCAAATTTCATGTTTCTAGGCCCTTCAGTAACACAAAAATCGCATTTTTAGAACGTCTTTTGCTCCTGCACTCCCTTTTCGACAGTGGCACGGACATAAGATATAGCCTATGTTCTAAGTTGGACTAACACCATCATTTTGATACCATAACTTTTAGAATCGGTTCGGTAGTTCCAGAGCTTACCTCCTACAAATAAACAATTTTTACCTCTTTATAATAGTAAATAGTAAGTATAGTATAGATATGCATAGTGCATCTCCATTATAATGTCATACTTCTACATGCAATTAATAGAGTAATGCATTGTAAAAAATTTGTAATTTCTCCAATTCAAATTTGTAAAAAATTTGTAATTACTCCATAAAATTGGGGGCAGCATGCTGCCCCCAATTTTATGCACTGTAAAAAATATCCGTCAATATACACAAATTTTTCCGTAGAAATTTACGGAATAGTTTCATTTTTCTAAGAAAACAGTATAATTTCCGTAATTGACATTAGGAAATTATAAATCCGTATAAATCAAGTAAGTTTTTCATAAATTTTACAGAATATTTCTGTAATGCTTTCGAAACAGTACAAATTCCGTAAATGATGTTCAGAAATATTTGCTATGTTTGAAAAGCGAAGTAATTAATTGTTGAATGTACTTGTCTTACAGTGATATTATTTTCAATAAAACCTCAATATTGGCTAAATGTGGCTCTATATTGAAAATATATCCAATGTCCAATGATTTTGCAATGGCTAAATAGTGTTGATTTTTCACATGGGTTTTTAAGTAAAACCGATAAAAGTTATGGCGCCCTCTATGAATGTAAATTTAAATAACTTGTTATAGTATTTTTCTTCTATTCTTACTTTTTTAAATAAAAAGCTTTAAAATAATTTAAAAAAAAATTATTTATAGCATGAAATTAAAAAGCTAAATATTCAAAATTATGGAAACATTCAGAATTGTATGCTCAATTGAAAAATATTATTTGTACGAAAATATGTTCCATCCTGCACTCATTTCATAAAAAGCATCTGAAATAAGTAGCGATATTTGAAAATGTAACTAATGGTTCCGTTTCATAATGTATAAGAGCGCTAATCTGGCAGAGAACGTTCCCCAGTTCAAATCCGAGGTTTCACTACTGTTATTTGAGTTAAGTAGAGATATTCTGACCCTGGTATCCGTAAAAATTAAAATTCTTAAAAATGTAAATTTCTCGCTGAAAAGTTTTTTTTTGTGTGTGTGTGTGTGTGTGTGTGTGTGTGTGTGTGTGTGTGTCTTTGAAAGAAAAAGTTTTAAATACAGAAATATAACAAAAAGGAAAAATTTTGTCAAGAAACGGAAAATTTAATTTTTTCCCGTTAAAATACGGAAATAGTACTGGCGTCTCGATTGCCAGTACAATTTCCGTATTTAAAAGGAATTTTTTTCTTTACAGTGTGGAGTAGTTTAACTGATATACCTGGTGTAATTTTTACTGATATAACTATTGTAATATTACACCATTATAATGTGAGAATATCAGAATTCACATTATTATGGTGTAACGTGTTACAGCAGTTACATCGGTTAAATTACTCCATTAAATTGGAAGCAACAATGCTGCTACTAATTTTATGGAGTAATGTTACACAATTTTTTTACAGTGTAAAGCTGGTGATAGGATATTAAAACGTTACATTTCAGGGCTTCTATCAAAGATGTTTTTACTTGTAAGACATTGTTTCGTACTATATGGAGGACGCTTTGTAATTGAGTTTTTCTTGTATGACGTATCGTCTTCGAGATAGGACTATATCTAGATACTATGTTCTTGACTATAGCTGTCGCCGTTCTGAAGTTAACGAGAGTGGGGAGGATTTTAGTGGACACCCTATAAAATAACACCTGAATTAAATGGCTGAAAATGATTGAAATCGTAATGCACGAATTTCGGCGAAGTAAGGATTTACTGGTAACTTCACAAAACATTCATATCGGACAGCACGCACAATACACAAGTTTATATATAGTTACACGTACACATTTCACAACAATAATTCACAGATTCAAAAACACCTAGGACAGGTGAAGTACATTATTACCGGTCGTCGGATGAGACCTTCTTTCTCAGAAGCTAAATCTTAATACACTACGGGGAGATAAAAGACTATCCGCGCGAGAAACAAACATTCATAGCGTCCTCTGGCAAGCCATTTTAAAATACCTTTATAAAAGAACTGAAATTACAAGTTACTAAAATAAGTATTTTGCATATTTACTTGAATTCTTAGCAGATTTCAGCTTCTTTGAACTTAAATTCGAGAAGAGGAGAGGAGGATATATATATAAACACTAACTTTAAAACTCACAACATTAGCAAAACAAATCTCAGGGTAACGAAAATTTTTGGGAGAAATACTATTAATGTACATTGTGCATCTGCATTATAATATTACACTTCTACATGCAATTAGTAGAGTAATGCACTGTAAAAAATTTGTAAAACGTTATTCCATAAAATTGGTGACAGCATGCTGCCTCCAATTTTATGGAGTAGTTTAATTGACCTACCTGCTGTAATTTCTACTGATGTAACTGGTGTAATATTACACCATAATAATGTGAAAATATCAGAATTCACATTATTATGATGTAGCGTGTTAAAGCAGTTATATCGGTTAAATTACTTCATAAAATTGGAGGCAACAATGCCGCCACCAATTTTATGGAATAACATTGCAAAATTATTTTACAGTTTGAAGCTGATGATGGGATATTAAAACGTTACATTTCAGGACTTCTACCAATGTTATTTTAACATGTAAGACATTGTTTCATACTATATAGAGGACGCTTTGTAATTGACTTTTTCTTGTATGTCGTATCGTCTTCGAGATAGAACTATATCTAGTCTAGATACTATGTTCTTGACTATAACTGTCACTGTTCTGAAGTTAACGGGAGTGTGTGGGGACACCCTGTAATGCAACTTCTGAATTAAATGACTGAAAATCATTGAAATCGTAATGCACGAATTTTGGCGGAGTAAGGATTTACTGGTAACTTCACAACATATTTATTTCGGACAGTACGCACAATACACAAATTTATATATAGTTACATGTAAACATTTCACAACAAGAAATCACAGATTCAAAAGCACCTAGGACAGGTGAACTACATTATTACCGGTCGTCGGATGAGACTTTCTTTCTCAGAAGCTAAATCTTAATACACTACGGGGAGATAAAAGACTATCCGCGCGAGAAACAAACATTCATAGCGTCCTCTGGCAAAGCGCAGAAGACGGCAAAAGTAAATGTGCATTACAAAATTACATATTCTAATTTTAAAATACCTTTCTAAAAGAACTACCATTACAACTTACTAAATTAAGTTTTTTGCTTATTTACTTGAATTCTTATCAGATTTTAGTTTCTTTGACCTCAGATTTGAGAGGGAAGGAGGAAATAATAATTTAAAAAAATCCCTGGCGGCTCGGGCCTACAGGCGGAAGTAGATTTCGAAGTTAAGTACTAAATTCACCAACAAAACTTAAATCAAGATTAGAGATAAACCCAGTTCCTTCACTAAGAAAGAGCTCTAGGGAGCTAAACATTTTGTGAAAATTCTAATATACCCGAATACACACCCATGTATATGGAACAGGTTCAAAAATGGCTAAAACAAATTCAGAGAACCTCAAAGTGTTACAATATGTTAATATTTCTATAGTCGGGTTTTTATCATGTTTTAATACGTTTCTTCAAACTCACATGAAGTTACGTATTCACTTGCTGAGGTCCATTATATTTCCAATATGATGGAATATACATATATTTTTTAATTCGTCAAACTATTTATTTCATTTTGAGTTTTCATGCTGAAATCTTGCTCTAGAAAACTTATGACGTAATATTCAATTTGTTTTCAATTCGTCAAAATATTTTTTTTTTTTCATGTGAAAAACTTGCAATAGAAAAGCAATTGTTGTGGTGAGAATTTTATAGTTTTTTTTTATTATTGGCAACTGCTATAACGAAAAATATTTATTTTTTCCTGTCATTGTTGTGTAAGAGCTGGTTTTATCAGAATCTTGTTAAGACGGTATTCAAAATTTTTAACCCGCCCCATTTCCATTCCCTTTGGCCGATTTTGCCCATTTTCAATGCCCGCCGAGATATTAGCCATCTCAAAGTTGTTGGCAAGTTTGAAGACGATCCGTGCATAATTGCGACTTTTATCGTGCGGACAAAATTTAGTACATATATATATATATAAACTTTTTAGGTGGGTGTGGTTTTGGGTTCCTGGGGTCATATAATGAAAAGTTATGAAGGAATTTTTCAAAAGTCGCACCATGGTAACGACTGCAATAGGTACTATTTCTTACGAAATCTACCTAAAAAACACCAACTTTAAAACTCGCAACATTAGCAAAACAAATTTCAGTGTAACAAAAATTTTTGGAGAAATACTTTTAAAAATAACTAGCAATCACAAGATAATTCATTTTGGTTCAATCATCTCGATTTTCTACAGACAAAAAACTAACTGTGTGTTGGGGTGGGGAGATTTTAGAAAGTGCACAATCTGTCAAGAAAGAACAGTTCTGCTGGCACTGCTCTCCTACCGATAACAATAGGCTTTTTCAACATTGCCTGTTAAAAAGAAGTACGGTGTGTTTGATGATCTTTTGAATGAAAACAAATGTAGGCTGTTACAAATACAAACTTGCTAATTTTATTTTATTTTATTTATTGTTTTGTCGTTGTTGTTACTGCTAACTTCTATAAAAATGAAAGTTTGTTGTGACATTTCACCTTCTTCCACTCGTGCCTTCTCCTACTTGTTTGTCTAGTGATTAAGGAAAATTTAATGCAGTTTGCTTACTTTCTGACACATTTTTTAATTGTCAAACGCATCAAATTGGCAGATTCTCTTATTCAAAAAGTGTGTCATCCAACAGTTTTTCCATATTATTTATTTGTAAAGGCAGAAGATTTTTCAGAAATTGCTGTCAAACTTAATGGTTTGAACCGGATTTTTAAACGCGACAGTCATTCGTTACTTTTAAATTTTAAATAATTTAAAATCTTTTTATTATTTTAACACCAAACTTTGACTATAACTATTTGAGCTTGCCATTAGCAAGTCATTAACAAATTTCCATTAAAAAATTGAAGGTGTTGTTTATGAGGGCCAATTATCAACACGAGAGATATGGACACAAAGGGGGGGGGGGTTGGCCTCCGTGGGGGCTTTCTAAGGGAACCTAACCCGTATTTACACAAGGAAATCCAGGGTTCGAAGAAAACCACGGAAAACTCCGAACGATTAGACCGACGGGCGCGATTGGGTAACAAATTGAAGGATTTTATTTTTAATGTCCACTGTCACTGTAAAAAAAGGTCTAAAATACGGAAATACTACTGGCAATCTAGACGCCAGTACTATTTCCGTATTTTAACGGAACTTTTCCCCGGTAAATTACAGAAAAATTTCCGTTTAATTCCAAAAAAACGGAATTTTTTCTGTAATTTACCGGGAAAAGTTCCGTTAAAATACGGAAATAGTACTGGCGTCTAGACTGCCAGTACTATTTCCGTATTTTAGTCCTTTTTTTTTTTTTTTTTTTTTTTTACAGTGGATCCGCTTAAAGAAAGGTTCCGGCTGTTAACCCGTAACGTGTGCAAAAGGTGACAGTAAATGATAAATTTGCAAATATATCATACGAATTCGATGGAAAAAATATATCCAAGATTGTTAAATGCTGTGATAAAGATCATTTTTCTTTTCCTTAATCATTTTCATTTTCTTTATCAAATTTCTGTATTGAATTTTGTCCAATCTATGATTAATTCTTTCTATTTCGTTTATGTTTGGCATCATCTATCTTTAAAAATATTTATGATTATTAATATAATTGAGATTTTCTGGTAGGTTACATTTATTAAGATGTTTTCCAAGTATATGTTTTCTTGCGATAACATTTAATGTAATATAATATTGATTCATCCTTAAATTAGAGATTCGGTTATATATTGTTACAAGGTGATATACCCGGGATTCCCAAGTCCCAGAATATAGGTGAAAACATTTTTTTTTTATTGTTAACTCTAATAGGTATTTTTACAATTAATATATTTTTTAGAATGCCCGCTGACAATACTAAAAATCATATTTATATGAAAAATAGCAATAATACTTATATTTTCTTATGCCAATATCCCAGGCATTACCATTATAGTAGCCATCAGTATAAACATATTTTTCCTATCTGTTTAACATCAATATATAAAAACTCATGACACTTATTTTTCATTTAAAATAAAATCTTTTATCTCATTTTTTGAAACTGAAGATACCCCGGAATAAGGGATGAAAACGTTTTTTCAGAAAGGTGCCAAACGGTATTAGACGATGCATTATATATTGTTAAATAGCATTTTTTTAAAATCTACCGGAATATATGTTTTTTTTAAAATAAAATAAGGAAATGTGTTTTAATTTTTTATGAAAAATAAGGAAAATGTAAATTATGACTTTTGATTTTAATATGTACAAAAAGCCAGATAAAAGATTTTTTTAAATGAAAAATAAGTGTCATGAGTTTTTATATATTGATGTTAAACAGATATGAAAAATATGTCTATACTGATGGCTACTATAATGGTAATGCCTGGGATATTGGTATAAGAAAATATAAGTATAGTACGGGCATTAAATAAGACAGTGATTTCTGTCGAAAAACACTAACTAAAAATAGCAATAATACATTCAAATAATAAAGTTTTGAAACGTATTAACCCATTTTAGGGCAAGCATAGAAATTTTATAAAATGTGCTATTATTTTCCTTGAAATGTGCTTAAATCATATTCATTAAGACACAAAAAATGTTTCGTGACTGAAAAATAATATTTTATTTAAGAAATAAAATGGTGCGTATGCGCACCATTGGCCAAATCAATGAACAAATCCTTCAGTTGAACAATTGAATTATAGTCGCTTTTTTATGTTTTTTATGGAAATTTTCGAAACGTTTTGGATGAAAATGGAATTGGCATTTGAGGCACAAATAAATCACACTAAATTTGCGATAAAACTCTGAAACCTTGCATAAAAAGTGGGTTTTCCATTTTTGCCTATTTTTCACGCAATCGGTCGATGGTGCGTTAACGCACTATTAAATTTAAATAATAATAATAATAATAAAATATTGTAATATTTGTTTTATTTTTATTTTACTTACAGAACTTGCAACTTTAATCCATTATAAAAACATATCATTAACCTCAAATGGAATAATTATACATTTTCAAAAAGTCGAATTTGTCAATAACCGTTTCAAGTTAAAAAAAAACTCTCGCATTTTAAAAAATTCTCAACAGAAAGTGTTTACTCCAATTGAATTACTAATATTCTATAATGTCTTCAGAACCCTTAAAAATAGAAAAATAAAATTAGTGAACAATATACGTCACAGTGTTAATTTAAAAAAATATTTATTGAAATGGTGCGTTTACGCACCTTTGGCCGAAAATGGGTTAAAAGCGATATTTTCATATTGGCCTCACGTCAGGATGTTAACTCTCTCGCTGCGTAAGTAATTCTTCGCGATGAGCGTCTTTTACAGAATTTTTAATCTTTTATCACCGGTTCTTTAAAGCAGAAATTTTTGGCTATCGTAATCGGGAAAAATGTCCTAATTATTTCAGAGAAAGTTTCCGCTAAAAAATAACTTGTGGGAATAACCAAATAGTATTAATTAGACGGAAAAATGCATGCCCGAGTATATCTCGGGTTGGACAGCGAGAGTGTTAACAGCCGAAGAAATCTCAAAAGATCGCTACTCATAATCAGCCTTTTTGATTCTGTTCATTTCAGTGGATAAAGCACGAAATTCAATGTCTTAAATTTATTGTGTGTTTATTTTTTTTTTCTATCAGTTACACATAGATCATAATTTATTCTATGTATCTCTTAATATTTGCACTTTTCTTTGGATTTCTTGATATGTTACAAGGAACGTAATATTATCATTTTTAGGCTTAATGCTAACAATTACGAAATAACGTACCTTTATTATGAATTATTCTTATGAAGATCCTCTGACGAATCCATAACATATTCTTATTTTTTTTTTTCATTTTCATTTAATTGTTTAATTTTTATATTATGTTTTCCTTTGACTTTCAAGCATCTGTTTTCATTTTAATTATATATGTGTGTGTCTGTTTTTGTTTGTGCAATTATATATATATGTATTTATATAATTATTATTTTTTTATTATGATTATTCTTATTATAAACAACATTTCTACAATTTTGTTTTACTTAAATATCAATTTCCTTTTAATAACATTAATTTTTTTATAAAAGCCTAGAATTTTTTGTTTGCGAAAATTGTGTAACTAAAACATTTTTTTATTTTTTATTTCTTACAGATCGATCAATTTACAGTTAATCTAGTGCAAAAACTAATTTTTAAAGTTATTGAGATCGCTTCAGTAGTTCAGAAATAAGTACTTTAATATCAGTTGTTTTTGATTCATCCAAGCTTTGTTGCCCGCTTATTAAAAAATACTCTGACTTTAAAAATTTCGCTGTTACTTGCAAAACAAATTTCAGGGCAAAGAATATTTTAACAAAAGTACTTTTTAAAAATACGTAACAAACCTAAGATAATTCATTTTATTTCAACCATCTCAATTAACTACAGACAAAAAATTGTATGTTGGGACGGTAAATTGTAGCAAGTGCACAATGTGTCAAGAAAGAGCAGTTCCGTTGGCACTGCGATTCTACCGAAAACAATGGACTTTTTCAACAATACCTGTTTAAAAAAAAAATACGGTGTGTTTGATGATCTTTTGAGTAAAAACAAATGTAGGTTGTTGCAGATGTGGATGAAGATTTACTAATCTGTTGTTCTTCCATAAACAAGAAACTTTTTTGGTTTAAATACAACGTTGAATTCCTACATTTCTTCTGCGGGTGAAATTTCTGCAACGTCATGGGGGGATATAAAGAGGAAAACTTCTGGATCATTAATTAGTATAAAATGCCCAAAGATGCGGAGATGGGAAATGTATAAATATCTGCGTCTAGGTGCCAGATTTAAATGTTATTTTTCCAGCCTAACACCGAAATTTGAGATTTTTGGAAGGAAAAATACAAAACATTTGTAAAAACCTAAATTACGTTACTTCAAAATCTTATAAATACAACCATATTCTTTTATTTTAATAGATATTGTCGAAAGAGTCTATTGTTTAAAGACATCGTACCTAAATTATGCACGAAAATGTATAAATATATGGATATCAATTTTCAGTCTCAATTCCATCTTTCGAATGAATGATTAATTTTCTAGAAGTAAACAACAGCATAAAAAAGGTAAATTAGCAATCATATTTGCAACAAAGTACATTTTTTTCATGTTATCTGAATAGCTTGGTTTCACTCAAGAGCTCATTAACTAACAGTTATTAATATTGTATAGCATGTTGGGTAAACTATTTGGTGCAACGGTGACGGCCACGTAAAGATAAGAGTGCGTAGTCCCAATACGTTTAGCAGATGTGATAGTCTTGATAGAAATGTAAAAGAACAATAGGGTAATTTACACCAGGACCAAGGAATGATAAAAAGGTAACAGTTAACCCATTGAAAGGTGGTGGCTCTGGACCACTTAATTTTAATTTCTAAATGCCACATTGGCAATAGAATTTTGAAATGAAAATTTTCCTTTTATCAAGTATACAAAGAAAAGCTTTAACTTATTTTCAAATAAATTTGATTTTAAATTCCGGTGTCAATGAATGATTTTAGCATTTTACGCATAGAAGTACTTTGCCCCAGAAAATGTTTGACGAATAAACACGCGGTACAACCAAATGAATCACTAACTGTGAAACGAAATACCGTGGGATTTTTTTTATGGTTCATAATCATCAAGATATCCAATCCACAACAGTATCAGGAATACTGCCAGGTTTTTCCATAATGTCATGGTGAAAACTAGTTGTGAATCAATGAATATAGTGTGATTTTTCTGATTGATTTGGTAACTTCTTTTTTTCTGTATTCTCTTCTCAAAAGATGTATGTTTGTTTTTGTTTTTTTAGTAATCAAAATATTTCTGAAATATATTCTTAATTTTATCCGAAGTGTTAAAATCTTACTCACACCTTGTACAATTTTAACACATAAAATATTAAATTAAGCATAGGGTGAAAACCCCAGTAACTGACACCTTAGGAATTCTTTCTTCTACAAATCACTATTAAAAAGTTTAATATCAACTTTCCACTTATTTGTGCTTTTGTAGATACGTGTTTTATAATATTAGTTTACTAGTATTTAGTCAGTTAAATGTATTATTTGTGTTTGATATCATACTAAGGTATTGTTGGACCAAGCAAACAACAAGATACTTTATTGCTGGACCAACAACAAAGAAACGTTATTACTGCAACAAGGATACTTTATTGCTGGACCGTACGGTATTGTTGGACAAAGCAAACAACAAGGATACTTTATTTCTGGACAAACAACAAAGAAACGTTATTGCTGCAACAAGGATGCCTTATTGCTGGACCGTACGGTATTGTTGGACCAAGCAAACAAGACGAATACTTTATTGCTGAACCAACAACAAAGAAACGTTATTGCTGCAACAAGGATACTTTATTGCTGGTCTGTGCGGTATTGTTGGACCAAGCAAACAACAAGGATACTTTATTGCTGGACCAACAACAAAGAAACGTTATTGCTGCAATAAGGATACTTTATTGTTGGACCGTACGGTATTGTTGGACAAAGCAAACAACAAGGATACTTTATTGCACGCCAATAACAAAGAAACGTTATTGCTGCAACAAGGATACTGGACCGTACGGCATTGTTGGATCAAGCAAACAACAAGAATAGTTTATTGCTGAACCAGCAACAAAGAAACGTTATTGCTGCAACAAGGATACTTTATTGCTGGACGTTACGGTATTGTTGGACCAAACAAGCAACAAGGATACTTTATTGCTGGACCAACAACAAAGAAACGTTATTGCTGCAATAAGGATATTTTATTTCTGGACCGTAAAGTATTGTTGGACTAAGTAAACAACAAAGTACGTGAAGAGCGTATTCAAAGTTTAGTCATATACGCATTGCTTACTTTTTAATTTGCACTCACGTATTGAGTCAGTCATGACTCATAATTATAAACAGTGAAGTTCATAGCAATAAATAAAGAGTGTCTCATTTGAGCTGACGCTGCTCAAATCAATAAGTAATGTTCGAAATTTCCGAAGGAAGAAACGAGATTTTTGGAATGACGAGATTTTTCGAATTTCATCCAATTAAAAAATGATTTAGGTATCCATACCTCGATTTTTCTTTTATGATTATGTAGTGGCGAACAATAGCCCAGACCAGATGTCGGAAGAAGGCGAAGTCCATTTCTCACGAGAAGTTGATGAGCTAACGAAAACGGAAGGCCGAACGCTGGAGTTTGGGGAGATGGTTTTCTGCGTTGGAGGAGAGCAGTGCTCTCTCCTAGCTGATTTTAAATTGGGCGCTGCCCGCTTTTACTTTTTTTTAGATGGGATCGCTGTAGACCCGTGCTAGAGATATCATTCAATTAAACGTTAAATGTCGTGCTGTTTTTTGTATGTCAGATAAATGTTAGTAGTTTAGTATCATGTAATCTAGAAGTTTAAAAGTTTCAATTAAACATTTTAACGAGTTAAACAGTAGTAGTTCCTGTTGCAACCTCTGTGTGAATTTTCTTCCCACAATTTTTTGTGGGCCCGGCCTGGATATGAACTGAATTACCGGACTCAACAAGTTTTTTTTTACGATTTGAAATTTGAAATCAATCCCCTGGACATTTGGACATCCTACAACCTGGACGGAATCTGAATCTACAACTACTCGGATCCAAAGGATTTGGTGTAAGCTGCGGAGTTGCTTCGAAAGAATCAGGAAAAGAACAACCTGTGTGCAACGAATGCTCCTAATATTTTCTTAATTTCACGGGCCGAAGGATCCCCGGGTGTGAACGACTCACAATGGTTTTTTTTGTGTGAGTCTGTGTTTTTTTTTCTCGCGAGTGATGTGATAGTTACTGGCTCACGGTGTGTTTTTTTTGTGAGCTTTTGTGTGACTAAAACATTTTTAAGCAGCCTAGTGATTTATTTTTTGTGGGCTGTTGTTTTTTTTTTATGTGTTTTTAGTGCGATCTACTCAGCCTAGTGATTTATTTTTTGTGGGCTGTTGTTTTTTTATGTGTTTTTAGTGCGATCTACTCAGCCTAGTGATTTATTTTTTGTGGGCTGTTTTGGCTAATTTTTGGCTCACTGTGTTTTTTTTTGTCGTTTTTTTCCCTTCCGCATGTGAAAAATATATTCATTTTACACACAGCAAATGTACGCACAAACCATTTTTTATTTTATTATTGTGTTTTATATTTTCAAGAAAGGATTTTCCCTTTAAAAGTAAGTGAGTTCCTTTTTATATGTTTGTGTTGCTATAAAGAAGTGATATTAAACTGGAAATAAAAATAATGGCGCATTTAGTACGTGCCAAGAAGGTAAACCTTTTAGGGGTAGTGCGGGAATTGGGGCTAGAAGCTCCAGAAAGCTCTACTAAGCCACAACTCTCGGACATGATCATTAAATCGAGCGATTATAATGAAGATGTTATAAAAAATCTTCTAGCCGGAATTGTTGCTGAAAGGGAAGAAGCCGACAAAAAAAATACTATTAGAAGAAGAGAGCAAACGCGAATTCGAACTCAAAAGACTTGAACTCCAAATAGCCGCGAAAAATAAAATCGAAATACCAACACTGAGTAGCGGGATTAAAAGCCCCGATGTTTTGAAATTAATTACAAAATACAACCACCAAGAAGAAATTAGTATTTACCTTACATTGTTTGAGCGCCAAATGAAGCGTTTGGGCGTAGAAAAGGAAAATTGGGTAACTTATTTGTTAGGTCTGTTACCGTTGGAAATAGTCAACATAATAGGTCGCGAAAAGGAGGAACTCTCCAATGATTACGATTACGTGAAACAGTTATTACTGAAGAGATTCAAACTGAGTCCAGAACAATTTAGACAAAAAAAATTTTCCCATAGAAAGGAAAATTCGGCCTCGTGGCGAGATTTTTCATTTGAAATTACTAATTTTTTAGAACAATGGCTGTCAGGTCTTAACATTTCGTCTTTTGACGACTTAAAAAACGTTTTGGTCATTGACCAAATAAGGAAGAGATTACCGTTTGAGATAAGGGAGTATTTTATTGATGACTTGCCTAAGTTTACGAAAGTCTCAGATTTTATAAGTAAGCTTGATGATTATGAGGCGGCTCGCAATATTATCAGGAAAAACTCCGAACCGAGAAGTCCGAATAACGATGTTAAAAAGCGTTTTACTCAAAATGTTGAAAACAAAAGTTTTAACAGAAATAACATTCCGCAGAGTAGCAAATATGAAAAAAATTATCTTAACACGAGGAATAACGCTAACCCTTTCAAAATTAGATGCTTTTATTGTAATGAATACGCCTCCCATAAATCAAATCAATGTCCCAGAAGAAAAGAAGGGCCAACTTATTTTAGAGGCAAAGAAACCGAACACAGGGCTGAGCAAAGTAACTTCCATAATAATAAATCAGTGAATACTATGAAAAACAATTCCTGCCCATCGGATAAAATCCTCAAAATTTTTGAAATTATGGGGGAAAAGGTCAGCTGTGTCGTAGATTCAGGATCTGACGTAACAATGGTTAATGATAACATGTATAAGAGTTTAGGATGCCCTAAATTAAATGAAAACGATGTGAAACTGACAGGAATTAGCGGAAAAGGAGTGAGTCCGAAGGTTTTTTTCAATACCGACATTTCAATTGATAATATTAGTATGAATTGTGATATTTACGATTTAAATGATTTACAATATGATATGATCCTCGGAAATAATTGTTTAAGTAAATTAAATTTTGAAATATCGGGTAATGGCCTTAAAGTTATGAGTAAGCGAAATAAGGAGAAAAATTATACTGTTAATATGATAACTGCGGTTTCCTTAAAAATTCCGAAGTTAGACACTCCTTCAGATGTTGTAAACATTCCCATGGCCAAGTCAGTCTCGCAGTCGGATGTTGTAAACATTCCCATGACCATCCCAGGCTTGCGGTCAAATTCCATAGACACCCCCATGATTGAAGAATGCTTAACTCACACTCCTAAGTATGAATCTGTTTACTTAGCAGAAATGGTTAATTCGGTTAATATAAACGAAATTGATCTTACTCACATAATTGACTGCGGTTTAAAAAAGGAATTAATTAACTTAGTTGAGAATTACAAGCCTGAGAAAATAAAAAGTGCTAACTTGAAAGTTAAAATAATATTGAGCGATGAAATACCGATTACGCACCGACCTAGGCGATTAGCATTTGCAGAACAAGCGTTTGTTGATGTACAAGTCCAGGAATGGCTTGATAAAGGCATTATACGAGAAAGTTGTTCGAGTTACGCCGCGCCTATTGTTTTAGCCAAAAAGAAAAATGGCGATTACAGATTATGCGTTGATTACAGAAAGCTTAACCGAAAGATAATTAGGGATAATTACCCCCTTCCGGTAATAGATGATATTTTAGACGAGATCGGGCAAAATAAAGTTTTTAGCACATTGGACTTAAAGAATGGTTTTTTCCACGTAGAAGTCAATGAGGACAGTAAACAATTTACTTCGTTTGTTACAAATAATTCCCAGTTTGAGTATAATGTAATGCCTTTTGGCTTAAGCTCCGCCCCGCAGTTTTTCCAACGCTACATATATGCATGCCTCAGAGAGTTAATAAGAGACAAAACGATTTCCGTGTACTTAGACGATATAATTGTCCCTGCGAAGACTGAAGAAGAGGCGCTTTCTAAACTGAAACGCGTGTTTCAGGTAGCATCAGAGTATGGTCTCGAATTCAATTTTTCTAAATGCTAGTTTTTGAAAAGAAGGATCGAATTTTTAGGATACATAGTGGAAAACGGAACAATTCGCCCTTCAGAAACACAAACATTAGCCGTTGAGAAATTCCCTGAGCCACAAAATAAGAAACAACTCCAGAGTTTCCTAGGGTTAACTGGATATTTTAGAAAATATATAGCGAATTATACTAGAATCGCTAAACCCTTAAGTGATCTCCTAAAAACGGAGAACAAATTTAATTTTGGAGCGAGTCAAAAGGAAGCTTTCCAAACATTGAAAAATAAATTATCGGATAAACCGGTGTTGCACATATTTAGACAAGGGGCAGAGACAGAGTTACACACGGATGCTAGCAGCTTAGGTTTTGGAGCAGTCTTGTTACAAAAAGACGATTATGGAAACTTACACCCCGTTCATTTCATGAGTAAGAAAACAACACCCGCCCAAGTCAAATATAGTAGTTACGAGCTTGAAGCGCTGGCTGTTATTGAAGCATTAAAGAAATTCCGGACATACCTGTTAGGGAATAAATTTAAAATAGTAACTGACTGTTCCGCTTTTAAAAAAACATTAGAGAAGAAAGATCTTACGCCAAAAGTAGCAAGGTGGGCATTATTCCTACAAGAATTCGATTATCAAATTGTCCACAGGCCCGGAAGTCAAATGAAACACGTTGATGCGTTGAGTCGTAACACCGTATTAGTCACAACACGTTCGCATGATGAAATTACAACAAAATTAACCAAAGCACAAAACGAAGACGATTACATTAAAACTATCAAAACACTAGTTGAGAAAAATGAAAGTAAAGATTATTTTGTTAGGAAAAATATGGTGTACAAATATGAAGATGGTAGAGAACTAATTATGGTACCGGAAATTATGCAGAAAGAAATTATTCTCTAAATTCATAATAAAGGACATTACGCTGTAGCGAAGACCGAAGCGATAATAAAGCAGAATTATTATATCCCTAATCTTCGAAAACAAATCGAAAGTGTTATAGGAAATTGTGTAGAATGCATCCTGTACAACCGAAAGCGAGGGAAAGGTGAAGGATTGCTAAATCCCATTCCTAAACATGATTCCCCTCTCCAAACTTATCACGTCGACCACTTAGGCTCAATGCCCTCGACCAACAAAAACTACAATTTTATATCCTCTGTAGTGGACGCTTTTACTAAATTCGTGTGGTTCTATCCAGTCAAGACTACATCTGCAAAGGAGGCAATTTCTAAATTAAAAATTCAACAAGCTACATTCGGGAACCCAGAGCGAATAATCAGCGACCGAGGTGCCGCCTTCACTTCTAGTGAGTTTAAAAAGTATCTCGAAGACGAAAATATTGAGCATGTTCTAATTACAACGGGAATACCCAGAGGAAACGGACAGGTAGAACGACAACAGGAAACACTCATATCAATCCTTGCTAAATTAAGTATCGACGATCCGTCAAAGTGGTACAAATACGTACCGGCTGTTCAACGAATAATGAATAGTACGATTTCCCGAAGCACTCAATACACACCCTTTGAGCTTTTAACGAAAGTAAAAATCAGAAATAGGGAAGATTTAAGAATAAAACAAATTCTTGATGAGGAACATGAAAACGCATTTGTTGAGGAAAGACAGAATAGCAGAAATATCGCGAAACAACATATATTAAAAATTCAGGAGGAAAATCGCAAAACTTTCAATCGTAAACGCAAAAAAGCGAAATGTTATAAAATCGGTGATTTAATTGCAATCCAACGAACCCAATTTGGGGTCGGTATGAAGCTACGACCGAAATTCCTTGGTCCATACAAAGTGATCAAAGTGAAGCGCAATGATCGATACGATGTCGAAAAAGTGGGCTTTCAAGAGGGTCCAAGAGTGACCTCTACTGCAGCCGATCACATGAAGCCGTGGGCTTCTTCAACCTAAAAAATATAGTGCTAATTCAAGTTGATATATTTATGAGTTTTTTTTTTTTGCATCGTCTCATCTTTTCTTTTTTTTTACTGTGTTTATCAAAAGTGACTGTGCTGTCATCTGAACATATTTTTTTTTTTTGACTGTTTTATACAAGAAAAAAAAACTCTCTGTTTAAAAACTGTTCATAGGACTGTATCCACGTGATGAACTCACCTGCGCATTGTGTTTTTTTTTTTTTACTATATCTAGCAAAAAAGAACTAAAACTGTGTTTTTTCTCTTTTTTTTTTTTTTTTTTTTTTTTTTTTTTTGATGGAAAGACTGTGTTTGTCTGTATACGCGGTTTGATATTACATATTTGTCGTGTTTGTTTTTGTGTGTGTTTTTCGAGTATTTTTCAGGTTCCAGGAAAGTCGGACGGTACCAGTCAAGTCTATATGGTGGATGATCTGTGAGGACACAGAATGGTCAGGATGGACGAATGTAGTGGCGAACAATAGCCCAGACCAGATGTCGGAAGAAGGCGAAGTCCATTTCTCACGAGAAGTTGATGAGCTAACGAAAACGGAAGGCCGAACGCTGGAGTTTGGGGAGATGGTTTTCTGCGTTGGAGGAGAGCAGTGCTCTCTCCTAGCTGATTTTAAATTGGGCGCTGCCCGCTTTTACTTTTTTTTTAGACGGGATCGCTGTAGACCCGTGCTAGAGATATCATTCAATTAAACGTTAAATGTCGTGCTGTTTTTTGTATGTCAGATAAATGTTAGTAGTTTAGTATCATGTAATCTAGAAGTTTAAAAGTTTCAATTAAACATTTTAACGAGTTAAACAGTAGTAGTTCCTGTTGCAACCTCTGTGTGAATTTTCCTCCCACAATTATTTTTTTAAATGAGCATCTGTTATACTAACAATTTCTCAAAGAGTATTCGAAACACTTTTGCAGTTTCAAACTAAAAATTTTCTGCTACTGTTAAGTCTGCAACTTTTAATAAGCACATGAAAAGCTTTTTCAAAGTTTTGTCAAATATGAATTGCTTCCTTTATAATTTGCACTCAAGTCAGTCGAGACTGTAAACTATAAACAGTGAAGTTCAGAGTAATAAATAAAGAGTGTCTCATTTGAGCCGATACAGCTCAAATCAATGAGTAATGTTGAAAATTTCCGAAAGAGAAAACGAGATTTTTGGAATACAGGTAGTTTCGGTCGAGTTTCGGTCCGGCAGAAACAAAGCCGAATTTTTGGTCGATCTCTACTTTTACCATTTCTTATCAATGCTTTTGATACCAATCGCTTCTTATTTCGCCACCCCTAAAAAAGACAGACAAATGATAATAATCGGCGAACTATAAAATTTTCAATTAAAGTCAATATAATCCTCCGACCCCCTAACACAAAAATGCAATTGATTTTCTTTTTAAAAAGAAAATATCATGTGTTTTGTTATTTTGGGCAGAGATGAAAATCTGGTTATAATATTACGTATATATTTGAGAAAAATTTCTTTTTCTAATTCAATCTTTTATATAATATTGCACATAATTTCACATTTTATTTGGGAAAAAGAGATTAAAGAAAATTTATGTATTTAGCGAATTCTGATGATTTTAAAACTATAATTAAACCTCATTTTAAATGTCATTAATTTTAAAAAAATGAGATTCTTCCTAAATCTAATAGGTTTTTCGAAAGAAGTTTAGCTTCAATATCAATATAAGATTTAGTTTTGAGAGTAATTAGGACATAATTTCGTTAAATTCATGTCAAGTGCATCTCACAGACATTTTTTTTAATACTTCAGCAAATGATATGAATAATAATTATTCCACATTCCATAAAGTTATAGTGATGAAAATAAAATTTCTCTCTCTCTGGGATATAAAATAATAAACTTTTCAGTAGTACACACGTAAATATTCATTTTTTTTTTTTTTTTTACTTTGACCCATGTGTGTATATGTAAGTTGTACATTATAATCATCAGGAGTTAAAACATAAATGTACAGTAGAGGTCTGCACGGGCCGGAATTTCCAGGCTCGGGCCCGGCCCGGCCCGGTGTAAAAATTGAAAGTTCGGCCCGAGCAAGGCCCGGCCCGTTTACATTTTTGCCGTTCTCGGCCCGGCCCGTACAAAAATCAGTGAAAACAGGCCCGGCCCGACTAAAATTCTACAAAAATTTCCGTTTTTTCTCGACATACAATTAAGATTCTTTTAATGAATACTACATGCATATTTATTGGAACATTTTACAGTATATTTTAAATTACTATGTGTTCGCAAAATAGAAAACACACAATAGTAAACGTTAACGATTACTTACAGTGTTTTAGTCAACGTCTCTACAGACGTTTCAAAATTTAAATAGGGGTTCATTAAAAGATTATTGTAGTTTAGAATAAAGGGTTAAAAATCATGATAACTTTTGAAGCTTATAATAAAAGGTAGATTTGTGAAAATATTTCTGTCATTTTTAAGGCTTTTCTCAAATCCAAAGGAGCTACATTTTGATACATTTATGAATTCATTTCTTTTCGGAAACGCATGAGATTGGCAGGTATTCTTATTCAGAAACCATGTAAATGCCGTTTTTTTCTTAGATAAAAGTAATATATCTTTCAGAAAATACTGCCAAAGTTAGCATTTTGAATCGAATTTCCGGAAGCGATAGCACAGGAAAGGAGAAAACGTACAGTCACGTGACAAGAGTCTCTGTTATCTCTGTACGTAATTTATGAAAAATGGAAACGCTATTCGATCCCAAATGCCTTCAATACTCAGGCCTGTCAATTTTATGCCTTTATAGTTAAAAATGAGTCAGAAAATGTGTCTGAGAGTTTCGCATTGTTGAGCAGTAAATATGAGAATCACCTTAAGGTACATTTCCAAAGATACTGTTAACAGAAGTTCATTATCGCTATTAATACTTTTACAAAACATAATGCCTGTCCTACACATCCTCAGAGCGATTAAGACCAGTTCCGTCCGGCACAAGCCTGCCGAAAAAATTAAACCCGGGATCAGGCATCATTTAACTGTACGATGCCGATCTCTACGATGGACATGTTACATTTCTGTATTGATGTTGTTAAACTCGCATCGGCTCGTAACGCACATTTATACTTCTCGAAAAAGTAATATTCATTGGAAATGACCTCGTATTTTATCTGCTCCTCTCAAATTCTTATATCGGGCCGATAGGCCAGATTAATTTTTTTATCGGCCCGGCCCTGTAGGCCCGTTAAATTTTTTTGCCGGCCCGGCCCGGGTACGACCCTCGGGCCAAGCCCGGGCCCGTGCAGACCTCTAATGTACAGCACCACGACCAATCATACCCACCCCCCTCCCCAACACACGCACACACGCACACACACGAAAAAAAAATCTGAACAATGGTCTTTGCATAAAATATTCAATTCCAGATTACATTGTTGTTGTTTTTTTTTGTTGTTGTTGTTTGTTTTTTTGTTTGTTTTTTCGAAAATTCAGATTTATTTAATATGTTTTCGAAAATTCAGATTTATTTAATATGTTTTCGAAAATTCAGATTTATTTAATATGTTTTCGGAAATTCATTTTAAAAAACATCAAATAATCAGAGCACACGCCAAATTTATGAGATGCAACATATTTATTTATTTATTTATTTTTATTTATTTATTTATTTATTTAACCACAAGTATTTCAGTCATGAAATTAGGCCTGATCTTTAAAAGAATCACTGAATGACTTAACGACTTTAAAAAAACTTTTTTCTTTTATTATTTTAAAACTATTTAACTGAACAAATCTGATCAGAAATCTGATCCTTATAGTTATAGAATACACTTCTAAGAAAAGTATGCAACAAAAGATATTTAATTTTTTTTTTCAAAATTGTAAGAGAAGTGTTGTTTAATGTCTTCTTAATTTTTTGTAATTAAATTCCACCAATTTTGCTACAAAAGCTGTGTTTTAACTTGATTAAATCAATTTCCTTTATACACATTTCTGATAATATTGAATTTAAATAAACGGTCCTAAACGGCTTAGAGGGTTCCGTACAATAAATATACGAATTATTAACTGTATTATTAAAAAAAAAAAAGTTGCTAAAAGAATAAAAAGATTTTGTAAAATATTATGCAACGTAGGATTGACTATAGCTGTATATACTTAGAAAAGTATGAATGGGTATACTATAAAAGCTCAAAGCGATATGAAACCTAAATAATATCAAATATTGCTATTATGTGTAACACTTTTTTAAATCTTATCCTAATCTGTTTATGATGAACTTAATTCAGTACTGACAATCAAAGTAGTGCATAGTTAAACTTTATTTGTGATTTCATACAACTAAATTCAGCGTAGTAATCATCTTTTCTTTTTACAGTATAGCTAAAACAAAGCACTTGTTCAAAGTTTAAACTTGGCATTGTGCTAAGCGCGCTTTGAAAGGAGGTCGCAAAGTTGCAACGCCTCCTTGATCTGTGCCGCGTTTTTCCAGATAGGTTTTCAATTAACTTTTAAAGACACGAGAGGAGTTTTGAGCTCAATGCAAACTTGTCACGAATCCCATAGTATTTATGTGATTAATTCTAATTAAATTAGTCTGTTTTTTCAATTTGTCGTTTATTGCTTTTATACTACTACTGGGCATTGCATTACACAAATATATCATTAAAAGTTGTTATCAAGGCTTTAAAAGTCGATAGTACATAGAGTGCACCGCCCCTGTCATTATGAATGTCCAAACCTTCCGTGTCTTTGAGGATTTATATCTCGTCAAATTACCTACGATTTTTTTTTTTTCGAAATTCATTATCAACAAGGCTTTTATACTTCTTCTACGATATAGGTACCTCCAGTGCGCCTCAACACTTTTGCTGAATGCCTGCAAATTGAAATTTGTATGTAACGGGAAAATGCGCTTTTCTCAAAAACTATGTGACCTAGGGTAATAGCTATAGTTTTCCTGTAAGGTTTAAATTATTGCCTACTACCTTAATTTTTTCCATAGTTTTAGTTTCAATAGATTCGAAAATAGAGGAGGAAGGGGGGACATATTTTTTGCAATGCATTTTGGACGAAATCTCTGAAAATATAATACCTAAAATTAAAAGAAATGTTTTTTTTTTTTTTTTTTAGTTCAACGTTACGAAAGCTTTCACCCGATATGCAAAGAAAAGATTTTTTTTTTTTCAAGTTACTTAATTAGACCCTCTACATTTTCCTTAAATATATTTGTGAATGTTTAATAATCTGTAAATATGTGGATCAACAGTCATTATTACTTCCTCCAATTTGAACTTTCCACGTTCCACAGTTTATTAGTAAAATGGCTGTGACAGACAGACACAGAACTGATCTTATAATGGTTCCATTTTTACTTTTTGAGTACGGAACCCTAAAAATTTGGAAAACAATTATTTTAATAATGTACTTCCCCTCAATAATTTGCAAATTATTATTAATTGTAACCCGTTTGCATTCTGTTTTGAATGCTGTCACAAAACATGAAAAAAAAATTGCGCTAGAGATTCAAATTAGATATTAAAAACTTTCGAATCGGATGCAGGAAAAAACTTACAAAACAAAAAAAGGAAAAAGAAAAACTATAGACAAAGACAACATAGTGATCATGTAAAAAGTACCAAGTATATATGTATAAATGCTGACAAAGAGTTTTCAAATTTTGAAAATTTGGTATAAAAGGCATTTTGAGGGAAAGTACAAGTAAAATTATACTTCCGTAAGAATAATTATTATTCGTGACTAACTTATTGCTTTTTAAATATTGCCAAAAAAACGCAAAAATACAAAAACACTTTCGTTGAAGGAATTTCAAATTCAGGGATGTCCAAAAAGATTCTACAAACGCAATTCAAATTGTTAGAAAACAACCCTTTTAAACTTTTCATTCACATACAGTATTAAAAAAAATACATAAAACAAAAAAGAAAGAAATAAAAACAAAAAGTAAAATTATACTTCCGTAAGAATAATTATTATTCGTTACAAACTTATTGTTTTTTAAACATTGCCAAAAAAACGAAAAAATACAAAAACACTTTCGTTGAAGGAATTTCAAATTCAGGGATGTCAAAAAAGAATCTACAAACGCAATTCACATTGTTACAAAACAACCCTTTTAAACTTTTCATTCACATACAGTATTTAAAAAAAAATTCATAAAACAAAAAAGAAAGAAAGAAAAACAAAAAGTAAAATGATACTTCCGTAAGAATAATTATTATTCGTGACAAACTTATTGTTTTTTAAATATTGCCAAAAAAAAAAAAAAAAAAACGAAAAAATACAAAAACACTTTCGTTGAAGGAATTTCAAATTCAGGGATGTCAAAAAAGAATCTACAAACGCAATTCTAATTGTTAGAAAACAACCCTTTTAAACTTTTCATTCACACACAGTATTAAAAAAAATTCATAAAACGAAAAAAAAAAAAAAGAAAAAGAAAGAAAAACTAAAAGTAAAATTATACTTCCGTAAGAATAATTATTATTCGTGACAAACTTATTGTTTTTTAAACATTGCCAAAAAAACGAAAAAATACAAAAACACTTTCGTTGAAGGAATTTCAAATTCAGGGATGTCAAAAAAGAATCTACAAGCGCAATTCAAATTGTTACAAAACAACCCTTTTAAACTTTTCATTCACATACAGTATTAAAAAAAATTCATAAAACAAAAAAGAAAGAAAGAAAAACAAAAAGTAAAATGATACTTCCGTAAGAATAATTATTATTCGTGACAAACTTATTGTTTTTTAAATATTGCCAAAAAAACGAAAAAATAAAAAAACACTTTCGTTGAAGGAATTTCAAATTCAGGGGTGTCAAAAAAGAATCTACAAACGCAATTCAAATTGTTAGGAAACAACCCTTTTAGACTTTTCATTCACATACAGTATTAAAAAAAATTCATAAAACAAAAAAGAAAGAAAGAAAAACAAAAAGTAGACACAACGAGAACATATCGATCGTGTAAACTGTCAAGTATAAATATTTCTGCTAATATAGAGCTTCTTTCCTACCAAGAAGCAAAACAATGATATTTTTTGCGTTTTCGTGATGCCGTTTTTTTCCTGAAAATAAGGCTGCTAGATGATTTTCTGCCAGAAGGATTTGAGGGAGTTTTTGCTACCGAAACTTCATTCCAAGATGGTTGTTCAGAGAAAATTGAAGCAGAAAAAGTTACTTGCTATTACATTATATTAGTGAACGTAGCGTGAGATTTTGTTGAATAACGACACATAAATTAATTGAATTTCGAACGGAGCTGTAGATTTGTAATACATGTACTTTGTCTTAAATACAAGCTAAAATATTTACTTTTATGCTTTAAATATTTGTATCATATAATAATTAATTAGACATTCTATTTATTTTTAAGATGCTACAACGGAGGGTTCATGTTGTTAGAGTTGTAGTTCAAAAGAAAACAGAAACTCTTATGTTATTAAAGAAGGTGCGGAATTTATTGAATTACAACGAATAAATTGTAACTGAATTTCTGAGACAACTATACATTGTTTATATATGTACGTCATTTTAAAGATAAACTAATATTTAATTACTAATCTTTAAGGGGCTACTTCAGTCACACGAAAAGACTCGATCGTTAATGCTAATCCTATGGAAGAACTTTTTAAAGATATCTCGTTTGCATTTCAATGTTTTTAAACGATTCTTTTTGCATTGGATAGCTGATGTTGGTCTGTACAAAGGCTGTTTTTAACTTTACGGATTTTTTTTTTTTTTCATGAGGATGCTTTCATTTTTAAAACTAGTTCCGAAAATGAAAGTGTCTTCAAATTACCCGTAAGCAAAATCGAAAAAGTACGAAACGGTCTTTGTACAAATCGATCTCAGCTATCCAAAGCAGAAAATATTATTTAAAAATATTGAAATTCAAACAATATATCTTAAAATATTTCTCCCATAGGATTAGCATTAGCGAGCGTGTCTTTTCGCTTGGCAGAAGTAGCCTCTTAAAGGTTCCTATCATATAACACCTAATTGAACATCCATTTCTTTCAAAATACTACAATATTTGAAAGAAAATCGGTGAAATTGAGTCTGGAAATTTTGATTGTATTAATTTTATTTGATACTAGGGGCTACTACCCCCTACGAGCTACGCTCGCCAACCCCCGTTCAACTCTAACAATCCGTTAATTTGATCGGCTTTTAAAAGATTAAGGATGATTGAATTATAATTAAAAAACAAGTGGCGATCTCCTTGTAAACGGGTTTCCATGCCCTTTTACTGAGGGATTTTAAGGCCGAACCAGCTGCTTTTAATTGCTGTTTTCGTGCTCGGTTTAATAAGATTGGTTAAATATTTGAAAGTTAGCTAATAGAAAATTAAGTCAATAGAGTCTTTGCTTGCCGGTATTTTTTTAACGACGCAATAAGAAAATGATTTTAAATAAGAGATTTTAAATGTAACGTTTTAAATTTGACATAATTTTCGCCAAACTTTCCTATAGGTTTGTAATATTCACCGGAAAATATTTTTATTGTTAGAAACATAAGGTTATTATTTGCGTGCCTTAGAATTGGCAACAATAGTTAAAAAGAGATATCAAATTTGAAATAAATCTCTAGTGTAAATATATTTTTTAATTTAAACTATTTGGCAAAATTATTACTTGACCATTTTAAATATGACGTAATTTCTTCCATTTACGACTTTTAACGCATATTAATGAATTTATTAATTTTAAATTTTATTTCTCTTTTAATATTCACGTGTATATATAGTTATAGTTTCTATGGCGTAATTTTCAATATTTTCTTGCTTTTAATAAGCAATCATTTAATTCTAATTTGAAAGCCGGAATTTGAAATAAATCTCCCATGTAAATATACTTTTTAAATTAAACTGTTTGGCAATGTTATTATTTGGACATTTGAAAAAGGGCGTCATTTTCCCCATTTACTGCTTTTAACGCATATTAAATAATTCATTATTTTATAGTTTTCTGTCGTTTTTAATATGCTTGAAAAACTTGCTATGTAAAAACAATTTGTATTACGTAATGTTCAATATTTTCCTGCTTTTAACACGTAGTCATTTAATTCTAATTTGAAAGGGGGGGGGGGGGGGGGTTCTGTTTATAATAGTCACGTGTGAATAATTTAAAGAAAGTTAATTTTAATTTTTTTTATTATTATTTTAATATTTTCTTTAAATTAAATTTAATTTAAAGAAAATATTATTCTTTGCGCTGTTTTAACATTTGGCAATAATTTTAAAATAATAACTTTTTTTTAAATATGTAAAACATATCTCTGGAAATGCTGAAAATTTAAATTTAAAATGGAAATAAACCCTCAATAAATTAGGCAAATAAAAAAAAATAAATGCAGCCTGTACACCGAGAGTTTCTATTGAATATCTTTAGAAAAAATTATTATTAAATTAGTATGTATAGTTTTTGCTTATGTAAAACTTTTTTAATGGAACGATTTTGTCCAAATTTAACATTAAATATCTCTTCAAATAATTATTCGATTTAAAAACTGTCTGCTTCATAGTGTTCATCAAACTTTTCTCTTTAATTATACCCATTTTCATATTTTTGGATGCAGTAGTTTTCTTTCTATTAGCAAAGAAAGACCTCCAGCCATAAAAAAAATCATTAACAGCAGCGGTGACAGAGTTAGTTACTTTTTTTTAGAATAGAGAGATACTGATTTATTTCATGCTAATTACTTAGTCTTCATTACGATCCTTGAATTTTAATACCACTTGTTCAGAATAAAATCTTCGCCTTGTTAATCGAAGAATTTTTGTCATTAAATAAGTTAAATTATTAAATTATTTGGAAACGAAATTATGAAATTCAAGAAACATACGAAATCTGCGTTAACAACCCAGTGAAACATTTTTACTCACTTAATTTTTATAATAATTAAAATTCTACTTTGAAAAGGAATCGAAAATGAGAAAACTTTGTTTACAGAATGAAAAATAATCTGCATCTCTCTATTCTAAAAAAAAGTAACTACCGCTGTCACCGCCGCCGCCGCCGCCGGTTTTGAATTTTTTGTGACCGGAGGTCTTTCTTCCTTAATATTAAGAAAAATAATGCATACGAAAATATGAAAATCGGCAGTATTATACAGAAATGTTTGATAAACACGCTGATGCAGACAGTTTTCAGATCGAAGAATTATTTTAAGAGATATTTAATGCTAAAGTTGGACAAAATCGTTCCACTAAAAAAGTTTTATAGGAGCAAAAACTGTTCATAGGAATTTAATCATTTTTAGATCATTTTATGCGTTAGAATTTGCCGGAGTACAGATTGCATTAATTTTTTTATTTTGACTCATTTTTTGAGGTTTTATTTCTATTTTAAATTCAGATTTTCAGCATTTCTAGAGATATTTTAAACAGATTTTAGAAAGTGATATTAATTTAAACTGTTGCCAACTGTATAATCAGCGGAAGCAATAATGTTTGCTTAAAAAAAAATATATTTATACGTGTAAATAAATTAAAAATTTATTTACACGTGACTATTATAAACAGAAAAAAAACATTTGTAATTAGAATTAAATAATTATGTACAAAAAGCAGGAACTTATTAAAAACTATGTCATAAAAACTATAATTACACGTGAATTTTAAGAGAGAAAGGAATTTGTAAAGCAATAAATTTATTAACATGCGTTAGAAGTCTTAAATAGGAGAAATTACGTCATATTTACGTCACATTACAGTTATTACATAAAATGAACACAAAATAATATTGCAAAACGGTTTAAATTTAGAATTGCGCTAGACATTTATTTGATATTTTAAGAGGACACTTTTCAACTATTTTTGTTACGAAAGCGCAAATAATATTTAATTTCTAACACAATTCTTTTCACGTGAATATTAAAAAGAGAAAGAATAGTTTGGTCAAAATTACGTCAGATTAAAAACGATTAATTTAAAATGTCTCATTTAAAAGAACTTTCTTTTCACTTTGTTAAAAAATACCAGGAGACAAAGACTCTGTTTACTTACTTCTTTTTATATTAGCTTATTTTGAAATGTTGTTACACGTGTCTACGTCATCAAGTTATTTTTATTTCGACGTTTTATTTGTATTTTTATTAATGTTGTACTAATTTATTTGTTTTTTCGTTATTTAAAATAAAAATTATGTCAATTTGTATAATTTGGCGAGTGGTTTGGAGATTTATATAATTAGGCGAAATTGGTCGACGGGATAATCAAGTAGTACCGCAACGGATTTGGCGTTCAAATTCCCCAATCAAAGAGAAATGAATAGAAATCCGTTTATAGAGAGATCGCCACTGTTTTTTAAATTATAATTCAATCTTTCGAAATCTTTTTAAAGCCGATCAAATTAGCATGCATTTAGAGCCTACGGTGTCTGGACGGGGGTTGGCGAGCGTAGCTCGTAGGGGGCCGAGCCCCCTAGTATAAACAAAAAAAAGTACATACCAGTTTCTAAAACATATAATGAAGAAGAAAGAAAAACAATGTATCGTGCGTAAAATATCTGTATTATTTCCAAAACTACAATAATTTATATATATATATATGCATATATATATATATATAACGCACTGCAATTAATTCTAATAGTTAAGATAGCAAAACATCTTTGGTGGTATGTTGTATTGCACACACACACAAAGAAAAAAACAGTTGTAATTTCGGTTTTAAAAGTTGCAGAAAAAGCTATTTACGGGTAAGGTTATTTAATCACATTTTCCCTTATCCTTTTTCCTATTGAAATTATGCATTTTTTTAGGAGTGATGTGCGAGCAATAAAGGTGAAAGCCATTACCACTGGCCGTTGCCACCATCGTTATGAGACGTTCTCATATAATTTTTACTTTAAGTCCCTGAATAATAATTTTTATTTTAGTACATATTCTTGGGGAAGGGGGTGATGGGGGGGGGGGAAGCTATTTCTTATACTGGAAAACATCACATTGCATGACTGTATAACAATATTGACGAGATAAAAAAGTTTTGGACGATGTTGGGGGTCCAAATATACCACGAAATTCCTTATCGTACCTTGTCCCTGATGCTGATTTTTAAGTTTGGAGCTGCCTGTATAAAAGTCAATAAAAATAATTCAATGTAATTTTTTTCCGAAACTGACACTATTGTTTTATATAAATATGTTTCAAAAAATTCACCTGCACGCATTTTTACGGTTGTTATTATTTTTTTAACTCTGTCCCTGGATTTTAGATTCCTTCCCTCTTGCTAAAATTATACAGAAAATAACTTCAGATGCAGAAACAGAATTTTTTTTTCAACTGTTTTTCTCATGCAAAAGTATGCTAGAGAAGGAATGGCTAAAACTTTTTGACAGGAAATTTACTGCAGAATTTAAATCAGCATTTAAATATCAATTTCAACTATTGTGGCCTTATTGGTAGTCTTAACCGTCCCCAAGTTACATTCCTGCACTTTTCGAGGAAAATTATTATATTTTTTGTTTAATCCAATGTAAACTACTGTTTCAAAAAATCAATGAACATTGTGGCTATCAGTTAGTCTTAATATGATTTGCTTAACATAGATGATAGTTTTCCTTACCGTACCATGCTTACCGACCCTTTTTTCCCTTACCTTCCCCTTTTTCCCTTTCCGTCTCCTTTTTTTTCCTTACCGTCCCTTCTTTAACACCCGTTTAAGACACTGTTATACCAAAATTTTGTACTAAAATACTACATTGCTATTATTTCTTATTTGAATGTTCTGTGGGTACTATGCAAATTCATTATAAGTAAAAATTTACAAGAAAATAAAAATAGAGAAGTGAAACGGTAAGGAAAATTAAACTCGTAAGTTTAACTTAAACCTCAGTTAAATTAAAAAAAAATCATCGCTGCTGACCATTTTTTCTTTATTTTGAATCATTAAGGCATTCGTCTGTAAGTTTAAAATGTTACTTTAGTAAGTTTAATTTCACCAGATTTTTATTCCTGAAAGTTAAAATTTTGTAAGAATGGTTCTTTACATTTCTAATAATAATTATTGGTTTTTGGAATTCGTCCAAACGTAGACAACGATTTTCTGTCGATGACGGGAAAGTACATAGAAAACAAACGGGACATTGTTGCTAAAAAGAAAGGAAAAAATCGTAAATTAATCCTCTAATTATATAGTGATAACCGAAATTTCTCTTTAACTTTAATTGGTTATTTTTTTTTTATTATATTCCATTAACTTATAACTCGAAATGGATAAAAACGTTCAACTCAACGTTTAACGGCATGCTAAATTCAAATATGTTACAAAATTATGCTGTTGTTATTGAATTATAGCTTTTTTCTTTCTTTTTCTTATTGCTAATATTTATCTTGTCAAGTATCGCCTTGGTTTTCACAACATTTCCCTTATTCATATTTTCAAATTATTTCATTTACATTTCTGCGTTAGATTTTTTTTTTTCTGTTCAAATTCTCGCCGCTTTGGGAATTATTACACAAATGTAGCGCAACAATTCAGGAGATGGCCTGGAGGAGGTCACATTGCATCCTCGGAACTTTGAAATGACCCCCCCACACACACACGCACGCGCAAAAAAAAAAAAAAAAAAAAAAAAAAAAAAAGGATTTTATATGGATTAAGTGCCGACAAGTGCAATTCCCGCCTCCGAAACCCCTTAATGCACCCCTCTCCCGGACTTCAGAAATCCCTTTCTGAGAAGAACGCATGAAATCAACACTGGTAGACAGTATATGTCTTTAATTTTGTTGGATTATATACTTTCTGCATAATACTTTCTGTCAAATTATGCATTTATATTTTAGATCATTTTAAATCTCTACAAAGCTAAAGATAAATTTTATTTTTTACCCTTTTTGGCGTGTACAACATACAGTAGACCGCCAATTATCCGAATAAGTCGGGACAGACCCTAGTTCGGATAATCAAAAGTTCGGATAAATGGGCAGACAATTTAAAGGATGTTCCTGACTATACTACTAAAACCTTCACACTTTATCCAGGCATCCTCGCTAGCAGCACCAGTTAGTTCTGCCGTGTTTAAAAATTGTTTATTTATTTATTTATTTATTTTATTTATTTTTTTTATCATTTAAAATTTTCTTTCTCTCTTTTTATCATTTTCTGAACTCCGGAGATTATAATTTAAGAAAAAAAGTTTTCGGTTGTTGCTTGCTTCAAAGAAGATTTTCTTCTCAATGCTGCCATATCTCGAATTCATCTTAAACACGTTAGTTCAATAGGATCAGCGTACTTCTGTCGTTCGAGCCATTTCATAGCTGTTTCCAAACATTCAAATGCTTCTTTATTGCTTTGATATTGATTTCACCCCTTTCTCCAAGCTCTTTATATTGCTCCCAACAATACACTAATCGAGGATTCGATTTCGCATGCTAAATATGAAGAGAAAAAAAAAAAACGAGAGAAATTGTGTGTTTAGATAATTGGAAGTTGAGTTTAAAAAAATAATAATAATTGAGAGAAATAGACTGTTCGGATAATTGGAAGTTCGGTTTAAAATTTTTTTGAGAGAAATAGGCTGTTCGGATAATTGGAAGTTCGATTAATTGGAGTTCCGATAATCGGTGCTATAATATGTTGAATGTCCGAAAAATGACACCTCAACTTTAAAATCCAATTATTTATTGACCATTTTAGATGAATAGATGAAAGGAGTAAAATTTTGTAAACTAGTTCATAAATTTGGTATGCAATATTTTTAAAAATACTTCAAAATTATGTCGCTGCTCTGTTTCAACTTGTAAAAATGTTCAAATCAACTTCAAAATACCAAAACGCAAGCTTTTCTTTCGCATTTCAATGGCTACAGAGAACGAAGAGCAAAAACTGATTAAGGCTTATACGTTGGTTTGAGAAATATCGCAAGTTGAGTCAGGGCATTCTATCGATGAAAATGTGAAGTATTTTTTAAATTACTGTGTAGAAAAATTATGAGCTACCTTTTAAATATGTCACTAATTTCATCTTTAAATCTACTGCAGTTAATACATTATTGAATTTTTAAGCTGATGTGCCCCTTTTTAAATATCCTGTAAATGTACTTAACAAGGAAAGTGGTTAATGTTAAAATGCAGTCAGTTAATGTCGGATTACAACCTCAATATCATTGCGATGGTACACTGTTAAGAAAAGGGACTAGAAAATCAAAATCTAAACCTACTCGTCTTCTTTTAAGAAACTACTTGGATGTGCCAATCCCAAAACTTTCTTCTATCTAATACATCTTAATATTTCAAAATGTAATTACAAATATCACTACTTTAATATTATTAGTTCATTGCTATACCAATTTTGACTTTCATCTTAACCTTTAAATGCCTGATTTTTCAAAAATCATTGTAATAATATTTTTCGGCTTTCATTTTTTAAATAAATCATGGGAAAAATACTTTAAAAAATCATATTTTGTTTTAAGTATAGTTTACCGCTAAAAAACAGTTTGTTGCTAATCGGCAATACTGGTGTTTAATTGAAAAAATAATTTTCCTTGATCAAATTCTATAATATTAAACACACAAGAATTTTAGGAACTATAAATTACTTAAGAAATAAATTTTACTTGCTCACTGCAGGTCAAAATAGGGTATTTCGCAAACTTCCAAACAAAACAAAAAGAACAAGTAGCAACATTTGAAAAAATAAATTTATCTTTATACTTAAACAGCACAAGTGTTGCCATCTAAATGTTGAAAATTGATTTAATAATATTTTCAGAATGTATTTTATTGCCAACATTAGGCATTATAGCTTCAATATTATTCTAATAGTATTTTAGAGTCTAAATTGGGTATGTTGCCGAAAAGCAACACCAGGCATTTAAGGGTTAAATTTCTGCTTCAGTCAATTAATCGGAGTAAAAAAGAGTTAACCTCGATCATGATATTTATTATAATCAATAGTTTTCCGTTATTCTGTTGTATATCATCTGTTCGCAAATAGCCGGATTATCATGATGCGAAGTTACCGTCGCTTTACGAGCCACCGGAACTGCGAAAATCAAGACAATAGAGCTGCGAAAAATCAAGAAAATTATATAAAAATCGCTATTACAATACTCTCTTTCGCCAGAATATTTCCAAATTCGAGGAGCACCTACTTGGCATAGCCAAAAAACATACACGAAAAATTAGGTTCAATTCTACGCAGTACTTCCTACACTTTTCGATGGTACAATAATGAAAATGGCATAAAAATCGATTTTACAGCGCCCCCTTCAGTTGGAATTTTTTTTAATTAAGAGAGGACCTGCTTGCCATAGCCAAAAACACAAAACAAAAATTGGTTCAATTCTGTGTATAACTTCATACACTTTTTGATGGTACAATGGCGACTTACGGAGATTACAGTACTTTCTTCTATTGAAGATAGAAGAAAGTAAAAATGTATCATAAACGGATACGACATGCTCTATTATTAGTAATTAGAGAAAAAGAAAAATAAAACTCGTTAACAAGTAAGTACCTAATCTCGTATTGCTCTTCTTTAAATATTAAATATTTCAAGATAAATTGTTTAATAAATGCACAGGAACAGAGACATCTGAACAGTAGCCCCAAGGATTAGGCTTGTTGTGTTGTATTTCCTACGGTCGGTATATACCCATCTGTTAACTGTTATACCAAAACCGGACCCCAAAAGACCAACTTGGAGAAAGATCTTACTTTAAATGGCAGCTTTAAATTGTACACTGAGATAATTTTCGGTTCACAATAATATTAGTCTTAAATTCCTTAATTTCCTTTTATCTTCTAAAAAAAAGGAGATATTTTACAATGATGGTGTCTTATGTAGGTGTAGATTGTTCTGATATTGATTGTTTCTCTTATTGTAATTCCCTTTTTAAGAAAGGAATGTCTATATAAATATAAATTAACACGTTTTTCCTTATTACTCTTACTAAATATATCTGACTTTAATGTCTTAAAAATCCTGCAAGATTATCCTTAATAGCTGCCAGGTTCAAGACATGTCATTATATAATATATACTACTGGCCAAAATAAGACTTGAGTATAATGTATTGATAGAGTAAAAATAAGGAAAAATGTAAAGAAAACAAAATGAAAAGGAATAGTGAAAGTATAAAATAAATAAATAAAATAAAATAAAACTGTTTACGATCAATACATAGATATTTGATTAAATGATAGACAGAGGTCGTCCTCTAAAGATAATTATTTCTAAAAATGATTCCATTTTTCTCTATAACTTCTGTTTTAGTCTACATAATATAAATTGAGAAATGTGTTATCCAAATAGCTTAAATAACAAAAGCTTAAATACAAAACACTATAAACTTAAAGATCTACAAATATTGTACAGCAGTTGTATCGAATCAATGCATTGAAAACCAGACAGAGGCATTGAGAACCAGAGTTGACTATCCCACATTTTTGTGAAAAATGAGTTTAATGTGTCAAAGCATGGTATATTGGCTGTATAAAGAATTTTATTAATTTCGAATTTATTCAAGTGATTAGAGCCAGTTTAACAGACACTGTTAAAAATTTGCAGCATTTTGTCCAGTCATTTGACCGTTTTTATCGAAAACTATTACAAAACCGTAATTTAACACTTTTCTGACCATATTATTGGCCGTTTTATGGTCAAAATATAGTTAAATTACGGTTATGAAACCGTTTTTTCAAAAAACGGTCGAATGACTGGACAGAATGCTGCAAATTTTTTACAGTGGACGGTCCAACGTAATTTGAATAGCAAGTTGACAGTGCAAGTGCAAATCAAGTGGCGTGGTCAACTCTGGCACTGCAAACTCTGGAACTGGCATTATTGCTGAAGAAGCTTGGTCTCCTCCGGCATTAGCAGAACTGGCCTAAAAAGAGTTCGACAAAAAATTCAAATTCAAAAATTCAAATCAAATTTTGGAAAGAATTTTCCTCGAAATCACAGCTGACACAGGTCACTCTGGTTCTCAATGGGCCCTTTGTTCTTGTGCGCAATGTCGGAATTTATCATGTAAGAGTTTTCAAAAGTTAAATTATATTAAAGCAGACAGAGTACGTAGTCAAAAAAATAATATATGTGTTTTTCAAAATTGAAGAATCTCAAAGCTTTGATATGACGAGAAAATATTTAAAAACGCGTACATTTCGATTATTTTTTGAACATCCATTTTTACGTGTTTTCTTTGCACAGAATCTCATCATCTGATCAAAAAATTCTTTCGTACGTTCTTACCAAATTAGAATACTTTTCATCAAAAATTTCACTGCACTAATCATAAAAAATTGATAAATATATAAATAAATAAAAATTTACCTACACTAGGGGGCGTTGCCCCCTACGAGCTACGCTCGCCAACCCCCGTTCAGACACCGCAGACTATAAAAGTACACTAATTTAATCAGCTTTAAAAAGATTTCGAAAGATTGGATTATAAGCTAAAAAAAAAACAGTGGCGATCTTCCTATAAATGGATTTCTATTCATTTCTCTTTGATTGGGGAATTTTAAGGCCAAATCAGCTGCTGTTAAAAGGTACAATGGCTGTTTCGGTCTTTGATTAAATAAAATCAGTTAAACATTTCAAAATAAGCTAATATAAAATGAATTAAGTAAACAGAGTCTTTGTCTCCCGGTATTTTTTAGCGAAGCGAAAAGAAAGTTTTTTTAAATAAGATATTTTAAATGCATCGTTTTTAATCTGACGTAATTTTCACCAAACTTTTCTTTCTCTTTTTAATATTCACGTGAAATTACTTTTGTTAGAAATGAAATATTATTTGCGCTGTCCTAATAAAAATAGCTAAAAAGATCGTCTTAAAATATCAAATAAATGTCTCGCGCAATTTTTAAATTTAAACTGTTTTGCAATATTATTTTTTTTTTAATTTTACGTGATAAGTGTAATGTGATGTAAATGTGACGTAATTTCTCCTATTTAAGACTTCTAACGCATGTTAATGAATTTATTATTTTGCATATTCTTTCTCTTTTAAAATTCGCGTATAAATATAATTTTACGACGTAATTTTCAATGAGTTCCTACTTTTTATATTTTCTGTTTATAATAGTGAATAAATGAATTTTTAATTTGATGCAAACATTATTGTTTTCGCTGTTTATACAGTTGGCAACAGTTTAAATTAATACCATTTTCTAAAACATGCAAAAAGTATCTCTCGAAATGCTGAAAATTTGAATTTAAAATAGAAATAAAACCCCCAAAAATGAGTCAAATTAAAAAAATAAATGCAGGCTTCACACCGGGAAATTCTAACGCATAAAATGATCTAAAAATGATTAAATTCCCATGTATAGTTTTTGCTCCTATAAAACATTTTTAATGGAACGATTTTGTCTAATTTTAGCATTAAATATCTCTTAAAATAATTCTTCGATTTGAAAACTGTCTGCATCAGCGTGTTTATCAAACATTTCTCTATAATACCACCGATTTTCTTATTTTTGTATGCAATATTTTTCTTAATATTAACGAAGAAATACCTCCGGTCACAAAAAATTCAAAACCGGCGGTGGCGGTGGCAGCGTTAGTTACTTTTTTTTAGAACAGAGAGATACTCTCAAGTCTAAATAGTATATTATCGGAATGTTCTAAACTAGAAAGTACTTTAAAAATGCCTACATTGCGCTAATTTTTTAGTATCCATTTTTATGATACACTCTTCGTTCAGAATGTTATCATTATTATATAATCAAAAAATTCTTTCGTACATTCTTACAGAAATAGAGAGTTTTCATCAAAATATGCCGTACATACAGATATCCCTTGGCATTTTTTCATTTTTTCACATATATTCATTACAAAGGGGAAAAAATACCAAGTATCTGTACGTCCATACATCTAAATAGTATTATCGAATTGTCCTAAACTAAAAAATACAAAAAAAAGCGTAAATTTCGCTTATTTTTTATATTGACTTTAGCAATTTACTCTTTGTTCATATTGCTATCATCTGATCCAAACATTATTTCGCACATTCTTAAAGAAACAGAATACTATTTATATAAAAAAAGTAAATATATACATATCCATATTACCGTATGTCTAAATAGCAATATCCAAATGTTCTAAATTATAGAAATACGAAATATGCGCACATTTCGCTTATTTTTAAATATCCATTTTTGTTGTACTTTATACAGAATGTCATCATTTGATCAAAAAATTGTTTCATACATCCTTGCAGAAATAGAATACTTTTCATCAGAATTTACCCTATGCTGGTAGCCCTTGACATTTTTTCTCATATATTCCTATTAAAAAATAAAAAAAGTCAAAGCCTTCAAACATTCATATGTCTAAGAAGTATTATCGGACTGTTCTAAACTAGAAAATACAAAAAAAAAATTCGCACATTTTGCTTATTTTTAAGTATTCATTTTTATGGTATATTCTTCGTACAGAATGCATCATATGACTAAAAAATTGTTTTATATATTCTTACAGAAATATATGCCATATTGGCAAGTATCTGTACGTCCATACATCTAAATAGTATTATCGCATTGTCCTAAACTAGAAAAGACCAAAAAAAAAAAAAAAAAAAGCGAACATTTCGTTTTTTTTTTATATTGATTTTAACAATTTACTCTTTGTACTTACAAAAAAATTGTCAAAATTTGCCCAGTATGCTGAAATTCCTCCCACATTGTTGCTCATATAGAAAAATCTAAAAAAGTGCCTACATTTCGCTTACTTTTGAGTATCTATTTTTAGGGTCTGCTCTTCGTACAAAATGGCATTACCTGATCAAAAGTTTCTTTCGTACATTCTTGCAGAAATATAATATTTTTCATAAAAGTTTTTCTATATGCTAATATTCCTGGACATTTTTTTTTCATACATTCGTAAAATAATGATAATACAAAGCATCGATATATCTGTACATTTAAATAGCATTATTGGACTGTTCTAAACTAAAAAATACTAAAAAATGCGTACATTTAGCTTATTTTTGAGTATCCATTTTTGCGGAATACTCTCTTCATACAGAATGCATCATTTGATCTAAAAATTATTTCATACATTCTTACAAAAATAGAATATTTTTCATCAAAATATGCGCTAGGTGCTGATGTCCCTCTACATTTTTCCTTATATATTCGTAAAAAAATAATATTAAAAATAAAAAATATATGCGTCCTTTTAAATAGTGTTATTAAAATCCCCCCCCCCCCCCGGAGACACAGCAAATAATTCAAGTGGCAAATTGAAACATGCCGACCGCCCTATGAATAAAATACGATTCAAAATACATGTAAACATTACCGTGGTCAACGTGTTAAAACACTTTATTATAGAATTTAATGCAATGAACATTTTCATAAGCTTTCATGACATTTTATAATGTGCCATAAACTTTCAGCTCTTAATATTCTCAGAAGGAAAAATTAACTTATCCAAAAAGTAAATTTATGGTCATCAGAATTTCAATGTTGATATTGTAATATCAATATATTGTTATTAGGGGGATCTGCCCCCTGCAAGCTACGTTCGCCAACTCCCGTTCAGACACCGCAGAATCTAAAAACACGCTAATCTGATGAGTTTTAAAAATATTACAGCAGATTGAATTATGCTGAAAAAAGCTGTGCAGATCTCCCTGTAAACGGGTTTCCATTCAATTCCCTTTGATTGCAAAAATTTAAGGGCGATTCAGTTGCTAAGACATCCAATGACTGTTTTTGTTTTTGATTAAAGAGGATCAGTTAAACATTTGAAAAGAAGCTAAAATAAAATAAATTAAGTATACAGAGCCTTTGTCTCCCGGTATTTTAAAACAATCTCTATAACAATAGCCAAAGTCATGTGACTATCATCAACAGTTCAGGACGGGCCACTTCGCTTTTTATACTCTAGGTGCCATTTTGGTAATTTAATGTTAGCCAGGCACAGGTGATAAGTCGCCAGATATTATTCTATCGCCATTATTTCATCTATATTATAATAGTTCAAGTCATCAACTGCCATAAACAAATACGGTCTGATCCCTTCGCCGTTCATATGAAAGTTTGGCAAAGATGTCATATACGTCCCATATTGGCGCGATTTTTTAACGACGCCAATTTGGGGAACGCATCAACAGCATAAACAGCAATATCCGGCTTACCATATCAAGCAAAATAACGATACTTTGGCGCCAGTTATGTGCCCGTTCCGTATATGACATTGGCGTCAGAAAAAAATCGCGCCAATATGGGACCGTAAATTTTCCATTTTGATTAAAAAATCAATTTTTTTTTTTTTTTCGAATAAAACTACATAAAAGTTGCCATGGTCGCAAAGAATTCTAGGTACTGTTACGCTAGCCGGATGCAAATCTCGCCAATAGCTTTTTTCAACTCGCCAGTTAGCATTTTTTTTTTCGAATAGTAATATTTGGCTAGATACGCACCGTGACGCATACGTGATTTTTTTTTTTTTTTTTTTTTTTTTTTTTTTTTTTTTTTACGAAAATTTGGCGAAAACCTCGTTTTTAAATTCCAGTTACATATGCATTTTTGGTATTCCTTAGATATCCCGTCGACCAAAAATCTATCGCCAAACTATAAGATTAAATGCCAATAATGGTTGATCGTAAATGTCACATTCACTTGACTTTAAGCAAGTTACACGTGCTTACGTCATCAAGTGATTTTTATTTCGACGTTTTATTTGTATATTTATTAATGTTATACTAATTTATTTGTTCTTTCGTTATTTAAAATAAAAATTATGTCAATTTGTATAATTTGGCGAGTGTTTTGGCGATTTATATAATTTGGCGAAATTGGTTGACGGAATTACTAAGTAGTACCGTATTTTTTAATTATTTTCTATTATTTTCTAAAGGAAATATCAAAAAAATAATTAATAATCATAGAGCAAAATAATTTATATAATTTAAAAAAAGAAATAAAAGTAAATAAACATTTATTATCAAATAAACAACAATAGCCGTGCTACCATATCAATCACAATAATGCCATTTTGGCGTCAATTAGGTACCCCGGTGCGTAGATAACATCTGTGCCTATTTTTTTTTCTTTTCGTTTTGTTTTTTAAAAAAAGAAAGAGGTGAAAGCCATCAATTTTAAATTAAAGTTGTATATTTTAAATAAAATGAATTAAAGGATTATATTTTAAATGAAATGAATAAATTATGAAGAAATGCAACGGGAAAAATGTTTGGCGAATTATCACCTGTGTCTCGCTAACATAAAAATACCATCAGAATTGATTTCTCTATCAGAATCTTTCGATTTGGCGAAAGATTGTTCAAGTAAATTGTATTATGAATAAAAGTAGCATGATACATTTCTTAGCATACATTTAAGGTAACCTTTTTTGAAATATGAAAAAAAAAATATCTGTTTGATTAAAACTTGAGTTGCCATCATTAGAAAAATTTATGTAAAATTAGAAAAAAATTAATATTTCGAAAACTAATTCGAATTTAAAAATTCTAATATCAGTTTTGAAATCTGCGGATCAATATTGATTCTTGGTGTTAATTTCATCGCAAAATATTCCATATTTTAGGAGAAATCGCCGTGAAACATAATCAGTTGTTTAATCAGTCGATTCATACTTCCGTTTCATACTTCCGTTTCATAAATTCGTTTCATTAGGATTTTATCTTAGAGGAGGAATTGAATAGAGAGCGAATCCATTTCTTCTCCCCGTCGAACCCTGATGCACTCATGTCGGAGATCTCATCGCCAAAAGGGTGTCATTTTTTGGCGGTGATCCCTTTCTTGGCAATTTTCTGTTTTCATTCTCGTGATAAAAGAAACGCTCCAAAACGAACGCAGGTGAAATAGGTCTTGGTGGGATGCGGGAAAAACTGGTTTGGCGCACTTTCTCCCCACCATCACCTGATGGTGGGAAGCTTGATATGTGCCTCAAGAAAAGGTTGACATATCTGCGTCCAGTTATATTAGATGTCTATGGATTTTATATATATAGGGTAGATATAGTAGAGATGTGCAAGGTGACGTCACGAACAGGTTTTTGTTGCTGCTGTAGGACCGCTATCGCTACCTTTATCAATGCTTTTCTTATTTGTGTGCCCTACAGCTTTTTGATTGTTCTGCGGTAAAAGTCGCGTGATGTGAACTGCTCTCTCTTCAAAAACTAAATTGATGTTCATCAGAATTTTAACTTCTTCTATATATTGTCAGTTCTATCTTGCCGATGTTTCAGATGATCATTATCAGATTTTTTTCTCTTTTTAAAAAATTATCTAGGTTAAAATTTGGGCATATTTTATTAAAAATTCTATTTAAAAAGTATTGCGGAAAGTATTGCATACATTAAGATTATCTGTTTTTGTGCCTAGAGTTACAAACGAAATTTGGCTCACAAGGAGAGGGTCCGAGGTTGGTCTCACCGAATGCGATGAACATTTGTGTTTCGATAGAATATAGTTAGTATATAAATATATGACCGTCATAAAGCGCAACCCCCAGGCGGTCTTGAGAAAATAAGTCTCAAAGTTCAAGCTATAGTTTATAATCGGATAAATTTCTGTCTTCGGCAGGCGGTCCGTGGTGTAGTCGGCAGCATGCTGGATTTGAATTTTTTCTACCCGGGATCAAACCAGGCTCGGACTTGTTTTCTGGAGCGAAAATTTTTAACAATAATTTTCGAACCACAATTAAAAAAAATATGTATAATAATTGAAATTTACCAAAAATATGAATTAAATGTGTGTTCTGTAGCATATAAGTGCTTTTTTAACTACGAAATTTTGCATGTTTAAATATATTATGGAAAAAAAACGACGCATATTTATATGTCTGTAGAACACAAATTTTTTGCTGTTATTTAAAATTATTTAAGGTTATTTCAATGAATAATCAACTATTTTTCAAAGAGAAATAAATTAAAACACGTGATATAAATGCGTGAATAATTATATTACTTTAATTTTGTTTCTATATGAAAGTATTTCGAATATTTCATGATTTTTTTAATGCCCTTTTTAAAATTCTTAATGACTTTTTTTATTTCGGATTTTTGGTTTTGTAATTATTAACTGCGTAATAACTATTTTCAGCTGTTAAATCAACTTTTTTGATAAAAACGATACATTTATTTCACTGTGAAAAGTAGTAACTTATTTATGTACATAACAGTATAAATAAATTTTTAAATTAGCTTAACTTTATGGTCTATAAAAGTTCCTATTGACTTTTTTTTAGTTTATTATTTTTATTATTTATTTATTTTATCTTTACTTTTCATTAAATATAGTATAAACATGCAAAGATTCGCACTTAAAATTGTATTTATATAAGTAAACTGCATTATATAAAAATATTAAACAAGAAAAAAAAATTATTTCCGAAAGAAATTACTACGTAGACACTTATTCTAATTAAAAATCAAGAATCCCAGACTTTAACAAATTTAAAAAATATAAAAGCATATTTTTTAAACCATGAAATATTTGGAGTATTTAAATGAAGAAACAAAATGAAAATAATATATTTGTTAACTTATTTTAATTTATTTCTCTGTTAAAAATTGTAGATATCTCTCTATTCTAAAAAAAAGTAACTACCGCTGTCACCGCCGTCGCCGCCGGTTTTGAATTTTTTGTGACCGGAGGTCTTTCTTCGTTAATATTAAGAAAAAACGTGCATACAAAAATATGAAAATCGGTAGTATCATACAGAAATGTTTGATAAACACGCTGATGCAGACAGTTTTCAAATCGAAGAATTATTTTAAGAGATATTTAATGCTAAAGTTGGACAAAATCGTTCCACTAAAAAAGTTTTATAGAAGCAAAAACTATACATCGAAATTTAATAATTTTTAGATCATTTTATACGTTATAATTTCCCGGTGTGCAGAATTCATTTTTTTCTTTAATTTGACTCATTTTTCGAGGTTTCATTTCTATTTTAAATTGAAATTTTCAGCATTTCGAGAGATATTTTTTACTTATTTTAGAAAATTGTACTAATTTAACCTGTTGCCAACTGTATAAACAACGGAAACAATAATGTTTGCTTCAAATTAAAAATTTATTTACACGTGACAATTATAAGCAGAAAAAATCCTTTGAATTAGAATTAAATAATTTTGTACAAAAAGCAGGAACTTATTCAAAATTACGTCATAAAAAGTATACACGTGAATTTTAAAAGAGAAAGGATATTGTAAAATAATAAATTCATTAACATGCGTTAGAAGTCTTAAATAGGAGAAATTACGTCATATTAAAGTTATTACATAAAATAAACACAAAATAATATTGCAAAACAGCTTAAATTTAGAAATTGCACTAGACATTTATTTGATATTTTGAGAGGATCTTTTCAACTATTTTTGTTAGGAAAGCTCAAATAATATTTCATTTCTAACAAAGGAAATATACAAAAGGAAATATATATATTTTCACGTGAATATTTAAAAGAGAAAGAATAGCTTGGTCAAAATTACGTCAGATTAAAAACGATTAATTTAAAATGTCTCATTTAAAAGAACATTCTTTTCGCTTTGTTAAAAAATACCAGGAGACAAAGACTCTGTTTACTTAATTCCTTTTATATTAGCTTATTTTGAAATGTTGTTACACGTGTCTACGTCATCAAATTATTTTTATTTCGACGTTTTATTTGTATTTTTATTAATGTTGCACTAATTTATTTGTTCTTTCGTTATTTAAAATAAAAATTATGGCAATTTGTATAATTTGGCGAGTGGTTTGGCGATTTATATAATTTGGCGAAATTGGTCGACTGGATAATCAAGTAGTACCGCAGCGGATTTGGCGTTAAAATTCCCCAATCAAAGAGAGATGAATAGAAATCCGTTTATAGGGAGATCGCCACTGTTTTTTAAATTATAATTCAATCTTTCGAAATCTTTTTAAAGCCGATCACATTAGCGTGCATTTAGAGTCTGCGGTGTCTGGACGGGGGCTGGCGAGCGTAGCTCGTAGGGGTCCGAGCCCCCTAGTTTATTGAAATAATTGTAGATAATTTTAAATAATAACAAAAAATTTATGTTCTATAGACATAAATATGCGTCTTTGTTTTTCCATTATATACTTAAACATGCAAAATGCGTAGTTAATAAAGCATGCGTAGTTAATAAAGCACTTATATGGTACAGAACATACATTTAATTCATATTTTTTGGTGAATTTCAATTGTTATACGCATTTTTTTAATTGTGGTTCGAAAATTATTGATAAAAATTTTCGTTCCGAAAAACAAGTACGAGTCGGGTTTGAACCCGGGTAAAAAAAACTCAAATCCAACATGTTGCCGACTACACCACGAAGCGCGTGCTAAAGATGGAAATTTATCCGATTATAAACAGTAGCTTAAACGTTGGGACTTATTTTCTCAAGACCCTCTGTGGGTTGCGCTTTATGACGGTCATATATTTATATACTAACTATACTCTATAGAAACACAAATGTTCATTACATTCGGTGAGACCAACCTCGGACCCTCTCCTTGTCAGTTTTAATATAATTTTTGCTTTGCAGGTTTTATAGCGGAAACATAGCGAATAGCATTTATTTTGAATTTTTTTATCTTGCTGAGATTCAGAACTAAACGTTGGCACTATGCGGCTCCTATATGATCCCTTACATTTCCCAGTCTTAATGATTTTCAGGCTCAGATTATTTCCTAACGGAAGTACTTGATTCATCACTTGATTGATGAGGTTTCGGCAAATCCGGAAAGTACGTGTTAGAACTCTGAAGACAAATATTATGCAAGTGAAGATTTGTCTGCATTTTGTATTTTGTTTTCTTTTGGTGTAAGTTTAAACTGTATATTTATATTTATGGTTATGATAAATCTAGATAAATTCAAATATTTAGTTATTTGGTGATCACGACATAATGTAAGTGTATTTAGCATGCACCTCGATTTGTATTTTCATGCAATTAGCTATTGCATCTTAACAACGACCGTATTATTGTTAATCATGTCGCTTCTAAAATTTTTATAGAATATCATCGCATGATGATGCAAAAAATAAAATAATAATAATAATGATAATGATAATAATAATAATTTCAAAAAATTTTCGCATTATTAAAACATGTGAATTTATCATCAAAGTTTACTATACTATGCTTTCTCCGACATTAATTCTCATATATGTGGGGGGAGGGAGGGAGTAAGGTAGAAAGGACAATATCTCCATAAGTCTAAATACTATCATTAGAATGTTCTTCGCCCTCTCAAACGTGCTGCCGCTGCGTTCAAGTGGCCAATAGAAACTACTTATTATTGAAGTTATTTACCGAAATCTGTACATTTTATAATGCGAGATGAACACTCAGTACTACATAATATTCCCAGAAAGAAAAATTAAGTTATCCGGAAAAGTAGATTAATGGTCATCTGGATTTTCTCTGCTGACATAATATATCATCAGATTTATCTTCAACGTATTTCAGGCTGATTATTTACCCTGTAACAGTCATTTATGATTGATTGACCTCTTCAAGGAAATGGCTTTTGAAAAAAAGAAAAACAGTGATTTTTCTGCGTTTTTAGAGAAGATTATTATTTTACTTATATCCTTTCAGAATGATTTTTTTATGTATGAAAAAAATATATTGCTTTTGAAGTTAGAACAGCGGTACTTTTGTTCTCGAACACAATTCGCTTTAAAGTGTTCGAGAAACGAAGTAAAGTTTGCAATAAGAAATAAAGAAGAAACAATTAATTGCAGTTCCAATCTCTTAAGTTACTCCATGTATTTACCTATTCAAACAATGCACTCTACAGCACAGTACAGTAAAATATAATAACGCATTACAGTACTGTGTATTATATGAGACACTGACATTTTGATACCATTTTAATAAAAGTTTGACAAAAACCGTACCCGTGTCTTTATTGGAAAAACTTTAAGATAAAGATTAAGGTGTCGATTTTTACTTTTTAAATCATTGGGATCCCCAAGTTAACTCTAAGTTTTTGGATTTTTAGATGCCTGAAATTCATTAGCACTGGGATCACTAAATCGCAGGTACATGTGCATCGCACCGATCAAAATCAAGAAAAGAAAAAAAAAAAAAAAAGAGGACGGGGATCAATAGATTCAGTTATCAATAGGACATTGTTGTCCACACTGTCCAGGGATTTCAAAGTACATGAATTTCGTTAACATTGTGAGTACTGTACCTCATGTATGCGCGCTTTACTTCAAACATACATATGTATGTTTAATAATAAATCAATTCGCTTGCTTTTGCTTCGTTCTTTCAAAACTTTTCATTTGGTGACGACATTCTCACTGTTCGAGAATCAAAATTTGCTCACATTTTTTGTTCGAGCACCGAAATCTTTCAACAACTGAAGGATTTGATAATATAGATTCTAGTGTAAAGGTCACCAACTTGTAATCCGCCGAAAAAAATCTAAGCCTTTTTTTAATTAATTTTTATTGACAGAAATCGCTGTCTATTTTTATCCCCGTATTATACTTATACTTATCCTTTACTATCTCTTCAGGCATTATATTCAAAGTAGCTTTCACAGTATAGACATTTTTCCATTATCTGTTACATAAAATTTTAATGCAATTGTGTACAAACAAGATAAAGAATTTTTTTTATGAAAAAATAACTGTATCATGGTTTTTTATACAGGGTGATTCATAAATATCGAAACAATAGGCTATCTCCTTAAATATTGTCCCTAAGCACATACTTCCAATTGCAAAGTTTCATAAAAAAAGTGCCAAATTTAATGACATAAGTTGTAACTCCATGGGGGGGGGGGGGTCTATTTGAGAAAATACAATAACTAATTTTTTATACGGCCCACGTTGGGTAAAATTTCCAATTACGAAATTTTCTCTTATCCCTTCCTGAATTAAACAAAAAAAAAAAATCATCTCGGTATCTTTAAAACTCGCAGATTTATTAAAATTCAAAATTCGCGACTTACATCATTTCCCCATGCATCTGAGCGACGAATTATTGGCTCATTTTGAATTCAAAATAGGGAACATCCACATTCCACAAATTGTACGTTATTAAAAGTCGATTTAAGACAGTACCTCTCTTTTGGACATAAAATAGCAGCGTATAAATTTTAATTTAAACCTTCTTTCAAATTATGCTGGAGGCCTTTATTAGAGGTCTGCACGTGTCGAAATATCCAGACCCGGTGTCGAGCCGACCCATAGAAAAAAAAGTTCGTCTCGGCCTAGAAAAATGTTTAAATCTTAGCCCGAGTCTGGTCCGGCCTGAATGAATTTCTAGAAAACATAGTTTTTTACGTCGATGTGGTTAAAAATTGTTTCGTATGAAAGAATTCTGACCAAAAATAACTTTATAGCTTTATAATAGCTTATAGATTTTCTTTTATATGTTTATAATCTTCATTTTTAAAAAAGCATCAAAGGCTGTGATATTTATTTTTTTTTTTAATGAATCTCTATTTGTATATAAATGTTTCACTTACCATTTAATATCGTTAATCCATAATCCATGTATTGGAGACTTTCAAAAATGGTATACCGTAAAACCCTCTAAGACGAAATCACACTGACAAGAAAAAAATGCCTTATAGGCAATTTCCCATCTTAGGAAGTGCAAATGTACTCTATTCTTTTGTTAAGTAATATTCATTTTGCATGGATCAAAAATTTACTCTGTTTTAGACAGGATTCAGTAATAGACAGGTTCTTTTTCATTTGTTTTACTGTATTTTCTTTTCGTTTAAATCTACTATCCTTTAAAAACGATTTTAAAGTTTAATTGTAAATGGTAATGTGTTTTATTGTAATGGCGATTTAAAAATGTATGCATTCTTTGTAAATTTTTTGGGTTGAACCAAACTTTACTGATTTTTGCACGGATTAGATGAGCCAGATAGAATGATTTTAATAAGGATTGAGTCGATACCGGGTCTGAAAATTTCGCCCCGTGCAGACCTAGGGAGAAAGGAAACCAGTCCCGGTTCGGTATGAAAAATACATTAGCCCCGATCGAGACTGGTCCGGCTCCAGAATACAGACTTTTTTAACCGCTCACCGGGACGATATAAAACCTGAAGTTGTGAGAGTTAAAATTATGAAAACACTCTTAATCGGTATGTTAGAAAAAACCTTGTTTTAAATAATACAGAAAGAAGGTGGAAAGGGCAAAAGTTAAACTAAATCGAAAATTTAAGCTACAGGAAAGAGTTACATACTCACCTGCAATTTTTTATAAAGCATTTAAACATTTTATTTGGAGCCAATCTTTGTTTAAAACATTAAATGCATTTTAAATTATTAATTTAAATTGTTAAAAATAATTAAATAAAAATAATAAGTAATTAAAAACTTTAACCTATGGCATACTGTGCAAAAATAATTAATTTTACAATATTAAAATGCAAAGAGATCTAATATTCAACATATGGACGCGTTGTTTTCAAATTTCTCTTTTATATTTTAATATTCATAAATGGCTTTTTATCGCACAGGATATCTTAGGTATATGTCTGGTGTTATTTCTACTTTTTCAATTTTCTTAGCAGGTTTGTTTTTATGAGGATACTTTGACTTCCATAACCGGTTCCGAAACTAAAAATATTGTCATAAAACAAAAGTGCAACGGAACAACGTGCACGTTAGTGCAACGAAAACTGAAAACGTACAAACGTACAACCAGGGTTAGCAGTTTGGCCTCCATTTCTGCTTAGATATTTAGAGTTCATACCAGAAATAAAGAATTGCATTTTATGCTTTAATGCTTAATAAAATACATTTAGCGATCACGCACAGGATATCTTAGGTATATGTCTGGTGTTATTTCTACTTTTTCAATTTTCTTAGCAGGTTTGTTTTTATGAGGATACTTTGACTTCCATAACCGGTTCCGAAACTAAAAATATTGTCATAAAACAAAAGTGCAACGGAACAACGTGCACGTTAGTGCAACGAAAACTGAAAACGTACAAACGTACAACCAGGGTTAGCAGTTTGGCCTCCATTTCTGCTTAGATATTTAGAGTTCATACCAGAAATAAAGAATTGCATTTTATGCTTTAATGCTTAATAAAATACATTTAGCGATCACGTAAAATGAAAGTTCTTCTTTTGAAATTTCCGGTATGATGTTGAAATTTCGAATTAAAATTGGAGGCCAAACTGGCAACCCTGCGTAGAAATTCGGACATCGACTTCAGATATTCTATGCTGCTTAGACTATGCAAAAAAATTGTTAAAATATATTAAAATGCTCACTCGCAAGCTCATTGTGGAAGAGTTCTTTTCAAATTTCTGGCTTGGATTTTCATCTATTTTCCTTTCACGATGTTTCAGATTGATGTGTTACAGTAGACTCTTGTTCGTTTTATATTTTTATTTGTGTCTTTTTTATCCCAAGTGGATACTTTTGAAATCAGTTCGGAAAGTAAAACAATTATCATGAGATAAAAACTGCCAAAGTACAAACTCGAAAAGTACAAAAGTACAATGATACATATTGACATCAGATAATCCCTGCAAAAAAATCATTTAAAAATATTAAAATCTAAGCTCACAAGCCTGTGTTAAACGTTTGGTAGCCTTTGTATGTTTTCAAATTTTTGGATTGCATTTTAACTTTTTAAATGTATTTCTTTTATTTGTTTATTTGCATAGAACATTTCAGGTTGATGTCTTACATTGTACGTATGAGTTTTTTCGATTTTAGTTGCATTTTTTTAAGAGGCTACTTACATCTTGTAATTAGTTGCGAGAGCAAATCTATCGTCACAAATTGAGAAATTAAAGCGAAAATCGAGCAAGAACAAATATAAAGACGTTAGATATAGTACTATGACATCCTATGCAAAAATAATTCATTTTAGAATATTAAAATGCAAAAAAGACCTAATATTTAACATATGGACGGATACTTTTCAAATTTCTTTTTTATATTTTAATATTCATAAATGACTTTTTATTGCACAGGATATCTGAGGTATATGTTTGACGTTATATGTTTTAACTTTTTCAATTTTCTTTGCAGGTTTGTTTTTATGAGAATACTTTGACTTCCATAACCGGTTCCGAAACTAAAAATATTGTCATAAAACAAAAGTGCAACGAAACAACGTACACGTTAGTGCAACGAAAACTGAAAAAGTACAAGCGTAGAACCAGGGTTAGCAGTTTGGCCTCCATTTCTACTTAGATATTTAGAGTTCATACCAGAAATAAAGAATTGCATTTTATGCTTTAATGCTTAATAAAATACATTTAGCGATCACATAAAATGAAAGTTCTTCTTTTGAAATTTCCGGTATGATGTTGAAATTTCGAATTAAAATTGGAGGCCAAACTGGCAACCCTGCGTAGAACTTTGGACATCGACTTCAGATATTCTATGCTGCTTAGACTATGCAAAAAAATTGTTAAAATATATTAAAATGCTCACTCGCAAGCTCATTTGTGGAAGAGTTCTTTTCAAATTTCTGGCTTGGATTTTCATCTATTTTCCTTTCACGATGTTTCAGATTGATGTGTTACAGTAGACTCTTGTTCGTTTTATATTTTTATTTGTGTCTTTTTTATCCCAAGTGGATACTTTTGAAACCAGTTCGGAAAGTAAAACAATTATCATGAGATAAAAACTGCAAAAGTACAAACTCGAAAAGTACAAAAGTACAATGATACATCTTGACATCAGATAATCCCTGCAAAAAAATCATTTAAAAATATTAAAATCTAAGCTCACAAGCCTGTGTTAAACGTTTGGTAGCCTTTGTATGTTTTCAAATTTTTGGATTGCATTTTAACTTTTTAAATGTATTTCTTTTATTTGTTTATTTGCATAGAACATTTCAGGTTGATGTCTTACATTGTACGTATGAGTTTTTTCGATTTTAGTTGCATTTTTTTAAGAGGCTACTTACATCTTGTAATTAGTTGCGAGAGCAAATCTATCGTCACAAATTGAGAAATTAAAGCGAAAATCGAGCAAGAACAAATATAAAGACGTTAGATATAGTACTATGACATCCTATGCAAAAATAATTCATTTTAGAATATTAAAATGCAAAAAAGACCTAATATTTAACATATGGACGGATACTTTTCAAATTTCTTTTTTATATTTTAATATTCATAAATGACTTTTTATTGCACAGGATATCTGAGGTATATGTTTGACGTTATATGTTTTAACTTTTTCAATTTTCTTTGCAGGTTTGTTTTTATGAGAATACTTTGACTTCCATAACCGGTTCCGAAACTAAAAATATTGTCATAAAACAAAAGTGCAACGAAACAACGTACACGTTAGTGCAACGAAAACTGAAAAAGTACAAGCGTAGAACCAGGGTTAGCAGTTTGGCCTCCATTTCTACTTAGATATTTAGAGTTCATACCAGAAATAAAGAATTGCATTTTATGCTTTAATGCTTAATAAAATACATTTAGCGATCACATAAAATGAAAGTTCTTCTTTTGAAATTTCCGGTATGATGTTGAAATTTCGAATTAAAATTGGAGGCCAAACTGGCAACCCTGCGTAGAACTTTGGACATCGACTTCAGATATTCTATGCTGCTTAGACTATGCAAAAAAATTGTTAAAATATATTAAAATGCTCACTCGCAAGCTCATTTGTGGAAGAGTTCTTTTCAAATTTCTGGCTTGGATTTTCATCTATTTTCCTTTCACGATGTTTCAGATTGATGTGTTACAGTAGACTCTTGTTCGTTTTATATTTTTATTTGTGTCTTTTTTATCCCAAGTGGATACTTTTGAAACCAGTTCGGAAAGTAAAACAATTATCATGAGATAAAAACTGCAAAAGTACAAACTCGAAAAGTACAAAAGTACAATGATACATCTTGACATCAGATAATCCCTGCAAAAAAATCATTTAAAAATATTAAAATCTAAGCTCACAAGCCTGTGTTAAACGTTTGGTAGCCTTTGTATGTTTTCAAATTTTTGGATTGCATTTTAACTTTTTTAAATGTATTTCTTTTATTTGTCTAAATTAATTCATTTATTCATTTATTTTTATATACTTATTTATTTTATTTATTTATTCATTTTATTTATTTATTTTCTATAGAATATTTCAGTTTGAAACCTAACATTGTACGTTTGTGCTTTTTCTATTTTCGTTACCTTTTTAGTGAGGATATTTTCTCTTTCGTAACCTGCTCCGAAAGTATATCTATCGTTATAAAATAAAACAAATTCCAGCGAAAATAGGAAAAGTATAAACGTAAAAACGTTGGATATCGACCTATGATAGCCTATGCAAGAATAAATAATTTTTAAATATTAAAATGGGAAGAGATCTAACATTCATAGCTTACAACTTTGGACATCGACCTCAGATATTCTATGCAGATAAATAAATAAATAAAATTAAATTAAATTTATTAAAATACAAACTCGCAAACTCGCAAACTCGTGAATGGGAGTGTTCTTTTAAAATTTTTAGCTTCCATTTACATCTTTTTTTTTTCCTTCATAAGATATTTCAGATCGATGTCTAACATTAGACGTTTGTTCTTTTTTTATTTTCGTTAGTGTCTTTTTTTTTTCAAGTGGATACTTTTACTTTTGTAATGAAACAATTACAATAAAATAAAAACTGCAAAAGTACAAACAAAGTACAAAAGTACAATGATAGACATAGATCTCAGATAATCTATGCAAAAAATCATTTAAAAATATTAAAATCCAAACTCGGAAACTTGCGTTAAATGTTTTGTTGAGTTTCTATATTTTCAAATTTTTGGCTTGCATTTTAATATTTTTAAATTATTTTTATTTATTTATTTGTTTATTTTGCATAGCACATTTCAGGTTGATGTCTAACATTGTAGATATGTGTTTTTTTCTATTTTTGTTGCATTTTTTTTAGGATACCTTCCTCATGTAATCGGTTCCTAAAGTAAATCTATGGTCATAAGATAAAAAATTGCAGCGAAAA